>CM066606.1:0-730000 GCA_033816785.1 Picus viridis | reverse complement strand
AGGAGGAAAGGAGGAGGAGGAGGAGAAGGAGGAGGAGGAGGAGAAGGAGGAGGAGGAGGAGAAGGAGGAGGAGGAGGGAGGAGGAGGAGGAGGAGGAGGAGGAGGAGGAGGAGGAGGAGGAGGAGGAGGAGGAGGAGGAGGGAGGAGGAGGAGGAGGAGGAGGAGGAGGAGGAGGGAGGAGGGAAGGAGGAGGAGGAGGAGGAGGAGGAGGAGGAGAAGGAGGAGGAGGAGGAGGAGGAGGAGGAGGAGGAGGAGGGAGGAGGAGGAGGAGGAGAAGGAGGAGGAGGAGGAGGGAGGAGGAGGAGGAGGAGGAGGAGGAGGAGGAGGAGGAGGAGGAGGGAGGAGGAGGAAGGAGGAGGAGGAGGAGGAGGAGGAGGAGGAGGAGGAGGAGGAGGAGGAGGAGGAGGAGGAGAAGGAGGAGGAGGAGAGAAGGGGAGAGGGAGACGGGTTAAGCTTTAAGCCGCCGGCCGGAGCGTTCCTGCTGCCTTCCTCCCTCCTCCTCCCTTCCTCCTCCTCCTCCTCCTCCCTCCCTCTTCCTCCTCCCTCCTCCCTCCTCCTCCTCCTCCTTCCCTCCTCCTCCTCCTCCTCCCTCTCCCTCCTCCTCCTTCCCTCTCCCTCCTCCTCCCCCTTTCCTCTTCATTCCTCCTCCTCCCCCTTTTCTCCTTCGCTCCTCCTCCCTTTCTCCTTCGCTCCTCCTCCCCCCTCCTTTTCCCCTTCCCTCCTCCTCCTCCTCCTCCTCTTCCTCCCTCTCCCTCCTTCCTCCTCCTCCTCCCTCTCCCCCCCCTCTCTCACCTTGCAACCCCTTGGGGAGCTCCATGGCCCTGAGGACCTCTTCCCCCACGTCGGAGGCGCTGAGGCCCTGCAGCCGCTTCTCCCAGAAGAGCTGAGGAGGAGGAAGGGGAGAGGGAGGGGAGAGGGTCAAGGGGTGGGGATGGGGGTGGGGGAGACCCCTGGGAAGGTCCTCTCCAGGCCTTGGAGGAGCTCCAAGGGGCTTGGAGGAGCTCCAAGGGGTTGGAGGAGCTCAGAGGAGGGACCTGGAGGGGCAGAAGGAGCTCAGAGGAGGGACCTGGAGGTGGAGATGAAGGTCGGAGGAGACCTTGAGGGGCAGAAGGAGCTCAGGGGAGGGACCTGGAGGGGCAGAAGGAGCTCAGAGGAGGGACCTGGAGGTGGAGATGAAGGTCGGAGGAGACCTTGAGGGGCAGAAGGAGCTCAGAGGAGGGACCTGGAGGGGCAGAAGGAGCTCAGAGGAGGGACCTGGAGGTGGAGATGAAGGTCGGAGGAGACCTTGAGGGGCAGAAGGAGCTCAGAGGAGGGACCTGGAGGAAGGGGAGATGAAGGTCAGGGAGGAGACCTTGAGGGGCAGAAGGAGCTCAGGGGAGGGACCTGGAGGGGGAGATGAAGGTCGGAGGAGACCTTGAGGGGCAGCAGGAGCTCAGAGGAGGGACCTGGAGGGGCAGAAGGGCAGAAGGAGCTGGAGGAGAGGGGCAGAGGAGCTCAGGACCTGGAGGTGGAGATGAAGGTCGGAGGAGACCTTGAGGGGCAGAAGGAGCTCAGAGGAGGGACCTGGAGGGGCAGAAGGAGCTCAGAGGAGGGACCTGGAGGTGGAGATGAAGGTCGGAGGAGACCTTGAGGGGCAGAAGGAGCTCAGAGGAGGGACCTGGAGGAGGGAGATGAAGGTCGGAGGAGACCTTGAGGGGCAGAAGGAGCTCAGAGGAGGGACCTGGAGGGAGCAGAAGGACCTGCCTTGAGGGGGCAGAGGAGCTCAGGGAGGGACCTGGAGGTGGAGATGAAGGTCGGAGGAGACCTTGAGGGGCAGAAGGAGCTCAGAGGAGGGACCTGGAGGGGCAGAAGGAGCTCAGAGGAGGGACCTGGAGGTGGAGATGAAGGAAGGTCGGAGGAGACCTTGAGGGGCAGAAGGAGCTCAGAGGAGGGACCTGGAGGGAGCTCAGAGATGAAGATGTCGGAGGAGACCTTGAGGGGCAGAATGGAGCTCAGAGGAGGGACCTGGAGGAGGAAGGTTGGAGGAGACAGAAGGAGCTCAGAGGAGGGACCTGGAGGTGGAGATGAAGGTCGGAGGAGACCTTGAGGGGCAGCAGGAGCTCAGAGGAGGGACCTGGAGGGGCAGAAGGAGCTCAGAGGGAGGGACCTGAAGGTTGGAAGGAGCTCAGGTGGAGAGAAGGAGCTGAAGGGACCTGGAGGAGACCTTGAGGGGCAGCAGGAGCTCAGAGGAGGGACCTGGAGGGGCAGAAGGAGCTCAGAGGAGGGACCTGGAGGGGGAGATGAAGGTCGGAGGAGACCTTGAGGGGCAGAAGGAGCTCAGAGGAGGGACCTGGAGGGGCAGAAGGAGCTCAGAGGAGGGACCTGGAGGTGGAGATGAAGGTCGGAGGAGACCTTGAGGGGCAGAAGGAGCTCAGAGGAGGGACCTGGAGGGGCAGAAGGAGCTCAGAGGAGGGACCTGGAGGGGGAGATGAAGGTCGGAGGAGACCTTGAGGGGCAGAAGGAGCTCAGAGGAGGGACCTGGAGGGGGAAGAGCTGAAGGGACCTGGAGGGCAGAAGGAGCTCAGGAGATGGAAGGTCGGAGGAGACCTTGAGGGGCAGAAGGAGCTCAGAGGAGGGACCTGGAGGGGCAGAAGGAGCTCAGGGGAGGGACCTGGAGGGGGAGATGAAGGTCGGAGGAGACCTTGAGGGGCAGAAGGAGCTCAGAGGAGGGACCTGGAGGGGCAGAAGGAGCTGGAGATGAAGATGAAGGTCGGAGGAGACCTTGAGGGGCAGCAGGAGCTCAGAGGAGGACCCTGGGGAGGACCTACCTGGCGGGGCTGCTCGGCCAGGCGCTGGGGGTCGGCCCTCACCTTGTTGGCCGGGTGGTTGGTGACCTTGGTGACGGGCTGCTTGAAGATGGAGGCCGTCTGCCGGATGGGCAGGCTGGTGTTCAGGTCGGGCTTGCCCTGGGGTGGGAGGAGAAGACCTCCATCAGGTCCCCCCAGGCCCTCCAGGCCCTCCCCCGGGTCCTCTGAGGCCTCTCGGGGCGGTTTCTCCCCAGCGGCGACCTCCCCAAGATGGCTCCCGGCCCGCGGCGACCTCCCCAAGATGGCTGCCGGCCCTTTCCGGTGCCCGGCCAGAGCTCGCCCGAGCCAACCCGAGAGCTCGCCCAACCTCTTCCATGCTCTGGACCTCCCCAAGATGGCTTCCATGCCCACGGTGACCTCCTCCAACACGGCTTCTACCCCCACGGCGACCTCCCCAAGATGGCTTCCATGCCCACGGTGACCTCCTCCAACACAGCTTCTACCCCCACGGCGACCTCCCCAAGATGGCTTCCGGCCCAAAGGGACTTCCTCCACACGGCTTCTATCCCCACGGCGACCTCCCCAAGATGGCTTCCGGCCCAAAGGGACTTCCTCCACACGGCTTCTATCCCCACGGCGACCTCCCCAAGATGGCTTCCGGCCTACAGTGACCTCCTCCGGACGGCTTCTACCCCCACGGCGACCTCCCCAAGATGGCTTCCGGCCCTTTCCGGTGCCCTGCCAGACCTCTCCCAAGCCAACCCGAGAGCTCGCCCAACCTCTTCCATACTCTTGACCTCCCCAAGATGGCTTCCATGCCCACAGTGACCTCCTCCAACACGGCTTCTACCCCCACGGCGACCTCCCCAAGATGGCTTCCATGCCCACGGTGACCTCCTCCAACACAGCTTCTACCCCCACGGCGACCTCCCCAAGATGGCTTCCGGCCCAAAGGGACTTCCTCCACACGGCTTCTACCCCCACGGCGACCTCCCCAAGATGGCTTCCGGCCTACAGTGACCTCCTCCGGACGGCTTCTACCCCCACGGCGACCTCCCCAAGATGGCTTCCGGCCCTTTCCGGTGCCCTGCCAGACCTCTCCCAAGCCAACCCGAGAGCTCGCCCAACCTCTTCCATACTCTGGACCTCCCCAAGATGGCTTCCACGCCCACGGTGACCTCCTCCAACACGGCTTCTACCCCCACGGCGACCTCCCCAAGATGGCTTCCATGCCCACAGTGACCTCCTCTACACAGCTTCTACCCCCACGGCGACCTCCCCAAGATGGCTTCCGGCCCAAAGGGACTTCCTCCACACGGCTTCTATCCCCACGGCGACCTCCCCAAGATGGCTTCCGGCCTACAGTGACCTCCTCCGGACGGCTTCTACCCCCACGGCGACCTCCCCAAGATGGCTTCCGGCCCTTTCCGGTGCCCTGCCAGACCTCTCCCAAGCCAACCCGAGAGCTCGCCCAACCTCTTCCATACTACTCTTGACCTCCCCAAGATGGCTTCCATGCCCACAGTGACCTCCTCCAACACGGCTTCTACCCCCACGGCGACCTCCCCAAGATGGCTTCCATGCCCACAGTGACCTCCTCCAACACGGCTTCTACCCCCACGGCGACCTCCCCAAGATGGCTTCCGGCCCAAAGGGACTTCCTCCACACGGCTTCTACCCCCACGGCGACCTCCCCAAGATGGCTTCCGGCCTACAGTGACCTCCTCCGGACGGCTTCTACCCCCACGGCGACCTCCCCAAGATGGCTTCCGGCCCAAAGGGACTTCCTCCACACGGCTTCTACCCCCACGGCGACCTCCCCAAGATGGCTTCCGGCCCAAAGGGACTTCCTCCACACGGCTTCTACCCCCACGGCGACCTCCCCAAGATGGCTTCCGGCCCAAAGGGACTTCCTCCACACGGCTTCTATCCCCACGGCGACCTCCCCAAGATGGCTTCCGGCCTACAGTGACCTCCTCCGGATGGCTTCTACCCCCACGGCGACCTCCCCAAGATGGCTTCCGGCCCTTTCCGGTGCCCTGCCAGACCTCTCCCAAGCCAACCCGAGAGCTCGCCCAACCTCTTCCATACTCTTGACCTCCCCAAGATGGCTTCCATGCCCACAGTGACCTCCTCCAACACGGCTTCTACCCCCACGGCGACCTCCCCAAGATGGCTTCCATGCCCACGGTGACCTCCTCCAACACAGCTTCTACCCCCACGGCGACCTCCCCAAGATGGCTTCCGGCCCAAAGGGACTTCCTCCACACGGCTTCTATCCCCACGGCGACCTCCCCAAGATGGCTTCCGGCCTACAGTGACCTCCTCCGGACGGCTTCTACCCCCACGGCGACCTCCCCAAGATGGCTTCCGGCCCTTTCCGGTGCCCTGCCAGACCTCTCCCAAGCCAACCCGAGAGCTCGCCCAACCTCTTCCATACTCTTGACCTCCCCAAGATGGCTTCCATGCCCACAGTGACCTCCTCCAACACGGCTTCTACCCCCACGGCGACCTCCCCAAGATGGCTTCCATGCCCACAGTGACCTCCTCTACACAGCTTCTACCCCCACGGCGACCTCCCCAAGATGGCTTCCGGCCCAAAGGGACTTCCTCCACACAGCTTCTACCCCCACGGCGACCTCCCCAAGATGGCTTCCGGCCCAAAGGGACTTCCTCCACACGGCTTCTACCCCCACGGCGACCTCCCCAAGATGGCTTCCGGCCCAAAGGGACTTCCTCCACACGGCTTCTACCCCCACGGCGACCTCCCCAAGATGGCTTCCGGCCTACAGTGACCTCCTCCCCAACACGGCTTCTACCCTCCACGGCGACCTCCCCAAGATGGCTTCCATGCCCAAAGGGACTTCCTCCACACGGCTTCTACCCCCACGGCGACCTCCCCAAGATGGCTTCCGGCCCAAAGGGACTTCCTCCACACGGCTTCTACCCCCCCACGGCGACCTCCCCAAGATGGCTTCCGGCCTACAGTGACCTCCTCCAACACGGCTTCTACCCCCACGGCGACCTCCCCAAGATGGCTTCCGGCCCAAAGGGACTTCCTCCACACGGCTTCTACCCCCACGGCGACCTCCCCAAGATGTCTTCCATGCCTACAGTGACCTCCTCCAACACGGCTTCTACCCCCACGGCGACCTCCCCAAGATGGCTTCCGGCCCTTTCCGGTGCCCTGCCAGACCTCTCCCAAGCCAACCCGAGAGCTCGCCCAACCTCGTCCGTGCCCCTCGACCCCCCCAAGATGGCTGCCGGCCCGCACTGACCTCCCCAACATGGCTTCCAACCCTTCCCATGCCCTTCGAGACCTCTCCCGACCCACTCCAAGACCTCTTCCATGACCCTCAAGACCTCCTCCATGACCTCCAAGACCTCTCCCAACCCAACCTAAGACCTCCAAGCCCCCTCCCCACCCCTCCAAGCCCCCTCCCCACCCCTCCAAGCCCCCTCCCCACCCTCCAAGCCCCCCCTCCAGCCCCTCCAAGCCCCCTCCCCACCCCTCCAAGCCCCCCTCCAGCCCCTCCAAGCCCCCTCCCACCCCCTCCAAGCCCCCCCTCCCCACCTTGGTGGGGTTGAGGGAGTCTGTCCTGAGCCTCTGCTTGTTCTTCTGGAGCTTGCTGGGCATCATCTTGCCCGTCCTGAAGTCAAAGCTGCTGAGGTCCACCGAGTTGCCCAGGTACCTGGCCAGCTGGGGCTTGCTCCTGAACTTCTTCCCACTTGGGCTGCCAAGGAGGAGGAGGAGGAGGAAGAGGAGGAGATGGAGGAGGAGGAGGAGGTGGAGGAGGAGGAGGTGGAGGAGGAGGAGGAGGAGACCCTCTTGAGGGTGGGGAAGGGCCCCAAAGAACCTCCAGAGCCCAAGGCCTGGAGGCTGGAGGGTGGGAGGTGGCACCTGAAGGGGGTTTGGGGGTGGGAGGTGGCATCTAAAGGGGGTTTGGAGCTCCTCAAGGTTGGGTCTGGAGCTCCTCAAGGTTGGGGCTTGGAGCTCCTCAAGGTTGGGGCTTGGAGCTCCTCAAGGTTGGAGCTCCTCAAGGTTGGAGCTCTTCAAGGTTGGACCTTGGAGATCCTCAAGGTTGGAGCTCCTCAAGGTTGGGGCTTGGAGCTCCTCAAGGTTGGACCTTGGAGCTCTCAAGGTTGGAGCTCCTCAAGGTTGGACCTTGGAGCTCCTCAAGGTTGGGGCTTGGAGGTAGAGCTGGGCCTAAAGTGTCCACATTGTGGCACCTTGAGGGCCTCAAATGGCCAACTTGGGGCAAAACTTGACTTAGTCTGGGCCTAAAGTGGCCTAATTGGGCCAAGCCTGACCTGGTTTGGCCATTCTAGGCCCAGATCAGGGCAAAGCTGGACTCAATCTGGGCCTAAAGTGGCCTAATTGGGCCAAGCCTGACCTGGTTTGGCCATTCTAGGCCCAGATCAGGGCAAAGCTGGACTCAATCTGGGCCTAAAGTGGCCTAATTGGGCCAAGCCTGACCTGGTTTGGCCATTCTAGGTCCAGATCAGGGCAAAGCTGGACTCAATCTGGGCCTAAAGTGGCCTAATTGGGCCAAGCCTGACCTGGTTTGGCCATTCTAGGCCCAGATCAGGGCAAAGCTGGACTCAATCTGGGCCTAAAGTGGCCTAATTGGGCCAAGCCTGACCTGGTTTGGCCATTCTAGGCCCAGATCAGGGCAAAGCTGGACTCAATCTGGGCCTAAAGTGGCCTAATTGGGCCAAGCCTGACCTGGTTTGGCCATTCTAGGCCCAGATCAGGGCAAAACTGGACTTAATCTGGGCCTAAAGTGGCCTAATTGGGCCAAGCCTGACCTGGTTTGGCCATTCTAGGCCCAGATCAGGGCAAAGCTGGACTCAATCTGGGCCTAAAGTGGCCTAATTGGGCCAAGCCTGACCTGGTTTGGCCATTCTAGGTCCAGATCAGGGCAAAGCTGGACTTAATCTGGGCCTAAAGTGGCCTAATTGGGCCAAGCCTGACCTGGTTTGGCCATTCTAGGCCCAGATCAGGGCAAAGCTGGACTCAATCTGGGCCTAAAGTGGCCTAATTGGGCCAAGCCTGACCTGGTTTGGCCATTCTAGGTCCAGATCAGGGCAAAGCTGGACTTAATCTGGGCCTAAAGTGGCCTAATTGGGCCAAGCCTGACCTGGTTTGGCCATTCTAGGCCCAGATCAGGGCAAAGCTGGACTCAATCTGGGCCTAAAGTGGCCTAATTGGGCCAAGCCTGACCTGGTTTGGCCATTCTAGGCCCAGATCAGGGCAAAGCTGGACTCAATCTGGGCCTAAAGTGGCCTAATTGGGCCAAGCCTGACCTGGTTTGGCCATTCTAGGCCCAGATCAGGCAAAGCTGGACTCAATCTGGGCCTAAAGTGGCCTAATTGGGCCAAGCCTGACCTGGTTTGGCCATTCTAGGTCCAGATCAGGGCAAAGCTGGACTCAATCTGGGCCTAAAGTGACCAAACTGGGGCAACTCTGGCTGAATCTGGGCCTAAAATGGCCAAACTGGGGCAACTCTGGCTGAATCTGGGCCTAAAATGGCCAAACTGGGGCAACTCTGGCTGAATCTGGGCCTAAAATGGCCAAACTGGGGCAACTCTGGCTGAATCTGGGCCTAAAATGGCCAAACTGGGGCAACTCTGGCTGAATCTGGGCCTAAAATGGCCAAACTGGGGCAACTCTGGCTGAATCTGGGCCTAAAATGGCCAAACTGGGGCAACTCTGGCTGAATCTGGGCCTAAAATGGCCAAACTGGGGCAACTCTGACTTCATCCCCCCACTTTAAGCCCGGTTTAGGGCACCTCTGACTTCACCCCCCCCCCCCCCCTACTTTAGGCTCAGCTTAAGGCTCCTTCCAGCCCCTGGCCACTCAGCCTCACTTGAGCCCCGTCCCGTTCCCTTCCAGCCCCTCTTGGGGGCGCTGTCAGGCCTCTCCCAGCCCAGCTCAGGGGCGGTTTAAGCCCAGCTCAGGGGCGGTTTAAGCCCAGCTCAGGCGGTTTAAGCCCAGCTCAGAGGCTCCTCTCCAGCTCCCAGCTCCTCGGAGGGGCTTGGACCGCGCAGGGTCCTAGCGCCGCCCGCTTAGGCTCCGAGCAGCGGGGAGGAGGTGGGGGGGGGGGGGGGGGTGGGCTAGGAGGGGCTTGGACCGCGCAGGGTCCTAGCGCCGCCCGCCGAGGGGGCTTAAGGGGCTGGGCTTGGACAGGGTCTAAGGGGGGGGCTGGGCTTGGACCGCGCAGGGTCCTAGCGCCGCCCGCTCAGGTTCCGGGGGGGGGGGCGGCTCAGAGGGGCTTGGATTGGGCAGGGGGAAGGGGAAGGGGAAGGGGGAAGGGGAAGGGGGAGGGGGAGGGGGCTAGGAGGGGCTTAGACTGCGCAGGTCCTAGCGCCGCCCGCTCCAGGCTGCCGGCGGCTGCGGAGGGGGTCGCAGGCTCGAGCGGCGGCGGAGAGGAGGAAGAAGAAGGGGAAGGGGGGAAGGGGGGAAGGGGGAGAGGGGGGAAGGGGGAGAGGGGAAAGGGGGAGAGGGGAAGGGGGAGAGGGGAAGGGGGAGAGGGGAAGGGGGAGAGGGGGAAGGGGGAGAGGGGGAAGGGGGAGAGGGGAAAGGGGGAGAGGGGAAAGGGGGAGAGGGGAAGGGGGAGAGGGGAAAGGGGGAGAGGGGAAAGGGGGAGAGGGGAAGGGGGAGGGGGAAGGGGGAGAGGGGGAAGGGGGAGAGGGGAAAGGGGTAGAGGGGAAAGGGGGAGAGGGGGAAAGGGGGAGAGGGGGAAAGGGGGAGAGGGGGAAAGGGGGAGGGGGAAGGGAAAGGGGGAGAGGGGGAAAGGGGGAGAGGGGAAGGGAAAGGGGGAGAGGGGAAAGGGGGAGAGGGGAAAGGGGAGAGGGGAAGGGGGAGAGGGGAAGGGGGAGAGGGGGAAGGGGGAGAGGGGAAAGGGGGAGAGGGGGAAGGGGGAGAGGGGGAAGGGGGAGAGGGGGAAAGGGGGAGAGGGGAAGGGGGAGAGGGGGAAGGGGGAGAGGGGAAGGGGGAGAGGGGAAAGGGGAGAGGGGAAAGGGGAGAGGGAAGGGGGAGAGGGGAAGGGGGAGAGGGGGAGGGGGAGAGGGGAAGGGAGAGGGGAAGGGGGAGAGGGGGAAGGGGGAGAGGGGGAAGGGGGAGAGGGGGGAAGGGGGAGAGGGGAAAGGGAAGGGGGAGAGGGGAAGGGGGAGAGGGGGAAGGGAAGGGGGAGAAGGGAAGGGGGAGAGGGGGAAGGGAAGGGGGAGAAGGGAAGGGGGAGAGGGGAAGGGGAAGGGCGGCCGCGCTCGGGAAGGCGAAAGGAGGAGGAAGAGGAGGAGGAAAAGGGGGAAGGGGGGGGGGGAAGGGAAACGTCGAGGGGTCCGGGGGGGGGGCGGGGGGAGTCGAGGGGAGGAGGAGGAGGAGGAGGAGGAGGAGGAGGAGGAGGAGGAGGAGGAGGGGAGAGAGGGAAGCGGCTCAGGGCCTGACCTGAAGTAGTAGACATCGCTCTTGCCGGCGCTGAGCCCGGACTTGCGGATGACTTCCTCCTTCTTCCAGCCGGGGGGTAACGCGGGGCAGTCGGCGCGGCCTTGCTTCTCCATGGCGGCGAGGAAGAGGAGGGGGAGGGGGAGGGGGAGGAAGGCGACGGAGGAAGAGGAGGACGAAGCCCCGGGGAGGAAGAGGAAGCAAGCGACAACTCTCGCCTGAGCGGCGCCGGGAGAGGTCGAAGGGGGAAGGAGCTCCGCGCGCCGCTCTTCTTCCTCCCCCCCCCCCCCTCCTCCTCCTCCTCCTCCTCCTCCTCCTCCTCCTCCTCCTCACCTCTCGACCCCTTGACCCTTCTTCTTCTTCCTCCCCCCCCCCCAACTCCTCTTCTTCCTCCCCCCTCTCATCGGCGGGGGGGGGTGCGCGCAGCCGGAGAGGTCCTTAATGGCGCCGGGGGGGGGGGGTTTGCTCCTCTCCCCTTCCTCTTCCTCCTCTTCCTCCCTCTCCCCTCCGCTGCTTTTCAAGGGGAGGGGGCGAGGGGGAGACGGGGAGGAGGAGGAGGAGGAGGAGGAGGAGGAGGAGGAGGAAGAAGGGGAGGAGGAAGGTCGCGGGGAGCAAGGGAAGCCGCCGGAGGGGGGGGAGAGGAGGGGGAGGGAGGAAGAGGAGGGGAGGGGGAGGGAGGAAGAGGAGGGGAGGAGGGAGGAAGGGAGGGGGGAGGGGGGGAGGGGGGGGGAGAAGGAAGCAGTTCGACCCCTCCCCCTCCCCCTCCCCTCCTCCCCCTCCTCCCCTCCCCTCCCCCTCCCCCTCTCCCCCCCTCCCCCTCCCCCTCCCCCTCCCCCCTCCCCCCTCCCCCCCCCCCCCTCCCTCCCCTCCCCTCCCCCTCCCCTCCCCTCCTCCCCCCTCCCCCTCCTGCCCTCCTTTGGCCACCTCCTGCCCCCCTTTGGCCACCTCCTGCCCTCCTTTGGCCACCTCCTGCCCCTCTTTGGCCACCTCCTGCCCTCCTTTGGCCACCTCCTGCCCCTCTCTGGCCACCTCCTTGCCCCTCTTTGGCCACCTCCTGCCCCCCTCTGGCCACCTCTGCCCCCCTCTGACCTCCTTTGGCCACCTTGGCCACCTCCTGCCCCCCACCTCCTGCCCTCCTTTTGGCCACCTCCTTTTGGCCACCTCCTGACCTCCTTTGGCCACCTCCCCTGCCCCCCTCCTCCTTTGACCTCCTTTGGCCACCTCCCTGCCCCTCTTTGGCCACCTCCTGCCCCCCTTTGGCCACCTCCTGCCCCCTCCTTTGGCCACCTCCTGGCCCCCTCTGCCACCCCTCCCTCCTGACCTCCTTTGGCCACCTCCACCTCCTGCCCCTCTTTTTGGCCACCTCCTGCCCCCTTTGGCCACCTCCTTGGCCACCTCCTGCCCCTCCTTGGCCCCTCTCCTTCCTGCCCCCCTTTGGCCACCTCCTGCCCCCCTTTGGCCACCTCCTGCCCCTCCACCTCCTGCCCCCCTCTGGCCACCTCCCGCAGCCTGCCCCCTTTGGCCACCTCCTGGGGACTGGGAGCGACTGGGACGGACTGGGAGCGACTGGGGGGAGTCAGAGGGATCCCTTTAAGCTTTAAAGATGGCCTGAGGAAGCCTTACTGGCGGCTAGGAGAGGCCGAAGCCCGCCCCAAGCGGAGTCCTTCCCCCTGAGGGTCGCGGCGGCCATGTTGGGGTCGGGACCGCGTCCTGGGGGGGGGACCGGGAGCCCTTTCTTAAGCGCTCAGGTAGGGACTGGGAGCGACTGGGACGGACTGGGAGCGACTGGGGGAGTCAGAGGGATCCCATTAAGCCCCTAAGGATGCTCTGAGGAAGCCTTACTGGCGGCTAGGAGAGGCCGAAGCCCGCCCAGAGCGGAGTCCTTCCCCCTGAGGGTCGCGGCGGCCATGTTGGGGTCGGGACCGCGTCCTGGGGGGGGGTCGGGCCGGAGCCCTCAAGCGCTCAGGTAGGGACTGGGAGCGACTGGGACGGACTGGGAGCGACTGGGGGAGTCAGAGGGATCCCATTAAGCCCCTAAGGATGCTTTCAGGGGAGGCTTACTGGCGGCTAGGAGAGGCCGAAGCCCGCCCAGAGCGGAGTCCTTCCCCCTGAGGGTCGCGGCGGCCATGTTGGGGTCGGAACCCCGGGGGGGGGGGGGGGACCGGGAGCCCCTTCTTAAGCGCTCAGGTAGGGACTGGGAGCAGCCGCCGAGGCCGAAACTCGGCAGGGGAAAGGCCGAACTCTCGTTTAGTCCCCTCGGAGGGGGATGGAAGGAAGGAAGGGAAGGGAAGGGAGCCGAAGCCGCCGGCCGCCTCCTGCGTTTCCCGCCTCTTCCTGGTTTCCCGCCTCCGGCGCCCTGAGGGAAGCTCCGCGGCGCCATCTTGAGGGCCGCAGCCGATCGCCGACCGGAGGGCTCCTGGAGGGTAAGAGAAGCGGCGATAAAGGGGGTCCCGGGGGATGGGGGAGAAGAGGGGAAGGGGCTGAAGGGGGTTTTGACGGGGGGGGGGAGAGGGTTGGGGTTGAGGAAGGGGAAAGGGGGAAAGAGGAGGAAGGGGGGGGGGGGGGGGGGGTCGGCGGTTGTTAGGCCCTGGGTTAGGCCAAGGGGGGGCGGGGTGGGGGGGGTGGGGGGGGTCAAAGGGGTCTTGGGGGGATCTAAGGGGGTCCAGGAGGTGGCCGAAGGGGTCCAGGGGGGTCCAGATTGGTTCAGGGGGTCCAGGGGGTGGCCAAAGGGGTCCAGGGGTGGCCAAAGGGGTCCAGGGGGGGTCCAGAGTGGTTCAGGGGGTCCAGGGGGTGGCCAAAGGGGTCCAGAGGGGTTCAAAGGGGTCCAGGGGGGTCCAGGAGGTGGCCAAAGGGGTCCAGGAGGTGGCCAAAGGGGTCCAGGAGGGGTCCAGGAGGTGGCCAAAGGGGTCCAGGGGGTCCAGAGTGGTTCAGGGGGTCCAGGGGGTGGCCAAAGGGGTCCAGAAGGGGTCCAGGAGGTGGCCAAAGGGGGTCCAGGGGGTCCAAAGTGGTTCAGGGGGGTCCAGAGGGGTCCAGGGGGTGGCCAAAGGGGTCCAGGAGGGGTCCAGGGGGTGGCCAAAGGGGTTCAGGGGGTCCAAAATGGTTCAGGGGGTCCAGAAGGGGTTCAGAGGGGTCCAGGGGGGTCAGGGGGTGGCCAAAGGGGTCCAGGGGGTGGCCAAAGGGGTCCAGGGGGTGGCCAAAGGGGTCCAGGGGGGTCCAGAGTGGTTCAGGGGGTCCAGGGGGTGGCCAAAGGGGTCCAGAGGGGTTCAAAGGGGTCCAGGGGGGGTCCAGGAGGTGGCCAAAGGGGTCCAGGAGGTGGCCAAAGGGGTCCAGGAGGTGGCCAAAGGGGTCCAGGGGGGGTCCAGAGTGGTTCAGGGGGTCCAGGGGTGGCCAAAGGGGTCCAGAAGGGGTCCAGGAGGTGGCCAAAGGGGTCCAGGGGGGGTCCAGACTGGTTCTGGGGGGTCCAGGAGGGGTCCAGGAGGTGGCCAAAGGGGTCCAGGGGGGTCCAGACTGGTTCAGGGGGTCCAGGGGGTGGCCAAAGGGGTCCAGAAGGGGTCCAGGAGGTGGCCAAAGGGGTCCAGGGGGGTCCAGACTGGTTCTGGGGGTCCAGGAGGGGTCCAGGAGGTGGCCAAAGGGGTCCAGGGGGGGTCCAAAGTGGTTCAGGGGGTTCAGAGGGGTCCAGGGGGGTCCAAAGTGGTTCAGGGGGTCCAGAGGGGTCCAGGGGGTCCAGAGTGGTTCAGGGGGTTCAGAGGGGTCCAGGAGGTGGCCAAAGGGGTCCAGGAGGTGTCCAGGGGGTGGCCAGAGGGGTCCAGGGGTGGCCAAAGGGGTCCAGGGGGGGTCCAGAGTGGTTCAGGGGGTCCAGGGGGTGGCCAAAGGGGTCCAGGAGGTGGCCAAAGTGGTTCAGGGGGGTCCAGAGGGGTTCAAAGGGGTCCAGGGGGTGGCCAAAGGGGTCCAGGGGGGGGTCCAGAGTGGTTCAGGGGGTCCAGGGGGTGACCAAAGGGGTCCAGGGGGGTCCAGAGTGGTTCAGGGGGGTCCAGGGGGTGGCCAAAGGGGTCCAGGGGTGGCCAAAGGGGTCCAGGGGGCGTCCAAAGTGGTTCAGGGGGTCCAGGGGGTGGCCAAAGGGGTCCAGGAGGTGGCCAAAGGGGTCCAGGAGGTGGCCAAAGTGGTTCAGGGGGTCCAGAGGGGTTCAAAGGGGTCCAGGGGGTGGCCAAAGGGGTCCAGGAGGTGGCCAAAGTGGTTCAGGGGGTCCAGAGGGGTTCAAAGGGGTCCAGGGGGTGGCCAAAGGGGTCCAGGAGGTGGCCAAAGTGGTTCAGGGGGGTCCAGAGGGGTTCAAAGGGGTCCAGGGGGTGGCCAAAGGGGTCCAGGGGGGGGTCCAGAGTGGTTCAGGGGGTCCAGGGGGTGGCCAAAGGGGTCCAGGAGGGGTCCAGGAGGTGGCCAAAGGGGTCCAGGGGGGTCCAGGAGGTGGCCAAAGGGGTCCAGGGGGTCCAGGCGGTGGCCAAAGGGGTCCGGGGGGTCCTAAGTGGTTCAGGGGGGGTCCAGAGGGGGTTCAGAGGGGTCCAGGAGGTGGCCAAAGGGGTCCAGGGGGTGGCCAAAGGGGTCCAGGAGGGGTTCAAAGGAGTCCAAAGGGGTCCAGGAGGTGGCCAAAGGGGTCCAGGGGGTCCAGGGGGTGGCCAAAGGGGTCCAGGAGGGGTTCAAAGGAGTCCAAAGGGGTCCAGGGGGTGGCCAAAGGGGTCCAGGGGGTGGCCAAAGGGGTCCAGGGGGTGGCCAAAGGGGTCCAGGAGGGGTTCAAAGGGGTCCAGGGGGTGGCCAAAGGGGTCCAGGGGGGGTCCAGGGGGTGGCCAAAGGGGTCCAGGAGGGGTTCAAAGGAGTCCAAAGGGGTCCAGGGGGTGGCCAAAGGGGTCCAGGAGGGGTTCAAAGGAGTCCAAAGGGGTCCAGGGGGTGGCCAAAGGGGTCCAGGAGGGGTTCAAAGGAGTCCAAAGGGGTCCAGGGGGTGGCCAAAGGGGTCCAGGAGGGGTTCAAAGGAGTCCAAAGGGGTCCAGGGGTGGCCAAAGGGGTCCAGGAGGGGTTCAAAGGAGTCCAAAGGGGTCCAGGGGTGGCCAAAGGGGTCCAGGAGGGGTTCAAAGGGGGTCCAAAGGGGTCCAGGGGGTGGCCAAAGGGGTCCAGGAGGGGTTCAAAGGGGTCCAGGAGGTGGCCAAAGGGGTCCAGGGGGTCCAGGGGGTGGCCAAAGGGGTCCAGGAGGGGTTCAAAGGAGTCCAAAGGGGTCCAGGAGGTGGCCAAAGGGGTCCAGGAGGGGTTCAAAGGAGTCCAAAGGGGTCCAGGGGGTGGCCAAAGGGGTCCAGGAGGGGTTCAAAGGAGTCCAAAGGGGTCCAGGGGGTGGCCAAAGGGGTCCAGGAGGGGTTCAAAGGAGTCCAAAGGGGTCCAGGAGGTGGCCAAAGGGGTCCAGGAGGGGTTCAAAGGAGTCCAAAGGGGTCCAGGGGGTGGCCAAAGGGGTCCAGGAGGGGTTCAAAGGGGTCCAGGAGGTGGCCAAAGGGGTCCAGGGGGGGTCCAGGGGGTGGCCAAAGGGGTCCAGGAGGGGTTCAAAGGAGTCCAAAGGGGTCCAGGAGGTGGCCAAAGGGGTCCAGGAGGGGTTCAAAGGAGTCCAAAGGGGTCCAGGGGGTGGCCAAAGGGGTCCAGGAGGGGTTCAAAGGAGTCCAAAGGGGTCCAGGGGGTGGCCAAAGGGGTCCAGGGGGTGGCCAAAGGGGTCCAGGGGTGGCCAAAGGGGTCCAGGAGGGGTTCAAAGGGGTCCAGGAGGTGGCCAAAGGGGTCCAGGGGGGGTCCAGGGGGTGGCCAAAGGGGTCCAGGAGGGGTTCAAAGGAGTCCAAAGGGGTCCAGGAGGTGGCCAAAGGGGTCCAGGAGGGGTTCAAAGGAGTCCAAAGGGGTCCAGGGGGTGGCCAAAGGGGTCCAGGAGGGGTTCAAAGGAGTCCAAAGGGGTCCAGGGGGTGGCCAAAGGGGTCCAGGAGGGGTTCAAAGGAGTCCAAAGGGGTCCAGGGGGTGGCCAAAGGGGTCCAGGAGGGGTTCAAAGGAGTCCAAAGGGGTCCAGGGGGTGGCCAAAGGGGTCCAGGAGGGGTTCAAAGGAGTCCAAAGGGGTCCAGGGGGTGGCCAAAGGGGTCCAGGAGGGGTTCAAAGGGGTCCAGGAGGTGGCCAAAGGGGTCCAGGGGGGTCAGGGGTGGCCAAAGGGGTCCAGGAGGGGTTCAAAGGAGTCCAAAGGGGTCCAGGAGGTGGCCAAAGGGGTCCAGGAGGGGTTCAAAGGAGTCCAAAGGGGTCCAGGGGGTGGCCAAAGGGGTCCAGGAGGGGTTCAAAGGAGTCCAAAGGGGTCCAAGGGGTGGCCAAAGGGGTCCAGGGGTGGCCAAAGGGGTCCAGGAGGGGTTCAAAGGGGTCCAGGAGGTGGCCAAAGGGGTCCAGGGGGGGTCCAGGGGGTGGCCAAAGGGGTCCAGGAGGGGTTCAAAGGAGTCCAAAGGGGTCCAGGAGGTGGCCAAAGGGGTCCAGGAGGGGTTCAAAGGAGTCCAAAGGGGTCCAGGAGGTGGCCAAAGGGGTCCAGGAGGGGTTCAAAGGAGTCCAAAGGGGTCCAGGGGGTGGCCAAAGGGGTCCAGGAGGGGTTCAAAGGAGTCCAAAGGGGTCCAGGGGGTGGCCAAAGGGGTCCAGGAGGGGTTCAAAGGAGTCCAAAGGGGTCCAGGGGGTGGCCAAAGGGGTCCAGGAGGGGTTCAAAGGAGTCCAAAGGGGTCCAGGGGGTGGCCAAAGGGGTCCAGGAGGGGTTCAAAGGGGTCCAAAGGGGTCCAGGGGGTGGCCAAAGGGGTCCAGGAGGGGTCCAGGGGGTGGCCAAAGGGGTCCAGGGGGTGGCCAAAGGGGTCCAGGAGGGGTCCAGGGGGTGGCCAAAGAGGGTCCGGGGGGGGGGGGTCCGGGGTGGGGGGAGGGGGGTGTGTGGTGTCAATAGGGTGTCCTAAGGGGTCCAGAGGGGCCCAGGAGGAGGCGGGGCTTAGGCCCGGGGGGGCGGGGCTTAGGCCCGGGGGGGGGCGGGGCTTAGGCCCGGGTAGGCCCAGGAGGAGTAAGCTGCCAGGGCAGGGAATGGCCGCAGGCTGCGATGCCCTGCGGCGGCCACAGGGTGGCAGCAGCGCCCAGAGCCGGCAGTGGCTGCAGGCTGCGATGCCCTGCGGCGGCCACAGGGTGGCAGCAGCGCCCAGAGCAGGGAATGGCTGCAGGAAAGGAAGGAAAAGGAAGGGGGAAAAGGGGGAAAGAGGCCAACAGGAAGGGGGAAGGAAGGGGGGAAGGGGGAAGGAAGGGGGAAAAGGGGGAAAGAGGCCAACAGGAAGGGGGAAGGAAGGGGGGAAGGGGGAAAAGGGGGAAAGAGGCCAACAGGAAGGGGAAAGGAAGGAAGAGGAGGGGAAAAGGAAGGGGGAAGGAAGGCAGGAAGTGGGGGGAGAGGGTTAGGAGAGGTTGGACGTGATCTCCAAGCTCTGGCCCAACCTGGTGCCTTCTCTTCTCCCTCAGGTGGAGCAGAGGAGGAAGAGGAGGAGGAGGAGGAGGAAGAGGAAGGCCTCCAGGAGGAGGCTGCCTCAGGGGGAGCTCAATAAAGGCTTTTTCTCGGCGGGGGGAGGGGAGTTTGGCTTCTCTTTGGCTTCTCCAGTGGGGCCGGGGTGGGGGGGAGGAGGAGGAGGAGAGGGAGGAAGGCCACCAGGGGCTGCTGAGGGGGAGGGGAGGGGAGGAGGGAAAGGAGCTGCAAGGGGGACCACGGTAAGGAACAAGGGGGAGGGCGTCCTCCACTCTTCCTCCCCTCCTCCTCCTCTTCTTCTCCCTCCTCCTCCTCCCCCCTCCTCCTCCTCCTTCTCCCCCTCCTCCTCCTCTTCTTCTCCCTCCTCCTCCTCTTCTCTCCCCTTCTCTTCTCCCCTCCTCCTCCTCTTCTTCTCCCTCCTCCTCCTCCTTCTCCCCTCCTCCTCCTCTTCTTCTCCCTCCTCCTCCTCTTCTCCCTCCTCCTCCTCCTCCTCCTCTTCTCCCCCTCCTCCTCCTCTTCTCCCCTCCTCCTCCTCCCTCCCCCTCCTCCTCCTCTTCTTCCCCCTCCTCCTCCTCTTCTCTCCCCTCCTTCCTCTCCTCCTCCCTCCTCCTCCTCTTCTTCTCCCCTCCTCCTCCTCTTCTTCTCCCCCTCCTCCTCCTCCTCTTCTCCTCCCCTCCTCCTCCTCTTCTTCTCCCCTCCTCCTCCTCTTCTTCCTCCCCTCCTCCTCCTCTTCTCTTCCTCCTCCTCTTCTTCTCCCCTCCTCCTCCTCTTCTTCTCCCCTCCTCCTCCTCCTCTTCTCCCCTCCTCCTCCTCCTCTTCTCCCCTCCTCCCTCCCTCCTCTCCCCCTTCTCCTCCTCCTCCTCCTCTTCTCCCCCTCCTCCTCCCTTCTTCTCCTCTTCTTCTCCCCCTCCTCCTCCTCCTCTTCTCCCCCTCCTCCTCCTCCTCTTCTCCTCCTCCTCCTCCTCTCCCCCCTCTTCCTCCCTCCTCCTCCTCCTCCTCCTCTTCTCCCCCTCCTCCTCCCCCTCCTCCTCTCCCCCTCCCTCCTCCTCCTCTTCTTCCCCTCCTCCTCCTCCTCTTCTCCCTCCCTCCTCCTCTCTCCCCTCCTCCTCCTCCTCCCCCCTCCTCCTCCTCCTCCTCCTCTCCCCCCCCCTCCTCCTCCTCCTCTTCTCCCCTCCTCCTCTTCTCCCCTCCCCTCCTCCTCTTCTCCCCTCCTCCTCCTCCTCTTCTCCCCCCCTCCTCCTCCTCCCCTCCTCCTCCCTCCTCCCAAGCTCCTCTTCTCCCCCTCCTCCTCCTCCCTTTCTCCCCCTCCTCCTCCTCCTCCTTCTCTCCCCCTCCTCCTCCTCCTCCTCTCCTCTTCCCCTCCTCCTCCTCCCTCCCTCCTCCTCCCTCCTCCTCCCTCCTCCCTCCTCTCCTCCCCCTCCCCTCCCCCTCCTCCTCTTCTCCCCCTCCTCCTCCTCCTCCTCTTCTCCCCCCTCCTCCTCCTCCTCCTCTTCTCTCCCCCCTCCTCCTCCTCCTCCTCTTCTCCCCCCTCCTCCTCCTCCTCCTCCTCCTCCCCCTCCTCCTCCTCCTCCCTCCCTCCCCCTTCCTCCCCCTCCCCCTCCTCCTCCCCCCTCCTCCTCTTCTCCCCCCCTCCCCCTCCTCCTCCTCCTCCTCCCCCTCCCCCTCCTCCTCCTCCCCCTCCTCCTCCTCTCCCCCCCCCCTCCTCCTCCTCCCCTCCTCTCTCTCCCCCTCCTCCTCCTCCTCCCTCCCCTCCTCCCTCCTCCTCTTCTCCCCCTCCTCCTCCTCCCCCTCTTCTCCCCCCCTCCTCCTCCTCTTCTCCCCCCTCCTCCTCCTCCTCCTCTCTCCCCCTCCTCCTCCCGGGGTCTAAGAGGGTCCCAGGAGGTGGCCCAAGGGGTCCGGGGGGGGGTGGGTGTGTTCTAAGGGCTCCGGAGGGGGCGGGGCTTGGGCCTCGGTAGGCCCGGGGGGCGGGGCTTAGGCCCGGGGGGCGGGGCTCCTCTCCTCCCCCTCCTCCTCCTCCTCTCTTGACGAACCTATTGGGGAGCTCTTCAAGCTCTTGATGAAGCTATTGAGGAGCTAATCGAAGCTATCGATGAAGCTCTTGAGAGGCACGGGGCGGCTCGCACAGGAGCTCTCGGTGCTATTGATCAAGGGGGGAAGGGGCCCCCTGAGGCTATCGATGAGGCTATCGAGAGGCCATTAAAGGTGCCGAGCGAGCCCTGGCCGGGCGGGGGGAGGCGCCGGGGGAAGTCCTCTTCTTCCTCTTCTCCCCTCTAACCCTTTTGCCTCCTCCTCCTCCTCCTCTCCCCTCAGCCTTCCTCCCCTCCTCTCCGGCCCTCTTGGCCACCTCCTCCCCTCCAAACCTCCTCTGCCTTTGACTTCATCGCCTCTCCTCCTCCTCCTCCTCCCCGCACCCTCCCTCTCCTCCCCATCCTCCTCCCTTCCATCCCTCCTGGGTCATCCCCTTCCTCCTCCTGCCTTCCACTTCATCTCCTCTCCCCCTCCCCTCTTCCCTCCCTCTCCCCCTCCCCTCTTCCCTCTCTCTCCCCCTCCCTCTCTCCCTCTCTCTCCCCTCCCCTCTTCCTTCTCTCTCCCCCTCCCCTCTTCCCTCTCTCTCCCCCTCCCCTCTTCCCTCTCTCTCCCCCTCCCCTCTTCCCTCTCTCCCCCCTCCCCTCTTCCCTCTCTCTCCCCCTCCCCTCTTCCCTCCCTCTCCCCCTCCCCTCTTCCCTCCCTCTCCCCCTCCCCTCTTCCCTCCCTCTCCCCCTCCCCTCTTCCCTCCCTCTCCCCCTCCCCTCTTCCCTCCCTTTCCCCCTCCCCTCTTCCCTCCCTCTCCCCCTCCCCTCTTCCCTCCCTCTCCCCCTCCCCTCTTCCCTCCCTCTCCCCTCCCCTCTTCCCTCCCTCTCCCCCTTTCCCTCCTCCCTCTCCCTCTCTACCCTCTTCTCTCCTCCTCCCCCCTCTCCTCCCCTCTCCCTTCTCCTCTCCTCTCCTTCTCCTCCCCCTTCCCCTCTCCCTCCCTCTCCCCCTCCTCTCCCCTCCTCCCCCTCTCCCCCTCTCCCTCTCTCCCCCCTTCCCCCCCCCCCTCCCTGCCCCCTCCCTAGCCGCTGCTGCTCCCTCCCTTTCCTCCTCCCTCCCCTTTCCTCCTCCTCCTCCTCCAGTCTCTCTGCTACCCTCCTCTCCCTCTCCCCTCCCTCCTCCCAGCACCCTCCCTACTGCCTCCCTGTACCCCTCCCCCTGCTCCCCTGCCTCTCCCAGGCCGGGACCCCGAGAGTGGGGACCAGGAAGGGCTTCTGTTGCCTCTCCCCCTTCCCTCTTCCCTTCCTCCCTCCCTTCCTTCCCATACTTCCTCCCCTGCCTCGTTGCCTTCCCTGTCTCCTCCCCCTCCCTCCTCCCTTTCCTCCCTTCCCTTCCCTGTCTTCCCTCATTGCCATCTTCCCACCCTTCCCACCCCTCTCTCTCCCCTCCCACCTCCCTCTCCCCTCCCATCCCTCTCCTCTCCCCCATTGCCATCTCCCCACCCCCTCCCACCTCTCTCTCTCCCCCCCACCCTCTCTCTCCCCTCCCACCCTCTCTCTCCCCCTCCCCACCTCTCCTCTCCCCTCCCCCACCTCTCTCTCTCCCCCTCCCATCCCTCTCTCTCTCCCCCTCCCATCCCTCTCTCTCTCCCCCCTCCCATCCCTCTCTCTCCCCCCCCACCTCCCTCTCCCCTCCCCTGTTCTTACCCTGTTCTTTCCTCTTTCTTTCCTCTCCTCTTTCTTCCCTCTTCCCTCTCCCCCCCCCCCCCAATCCCTCCCCCACCACAAAGAAGCAGCCTCCACGAGTCAAGGGGCGGCGGGGGGGGGTGTGGTTGTGTTTTGTCTTCTTCTCTTTATTACTCTTCTCCTCCCTTCCTCTTCTGGCTGCTTCCTGCTGCTGCTTCCTGCCGGGGGGGGGGTTTCTCTCTGTTGTGGTCTCTCTCTCTCTCTCTGGGGCTGTTCCTTCCCCTCTGCTCCTTTCCCCTTCCGTTTGCTTGTTTGAGGCACACGAATTGCATTGTCCCACAGTGTGGAGAGAAGGGGCTTGGGGGAGGGGTGGGGGGGGGGGAGGAGGAGGAGGAGGGGAGGAGGGAGGGAGGGAGGAAGCCCAGGAGCCAGCAGCCAACCACCTTCCCTCTCCCTCCCCCTGCCCTGCCCCTCCCCCTCAATAAAGAGCCGTACAAAAAGAAAGGACCCGAACTAAACCGGGGGGGGGGAGGGGGGAACAGACCCACCCACGGGCGCCCGCCCCCCCCCCCCCCCCAACCCGGGAGGATCGAAGGGGGGAAGGGAGGGAGGGGAGGGGGCGGGGGAGGGGAGAGGGGGAGGCGAGAGCTGGTCAAGAAGTGGTCTCTTGCTTGAAGGTGAAGACGCGGCGGCAGCTTGGCCCTGGGGAGGGGGAGAGTGAAGGCAGTGAGGGGAGGGAGGGGAAGGGGGGAGAGGGGAAGGGGGGAAGGGGGGGGCAGAAGGGAAGAGGGGAAGAGGGGAGAGGGGAAAGGGGGAGAGGGGAAGGGGGGGGAGAGGAAAGGGGAGAGAGGGGAAGGGGGAGCAGAGGGGAAGGGGGAAGGGGGAAGAGGGGAAGGGGGAAGAGAGGGAAGGGGGAAGGGGGAAGAGAGGGAAGGGGGAAGAGAGGGAAGGGGGAAGAGAGGAAGAGGGGAAGAGAGGGAAGGGGAAGAGAGGGAAGGGGGAAGAGAGGGAAGAGGGGGAAGAGAGGGAAGGGGGGAAGAGAGGGAAGGGGGGGAAAGAGAGGGAAGAGGGGAGGGAGGAAGAGGGGGAAGGGGGAAGAGAGGGAAGGGGGGGAAGAGAGGGAAGAGGGGGAAGAGAGGGAAGGGGGGGAAGAGAGGAAAGGGGGGAAGAGAGGGAAGAGGGGAAGGGGGGAAGAGGGGGAAGGGGGGAAGAGAGGGAAGGGGGGGAAGAGAGGGAAGGGGGGAAGAGAGGGAGGGGGAAGAGAGGGAAGGGGGGAAGGGGGGGAGGGGAAGGGGGGAGAGGGGAAGGGGGAAGAGGGGAAGGGGGAAGAGGGGAAGGGGGAGCAGAGGGGAAGGGGGAGCAGAGGGGAAGGGGGGCAGAGGGGAAGGGGGCAGAGGGGGGAGGGGGAAGGGGGGGGGGGAGGAGGGGGGGGAGGGGCGAAGGGGGGCAGAGGGGGGAGGGGGGAAGGGGGGAGAGGGGGAGAGGGGGGGGGCAGAGGGGGGGAGGGGGGGGGGGCAGAGGGGGGAGGGGAGGGGGAAGGGGGGAGAGGGGAAGGGGGCAGAAGAAGGGAAGGGGGAAGAAGGGGGAGGGGGAGGGAGGGCAGAGGGGAGGAGAGTGGGCAGAAAGGAGGAGGGGGCAGAAGGGGGGGAGAAGAGGGGGAGGGGGAGAAGAGGGGAGGGGGAGAAGAGGGGAGGGGGAGAAGAGGGGAGGGGGCAGAAGAGAGGAGGGGGCAGAAGAGAGGAGGGGGCAGAAGAGGGGAGGGGGCAGAAGAGGGGGGGCAGAAGAGAGGGAGGGGGGAGAAGAGGGGAGGGGCAGAAGAGGGGGGGGCAGAAGAGGGGAGGGGGGAGAAGAGGGAGGGGGCAGAAGAGGGAGGGGGCAGAAGAGGGAGGGGGCAGAAGAGAGGAGGGGGCAGAAGAGGGGAGGGGGCAGAAGAGAGGAGGGGGCAGAAGAGGGGGAGGGGGCAGAAGAGAGGAGGGGGCAGAAGAGGGGAGGGGGAGAAGAGGGGAGGGGGCAGAAGAGGGGAGGGGGCAGAAGAGAGGAGGGGGGGAGAAGAGAGGAGGGGGGAGAAGGGCAGAAGAGGGGGGAGAAGGAGAGAGGAGGGGGGAGAAGAGGGGAGGGGGCAGAAGAGGGGAGGGGGGAGAAGAGAGGAGGGGGAGAAGAGAGGAGGGGGCAGAAGAGGGGAGGGGGGCAGAAGAGGGGAGGGGGCAGAAGAGGGGAGGGGGCAGAAGAGAGGAGGGGGGAGGAGAGGGGAGGGGGGAGAAGAGGGGAGGGGGCAGAAGAGAGGAGGGGGGAGAAGAGGGGAGGGGGCAGAAGAGGGAGGGGGCAGAAGAGGAGGAAGAGGGGGGGGGCAGAAGAGGGGAGGGGGCAGAAGAGAGGAGGGGGGAGAAGAGGGGAGGGGGCAGAAGAGGGGAGGGGGGCAGAAGAGGGAGGGGGCAGAAGAGAGGAGGGGGCAGAAGAGGGAGGGGGCAGAAGAGGGGAGGGGGCAGAAGAGAGGAGGGGGCAGAAGAGGGGGAGGGGGCAGAAGAGAGGAGGGGGCAGAAGAGGGGAGGGGGCAGAAGAGAGGAGGGGGCAGAAGAGGGGAGGGGGGAGAAGAGGGAGGGGGGAGAAGAGAGGGGGGGAGAAGAGAGGAGGGGGGCAGAAGAGAGGAGGGGGCAGAAGAGGGGAGGGGGGGAGAAGAGAGGAGGGGGGGAGAAGAGAGGAGGGGGCAGAGAAGGGGGGCAGAAGAGGGGAGGGGGCAGAAGAGGGGAGGGGGCAGAAGAGAGGAGGGGGCAGAAGAGGGGAGGGGGCAGAAGAGGGGAGGGGGCAGAAGAGAGGAGGGGGCAGAAGAGGGGAGGGGGCAGAAGAGAGGAGGGGGCAGAAGAGAGGAGGGGGCAGAAGAGGGAGGGGGCAGAAGAGAGGGAGGGGGCAGAAGAGAGGAGGGGGCAGAAGAGAGGAGGGGGCAGAAGAGAGGAGGGGGCAGAAGAGAGGGAGGGGGCAGAAGAGAGGAGAAGGGAGAAGAGGGGAGGGGGCAGAAGAGGGGAGGGGGAGAAGAGGGGAGGGGGCAGAAGAGGGGGAGGGGGCAGAAGAGAGGAGGGGGCAGAAGAGGGGAGGGGGAGAAGAGGGGAGGGGGCAGAAGAGGGGAGGGGGCAGAAGAGAGGAGGGGGCAGAAGAGGGGGAGGGGGAGAAGAGAGGAGGGGGCAGAAGAGAGGAGGGGGGCAGAAGAGAGGAGGGGGGCAGAAGAGAGGAGGGGGCAGAAGAGAGGAGGGGGCAGAAGAGAGGAGGGGGCAGAAGAGAGGAGGGGGGAGAAGAGGGGAGGGGGCAGAAGAGAGGGGGGGGGCAGAAGAGAGGAGGGGGCAGAAGAGGGGAGGGGGGGAGAAGAGGGAGGGGGAGAAGAGGGAGGGGGGGAGAAGAGGGAGGGGGCAGAAGAGAGGAGGGGGCAGAAGAGAGGAGGGGGCAGAAGAGAGGAGGGGGCAGAAGAGGGGGAGGGGGCAGAAGAGAGGAGGGGGCAGAAGAGAGGAGGGGGGAGAAGAGGAGGGGGCAGAAGAGGGGGAGGGGGCAGAAGAGAGGAGGGGGCAGAAGAGAGGAGGGGGGAGAAGAGAGGAGGGGGAGAAGAGAGGAGGGGGGGGGCAGAAGAGGGGGGGGGGCAGAAGAGGGGAGGGGGCAGAAGAGGGAGGGGGGGAGAAGAGGGGAGGGGGCAGAAGAGGGGGAGGGGGCAGAAGAGGGGGAGGGGGGAGAAGAGGGGAGGGGGCAGAAGAGAGGAGAGGGCAGAAGAGGGGAGGGGGAGAAGAGAGGGGGGGCAGAAGAGAGGAGGGGGCAGAAGAGAGGAGGGGGCAGAAGAGAGGAGGGGGGCAGAAGAGAGGAGGGGGCAGAAGAGAGGAGGGGGCAGAAGAGAGGAGGGGGCAGAAGAGAGGAGAAGGGAGAAGAGGGGAGGGGGCAGAAGAGAGGAGGGGGGAGAAGAGAGGAGGGGGCAGAAGAGAGGAGGGGGCAGAAGAGAGGAGAAGGGAGAAGAGAGGGAGGGGGCAGAAGAGGGGAGGGGGGAGAAGAGGGGAGGGCAGAAGAGGGGAGGGGGCAGAAGAGAGGAGGGGGCAGAAGAGAGGAGGGGGCAGAAGAGAGGAGAGGGGGAGAAGACGGGAGGAAGAGGAGGGGGCAGAAGAGGGGAGGGGGCAGAAGAGGGGAGGGGGCAGAAGAGAGGAGAAGGGAGAAGAGGGGAGGGGGCAGAAGAGGGGAGGGGGAGAAGAGGGAGGGGGCAGAAGAGGGGAGGGGGCAGAAGAGAGGAGGGGGCAGAAGAGGGGAGGGGGCAGAAGAGAGGAGGGGGCAGAAGAGAGGAGAAGGGAGAAGAGGGGAGGGGGCAGAAGAGGGGAGGGGGAGAAGAGGGAGGGGGCAGAAGAGAGGAGGGGGGCAGAAGAGAGGAGGGGGGAGAAGACGGGAGGGGGCAGAAGAGGGGAGGGGGCAGAAGAGGGGAGGGGGAGAAGAGAGGAGGGGGCAGAAGAGGGGAAGGAGGGGGGAGGGGGCAGAAGAGAGGAGGGGGAGAAGAGGGGAGGGGGCAGAAGAGGGAGGGGGCAGAAGAGAGGAGGGGGCAGAAGAGAGGAGGGGGCAGAAGAGGGGAGGGGGCAGAAGAGAGGAGAAGGGAGAAGAGGGGAGGGGGCAGAAGAGGGAGGGGAGAAGAGGAGAAAGAGGGGAGGGGGCAGAAGAGAGGAGGGGGCAGAAGAGGGAGGGGGCAGAAGAGGGGAGGGGGCAGAAGAGAGGAGGGGGCAGAAGAGAGGAGAGGGGAAGAGGGGAGGGGGCAGAAGAGGGGAGGGGGCAGAAGAGAGGAGGGGGGAGAAGAGGGGAGGGGGCAGAAGAGGGGAGGGGGCAGAAGAGAGGAGGGGGCAGAAGAGGGGGAGGGGGCAGAAGAGAGGAGGGGGGAGAAGAGAGGAGGGGGAGAAGAGAGGAGGGGGGGGCAGAAGAGAGGAGGGGGCAGAAGAGGGGAGAAGGGAGAAGAAGAGAGGAGGGGGGGAGAAGAGAGGAGGGGGCAGAAGAGGGGAGGGGGCAGAAGAGGAGGGGGCAGAAGAGGGGAGGGGGCAGAAGAGAGGAGGGGGAGAAGAGAGGAGAAGGGAGAAGAGGGGAGGGGGCAGAAGAGAGGAGGGGGCAGAAGAGAGGAGGGGGCAGAAGAGAGGAGGGGGCAGAAGAGAGGAGGGGGAGAAGAGGGAGGGGGCAGAAGAGGGGAGGGGGCAGAAGAGAGGAGGGGGCAGAAGAGGGGAGGGGGCAGAAGAGGGGAGGGGGCAGAAGAGAGGAGGGGGAGAAGAGGGGGAGGGGGCAGAAGAGGGGAGGGGGCAGAAGAGGAGAGGGGGCAGAAGAGAGGAGGGGGGAGAAGAGAGGAGGGGGGAGAAGAGAGGAGGGGGGGCAGAAGAGAGGGGGGAGTAGAAGGGAGGGGGGCAGAAGAGGGAGAAGGGAGAAGAGGGGAGGGGGCAGAAGAGAGGAGGGGGGCAGAAGAGAGGAGGGGGCAGAAGAGAGGAGGGGGCAGAAGAGAGGAGGGGGGCAGAAGAGAGGGAGGGGGCAGAAGAGAGGAGGGGGGAGAAGGGGGAGGGGGCAGAAGAGAGGAGGGGGGAGAAGAGAGGAGGGGGCAGAAGAGAGGAGGGGGCAGAAGAGGGGAGGGGGCAGAAGAGAGGAGGGGGCAGAAGAGAGGAGGGGGGAGAAGAGGGGAGGGGGCAGAAGAGGGGAGGGGGCAGAAGAGAGGAGGGGGCAGAAGAGAGGAGGGGGAGAAGAGAGGAGGGGGCAGAAGAGAGGAGGGGGAGAAGAGAGGAGGGGGGAGAAGAGAGGAGGGGGGGCAGAAGAGAGGAGGGGGCAGAAGAGAGGAGGGGGGCAGAAGAGAGGAGGGGGCAGAAGAGAGGAGGGGGCAGAAGAGAGGAGGGGGGCAGAAGAGAGGAGGGGGCAGAAGAGAGGAGGGGGCAGAAGAGGGAGAAGGGAGAAGAGGGGAGGGGGCAGAAGAGGGGAGGGGGGAGAAGAGGGGAGGGGGCAGAAGAGGGGAGGGGGCAGAAGGGGAGGGGGCAGAAGAGAGGAGGGGGCAGAAGAGAGGAGGGGGGAGAAGAGGGAGGGGGCAGAAGAGGAGGGGGCAGAAGAGGGGAGGGGGCAGAAGAGGGGAGGGGGAGAAGAGAGGAGGGGGCAGAAGAGAGGAGGGGGCAGAAGAGGGGAGGGGGGAGAAGAGAGGAGAAGGGAGAAGAGGGGAGGGGGCAGAAGAGGGGAGAGGGGAGAAGAGGGGGGGCAGAAGAGGGGAGGGGGCAGAAGAGAGGAGGGGGCAGAAGAGGGGAGGGGGCAGAAGAGAGGAGGGGGCAGAAGAGAGGAGAAGGGAGAAGAGGGGAGGGGGCAGAAGAGGGGAGGGGGGAGAAGAGGGGAGGGGAAGAAGAGGGGAGGGGGCAGAAGAGAGGAGGGGGCAGAAGACGGGAGGGGGCAGAAGAGGGGAGGGGGCAGAAGAGAGGAGGGGGGAGAAGAGAGGAGGGGGCAGAAGAGAGGAGAAGGAGAAGAGGGGAGGGGGCAGAAGAGGGGAGGGGGAGAAGAGGGGAGGGGGCAGAAGAGGGGAGGGGGCAGAAGAGAGGGAGGGGGCAGAGAAGAGAGGAGAAGGGAGGGGGGGCAGAAGAGAGGGAAGAGGGGGCAGAAGAGGGAGGGGGCAGAAGGGGAGGGGGAGAAGAGGGAGGGGGCAGAAGAGGGAGGGGGCAGAAGAGAGGAGGGGGCAGAAGAGGGGAGGGGCAGAAGAGGGGAGGGGGCAGAAGAGGGAGGGGGCAGAAGAGAGGAGGGGGCAGAAGAGGGGAGGGGGGAGAAGAGGGGAGGGGGCAGAAGAGAGGAGGGGGAGAAGAGGGGAGGGGGCAGAAGAGGGGAGGGGGCAGAAGAGAGGAGAGGGCAGAAGAGGGAGGGGGAAGAGAGAAGGCAGAAGAGGGAGGGGCAGAAGAGAGGAGGGGGCAGAAGAGGGGGCAGAAGAGGGGGAGAAGAGAGAGGGCAGAAGGGGGGGGGCAGAGAGAGAGGGGGGAAGAGAGGAGGGGGCAGAAGAGAGGAGGGGGCAGAAGAGAGGAGGGGGGAGAAGAGGGAGGGGGGAGAAGAGAGGGAGGGGGAGAAGAGGGGAGGAGAAGGGGAGGGGGCAGAAGAGAGGAGGGGGGAGAAGAGAGGAGGGGGCAGAAGAGAGGAGAGGGGGGGAGAAGAGGGGGGGGGCAGAAGAGGCAGAAGAGAGGAGGGGGCAGAAGAGAGGAGGGGGCAGAAGAGAGGAGGGGGCAGAAGAGAGGAGGGGGCAGAAGAGGGAGGGGGAGAAGAGAGGAGGGGGAGAAGAGAGGAGGGCGGAGAAGAGAGGAGGGGGCAGAAGAGAGGAGGGGGCAGAAGAGAGGAGGGGGCAGAAGAGAGGAGGGGGCAGAAGAGAGGAGAAGGGAGAAGAGAGGAGAAGGGAGAAGAGGGGAGGGGGAGAAGAGGGGAGGGGGCAGAAGAGGGGAGGGGGCAGAAGAGAGGAGGGGGGAGAAGAGAGGGAGGGGGCAGAAGAGGGGAGGGGGCAGAAGAGGGGAGGGGGCAGAAGAGAGGAGGGGGGAGAAGAGGGGAGGGGGAGAAGAGGGGAGGGGGCAGAAGAGGGGAGGGGGCAGAAGAGAGGAGGGGGAGAAGAGGGGAGGGGGCAGAAGAGGGAGGGGCAGAAGGGAGGGGGGGCAGAAGAGAGGAGGGGGGAAGAGAGGAGGGGGGAGAAGAGAGGAGGGGGGCAGAAGAGAGGAGGGGGCAGAAGGGAGGAGGGGGCAGAAGAGAGGAGAAGGGAGAAGAGGGGGAGGGGGCAGAAGAGAGGAGGGGGCAGAAGAGGGAGGGGGGAGAAGAGGGGAGGGGGCAGAAGAGAGGAGGGGGAGAAGAGAGGAGGGGGGGCAGAAGAGAGGAGAAGGGAGAAGAGGGGAGAGAAGAGAGGAGGGGGCAGAAGAGGGGGAGGGGGGGAGAAGAGGGGAGGGGAAGAAGAGGGAGGGGGCAGAAGAGGGAGGGGGAGAAGAGGGGAGGGGGCAGAAGAGGGGAGGGGGCAGAAGAGAGGAGGGGGCAGAAGAGGGAGAAGGGAGAAGAGGGGAGGGGGCAGAAGAGAGGAGGGGGAGAAGAGGAGGGGGCAGAAGAGGGAGAAGGGAGAAGAGGGGAGGGGGCAGAAGAGGGAGGGGGCAGAAGAGGGGAGGGGGGAGAAGAGGGGAGGGGGCAGAAGAGAGGAGAAGGGAGAAGAGGGGAGGGGGCAGAAGAGGGGAGGGGGCAGAAGAGGGAGGGGGCAGAAGAGGGGAGAAGGGGGAGAAGAGGGGAGGGGGCAGAAGAGGGGAGGGGGCAGAAGAGAGGGAAGGGAGGAGGGAAGAAGAGGGAGGGGGCAGAAGAGGGGAGGGGGCAGAAGAGGGGAGGGGGCAGAAGAGAGGAGAAGGGAGAAGAGGGAGGGGGCAGAAGAGAGGAGGGGCAGAAGAGGGAGGGGGCAGAAGAGGGGAGGGGGAGAAGAGAGGGAGGGGGAGAAGAGAGGAGGGGGCAGAAGAGGGAGGGGGCAGAAGAGAGGAGGGGGAGAAGAGGGGAGGGGGAGAAGAGGGGGAGGGGGCAGGAAGAGAGGAGGGGGAGAAGAGAGGAGGGGGGGGGCAGAAGAGAGGAGAAGGGAGAAGAGGGGAGGGGGCAGAAGAGAGGAGGGGGCAGAAGAGGGGAGGGGGAGAAGAGGGGAGGGGGCAGAAGAGGGGAGGGGGCAGAAGAGGGGAGGGGGAGAAGAGGGGAGAAGGGAGAAGAGGGGAGGGGGCAGAAGAGGGAGGGGGCAGAAGAGGGGAGGGGGCAGAAGAGGGGAGAAGGGAGAAGAGGGAGAGAAGAGGGGAGGGGGAGAAGAGGGGAGAAAGAGGGAGAAGGGAGAAGAGGGAGGGGGCAAGAGGGGAGGGGCAGAAGAGGGGAGGGGGCAGAAGAGGGGAGAAGAGGGGAGGGGGCAGAAGAGAGGAGAAGGGAGAAGAGGGGAGGGGGCAGAAGAGAGGAGGGGGCAGAAGAGGGGAGGGGGCAGAAGAGGGGAGGGGGCAGAAGAGAGGAGGGGGGAAGAGAGGAGGGGGCAGAAGAGGGAGGGGGGAGAAGAGAGGAGGGGGAGAAGAGAGGAGGGGGAGAAGAGAGGAGGGGGGGGAGAAGAGAGGAGGGGGAGAAGAGAGGAGGGGGCAGAAGAGAGGAGGGGGCAGAAGAGAGGAGGGGGGAGAAGAGGGAGAGGGGGCAGAAGAGGGGGGGGCAGAAGGGAGCAGAGAAGAGGGGAGGGGGCAGAAGAGGGGAGGGGGAGAAGAGAGGAGGGGGAGAAGAGGGAGGGGGGAGAAGAGAGGAGGGGGCAGAAGAGAGGAGGGGGCAGAAGAGAGGAGGGGGGCAGAAGAGGGGGGCAGAAGAGGGCAGAAGAGGGGAGGGGGCAGAAGAGGGAGGGGGCAGAAGAGGGGAGAAGGGGGAGGGGGAGAAGAGAGGAGGGGGCAGAAGAGAGGAGGGGGAGAAGAGGGGAGGGGGCAGAAGAGAGGGGGGGCAGAAGAGAGGAGGGGGCAGAAGAGAGGAGAAGGGAGAAGAGAGGAGGGGGCAGAAGAGAGGAGGGGGCAGAAGAGAGGAGGGGGCAGAAGAGAGGAGAAGGGAGAAGAGGGAGAGGGCAGAAGAGGGGAGGGGGCAGAAGAGGGGGAGGGGGCAGAAGAGGGGAGGGGGCAGAAGAGAGGAGGGGGAGAAGAGGGGAGGGGGCAGAAGAGAGGAGGGGGCAGAAGAGAGGAGGGGGCAGAAGAGGGGAGGGGGCAGAAGAGGGAGGGGGCAGAAGAGAGGAGGGGGAGAAGAGGGGAGGGGGCAGAAGAGGGGAGGGGGCAGAAGAGAGGAGGGGGCAGAAGAGAGAGGGGGAAGAAGAGAGGAGAAGGGAGAAGAGGGGGGGGGGCAGAAGAGAGGAGGGGGCAGAAGAGAGGAGGGGGAGAAGAGAGGAGGGGGCAGAAGAGAGGAGGGGGGGAGAAGAAGAGAGGAGGGGGGGGGGCAGAAGGGAGGAGGGGGCAGAAGAAGAGAAGGGAGAAGGGGAGGGGGCAGAAGAGAGGAGGGGGCAGAAGAGAGGAGGGGGGAGAAGAGGGAGGGGGCAGAAGAGGGGAGGGGGCAGAAGAGAGGAGGGGGCAGAAGAGAGGAGGGGGGAGAAGAGAGAGGAGGGGGCAGAAGAGAGGAGAAGGGGAAGAAGGGGAGGGGCAGAAGAGAGGAGGGGGCAGAAGAGGGAGGGGGAGAAGAGGGGAGGGGGCAGAAGAGGGAGGGGGCAGAAGGGGGAGGGGGCAGAAGAGGGGAGGGGGGAGAAGAGGGAGGGGGCAGAAGAGGGGAGGGGGCAGAAGAGGGGAGGGGGCAGAAGAGGGGAGAAGGGAGAAGAGGGGAGGGGGCAGAAGAGGGGAGGGGGCAGAAGGGGGAGGGGGCAGAAGAGGGGAGGGGGCAGAAGAGGGAGGGGGCAGAAGAGAGGAGAAGGGAGAAGAGGGGAGGGGGCAGAAGAGGGAGGGGGCAGAAGAGGGAGGGGGCAGAAGAGGGGAGAAGGGAGAAGAGGGAGAAGAGAAGGAGGGGGCAGAAGAGAGGGAAGGGAGAAGAGGGGAAGAAGAGGGAGGGGGCAGAAGAGGGGAGGGGGCAGAAGAGAGGAGAAGGGAGAAGAGGGGAGGGGGCAGAAGAGAGGAGGGGCAGAAGAGAGGAGGGGGCAGAAGAGGGGAGGGGGCAGAAGAGGGGAGGGGGCAGAACAGAGGAGGGCGGGGAAGAGAGGAGGGGGCAGAAGAGAGGAGGGGGCAGAAGAGAGGAGGGGGGAGAAGAGGGGAGGGGGCAGAAGGGGGAGGGGGCAGAAGAGAGGAGGGGGCAGAAGAGGGGAGGGGGCAGAAGAGGGGAGGGGGCAGAAGAGAGGGAGGGGGCAGAAGAGAGGAGGGGGCAGAAGAGGGGAGGGGGCAGAAGAGAGGAGGGGGCAGAAGAGAGGAGAGAAGAGGGAGGGGGAGAAAGAGGGGAGGGGGCAGAAGAGAGGAGGGGGAGAAGACGGGAGGGGGGAGAAGAGGGGAGGGGGAGAAGAGGGGAGGGGGCAGAAGAGAGGAGGGGGAGAAGAGGGGAGGGGGCAGAAGAGGGGAGGGGGCAGAAGAGAGGAGGGGGCAGAAGAGAGGAGGGGGCAGAAGAGGGAGGGGGCAGAAGAGAGGAGGGGGCAGAAGAGGGGAGGGGGCAGAAGAGGGGAGGGGGCAGAAGAGAGGAGAAGGGAGAAGAGAGGAGGGGGCAGAAGAGAGGAGGGGGCAGAAGAGAGGAGGGGGCAGAAGAGAGGAGGGGGCAGAAGAGAGGAGGGGGCAGAAGAGAGGAGGGGGAGAAGAGGGAGGGGGCAGAAGAGGGGAGGGGGCAGAAGAGGGGAGGGGGCAGAAGAGGGGAGGGGGCAGAAGAGAGGGAGGGGGCAGAAGAGAGGAGAAGGGAGAAGAGAGGGAGGGGGCAGAAGAGGGGAGGGGGAGAAGAGGGGAGGGGGCAGAAGAGGGGAGGGGGCAGAAGAGGGGAGGGGGCAGAAGAGGGAGGGGGCAGAAGAGAGGAGGGGGCAGAAGAGAGGAGGGGGCAGAAGAGGGGAGGGGGCAGAAGAGAGGAGGGGGAGAAGAGAGGAGGGGGAGAAGAGAGGAGGGGGCAGAAGAGGGGAGGGGCAGAAGAGAGGAGGGGGGCAGAAGAGAGGAGGGGGCAGAAGAGAGGAGGGGGAGAAGAGAGGAGGGGGAGAAGAGAGGAGGGGGCAGAAGAGGGAGGGGGCAGAAGAGAGGAGGGGGCAGAAGAGAGAGAAGAGAAGGGGGAGAAGAGGGGAGGGGGCAGAAGAGAGGAGGGGGGCAGAAGAGAGGAGGGGGGAGAAGAGAGGAGGGGGCAGAAGAGGGGAGGGGGCAGAAGAGAGGAGGGGGCAGAAGAGAGGAGGGGGAGAAGAGGGAGAGGGGGAGAGAGGGGAGGGGGGAGAAGAGAGGAGGGGGAGAAGAGGGGAGGGGGGAGAAGAGGGGAGGGGGCAGAAGAGAGGAGGGGGCAGAAGAGGGGAGGGGAGAAGAGGGAGGGGGCAGAAGAGGGGAGAAGGGAGAAGAGGGGAGGGGCAGAAGAGGGGAGAAGGGAGAGAGGAGGGGGCAGAAGAGGGGAGGGGGCAGAAGAGAGGGAGAAGGGAGAAGAGGGAGGGGGCAGAAGAGGGGAGGGGGCAGAAGAGGGGAGGGGGAGAAGAGGGGAGGGGGCAGAAGAGGGGAGGGGAGAAGAGGGGAGGGGGCAGAAGAGGGGAGGGGGAGAAGAGGGGAGGGGGCAGAAGAGGGGAGAAGGGAGAAGAGGGGAGGGGGCAGAAGAGGGGAGGGGGCAGAAGAGAGGAGAAGGGAGAAGAGGGGAGGGGGCAGAAGAGGGGAGGGGGCAGAAGAGGGGAGGGGGCAGAAGAGGGAGAAGGGAGAAGAGGGGAGGGGGCAGAAGGGGGAGGGGGCAGAAGAGAGGAGAAGGGAGAAGAGGGGAGGGGGCAGAAGAGGGGAGGGGGCAGAAGAGGGGAGGGGGCAGAAGAGAGGAGAAGGGAGAAGAGGGGAGGGGGCAGAAGAGAGGAGGGGGCAGAAGAGAGGAGGGGGAGAAGAGGGGAGGGGGCAGAAGAGAGGGAGGGGGCAGAAGAGAGGAGGGGGCAGAAGAGAGGAGGGGGCAGAAGAGAGGAGGGGGAGAAGAGAGGAGGGGGGAGAAGAGAGGAGGGGGGCAGAAGAGGGGGGGGCAGAAGGAGGAGGGGGCAGAAGAGAGGAGAAGGGAGAAGAGGGGAGGGGGCAGAAGAGAGGAGGGGGCAGAAGAGAGGAGGGGGAGAAGAGGGGAGGGGGCAGAAGAGGGGAGGGGGCAGAAGAGAGGAGGGGGGCAGAAGAGAGGAGGGGGCAGAAGAGAGGAGGGGGGGGCAGAAGAGAGGAGAAGGGAGAAGAGGGGAGGGGGCAGAAGAGAGGAGGGGGGGGCAGAAGAGGGGGGGGGCAGAAGAGGGGGAGGGGGCAGAAGAGGGGGGGGCAGAAGAGGGGAGGGGGCAGAAGAGAGAAGAAGGGGGAGGGGGAGAAGAGAGGAGGGGGCAGAAGAGGGGAGGGGGCAGAAGAGAGGAGGGGGCAGAAGAGGGGAGGGGGAGAAGAGGGGGGGGGCAGAAGAGGGGAGGGGGAGAAGAGGGGAGGGGGCAGAAGAGGGGAGGGAGCAGAAGAGAGGAGGGGGCAGAAGAGAGGAGGGGGCAGAAGAGGGGAGGGGGCAGAAGAGGGGAGGGGGCAGAAGAGAGGAGGGGGCAGAAGAGAGGAGGGGGCAGAAGAGGGGAGGGGGCAGAAGATGGGAGGGGGCAGAAGAGAGGAGGGAGGAGAAGAGAGGAGAAGGGAGAAGAGAGGAGGGGGGGGCAGAAGAGGGGGGGGGGGCAGAAGGGAGGAGGGGGGCAGAAGGGTGGGGCACAAGGGGCGGGGCCCTACCTCTGCGCGGTCACATCTGGCCCATGTGGGCGGCGCCCTCGCCCAGGCCCGGGTGTGGCGCCGCCAGCGCCAGGGGCGGAGGCTCCGAGGAGACCTTCTCCTCCTCCCTCCTCTTCAGGCAGGCGGCTTTCGGGTTCAGGTTGCGCTCTGCCGGGGGGGGAGAGGGCCCCGGTCGGGCGGCAGCTCGTGGGGCCACGGGGGCAAGGCCCAAGGTGGGGCCCAAGGGCTTGCTCGGGAGTCCTGGAGGAGCTCCTCCAGACCCTCCCTCCAGGAGCTCCTCCTCAAGCTCCTCCAGACCCTCCCTCCAGGAGCTCCTCCTCAAGCTCCTCCAGACCCTCCCTCCAGGAGCTCCTCCTCAAGCTCCCTCCAGACTCCTCCCTCCAGGAGACCCTCCCTCCAGGAGCTCCTCCAGACCCTCCCTCCAGGAGCTCCTCCTCAAGCTCCTCCAGACCCTCCCTCCAGGAGCTCCTCCTCAAGCTCCTCCAGACCCTCCTCCAGACCCTCCAGACCCTCCAGGAGCTCCTCCTCAAGCTCCTCCAGACCCTCCCTCCAGGAGCTCCTCCTCAAGCTCCTCCAGTCCCTCCCTCCAGGAGCTCCTCCTCAAGCTCCTCCAGACCCTCCCTCCAGGAGCTCCTCCAGACCCTCCCTCCAGGAGCTCCTCCTCAAGCTCCTCCAGACCCTCCCTCCAGGAGCTCCTCCTCAAGCTCCTCCAGACCCTCCCTCCAGGAGCTCCTCCTCAAGCTCCTCCAGACCCTCCCTCCAGGAGCTCCTCCTCAAGCTCCTCCAGACCCTCCCTCCAGGAGCTCCTCCTCAAGCTCCTCCAGACCCTCCCTCTCCAGGAGCTCCTCCTCAAGCTCCTCCAGACCCTCCCTCCCGGAGCTCCTTCCTGAACCTCCTCCTCAAGCTCCTCCTTAAGCTCCTCCAAAAGCTCCAGACCCTCCCTCCAGGAGCTCCTTCCTGAACTTCCTCCTTAAACTCCTCCAGGAGCTCCTTAAGCTGCTCCAGAACCTCCTCCTGAACCTCCACCAGGAGCACCAGAGGCTCCTTCAGACCTCTCCCTCCAGAGCCTCCCTCCAGCTCCTCCTCAAGCTCAAGGAGCTCCTCCAGACCCTCCCTCCAGGAGCTCCTTAAGCTCCTCCAGGAGCTCCTTCCTGAACCTCCTCCTTAAGCTCCTCCGGGCGCTCCCCCGGCCCCTCTCCCCGGGCGCTCCCCCGGCCCCTCTCTAGGCGCTCCCCCGGCCCCTCTCCGGGCGCTCCCCCGGCCCCTCTCCGGGCGCTCCCCCCCCTCTCTAGGCGCTCCCCGGCCCCTCTCTAGGCGCTCCCCGGCCCCTCTCTCCGGGCGCTCCCCCGGCCCCTCTCCCCGGGCGCTCCCCGGCCCCTCTCTCCGGGCGCTCCCCCGGCCCCTCTCTAGGCGCTCCCCGGCCCCTCTCCCCGGCGCTCCCCCGGCCCCTCTCCCGGCCGCTCCCCCGCCCCTCCCTCCCCGGCCCCTCTCTCCGCGCTCCCCCGGCCCCTCTCTGGGCGCTCCCCGGCCCCTCTCTAGCGCTCCCCGGCCCCTCTCCCCGGGCGCTCCCCGGCCCCTCTCCGGCCGCTCCCCCGGCCCCTCTCTAGGCGCTCCCCCGGCCCCTCTCTAGGCGCTCCCCGGCCCCCTCTCTAGGCGCTCCCCCGGCCCCTCTCCCCGGGCGCTCCCCGGCCCCTCTCCCCGGCCGCTCCCCGGCCCCTCTCTAGGCGCTCCCCCGGCCCCTCTCCCTCTCCCCCAGCCCCTCTCTAGGCGCTCCCCGGCCCCTCTCTAGGCGCTCCCCCGGCCCCTCTCTAGGCTCTCCCCCGGCCCCTCTCTAGGCGCTCCCCCGGCCCCTCTCTAGTCGCTCCCCCGGCCCCTCTCTCTGGGCGCTCCCCGGCCCCTCTCTAGGCGCTCCCCCGGCCCCTCTCCTAGGCGCTCCCCGGCCCCTCTCTCCGGGCGCTCCCCGGCCCCTCTCTAGGCGCTCCCCCGGCCCCTCTCTCCGGGCGCTCCCCCGGCCCCCTCTCTAGGCGCTCCCCCGGCCCCTCTCTAGGCGCTCCCCCGGCCCCTCTCCCCCGGCCGCTCCCCCGGCCCCTCTCTAGGCGCTCCCCGGCCCCTCTCTAGGCGCTCCCCGGCCCCTCTCTAGGCGCTCCCCGGCCCCTCTCTAGGCGCTCCCCGGCCCCTCTCTCCCCGGGCGCTCCCCGGCCCCTCTCTAGGCGCTCCCCCGGCCCCTCTCTAGTCGCTCCCCGGCCCCTCTCTCCGGGCGCTCCCCCGGCCCCTCTCTAGGCGCTCCCCGGCCCCTCTCTAGGCGCTCCCCCGGCCCCTCTCTCGCTCCCCCGGCCCCTCTCTCCGGGCGCTCCCCCGGCCCCTCTCTAGGCGCTCCCCCGGCCCCTCTCTAGGCGCTCCCCGGCCCCTCTCTAGGCGCTCCCCCGGCCCCTCTCTCCGGCGCTCCCCCGGCCCCTCTCTCGCTCCCCCGGCCCCTCTCTAGGCGCTCCCCCGGCCCCTCTCTCCGGCCGCTCCCCGGCCCCTCTCTAGGCGCCCCCGGCCCCTCTCTAGGCGCTCCCCCGGCCCCTCTCCCGGGCGCTCCCCGGCCCCTCTCCAGGCGCTCCCCGGCCCCTCTCTCCGGCCGCTCCCCCGGCCCCTCTCTGGCGCTCCCCCGGCCCCTCTCTGGCGCTCCCCCGGCCCCTCTCTAGGCGCTCCCCCGGCCCTCTCTCTCTGGGCGCTCCCCGGCCCCTCTCTAGGCGCTCCCCCGGCCCCTCTCTAGGCGCTCCCCCGGCCCTCTCTAGGCGCTCCCCCGGCCCCTCTCTAGGCGCTCCCCGGCCCCTCTCTAGGCGCTCCCCCGGCCCCTCTCTAGGCGCTCCCCCGCCCCTCTCTCCGGGCGCTCCCCCGGCCCCTCTCTCCGGGCGCTCCCCCGGCCCCTCTCCGGGCGCTCCCCGGCCCCTCTCTCCGGCCGCTCCCCGGCCCCTCTCTAGTCGCTCCCCCGGCCCCTCTCTAGGCGCTCCCCCGGCCCCTCTCCCGGGGCGCTCCCCGGCCCCTCTCTCCGGCCGCTCCCCCGGCCCCTCTCTGGCGCTCCCCGGCCCCTCTCTCGCTCCCCGGCCCCTCTCTGGGCGCTCCCCCGGCCCCTCTCCGGGCGCTCCCCCGGCCCCTCTCCGGGCGCTCCCCGGCCCCTCTCCAGGCGCTCCCCCGGCCCCTCTCTAGGCGCTCCCCCGGCCCCTCTCTCCGGGCGCTCCCCCGGCCCCTCTCTAGGCGCTCCCCGGCCCCTCTCTCCGGGCGCTCCCCCGGCCCCTCTCTAGGCGCTCCCCGGCCCCCTCTCTAGGCGCTCCCCGGCCCCTCTCTGCGCTCCCCGGCCCCTCTCTAGGCGCTCCCCGGCCCCTCTCTAGTCGCTCCCCCGGCCCCTCTCTAGGCGCTCCCCGGCCCCTCTCTAGGCGCTCCCCCGGCCCCTCTCTAGGCGCTCCCCCGGCCCCTCTCTCCGGCCGCTCCCCGGCCCCTCTCTAGGCGCTCCCCGGCCCCTCTCCGGGCGCCCCCGGCCCCTCTCTCCGGGCGCTCCCCGGCCCCTCTCTAGGCACTCCCCGGCCCCTCTCTCCGGGCGCTCCCCCGGCCCCTCTCTGGCGCTCCCCGGCCCCTCTCTCCGGGCGCTCCCCCGGCCCCTCTCCGGGCGCTGCCCCGGCCCCTCTCTAGGCGCTCCCCGGCCCCTCCCTCCGGGCGCCCCCCCGCGGGGCTCACCTCGGACCTGCTGCTCCAGGCTGAGGATGACGGCGACGGCCTGGTGCAGGATGAGCAGCTTGGTCTGGGGCTTGTCGCTCTTGAGGTGCAGCTGCACCATGCGGCCCAGCTCCTTGAAGGCCTCGTTGATGTCGCGCACGCGCAGCCGCTCCCGCGCGTTGTTGGCCATGCGCCGCTCCTTCTCCCGCTCCGCCTTCTGCTCGGGGGTCAGGTCCTCGTCGTCGTTATTGCTGCGGGGGGGGGGGGGGAGGCTTCAGAGGAGGGACCCCCCCCCGGGGAGCTGCTGGAAGGCCTCCAGGGAGCTCTCCAGGGAGCGCCAAGACGTTCCACTCGCGGCCCGCGGGCTCAGCAGCGCAAAGCTGCTCCTCCCCCACCGCCGCCTCCTCCTCCTTCACCTCCGCCTCCTCCTTCACCTTCTCCACCTCCTCCACCTTCACCTTCTCTACCCTCACCTCCTCCACCTTCACCTTTACCTCCTCCTCCTTTACCTCCTCCACCTTCACTTTCTCCACCTCCTCCTCCTCCACCTTCACCTTCTCTACCCTCACCTCCTCCACCTTCACCTTCACCTCCTCCACCTCCATCTCCTCCTCCTTCACCTCCTCCACCTTCACCACCTTCACCTCCTCCACCTCCTCCTCCTCCTCCACTTCCTCCTCCATCTTCTCCTCCTCCACCTCCTTCTGCCTTCTCCTCCTCCTCCACCTTCTCTTCCTCCTCCATCACCTCCTCCACCACCACCTTCACCATCTCCTCCTCCACCTTCCCCTCCTCCTCCTGCCTTCCCCTCCTCCTCCTTCTCTTCCTCTTCCTGCCTTCTCTTCCACCTCCTCTACCTTCACCATCTCCTCCACCTCCTCCTCCACCACCTCTTTCTCCTCCTCCTTCTGCCTTCTCCTCCTCCTCCTCCACCCTCTCCTCCTCCACTACCTCTTTCTCCTCCTTCTCCTCCTCCAGCTTCTCCTCCACCTCTACCTCCTCCTCCACCTCTTTCTCCTCCTCCTTCTGCCTTCTCCTCCTCCTCCACCCTCTCTTCCTCCACCACCTCTTTCTCCTCCTTCCCCTCCTCCAGCTTCTCCTCCACCTCTACCTCCTCCTCTTTCTCCTCCTCCTTCTGCCTTCTCCTCCTCCTTCTGCCTTCTCCTCCTCCTTCTGCCTTCTCCTCCTCCTTCTGCCTTCTCCTCCTCCTTCTGCCTTCTCCTCCTCCTCCTCCACCCTCCCTCCTCCACTACCTCTTTCTCCTCCTTCTCCTCCTCCAGCTTCTCCTCCACCTCTACCTCCTCCTCCACCTCTTTCTCCTCCTCCTTCTGCCTTCTCCTCCTCCTCCTCCACCCTCTCTTCCTCCACCACCTCTTTCTCCTCCTTCTCCTCCTCCAGCTTCTCCTCCCCCTCTACCTCCTCCTCCACCTCTTTCTCCTCCTCCTTCTGCCTTCTCCTCCTCCTTCTGCCTTCTCCTCCTCCTTCTGCCTTCTCCTCCTCCACCTCCTCTTCCTCCACCTCTTCCTCCTCCACCACCCCCCTCCGTGTTACCTAGATCCTGACCTAGCAATTGACTTGAGCTCCTTCCCCCACCTCCACCTCTTCCTCCTCCAAGCCCCTCCCCCGCCCCAAAGCCCCCTCCTGTTACCTAGATCTTGACCTAGTAATTGACTTGAGCTCCTTCTTGTCCTCCTCCAGCTTCTTCTCCTCGGAGGCCTTCTGCTCGGCCAGGTTCTCGTCGCCCTCCTCGTCCGACTTCAGCTCCGAGCTGCCCGACGAGACGCTCTGCCCCTGCAGGCCCCCGGCCAGCCCTGGGGACAGGGAGGAGGAGGAGGAGCAGGAGGAAGAGGAGCAGGAGGAGGAGGAGGAGGAGGGCACCTGCTGGCCAAGGGGGGCCGTGGGGAGGTGGCCACCAGAGGAGCGAGGAGCTGCAGGGAGGGGTTGCGGCTCCTAAGAGCTGCAGCTGGCCACCAGAGAGCCAAGGGCTGGGAGAGGGGGGGTCAGGGCAGTGGCCACAGCAGAGCTGCAGCTGGCCACCAGAGAGCCAAGGGCTGGGAGAGGGGGGGGTCAGGGCAGTGGCCACAGCAGAGCTGCAGCTGGCCACCAGAGAGCCAAGGGCTGGGAGAGGGGGGGGTCAGGGCAGTGGCCACAGCAGAGCTGCAGCTGGCCACCAGAGAGCCAAGGGCTGGGAGAGGGGGGTCTGGCCACAGCAGAGCTGCAGCTGGCCACCAGAGAGCCAAGGGCTGGGAGAGGGGGTGGCCACAGCAGAGCTCCAGGTGGCCACCAGAGAGCCAAGGGCTGGGAGAGGGGGGTCAGGGCAGTGGCCACAGCAGAGCTCCAGGTGGCCACCAGCAGGGCTGGGAGAGGGGGGTCAGGGCAGTGGCCAGGTGGTGGCCACCAGAGAGCCAAGGGCTGGGAGAGGGGGGTCAGGGCAGTGGCCACAGCAGAGCTGCAGCTGGCCACCAGAGAGCCAAGGGCTGGGAGAGGGGGGTCAGGGCAGTGGCCACAGCAGAGCTCCAGGTGGCCACCAGAGAGCCAAGGGCTGGGAGAGGGGGTCAGGGCAGTGGCCACAGCAGAGCTCCAGGTGGCCACCAGAAGCCCTTCCCCAACCTCTGAGCAGGACCACCTGAGGTGGCCACCGAGGCCAAGCTCTGGCTCGCCCCCAGCAGCCCCTCCGGAGGGCAGCTGCAAAGCCTGGCTGGGGGGGGAGGGGCTGGGGGTCGCTGCTGCTGGGGGTCCCTGCTGCCGGGGGTCCCCTGCTGGGGGCCACCTACCTCTGTAGGGGTCCTGGGGGGGGGTTGAGGTCGGGGGAGGTGGCCGACTGGACGGGCAGCTGGGGGCCGGGGCCCTGGGGGGCACCAGGGAGTGGCTGCCCCGCAGGCCGACTCCTTCCTCCCGGTGGGCTCCGACCTGCGGCAGGGGAAGACAGCCAGAGGTCAAGGGGAGGAGCCCCAAGGGCAGGGAGAGGGAGGGGAGGGAGCTTGAGGGTCTTGGCAGGGCTTGGGAGGCAGCTCCAAGGGCAGGGAAGGGCTTGGGAGGACCTTGAGGGTCTTGGGAGGACCTCCAAGGGCAGGGGGCTTGGGAAGAGGCTTGGGAGGACCTCCAAGGGCAGGGAAGGGCTGGGAGGACCTTGAGGGTCTTGGGAGGACCTCCAAGGGCAGGGAAGGGCTTGGGTGGGAAGGGACCCCCAGGGATGGAGGCCCCAGCACCAAGCCATGGCCCTCAGCCCCACAGCTCCCAGCCTTGAGCACTCCACCACCTCCAGCTGCTTCCACTGCTTCCTCCAGGCCCAACCTCGACCCAACCATGACCAACCTCGACCCAACCATGACCAACCTCGACCCAACCAGGACCAACCTCGACCCAACCATGACCAACCTCGACCCAACCAGGACCAACCTCGACCCAACCAGGACCAACCTCGACCCAACCATGACCAACCTCGACCCAACCAGGACCAACCTCGACCCAACCATGACCAACCTCGACCCAACCAGGACCAACCTCGACCCAACCATGACCAACCTCGACCCAACCAGGACCAACCTCGACCCAACCAGGACCAACCTCGACCCAACCAGGACCAACCTCGACCCAACCAGGACCAACCTCGACCCAACCATGACCAACCTCGACCCAACCAGGACCAACCTCGACCCAACCAGGACCAACCTCGACCCAACCAGGACCAACCTCGACCCAACCAGGACCAACCTCGACCCAACCAGGACCAACCTCGACCCAACCAGGACCAACCTCGACCCAACCAGGACCAACCTCGACCAACCAGGACCCAACCAGGACCAACCTCGACCCAACCATGACCAACCTCGACCCAACCAGGACCAACCTCGACCCAACCAGGACCAACCTCGACCCAACCAGGACCAACCTCGACCCAACCAGGACCAACCTCGACCCAACCAGGACCAACCTCGACCCAACCAGGACCAACCTCGACCCAACCATGACCAACCTTGACCCCCAGCTGCTCCTTGGCCCAACCATGACCCAACCTTGACCCAGCCTTGACCCCCACCTCCTCCTTGACCTTTCTATTGCCTTCTTAAGACCCAACCATGACCCAACCTTGACCCAGCCTTGACCCCCACCTCCTCCTTGACCTTTCTAATGCCTTCTTAAGACCCAACCATGACCCAACCTTGCCCTCCAGCTGCTCCTTGGCCCAATCTTGACCTAACCATGACCCAACCTTGACCCATCCTTGACCTCCAGCTTCTCCTTGGCCCAACCTTTACCTCCAGCTCCTCCTTGGCCCTTCCACTGCCCAACCTTGACCCAACCTTGATCCAACCTTGATCCAACCATGACCCGTGACCCAACCATGACCCAACCTTGACCCAACCATGACCCAACCTTGACCCTACCTTGACCCAACCATGACCCAACCATGACCCTACCATGACCCTACCTTGACCCAACCATGACCCTACCTTGACCCAACCATGACCCAACCATGACCCTACCTTGACCCAACCATGACCCTACCTTGACCCAACCATGACCCAACCATGACCCAACCATGACCCAACCTTGACCCAACCTTGACCCAACCATGACCCAACCATGACCCAACCTTGACCCTACCATGACCCTACCTTGACCCAACCATGACCCTACTTTGACCCAACCTTGACCCAACCATGACCCAACCTTGACCCAACCTTGACCCAACCATGACCCTACCTTGACCCAACCATGACCCAACCTTGACCCAACCATGACCCAACCTTGACCCAACCATGACCCAACCTTGACCCAACCATGACCCTACCTTGACCCAACCATGACCCAACCATGACCCTACCTTGACCCAACCATGACCCAACCTTGACCCAACCATGACACAACCTTGACCCAACCATGACCCAACCATGACCCTACCTTGACCCAACCATGACCCAACCATGACCCTACCTTGACCCAACCATGACCCAACCATGACCCTACCTTGACCCAACCATGACCCTACCTTGACCCAACCATGACCCTACCTTGACCCAACCATGACCCAACCTTGACCCAACCATGACACAACCTTGACCCAACCATGACCCTACCTTGACCCAACCATGACCCAACCATGACCCTACCTTGACCCAACCATGACCCAACCATGACCCTACCTTGACCCAACCATGACCCTACCTTGACCCAACCATGACCCAACCATGACCCAACCATGACCCAACCATGACCCTGACCCTACCTTGACCCAACCATGACCTTACCTTGACCCAACCATGACCCAACCTTGACCCAACCACCCTATGACCCAACCATGACCCTACCTTGACCCAACCATGACCCAACCATGACCCAACCATGACCCTACCTTGACCCAACCATGACCCAACCATGACCCTACCTTGACCCAACCTTGACCCAATCTTGACCCAACCATGACCCTACCTTGACCCAATCTTGACCCTACCATGACCCTACCTTGACCCAACCATGACCCTACTTTGACCCAACCTTGACCCAACCATGACCCAACCTTGACCCAACCTTGACCCAACCATGACCCAACCTTGACCCAACCTTGACCCAACCATGACCCAACCATGACCCTACCTTGACCCAACCATGACCCAACCTTGACCCAACCATGACCCAACCTTGACCCAACCATGACCCAACCATTGACCCAACCATGACCCTACCTTGACCCAACCATGACCCAACCATGACCCTACCATGACCCAACCATGACCCAACCATGACCCAACCATGACCCAACCATGACACAACCTTGACCCAACCATGACCCAACCATGACCCTACCTTGACCCAACCATGACCCAACCATGACCCAACCTTGACCCAACCATGACCCAACCATGACCCAACCATGACCCTACCTTGACCCAACCATGACCCAACCATGACCCAACCATGACCCTACCTTGACCCAACCATGACCCAACCATGACCCTACCTTGACCCAACCATGACCCAACCTTGACCCAACCATGACACAACCTTGACCCAACCATGACCCAACCATGACCCTACCTTGACCCAACCATGACCCAACCTTGACCCAATCTTGACCCAACCATGACCCAACCATGACCCTACCTTGACCCAACCATGACCCTACCTTGACCCAACCATGACCCAACCATGACCCTACCTTGACCCAACCATGACCCAACCTTGACCCAATCTTGACCCTACCTTGACCCAACCGTGGCCCCCAGCCCCTCCCTCGCCCCCTCCCGCCCCCGCCCGGCCCCGCCCCGGGGCGGCGCTCACCAGGAGGGCGTGGCGGTTGGGCGGGAGCAGGGCGGGGCCGTAGGCGGCGCCCAGCCCGGCCATGGCCCCGCCGTGGGCGGCCCCCAGCAGCCCCTGCAGCTCCCCCCGGCCGGGCGGGGCCGCCCCCCACCGCGTGGTTGCGCAGCACGTGGATGGCGTCGTCCAGCCGCTCCAGCCGGTCCTCCAGGCGGCTCTGCTGCCCGGGGAGAGCAGGCGGGTCACGGGGGGCGGGGGGGCACCCCCAAAGGGCATCCCTGGGCTGGGGGGGGGAGAGGGAGGGGATCTGGGCGCCGAGGGCATCTCGGGGCGGGGGCTTGGAGGAGGCCGTCTTGGGGGAGGGGAGCTCCTCTCGGGGGCTTGGAGCTCCTCTTTGTGGGGCTGGAAGGACTCCTGGGGAGGTTGGAAGGACTCCTGGGGGAGGTTGGAAGGACTCCTGGGGGAGGTTGGAAGGACTCCTGGGGGAGGTTGGAAGGACTCCTGGGGGAGGTTGGAGCTCCTCTTTGGGGTTGGGAGCTTCCCTTGGGGGGCTGGAAGGCCTCTTGGGGGGCTGGAAGGCCTCTTGGGGGATGGAAGGCCTCTTGGGGGGATTAGGAAGGCTTCCTTGCTTTAGGGGGGGTTTAGAGCTTCCCTGGGGGGATGGAGCTTCCCCTGGGGGTTTAGAGCTTCCCCTGGGGTTTAGAGCTTCCCCTGGGGGTTTGGAGCTTCCCCTGGGGGTTTTGGAGCTTCCCCTGGGGGTTTAGAGCTTCCCTGGAGCTTCCCCTGGGGGTTGGGGGGGGTTTTGGAGCTTCCCCTGGGGGTTTTGGAGCTTCCCTGGGGGTTTTGGAGCTTCCCCTGGGGGTTTTGGAGCTTCCCCTGAGCTTTGGAGCTTCTCCTGGGGCTTTCAGACCCTCTCTTGGGGCTTTTATAGACCTTCCCCTGAGCTTTGGAGCTTCCCTCCTGGACCTTCCCCTGAGCCTCTCCCCAGGGCTGCCACAACCAGAGCAAACTTCTCGGAGCGGGGAGGGAGGAGGTGGAGAAGGTGACCAGGGCTGAGGCAAGGGCCAAAGAGGTTCCAAGTGCCCCCTCGGGAGGCTAAGCAGCAAGAGGACAACCTCTGCCCTCTGCACCTCCCCCCAGGGGTGGGGGGCAGAACGATGGCAGGAGAAGAAGAAACAGCGGGGAGGAGGAGGAGGGGGAAGGCAGGAGGAGGGAGAGAGAGAGGGGGGAGGAGGAAGAGGGGGAGGAGGAAGAGGGGGAGGAGGAGGGGGAGGAGGAAGAGGAGGAAGAGGGGGAGGAGGAAGAGGGGGGAGGAGGAAGAGGGGAGGAGGAAGAGGGGGAGGGAGGAAGAGGGGAGGAGGAAGAGGGGGAGGAGGAAGAGGGGGAGGAGGAAGAGGGGGAGGAGGAAGAGGGGGAGGAGGAAGAGGGGGAGGAGGAAGAGGGGGAGGAGGAAGAGGGGGAGGAGGAAGAGGGGGAGGAGGAGGAGGAGAGGGGGAGGAGGAAGAGGGGGAGGAGGAAGAGGGGGAGGAGGAAGAGGGGGAGGAGGAAGAGGGGGAGGAGGAAGGGGGAGGAAAGAGGGGGAGGAGGAAGAGGGGGGGAGGAAGGAGGAGGAAGAGGGGGAGGAGGAAGAGGGGGAGGAGGAAGAGGGGGAGGAGGAAGAGGGGGAGGAGGAAGAGGGGGGAGGAGGAAGAGGGGGAGGAGGAAGAGGGGGAGGAGGAAGAGGGGGAGGAGGAAGAGGGGGGGGAGGAAGAGGGGGAGGAGGAAGAGGGGGAGGAGGAGGAGGGGAGGAAGGAGGGGGAGGAGGAAGAGGGGGAGGAGGAAGGAGGGGGAGGAGGAAGAGGGGGAGGAGGAAGAGGGGGAGGAGGAAGAGGGGGAGGAGGAAGAGGGAGGAGGAAGGGGGAGGAGGAAGAGGGGGAGGAGGAAGGGCGGGAGGGGGAGGAGGAAGGGGGGAGGAGGAAGGGGGAGGAGGAGGAGGGGGAGGGAGGAAGAGGGCGGAGGAGGAGGAGGAGAGGAGGGCGGGAGGAGGAGAGAGGAGGAGAGGAAGAGGGGAGAGGAGGAAGAGGGGGAGGAGGAAGGAGGGGGAGGAGGAAGAGGGGGAGGAGGAAGAGGGGGAGGAGGAAGAGGGGGAGGAGGAGGGCGGGAGGAGGGAGGGGGGAGGAGGAGGGAGGGAGGAGGAGGGCGAGGAGGGAGGAGGAGGGGAGGAGGAGGAGGGAGGGGAGGAGGAGGAGGAGGAGGGCGGGAGGGAGGGAGGGGAGGGGAGAGGAGGGGCGGGAGGAGGGAGGAGATGAGGGCGGGAGGAGGAGGAGGAGGGGAGGAGGGAGGAGGAGGAGGAGGCGGGAGGAGGAGGGAGGAGGAGGGCGGGAGGAGGGGAGGGAGGAGGGAGGAGGAGAGGAGAGGAGGAGGGGCGGGAGGAGGAGGAGAGGAGGGCGGGAGGAGGAGGAGAGGGGGGGAGGAGGAGGAGGGAGGAGCGGGAGGAGGGGAGGGGAGGAGGAGGAGGAGGGAGGAGGAGGAGGAGGGAGGGCGGGAGGAGGAGGAGGAGGAGGAGAGGAGGAGGGAGGGAGGAGGAGGAGAGGAGGGCGGGAGGAGGAGGAGGAGGAGGAGAGGAGGAGGAGAGGAGGAGGAGGAGGGGAGGAGGAGGAGGAGGGGGAGGAGGAGGAGGAGGAGGAGGGAGGAGGAGAGGCGGGAGGGAGGAGGAGGGAGGAGGAGGAGGAGGAGGAGGGAGGGAGGAGGAGGAGAGGAGGGCGGGAGGAGGAGGAGAGGAGGGCGGGAGGAGGAGGAGGAGGGCGGGAGGAGGAGGAGGAGGAGGGCAGAAGAAGAGCCCATGGGAGAGCCTCCCCCCGGAGAGCCTCCCCTCCCCTTGCCCATGAGCTCCACCCCTTCGCTGCTGCCCCCTCAGCTTCCTCCTCCCCCTGCCTGGACCTTCCTCCTCCTCCTCCTCCTCCTCCTCCTCCCTCCTCCCCCTCCTCCCCGTGGGCCCCGAGGGAGCCCCAAGGAGGTGCTCCCTGCCCCCCCAGAGGCCACCTCCAGGAGGAGGAGAACCCTGGGGAGCTCCAGTTGTGAAGGGGCTCCGAGGGGCTCAGGGGTGGGGAGGAGGAGGAGGAGGAGGAGGAGGCAGCAGGGGAGAGGCCAGAGGAGGTCACCAGGGGAGGAGAACCTACCAAGGAGTGCAAGGGGCCTTCATAACTGGGAGATGCTGAGGCTTGACCTCCACTCCGAGACCAAGCTGGGCCTGCTGGTGAGCAAAAGGGAGGTTACCATGGGGGAGGAAGAGGAGGAGGAGGAGGAGACCACACCACCACCAACCACAACCTGCCATGGCCCCTGGGGACCTCGCCCTTGGGCAAGCCGCTGGACAAGTGCCCTCAGAGGGCTTCAGGATGCTCCTCAGAGGGGTTCAAGATGCTCCTCAGAGGGGTTCAAGAAGGTCCTTCAGAGGACTTCCAGAAGGTCCTCAAAGGGCTTCCAGAAGGTCCTCAAAGGGCTTCCAGAAGGTCCTCAAAGGGCTTCCAGAAGGTCCTCAAAGAGGCTCAAGATGTTCCTCAGAGGGGTTCAAGATGTTCCTCAGAGGGCTTCCAGAAGAACCTCAAGAGGAGTTCAAGAAGGTCCTCAGAAGGATTCAAGATGCTCCTCAGAGGGCTTCCAGAAGAGCCTCAGAGGGGTTCAAGAAGAGCCTCAAGAGGAGTTCCAGAAGGATCTCAAAGAGGTTCAAGATGTTCCTCAAAGGGGTTCCAGAAGCTCCTTCAGAAGAGCCTCAGAGGGGTTCAAGAAGAGCCTCAGAGGGGTTCAAGAAGAGCCTCAGAGGGGTTCAAGAAGAGCCTTCAGAGGACTTCCAGAAGGTCCTCAAAGGGCTTCCAGAAGGTCCTCAAAGAGGTTCAAGATGTTCCTTAAAGGGCTTCCAGGAGAACCTCAGAGGGTTCAAGATGTTCCCCAAAGGGGTTCAAGATGTTCCTCAAAGGGCTTCCAGAAGAGCCTTAAGAGGGGTTCAAGAAGGTCCTCAGAGGACTTCCAGAAGGTCCTCAAAGGGCTTCCAGAAGGACCTCAAAGAGGTTCAAGATGTTCCTCAGAGGGGTTCAAGAAGAGCCTCAGAGGGGTTCAAGAAGAGCCTCAGAGGGGTTCAAGAAGGTCCTCAGAGGACTTCCAGAAGGTCCTCAAAGGGCTTCCAGAAGGACCTCAAAGAGGTTCAAGATGTTCCTCAGAGGGGTTCAAGAGCCTCAGAAGGCTTCAAGATGTTCCTCAGAGGACTTCCAGAAGAACCTCAAGAGGGTTCAAGAAGAGCCTCAAGAGGAGTTCCAGAAGGACCTCAAAGAGGTTCAAGATGTTCCTCAGAGGGTGTTCCAGTTGTTCCAGAAGGTCCTCAGAGGAAGGGTTCCAAAAGGACCTCCAAGAGGTTCAAGAAGGACCTCCAAGAGGTTCAAGATGTTCCTCAAAGGGCTTCCAGAAGAGCCTCAAGAGGGCTTCCCAGAAGGTCCTCTCAGAGGGCTTCCAGAAGAACCTCAGAGGGGTCCCAGAAGGTCCTGGGGGGAACTAAGGGCAAAGAGCTGGAGAAGGTCCAGAAGTCCCAGCTAGAACCTCCCTAAGGTCCTCCTAGGACCTTCTGGCAGTAGACACCTGGAGGACTTCCATCAACTCCTCCTAGAAACTCCATAAAGTCCTCCTAGGACCTTCTGGAGGTAGAGAACTTCCCAACCATGGAGCTGAGAAGCTCTGAGATGTTTCTCCTCCAAGATCCTACTCAACCTACAGCTCCATGGAGCAGAGAAGCTCCTGAGATGTTCCTCCTCCAAGATCCTACTCAACCTACAGCTCCATGGAGCTGAGAAGCTCCTGAGATGTTCCTCCTCCAAGATCCTACTCAACCTACAGCTCCATGGAGCTGAGAAGCTCCTGAGATGTTCCTCCTCCAAGATCCTACTCAACCTACAGCTCCATGGAGCTGAGAAGCTCCTGAGATGTTCCTCCTCCAAGACCTTACTCAACCTATAGCTCCATGGAGCAGAGAAGCTCCTGAGATGTTTCTCCTCCAAGCTCCTACTCAACCTACAGCTCCATGGAGGCCACCATGGAGCTGAGATGTTTCTCCTCCAAGATCTTATGGAATCTACTCTTCCATGAGAGGCAACCATGGAGCTGAGAAGCTCCTGAGATGTTTCTCCTCCAAGGTCCTATGGAATCTACATCTCCATGGAGGCCACCACCAAGTTGAGATGTTTCTCCTCCAAGATCCTACTCAACCTACAGCTCCATGGAGCAGAGAAGCTCCTGAGATGTTCCTCCTCCAAGATCCTACTCAACCTACAGCTCCATGGAGCTGAGAAGCTCCTGAGATGTTCCTCCTCCAAGATCCTACTCAACCTACAGCTCCATGGAGCTGAGAAGCTCCTGAGATGTTCCTCCTCCAGATCCTTCAACCTACAGCTCCATGGAGCTGAGAACTCTGAGATGTTCCTCCTCCAAGACCTTACTCAACCTACAGCTCCATGGAGCAGAGAAGCTCCTGAGATGCTTCCTCCTCCAAGATCCTACTCAACCTACAGCTCCATGGAGCTGAGAAGCTCCTGAGATGTTCCTCCTCCAAGATCCTACTCAACCTACAGCTCCATGGAGCAGAGAAGCTCCTGAGATGTTCCTCCTCCAAGATCTTACTCAACCTGCAGCTCCATGGAGCAGAGAAGCTCCTGAGATGCTTCCTCCTCCAAGATCCTACTCAACCTACAGCTCCATGGAGCAGAGAAGCTCCTGAGATGTTCCTCCTCCAAGATCCTACTCAACCTACAGCTCCATGGAGCAGAGAAGCTCCTGAGATGCTTCCTCCTCCAAGATCCTACTCAACCTACAGCTCCATGGAGCAGAGAAGCTCCTGAGATGCTTCCTCCTCCAAGATCCTACTCAACCTACAGCTCCATGGAGCAGAGAAGCTCCTGAGATGCTTCCTCCTCCAAGATCCTACTCAACCTACAGCTCCATGGAGCAGAGAAGCTCCTGAGATGCTTCCTCCTCCAAGATCCTACTCAACCTATAGCTCCATGGAGCAGAGAAGCTCCTGAGATGTTCCTCCTCCAAGATCCTACTCAACCTACAGCTCCATGGAGCAGAGAAGCTCCTGAGATGCTTCCTCCTCCAAGATCCTACTCAACCTACAGCTCCATGGAGCAGAAAAGCTCCTGAGATGCTTCCTCCTCCAAGATCCTACTCAACCTACAGCTCCATGGAGCAGAGAAGCTCCTGAGATGCTTCCTCCTCCAAGACCTTACTCAACCTATAGCTCCATGGAGCAGAGAAGCTCCTGAGATGTTCCTCCTCCAAGACCTTACTCAACCTATAGCTCCATGGAGCAGAGAAGCTCCTGAGATGCTTCCTCCTCCAAGACCTTACTCAACCTATAGCTCCATGGAGCAGAGAAGCTCCTGAGATGTTCCTCCTCCAAGACCTTACTCAACCTATAGCTCCATGGAGCAGAGAAGCTCCTGAGATGTTCCTCCTCCAAGATCTTATGGAACCTACAGCTCCATGGGAGGCCACCACGGAGCTGGGAAGCTCCTGAGATGCCTCCTCAGCCCCTCCTGCACTGTGGAATAAAACAAGGAAGTAGAAGTGAGCCACAATACCTGAGAGAGAAGGGGAGACCCAACAGGAGTTGAAGGGTTGGAGGAAAAGCTGTTGTTGGTGTGGTCTGGAGAATAGATCTTCAAGAGATGAAGGACAGTTAATCTTCCCCCCCGGCACACACAACCCCCAGCAGCCCCTCCCCCTCCCCCCAGAGCAGTCCTCCCCCGCAGGCCTCCTCGCCGCAGGCCTTCCGCTCCGGCCCTCGGCTCCCCCGCCCCGAGGCCGCGGGGCGGCTCCCAGCAGAAGGCGCCAAGGGCAGGCGCCGGGCCCGGGGCGGGGGCGCTGGGGGGCACGGAGCCGCTGGGGGCCTGGGGCTGAAGCCCGGCTGAACGTAGGCTGAGTTGGGGTTAGACTTAGGCTGAGCTGGGCCTCAGCTCGGCCTGAACAGGAGTTGAAGCTGTTTGTTGAAGGTAGGCTGAATTTTAGTTGGATTTAACCTGAGTTCTCCCTGGATTTAACCTGAGTTCTCCCTGGATTTAACCCGAGTTCTCCCTGGATTTAACCCGAGTTCTCCCTGGATTTAACCCGAGTTCTCCCTGGATTTAACCCGAGTTCTCCCTGGATTTAACCTGAGTTCTCCCTGGATTTAACCTGAGTTCTCCCTGGATTTAACCTGAGTTCTCCCTGGATTTAACCCGAGTTCTCCCTGGATTTAACCTGAGTTCTCCCTGGATTTAGGCTGAATTTTCCCTGGATTTAACCTGAGTTCTACCTGGATTTAGCCTGAACTCCTACCCGGGTTTAGCCTCAACTCCACCTGGGTTTAGCCTCAACTCCACCTGGGTTTAGCCTCAACTCCACCTGGGTTTAGCCTCAACTCCACCCGGGTTTAGCCTCAACTCCACCCGGGTTTAGCCTCAACTCCACCCGGGTTTAGCCTCAACTCCACCCGGGTTTAGCCTCAACTCCACCCGGGTTTAGCCTCAACTCCTACCTGGGTTTAGCCTCAACTCCTACCTGGGTTTTAGTTGACTTGTGTCTCAAGTTTGTCTCAATTTTAGTTCTAATTTAGGATTAATTTAGGATAATTTGGGGGTAAACTGGGATGAAGTTTGGGGTCAGTTGGGATTAAGTTGGGCTGAAGTTTGGGGTAGTTTGGGGTCAATTGGGATTAAATTTGGGGTCAATTGGGATTAAGTTTGGGGTCAACTGGGATTAAGTTTGGGGTCAACTGGGATTAAGTTGGGAGGACTAGGCTGGGAGGACTAAGTTTGGCTGAATCTTGGGTGGACTTTGCCTGAATTTGGGATTAATTTAGGATTAATTTGGGATTAATTTAGGATTAATTTGGGATTAATTTGGGATTAATTTGGGATTAATTTGGGATTAACCTGGGATTAATTTGGGATTAACCTGGGATTAATTTGGGATTAACCTGGGACTAACCTGGGAGGATTCTGCCTGAGTTTTGCCTGACTTTAGTCCAACCTGGGCTGGATTTTGCCTGACCCCTGCCTGCAGCTGGCTTGCAGTGTCTCTGCCCCCTGCTGGACCTCCCCTCCATTTCTGGGCTCCTTTTGGGGCCAGTTCCCTTGTTCCCCTCACTTTTGGAACCTCCACCTAGATGCCCTCAACCCCTGGAGCGTTTTGGAGTGTTCCTGGGGGACTCTTTGGGCTTTCCCAGCAGCACCTCGAAGCCCACAGCCCTGCCCCCCAAAGCCCTCTCCTTGCCCACACCACTTGGGGCTCTCCTGAGACCTCCTTGGAAGCCACTCTGCCCAGAGGCTGCCCCCTCGGGGGTGGGCGGCACCAGCAGCTCCTCCGGCTCCCGGCCTGCGGGAGTCCAACCACCTCCATCCCACCCCGCCCAGGGGTGGGGAGCTGCTGCCTGCACACCAGCCAAGGCCTGGGGGAGACTTGGAAGAAGGTGGGAGCTCCCAGAAAGCTGAAGGTGCCCTGGGCTGGGCTTGGGAGAGTAGAGGACAAGCCTAAGATCTGCTGGCCCTCGAGCTCCTGGAGGTGGGGTGGGGAGAAGACACAAAGCTCCTGGGGACCTCCTAAGGGCCTTCCTGAAGCCTCGAGGTGGCCTTCTGGGAGGGGGGGGCTGGAACACCTGGCTGGGGCCTGAGGTGGGGGCAAGGAGCTCCTGGGTGGGGGTGGGGGGGGGTGGGGGACAGGGTGGTGAGGACCTCTTGGGAGCAGATCCCTTCCCCTCCCTCCCGAGCTGCAGGGGGATGCCAAAGGTTGGGAAGCAGAAGGGGTTTGGCCTTACTGAGGCGAGGGCTTTGCCCAGGGCGTCGCCGGTCTGCGAGCTGCCTCCTGCTCCACCTCCTCTGGGGGCTGCCAGGAGACACAAAGCACGAGCCAAGGTCAAGAGCTGAACCAGAAGAAGGCAAACCCACCCCAAAAGCCCCCACAGAAAGGGCCAGGAGGGCCTTGTCGGGGCCACTTCTTCTCAGCTTTGCTTTGGGAGCCGAGGATTGGCCTCTTGGGCCTCCCAGGCTGGGCGGAGAGCTTGGTGGCCATCAAGGAGTTGAGGTAGGAAAGGCTGAGGTTGGACCTCTTGGACTCCAACCCTTGGTGGCCATCAAGGAGCTGAGGCAGGAAAGGCTGAGGTTGGACCTCTTGGACTCCAACCCTTGGTGGCCATCAAGGAGCTGAGGCAGGAAAGGCTGAGGTTGGACCTCTTGGACTCCAACCCTTGGTGGCCATCAAGGAGCTGAGGCAGGAAAGGCTGAGGTTGGACCTCTTGGACTCCAACCCTTGGTGGCCATCAAGGAGCTGAGGCAGGAAAGGCTGAGGTTGGACCTCTTGGACTCCAACCCTTGGTGGCCATCAAGGAGCTGAGGCAGGAAAGGCTGAGGTTGGACCTCTTGGACTCCAACCCTCGGTGGCCATCAAGGAGTTGAGGCAGGAAAGGCTGAGGTTGGACCTCTTGGACTCCAACCCTCGGTGGCCATCAAAGAGCTGAGGCAGGAAAGGCTGAGGTTGGACCTCTTGGACTCCAACCCTTGGTGGCCATCAAAGAGCTGAGGTTGGACTTCTGGGTCTCCTAACATGGGCTAAGACCTTGGTGGCCACCAAAGAGTTGAGAGGAGAAAGGCTGAGGTTGGACTTTTGGGTCTCCAAACCTTGCTGGACATCAAGGAGTTCAGGAGAGAAAGGTTGAGGTTGGACTTGATGACCTTGAAGGTCTTCTCCAACCTTCCTACCTCTACTGTTTGATGGCCATGGAGCTGTTGGGCTGCTGGTTGGAGTTGATGACCTTGAAGGTCTTCTCCAACCTTCCTAACTCTCTCTATGGAGCTGTTGGGCTGCTGGTTGGAGTTAATGACCTTGAAGGTCTTCTCCAACCTTCCTAACTCTATGGAGCTGTTGGGCTGCTGGTTGGAGTTGATGACCTTGAAGGTCTTCTCCAACCTTCCTAACTCTATGGAGCTGTTGGGCTGCTGGTTGGAGTTGATGACCTTGAAGGTCTTCTCCAACCTTCCCACCTCTACTGTTTGATGGCCATGGAGCTGTTGGGTTGCTGGTTGGAGTTGATGACCTTGAAGGTCTTCTCCAACCTTCCTAACTCTCTCTATGGAGCTGTTGGGCTGCTGGTTGGAGTTGATGACCTTGAAGGTCTTCTCCAACCTTCCTAACTCTATGGAGCTGTTGGGCTGCTGGTTGGAGTTGATGACCTTGAAGGTCTTCTCCAACCTTCCTACCTCTACTGTTTGATGGCCATGGAGCTGTTGGGTTGCTGGTTGGAGTTGATGACCTTGAAGGTCTTCTCCAACCTTCCTAACTCTCTATGGAGCTGTTGGGCTGCTGGTTGGAGTTGATGACCTTGAAGGTCTTCTCAACCTTCCTAACTCTCTCTATGGAGCTGTTGGGCTGCTGGTTGGAGTTGATGACCTTGAAGGTCTTCTCCAACCTTCCCACCTCTACTGTTTGATGGCCATGGAGCTGTTGGGTTGCTGGTTGGAGTTGATGACCTTGAAGGTCTTCTCCAACCTTCCTAACTCTCTCTATGGAGCAGTTGGGCTGCTGGTTGGAGTTGATGACCTTGAAGGTCTTCTCCAACCTTCCTAACTCTCTCTATGGAGCAGTTGGGCTGCTGGTTGGAGTTGATGACCTTGAAGGTCTTCTCCAACCTTCCTAACTCTCTCTATGGAGCAGTTGGGCTGCTGGTTGGAGTTGATGACCTTGAAGGTCTTCTCCAACCTTCCTAACTCTATGGAGCTGTTGGGCTGCTGGTTGGAGTTGATGACCTTGAAGGTCTTCTCCAACCTTCCTAACTCTCTCTATGGAGCAGTTGGGCTGCTGGTTGGAGTTGATGACCTTGAAGGTCTTCTCCAACCTTCCTAACTCTCTCTATGGAGCTGTTGGGCTGCTGGTTGGAGTTGATGACCTTGAAGGTCTTCTCCAACCTTCCTAACTCTCTCTATGGAGCAGTTGGGCTGCTGGTTGGAGTTGATGACCTTGAAGGTCTTCTCCAACCTTCCTAACTCTATGGAGCTGTTGGGCTGCTGGTTGGAGTTGATGACCTTGAAGGTCTTCTCCATGGAGAGAGTTAGGAAGCTTAGAGATGTTGGGCTGCTGGTTGGAGTTGATGACCTTGAAGGTCTTCTCCAACCTTCCTAACTCTATGGAGCTGTTGGGCTGCTGGTTGGAGTTGATGACCTTGAAGGTCTTCTCCATGGAGAGAGTTCCTAGGAAGCTTAGAGATGTTGGGCTGCTGGTTGGAGTTGATGACCTTGAAGGTCTTCTCCAACCTTCCTAACTCTCTCTATGGAGCTGTTGGGCTGCTGGTTGGAGTTGATGACCTTGAAGGTCTTCTCCAACCTTCCTAACTCTATGGAGCTGTTGGGCTGCTGGTTGGAGTTGATGACCTTGAAGGTCTTCTCCATGGAGACTACTGTTTGAAGCTTAGAGATGTTGGGCTGCTGGTTGGAGTTGATGACCTTGAAGGTCTTCTCCAACCTTCCTACCTCTCTCCATGGAGCTGTTGGGCTGCTGCTTGGACTTCTTGAAGGTCTCCTCCACCCCTCATCTCCTGCCTCTCCGCTTTGATGCCCACGGAGCTCTTGGGGCCCCCTGAGGAGCTGCGAGGCCCGCGCCAGCCCTCCGCCCCAGCCCAGGTGCGGCCAGCTGAGGCCGCGGCCCGGTGCCCCGCCGCGAGCCGGGCCCCACTCACCCATGATGGCCTCGGTGCCGTTGGCGGGGGCGTGCAGGAGGAGTTGCTGTAGTGGTTGGCGCCGCCGCGGTGGAAGGTGGACATCGGAGGAAGACTTGAGGTGATGTCTGCTGAGGAGTGGGATGGGTAGCTCTGCCAGGCAGGACAAGCACAGCAGGCAGGCCTTTGAGTGCTGCCCTCCAGCTGCCCCCCTCCAGCTGCCCCCTCCAGCTGCCCCCTCGGGCCTCCAAGCCCGGGAGAAGCTTGCTCCACAAGCAGCTGAGAAGCTGCTGCTCGGCTTTGGAGCTGCCTTCAACTCGGCCTTGGCCATCCCCACCCGGCCTTGGGCCAGCCCTACCCGGCCTTGGGCCAGCCCCACCCGGCCTTGGCCATCCCCACCCGGCCTTGGGCCAGCCCTACCCAGCCTTGGGCCAGCCCCACCCGGCCTTGGCCATCCCCACCCGGCCTTGGGCCAGCCCTACCCGGCCTTGGGCCAGCCCCACCCAGCCTTGGGCCAGCCCCACCCAGCCTTGGGCCAGCCCCACCCAGCCTTGGGCCACCTCCACTCAGCCTTGGGCCACCCCTACCCAACCTTGACCCACCTCCACTCAGCCTTGGGCCACCCCTACCCAACCTTGGCCCACCTCCACTCAGCCTTGGGCCATCCCTACCCAACCTTGACCCACCTCCACTCAGCCTTGGGCCACCCCTACCCAACCTTGGCCCACCTCCACTCAGCCTTGGGCCACCCCTACCCAACCTTGGCCCACCTCCACTCAGCCTTGGGCCACCCCTACCCAACCTTGGCCCACCTCCACTCAGCCTTGGGCCACCCCTACCCAACCTTGGCCCACCTCCACCCAGCCTTGGGCCAGCCCCACCCAGCCTTGGGCCACCTCCACTCAGCCTTGGGCCACCCCTACCCAACCTTGGCCCACCTCCACTCAGCCTTGGGCCACCCCTACCCAACCTTGGCCCACCTCCACTCCATCTTGGCCATCAACACTTCACCTTGGGCATTCCCTACCCAACCTTGGGCCATCTCCACCCAACCTTTGACCACCTCCACTCAACCCTGGGCCCTTCCTACCCAACCTTGGCCCACCTCAATGCAACCTTTGACCATCTCCACTCAACTTTGGCCATCCCCACTCAACCTTGGGCCACCTCCACCCAACCTTTGACCATCTCCACTCAACTTTGGCCATCCCCACCCCCCCTTGGGCCCCCTCCACCTCCCCTTGGGCGCCCTTGCCGTGGGGGTCTCACCAAGCGGTCGTGAGGGTGCAGGCTGCAGTAGCTGCTGGACTGGGGGATGTGAGAGGAGTTGCCCAACATCCCCCCATAGCCAGGCTGGTTCATCCCACTGGAGGAGCTCCATGGGTCGCTGCTGTGATGGCCATCTGCAAGGCAAAGAGGGCAACCATCCCTGGGGGACCTCCAAGGGTGGCCTTGGATCTTCACCCAACCCCAAGCCCCCAAGGACCTCAAGATCCATGCTCCAAGGGCAGGGAAGGGGCCGGCGGGAGCCCCGGGGGCAGGGAAGGGGCCAGCTTAGAAGGGACCTTGAAGCTCCTCCACTCCCCCCAGGCCTCATCCAACCAGGCCTTGAACCCCTCCATGCAAGCTCCATCCCCAACCTCCCTCAACCCCTCCAAGGAGCAACCACCCCCAAGCTCCTTGGCCAACCCCTTCCAGTGCCTCCCTCTAGCCTGACAGCTCCAAACCTCTCCCTCACCTCCAATCTCCAGCTCCTCATCCTCTCCCCCTTGGGAGCCACAGACCTTCCTCCCCCCCTTGGGGGGCCACAGACCTTCCTCACCCCCTTGGGAGCCACAGACCTTCCTCTCCCCCTTGGGAGCCACAGACCTTCCTCTCCCCCTTGGGAGCCACAGACCTTCCTCTCCCCTGGGGAGCCACAGACCTTCCTCTCCCCCTTGGGAGCCACAGACCTTCCTCTCCCCCTTGGGGAGCCACAGACCTTCCTCTCCCCCTTGGGGAGCCACAGACCTTCCTCTCCCCCTTGGGGAGCCACAGACCTTCCTCTCCCCCTTGGGAGCCACAGACCTTCCTCTCCCCCTTGGGAGCCACAGACCTTCCTCTCCCCCTTGGGAGCCACAGACCTTCCTCTCCCCCTTGGGGAGCCACAGACCTTCCTCTCCCCCCTGGGGAGCCACAGACCTTCCTCTCCCCCTTGGGGAGCCACAGACCTTCCTCTCCCCTTGGGGAGCCACAGACCTTCCTCTCCCCCCCACAGACCTTCCTCTCCCCCTTGGGGAGCCACAGACCTTCCTCTCCCCCTGGGGAGCCACAGACCTTCCTCTCCCCCTTGGGGAGCCACAGACCTTCCTCTCCCCCTTGGGGAGCCACAGACCTTCCTCTCCCCCTGGGGAGCCACAGACCTTCCTCTCCCCCTTGGGGAGCCACAGACCTTCCTCTCCCCCTTGGGAGCCACAGACCTTCCTCTCCCCTTGGGGAGCCACAGACCTTCCTCTCCCCCTTGGGAGCCACCGACCTTCCTCTCCCCCTGGGGAGCCACAGACCTTCCTCTCCCCTGGGGACTCAACCTCCCACTCAAGCCCCCAGCCAAGCTGTCTGCCTCCAAAGCAACCCTTTGAAGGCCACCAAGGGGCCAAAAGAGGACATCCAAAGCTTCGTTTGCATGCAAAAGGCGGCGCCCACGAGCTGCTCCTGCCCACAGCGGGGCTGGGGAGGTGGGGGGGGAGGCGGGGGGGGAGAGGCCTTTCCTCGCCAGCAGGAGCTTACCTTGCATGAAGAAGGAGCTGGGGAAAGTGCTGGCTGCTGGTTTGGAGGCTGGATAACCTGGGGAATCCCTATTGTAGTCGGCAGTGCTTGCTGAGGGGGCATAAACCTGCGGGGAGACAGCACGGGAGACAAAAGCTCAATCGAGGTCCTCAGCAGCGCCAGCAGAGAGCCAATCCCACCCTCGCCTGCTAGGAGTCAACACACACCCCCAGCCCCAGCCCAAAGCCTTTGGGCTCCTGTGGGAGTGGGGAAGGAGCTGGAAAGGTTTGAAAGGAAGCAAAGGGAAAGGGGGGGGGGGGGTGAAAAAAAAAACCAAGCCACGACAACAGCACGGCAGAAAAAACCCTTCAGCCCTTGACATTTTCCAGCTTGGAACACGGCAGTGGGGCCAAAGCTCTTGGCTGGCTGGCAGGAGACAAGCAGCCAGCAGATGGCCAGATGTTTGCTTCCTCCCAGCAAATAAACAAGCCCCCGAAGAGCTCGCCTTGGCCCCTGGAAGGACAAAACCCTGCCCCAGAAGAGCCTTTTGGAAGCCCGAAGTGCAAAGCCCAGCCCCAAAACCCCCTTTTGGAGCCCCAAAGGGCAAACCCCAGCCCCAAAACCCCCTTTTGGAGCCCCAAAGGGCAAACCCCAGCCCCAAAACCTCCTTTTGGAGCCCCAAAGGGCAAAGCCCAGCCCCAAAACCTCCTTTTGGAGCCCCAAAGGGCAAAGCCCAGCCCCAGAACCTCCTTTTGGAGCCCCAAAGGGCAAAGCCCAGCCCCAAAACCTCCTTTTGGAGCCCCAAAGGGCAAAGCCCAGCCCCAAAACCTCCTTTTGGAGCCCCAAAGGGCAAAGCCCAGCCCCAAAACCTCCTTTTGGAGCCCCAAAGGGCAAAGCCCAGCCCCAAAACCTCCTTTTGGAGCCCCAAAGGGCAAAGCCCAGCCCCAAAACCTCCTTTTGGAGCCCCAAAGGGCAAAGCCCAGCCCCAGAACCTCCTTTTGGAGCCCCAAAGGGCAAAGCCCAGCCCCAGAACCTCCTTTTGGAGCCCCAAAGGGCAAAGCCCAGCCCCAAAACCTCCTTTTGGAGCCCCAAAGGGCAAAGCCCAGCCCCAGAACCTCCTTTTGGAGCCCCAAAGGGGCAAAGCCCAGCCCCAAAACCTCCTTTTGGAGCCCCAAAGGGCAAAGCCCAGCCCCAGAACCTCCTTTTGGAGCCCCAAAGGGCAAAGCCCAGCCCCAAAACCTCCTTTTGGAGCCCCAAAGGGCAAAGCCCAGCCCCAGAACCTCCTTTTGGAGCCCCAAAGGGCAAAGCCCAGCCCCAAAACCTCCTTTTGGAGCCCCAAAGGGCAAAGCCCAGCCCCAAGCCCCAAAGGGCAAAGCCCAGCCCCAAACCTCCTTTTGGAGCCCCAAAGGGCAAAGCCCAGCCCCAAAACCTCCTTTTGGAGCCCCAAAGGGCAAAGCCCAGCCCCAAAACCTCCTTTTGGAGCCCCAAAGGGCAAAGCCCAGCCCCAAAACCTCCTTTTGGAGCCCCAAAGGGGCAAAGCCCAGCCCCAAAACCTCCTTTTGGAGCCCCAAAGGAGCAAAGCCCAGCCCCAAAACCTCCTTTTGGAGCCCCAAAGGGCAAAGCCCAGCCCCAAAACCTCCTTTTGGAGCCCCAAAGGGCAAAGCCCAGCCCCAAACCTCCTTTATTCCCCCTGAAGCCCAAACCCAAGCCCCAGAGCTCCTTTATTCCCCCTGAAGCCCAAACCCAAGCCCCAAACCTCCTTTATTCCCCCTGAAGCCCAAACCCAAGCCCCAGAGCTCCTTTATTCCCCCTGAAGCCCAAACCCAAGCCCCAGAGCTCCTTTATTCCCCCTGAAGCCCAAACCCAAGCCCCAGAGCTCCTTTATTCCCCCTGAGAGGAGCTTTTCCCCCTCTCCAAGCCCCCCCAAGGCCAAAGGGAAGGATTTGAGGGCTGCTGCTCTCAGCAGCTCTGCAAATTGCAACCACATCTTCGGATGTTTCATTCCCAGGGCTCCAGCCAGGACCTCTTCAAACCTCCTGGACCACCAACAAAGCTTCGTGGAGGTGGAGAGGAGATGAGAAGGAGGAGGAGGAAGAGGGAAAGAAGAAGGCTGCAACCCTCCTTCCGCAGGACAACTTCTGTTTGTCTCTGCGATAAACCAACCCAACCTCCTCCAGGGGCTTCTTGCCTCAGGCCAGCTGAGCTCTGCAAGCTGCCCTGGGAGGGGCAGAGCTGCTGGGACCCCTTCAGCTTGCCTCCCATTCACCTCCCAGTGCCTAAGAACCATAAGCAACCCCCAAAACCTGCTGCTCCCCCACTAAATCTCTCCTTTCCCCTCAAAACTCTCCCTTGCCCCCCCTAAAAGCTCCTTTCTGTCCCCTCAAAGCCTTTTCCCCCCTCAAAAGCTCCTTTCTGTCCCCTCAAAGCCTTTTCCCCCCTCAAAAGGTCCTTTCTGTCCCCTCAAAGCCTTTTCCCCCCTCAAAAGGTCCTTTCTGTCCCCTCAAAGCCTTTCCCCCTCACAACCTCTTTTCCCGCCAAAACCCCCTTCCCCCAGGCTCCCAGAGCCTTCTCAAAAATCTCCTTTTTTTCCCAAAACCTTCCTTTTCTCCCCCCCCCCAAAAATCTCTTTTTCCCCCTCAGATCTCCTTCCCCCCTCAAAATCTTTTTTCCCCCAAAAAGCCCCTTTTATGCCCTCAGAATCTTTTTCCCCCTACGATCTCCTTTATTCCCCTCAAGACCTTCTTTCTCCCCCTCAAACCTCCTTTCCCCCCTCAAAAACCTCCTTTCCCCCCCCAAAACCTCCTTCCCCCCCCAAAAACCTCCTTTCCCCCCCCAAAAACCTCCTTCCCCCCCCAAAACCTCCTTTCCCCCCCCAAAACCTCCTTTCCCCCCAAAAACCTCAAAAACCTCCTTTATCCCTCCTAAATCTTCTTCCCCCTAAATCTCCCTTTCCTCCCCAAAACCTCCTTTCCCCCCCCAAACCACCTTTCTCCCCCCTCAAAACCTCCTTTTCCCCCTATATTTCCTTTTTACCCCTAAAACCTCCTTTCTTCCCCTCAAAACCTCCTTTCCCCCCCCAAACCGCCTTTCTCCCCCCTCAAAACCTTTTTCCCCTATATTTCCTTTTTACCCCTAAAATCTTTCTCCCCCCACCTCCTTCCCCCCTCCCCACACCGCCTTTCTCTCCCCCTCCCCACACCGCCCCCCACCGCCTCTTTCCCTCCCCCTCCCCACACCGCCTTTCTCTCCCCCTCCCCACACCGCCTTTCCCCCTCTCCCCCTCCCCACACCGCCCTTTCTCTCCCCCTCCCCAAACCGCCTTCTCCCCCCCACACCGCCTTTCCCTCCCCACCGCCTCTCCCCCCACACCGCCTTTCTCTCCCCCTCCCCACACCGCCTTTCCCTCCCCCTCCCCCCTCCCCAAACCGCCTTTCTCTCCCCCTCCCCAAACCGCCTTTCCCCCCCCCCAAACCTCCCCACCGCCTTTCTCTCCCCCCTCCCCAAACCGCCTTTCTCTCCCCCTCCCCAAACCGCCTTTCTCTCCCCCTCCCCACACCGCCTTTCTCTCCCCCTCCCCCAAACCTTTCTCTCCCCCTCCCCACACCTTTCTCTCCCCCTCCCCACACCGCCTTTCCCTCCCCCTCCCCACACCGCCTTTCTCTCCCCCTCCCCACACCGCCTTTCTTCCCTCCCCCCACACCGCCTCTCTCCCCCTCCCCACACCGCCTTTCTCTCCCCCTCCCCACACCGCCTTTCTCTCCCCCCCCCCCACACCGCCTTTCTCTCCCCCTCCCCACACCGCCTTTCCTCCCCCTCCCCACACCGCCTTTCTCTCCCCCTCCCCACACCGCCTTTCTCTCCCCCTCCCCAAACCTTTCTCTCCCCCTCCCCAAACCTTTCTCTCCCCCTCCCCAAACCTTTCTCTCCCCCTCCCCAAACCTTTCTCTCCCCCTCCCCAAACCTTTCTCTCCCCCCCCACACCGCCTTTCTCCCCCCTCCCCACACCTCCTTTCTCTCCCCCTCCCCACACCGCCTTTCTCTCCCCCTCCCCACACCGCCTTTCCTCCCCCTCCCACACCGCCTTTCCCTCCCCTCCCCACACCGCCTTTCTCTCCCCCTCCCCACACCGCCTTTCTCTCCCCCTCCCCACACCGCCTTTCTCTCCCCCTCCCCACACCGCCTTTCTCTCCCCTCCCCAAACCTTTCTCTCCCCCTCCCCACACCGCCTTTCTCTCCCCCTCCCCACACCGCCTTTCTCTCCCCCTCCCCACACCGCCTTTCTCTCCCCCTCCCCACACCGCCTTTCTCTCCCCCTCCCCACACCGCCTTTCTCTCCCCCTCCCCACACCGCCTTTCTCTCCCCACACCGCCTTTCTCTCCCCCTCCCCACACCGCCTTTCTCTCCCCCTCCCCAAACCTTTCTCTCCCCCTCCCCAAACCTTTCTCTCCCCCTCCCCAAACCTTTCTCTCCCCCTCCCCAAACCTTTTTCCCCCTAAAACCTCTTTCCCCCCCCCAAAATCTCCTCCCCCCCCGCCCCGCTGCAGCTGCCGCCGGGCCTCCGCCGCCTGCAAATGGAGGGAGCCCTTCCTGCCTCCATCTTGCAGCAGGCAGCAGATGCCGGCGAGGAGAAGCTGGCAGCGAGCCTCCGCCGCGGGGGCACGGCCGCAGAGGAAGGAGAAGGAGCCCCCCCCAGCAGCCCTGCTGCCAGCCCCCAGCTCCTGGCTGCCTCCAAAGGGGGGGGGGACACACACACACACACAAAAGGAAAAAGCCTCCTGAGATGTGGAAGGAACTCAGCCCCAGGGCCCGGAGGAACATCTCCGAGCCAAGGGGGATGGCAGCAGGGAAGGTCCCCCGCGAGGGAGCGAGGCAGCTGGGAGCGGGGAAAGGGGGCTGGAAGAGCACCCAGTGCAACCCCTTCAGCCAGCACCAGGTCACCACCAAGCACCACGCCTCCAGCCCTCACCACGGCCCTCAGCTCCACAGCTCTGGGAGCCCTCCAGCCATGGGGACGCCACTACTTGACCAGAGCAGATGTTGACCTAATGACCTCCAGAGGTCCCTCCCAACCCAAACCGCTCCAGGTCAGGCTGATGGAGCTGTGAGCGACCTGCTGGGGTCACAGATGTTGACCCAGATGACCTCCAGAGGTCCCTTCCAACCTTGATGGAGATGTGAGCCACCTGCTTGGGTCACAGATGTTGACCCAGATGACCTCCAGAGGTCCCTTCCAACCTTGATGGAGATGTGAGCCACCTGCTTGGGTCACAGATGTTGACCCAGATGACCTCCAGAGGTCCCTTCCAACCTTGATGGAGATGTGAGCCACCTGCTTGGGTCACAGATGTTGACCCAGATGACCTCCAGAGGTCCCTTCCAACCTTGATGGAGATGTGAGCCACCTGCTTGGGTCACAGATGTTGACCCAGATGACCTCCAGAGGTCCCTCCCAACCCATTCCCTCTCCTCCCTTCTCCACCTTCCCATCCCAGCCTCCCCCAGCACGAGTCCTGAGGAGCAACTTCCTCCTCCTCCTCCTCCTCCTTTTTTCCCTCCACGCCTTGACCTCTTCCAAGCTTTTCCCCTCCCCCCAGCAGCAGGTCCTTAATTTCAGCCACATGGTGGAGAGAGAGAAGGAGGGGAGGGAGGAGGAGGAGGGGGGCACGGAGGAGGAGGAGGGGAGGGAGAGGAAGAGGAGCGGAGGCGCGGATGAAAGCAGCGGCCGGAAGGAGCCGAAGCCACCCAGGAGCCACCTCAGGCCCTCAGGCTGCTCCTCACTCAACCTGCAGTTGAGGTCCCATCAAAAGCAGCTGTCGGCTCCTCCTGATCTTTTCCTCCTCCTCCTCCTCCTCCTCCTCTTGGTTGCCAGCCAGAAGTTAATTGAGACCAGCTGAGGTCCACCTCGGGCTGAGGGAGAAACCAGATGGGGCCAAAGCCCTTCCCCCATTCCCCTCTCCCCCTCCTCCATCCACCACTTCCCTTCCCCTGGGCCTGCAGCCAGCAGAGAAGGAGGAGGGGAGAAGGGCAGAGGCCGCTGAAGGGGTGGAGAAGGTGAGGCAGGTGGGCTTCAGGTCTTCTGCTGGCGTGGGAAAGGCCTCTGAGGTCATCAGGGGTGGAGAAGACCTTCAAGAAGGAGTCCAAGCATGGAATGGTTTGGGTTGGAGAAGACCTCTAAGGAGTCCAAGCATGGAATGGTTTGGGTTGGAGAAGACCTTTAAGGAGTCCAAGCAGGGAATGGTTTGGGTTGGAGAAGACCTCTCCCTTTAATGGTTTGGGTTGGAGAGACCTCTAAGGAGTCCAAGCTTGGAATGGTTTGGGTTGGAGAAGACCTCTAAGGAGTCCAAGCAGGGAATGGTTTGGGTTGGAGAAGACCTCTCTAAGGAGTCCAAGCAGGGAATGGTTTGGGTTGGAGAAGACCTCTAAGGAGTCCAAGCTTGGAATGGTTCAGGGTGGAGAAGACCTTTAAGGAGTCTAAGCTTGGAATGGTTTGGGTTGGAGAAGACCTTTAAGGAGGAGTCCAAGCTTCAGGGTGGAGAGGACCTTCAAGGAGTCCAAGCAGGGAATGGCTCAGGGTGGAGAGGACCTTCAAGGAGTCCAAGCAGGGAATGGCTCAGGGTGGAGAGGACCTTCAAGGAGTCCAAGCAGGGAATGGCTCAGGGTGGAGAGGACCTTCAAGGAGTCCAAGCAGGGAATGGCTCAAGGTGGAGAGGACCTTCAAGGAGTCCAAGCAGGGAATGGCTCAGGGTGGAGAGGACCTTCAAGGAGTCCAAGCAGGGAATGGCTCAAGGTGGAGAGGACCTTCAAGGAGTCCAAGCATAGGCTGGAGAAGACCTTGAAGGAGTCCAAGCAGGGAATGGTTTGGGTTGGAGAAGACCTTTAAGGAGTCCAAGCACAGAATGGTTTAGGGTAGAAAAGACCTTGAAGGAGTCCAAGCACAGGTTGGAGAAGACCTCTAACACCATCAAGTCCAACAATCAACCAAGCCCTTCCAGCTCACCCCCAAGCCCTGGCCCTCAGCTCCACATCTCCAGGGCTCTGGGGTCCCTCCGGGGCTGGAGGCTCCAGCAGCGGCAGCTCATCCTCGGCCCACCCTGGCTGGCTCCCTCCCAGGGCCTCAGATCCTTCAGCTGGCTTCCAGATGAGGGCTGCTGGAGCCTGGAGCTCATCACCACCTCCCAAGTTCAAAAGAGGTCAAGGAAATGAAGGAGAAGAAAAGAGAATTCCACCATGATGTCACCCCCTGGAGGGTGGAGACCTTCTCCCCAGCCCTTTGATTCCTCTTGGCTCGGGGCCCGAGAAGAGGAACCACCCCCAAACCTTCAGCTGCACCTCCAAGCTCCTCAAGGCCAACACCACCAAGGCCACCACACCACAGGACCATGAAGGTTGGAGAAGACCTCCAAGCTCCTCAAGGCCAACACCACCAGGGCCACCACACCACAGGACCATGAAGGTTGGAGAAGACCTCCAAGCTCCTCAAGGCCAACACCACCAAGGCCACCACACCACAGGATCATGAAGGTTGGAGAAGACCTCCATGATCATCAAGTCCACCTCTGAATGCCACTCTAAGATGCCACTGGTCTATGACCTTCAAGCTCCCTTCCAGCCCAACCCATGATCCTTTGACCTTCAAGATCCCTTCCAACCCAACCCATCCCATGATCCTATGACCTTCAAGGTCCCTTCCAACCCCTTCCCTGATTCTATCCCCTCCAAGACCCCTCCCATCCCACCCCCTCCCCTCAACCCTTGCTGACCCCAACCCTTTGGGAAGCTCCTGAGGCCTCCCCCACCACCTTCAACAGAGAGGAGGGAGGGAGAGGAGGGAGGGGAGGGGAGGGAGGGGAGGGAGGGGGAGGGAGGGGAGGGGGGGAGGGAGGGGAGGGAGGGGAGGGAGGGAGGGAGGGGAGGGAGAGGGAGGGGAGGGAGGGAGGGAGGGAGGGAGGGGAGGGAGGGGAGGGAGGGGAGGGAGGGGAGGGAGGGGAGGGAGGGGAGGGAGGGGAGGGAGGGGAGGGAGGGGAGGGAGCCAAGGGACAAATCCAACCCCACTGGGTTGAACTCTGTCCTAACCCTTCTGCCCATAGCCTCAACGCTCTGAATCCAACTGGCTGGGAAAGGGAAGCTTGGGACTTAGAGGCTGGAAAAGTGGGATCTAGATGGTGGAAAAGTGGGATTTAGAGGCTGGAAAAGTGGGATCTAGATGGTGGAAAAGTGGGATTTAGAGGCTGGAAAAGCCCAAACAGCTGGGAGGGGGAAAAAGCCAAGGGCTGGAGCAAGGAGGGTGGGAAACCGCCGTGGAAATGGGAAGCTAAGGGAGGAAAAGCTAAGGGAGTGGCCCCAAAAGGAGGTTGGGAATGGGAAGCTTGGGATTTAGATGGTGGGAAAGTGGGATCCAGAGGCTGGAAAAGTGGGATTTAGATCCTGGAAAAGTGGGATTCAGAGGCTGGAGGAGGCCAAAAGCTGGGATAGGGAAAGGGCCGGAGCAAGGAGGGTGGAAAGCCGCCGCCGGAGGGGGCTCAACCCCCGGCGCTCATCCCGCTCCTTTCCCACTCTTCCTCTTCCAGCATTCCCAGGTTTTTCTCTCTTCCTGCAGGAGGGGGGGGAAGAGGCTCTGCAGCCCCTTTTGAGTCGCTCCTTAATGATTTTTGGCACGGCCCCCACGGCTGCGGTGCGGAGAATGGGCTTTAATGAGGAGCAGATCTTGTTTGCTTCCCTGCCGCCGTGCGTGCCAAGAGCTCATTACCATGCACTTGTTTTTGGGGGGTTTGGGGGGGAGGCTTTTTTTCCCCTCCCTCCCCTCTCTTCCTCCCCCTCCTCTTCTTCCAGAGAGGAGGGGAAAAAAAAAAACCACACACACACAAGCGAAAAAGAGAGATGAAAATTGGCACTTTTTGTGCCGGCTGAAAGCGGAGGGAGAAAAAGGAAGCGAAGGGTTCGGGGGAGAGGAGAGGAGAGAGAGAAAGGGAAGGGGAAGGGGGGATGGACCCCTCTGAACCCCCCCCAATCCCTCCAGGAAGGGTTCTGGGAGGGGGTGGAGGACAGCCAGGATCTGGCAAGCTCAAGAAGGGATGGGGGGAAAAGCAGGGATGGGGGAACGGGAGAGAGGCAAAGCGAGGAAGGAGCAACAAGGGTTGGGCTGAGGGGCACCGAGAGGCCTCCAGGTGGTCCTAGGAGGGGTGGATGAGGCTTGGCCAAAGAGGTTCCAGCTCTGGAGGGGCTCACAGGTGAGGCTGGGGGAGGGAGGTTGGCCTTGGGGGGGGGGGGGGAACGGACTAAGAGGCCTGGATGGAGAGGGAGTCATGGAAGGGGTTGGAAGGGAGCTCCAAGAGCAGGGAAGGGGTTGGAAGGGGCAACGAGGGCGAGGGAGGGGGCAACGAGGGCGAGGGAGGGGGCGGCGAGGGCGGGGGGGGGGCGGAGGGCGAGGGAGGGGGCAACGAGGGCGAGGGAGGGGGCAACGAGGGCGAGGGAGGGGGCGACGAGGGAGGGGGCGAGGGAGGGGGGGGAGGGGGCACGAGGGCGAGGGAGGGGGCAACGAGGGCTCAAACCAATCTCAACCCAAGACTAAACCAATCCTAACCCAGTCCCGATGCAAACCTCACCCAGACCCAGTCCAATCCCAACTCAAACCTAAGCCAAAGCAATGTACTGGGGGATCAAAATCAATATACCAGGGGACAGTAATCAGTATTTAGGGACAGGAATCAATCTATTGGGGGCCAAAATCACCATTTAGGGATAAAAATGAAGGGATTGGGGGCAAAAGCCAATATACTGGGGGATAAAAATCAATCCACTGGGGGATAATAATCAATCTATTGGGGGCCAAAATCACCATTTAGGGATAAAAATGAAGGGATTGGGGGCAAAAGTCAATATACTGGGGGATAAAAATCAATCTATTGGGGGCAAAAATCAATCTATTGGGGACAGAAATCAATCTATTGGGGACAGAAATCACTATTTAGGGACAGAAATCAATCTATTGGGGGCAAAAATCACTATTTAGGGACAGAAATCAATCTATTGGGGGCAAAAATCACTATTTAGGGACAGAAATCAATCTATTGGGGGCAAAAAAATCAATCTATTGGGGGCAAAAATCACTATTTAGGGATAATAATCTATTGGGGGCAAAAACCACTATTTAGGGACAGAAATCAATCTACTGGGGGCAAAAAAATCACTGTTTAGGGTAAAAATGACTATATTTGGGGCAAAAATGAATCTATTTTGGGGCAAAAATCACTCTTTAGGGATAATAATCAATAGATTGGGGGCAAAAATCAATAGATTGGGGCAAAAATCACTATTTAGGGATAATAATCAATATATTTGGGGCAAAAATCACTATTTAGGCACAACAATCAATAGATTGGGGGCAAAAAGCAATATATTGGGGCAGAAATCACTACTTAGGGACGAAAATCAATCCATTGGGGGCAAAAAAATCACTCTTTAGGGAGAAAATGACTCTACTGGACTCTACTGGGGGGCAAAAGCGAACCCAGAGGGAGCAAAACTGCCTCTCTCTGGGTGGAAAGCCCAATCACTGCGTTTCAGGCCTCAGCTGAGTCTGCTGCTCGCTGCCTGAAGGCCAACTGTTCGCTGCTGCCTGCAAACCCCCAAGCTGCCATCCAGTGCCTAAAAATAAGAAGTGATCTTTGGGTGAGGGAAAAAGCCAAGAGGAGATTTGGTGACTAAGAGCAAGATGTTGCTTTGGGCCCCAGAGTGAGAGAGGGGGCTTGGGGGGGGGGGGGGGGGGGGGATTAAAATGATTTGGGGGATCACAAGAAAATAGGATTTGGGGAGGGAGGGGCAGAGAGGGCTGGGGGCTAAGAGGCAGGGATTGGGGGTTAAGAGGCAGGGATTGGGGGTTAAGAGGCAGGGATTGGGGGTTAAGAGGCAGGGATTGGGGGTTAAGAGGCAGGGATTGGGGGGCTAAGAGGCAGGGATTGGGGGCTAAGAGGCAGGGATTGGGGGTTAAGAGGCAGGGATTTGGGGGCTAAAAGGCAGATAATGAGGCACTAAAACTCCATCTCTTTGGGAGCTAAAATCCAGACACTTGGGACCTACAATCCCCACATTTAGGCTCTAAAAAGCCATACACTGGGGACCTCAAATCCACACAACTGGGACCTAAAAAGCCTTACATTTGGGCTCTAAAAAGCCACACACTTGGGGCCCCCAAAGCCACACACTTGGGGCCCCCAAAGCCACACACTTGGGGCCCCCAAAGCCACACTTTTAGGCACTAAAAAGCAATACATTTGGGGCCCAAAATCCACACTTTTAGGCTCTACAAATCCATACATTTGGGGCCCCAAAGCCCTGAGCTATTCAGTGACCAAAGCCAGCATCCCCCTGCCCAGAGCCAGCATCCCCCTGCCCAGAGCCAGCACTCCCCTGCCCAGAGCCAGCACTCCCCCTGCCCAGAGCCAGCACTCCCCCTGCCCAGAGCCAGCACCTTCAGTGACCAAAAGGAGCAGGTCCAGCCTAAACCCAAGATCTTGAATGCCCCCAGTGAACATTTCCTGCCTCCAAGCAATCCATTGCAGGACTACAGTCAGCACTTCCTGCCTGAGCTCAATCTACTGCCCCAACCTGAGGCTTTCCTGCCTGCCAGGGCTGTAGTTCAGGACCAGAGCCAAGGTTTCTTGAGCAGAATGAGCATCCCCTGCCTAAACTCAATGTCATTCGTAACTACAACCAATGGGTCCTGACCAAAATCCACGTTCCCTGCCTAAAATCAAGAGACTAAGAGCTGAACCCAATACCCAGGCGCCGAGGCCCCAGCTGCCCAGGCGCCGAGCCCCCAGCTCCCCAGGCGCCGAGCCCCCAGCTCCCCAGGCGCCGAGCCCCCAGCTCCCCAGGCGCCGAGCCCCCAGCTCCCCAGGCGCCGAGGCCCCAGCTCCCCAGGCGCCGAGCCCCCAGCTCCCCAGGCGCCGAGCCCCCAGCTCCCCAGGCGCCGAGCCCCCAGCTCCCCAGGCGCCGAGCCCCCAGCTCCCCAGGCGCCGAGGCCCCAGCTCCCCAGGCGCCGAGCCCCCAGCTCCCCAGGCGCCGAGCCCCCAGCTCCCCAGGCGCCGAGGCCCCAGCTCCCCAGGCGCCGAGCCCCCAGCTCCCCAGGCGCCGAGCCCCCAGCTCCCCAGGCGCCGAGGCCCCAGCTCCCCAGGCGCCGAGCCCCCAGCTCCCCAGGCGCCGAGGCCCCAGCTCCCCAGGCGCCGAGCCCCCAGCTCCCCAGGCGCCGAGCCCCCAGCTCCCCAGGCGCCGAGCCCCCAGCTCCCCAGGCGCCGAGCCCCCAGCTCCCCAGGCGCCGAGGCCCCAGCTCCCCAGGCGCCGAGGCCCCAGCTCCCCAGGCGCCGAGGCCCCAGCTCCCCAGGCGCCGAGCCCCCAGCTCCCCAGGCGCCGAGCCCCCAGCTCCCCAGGCGCCGAGGCCCCCAGCTCCCCAGGCGCCGAGCCCCCAGCTCCCCAGGCGCCGAGGCCCCAGCTCCCCAGGCGCCGAGCCCCCAGCTCCCCAGGCGCCGAGCCCCCAGCTCCCCAGGCGCCGAGCCCCCAGCTCCCCAGGCGCCGAGCCCCCAGCTCCCCAGGCGCCGAGCCCCCAGCTCCCCAGGCACCAAAACCAGTACTTAAGTACTAAACCAAACACATCTGAGAACTCAAATCCCTCTCTCCTGCCCCCAGCTCCCTCCCCTTGGCTCCCCCAAACCCCCTCTCTGCTCCCTACCCCTTTTCCAAGCTGCCATTTTCTGAAGCACCTCCAAACCCCTCCCCCTCCCTCCCCCAATCAGTATCTTCATCATCATCATCTTCATCATCTGGGATGGGTTTTAGGGACACAGAGGAGCAGCTGAGCTGAAAAAGTTCTCTCTCCAAAGGCTGTGGGAAGCAGATGGCACCAAGGAAAAAAAAGCAGGATCGAGAAAAGGAATTTTTGGCCTTCCCCCCCCCCCGCCAAGGAGATGAGCAGTGAAGCTCTGAGGATGAAGATGAGGATGATGAGGATGCACCCAACATCTCCTTCAGCCAGCTTGGTGGCCTTCCAGAGAGACTTTGGGATCCTTCCACCCCTTCCACAGAGACTCGGGGGTCCTTCCACCTCTTCAGGCTAGGCTTGGGGGTCTTTCCACCCCTTCCAGAGAGGCCTTGGGGTCCTTCCCCTCCTTGCCACAGGCAGGTGCAGCAACCAGACCACGCCACGAAATCCCTTCTCCCCCTCTTTTCTCCTGCCACTTTGGCTTCCCCCTCCCCCAAAGACTCTAGCAGGTTTGATTTGCAAAATGAATCAAAAAGGGCTGAATTGAGCCCAAAATTCTTCACTGTGGATTTTTTTTTTTTTTTTTTTTTTTTTTGGGGGGGGGGAGAGGAGGAAATCGCTGGGGGGGGAGGTTGGGGGTCGATGGTGTGGGGCGAGGGACCCGGTCCTGGATGCTCTGCTCGAAGCAGTCCAAAGCTCCTGGGTTGAATGGGGATACAATGGGAAAGGGGGGAAAGGGGGAAAGGGGGAAGGGGGGGAAAGGGGGGAAAGGGGGGGGGAAAGGGGGGGGGGAAGGGGGGAAAGGGGGGAAAGGGGGGAAAGGGGGGGAAAGGGGGGAAAGGGGGAAAAGGGGGAAGGGGGAAAAGGGGGAAAGGGGGAAGGGGGGGAAAGGGGGAAAGGGGGGGGGGAAAGGGGGGGGGGGGGAAAGGGGGGGAAGGGGGAAGGGGGGGAAGGGGGGGGAAGGGGGGGGAAGGGGGGGAAAGGGGGGAAGGGGGTTTCCTATCACCTCCCCCCAAAACCTCTTTGCCAGCAGCTCAGCCTTGAGCTCCCTGGCAGCGGCGGCGACGGGGGAAGAGGAGGAAAACCAAGTGCAGCCTCGACCCACTTGGGAAGGGAACTGAACAGCCACCAGATGTTGGGGGGAAGAAAGAAACCAAAGCAACAAAGCTCTCAGAACCCCCCAAAAACCCCAACCCAACCACCCCAGGCACCACAAAGGCAGCTCTTCTGCAAAGCAGGAAGGCTTGGCTCCCAGCCCTCCTTCTGCTGACCGGTAGGCCGCGTGCGAGGAGCCGGCGAGCGCCAGCCACCACCAGCCTCCTCCTCCTCCTCGTCCTCCTGGTCCCTCTGCCATCCCTCAGCTGAGAGGTGAACAAGCCAAAGTCAGATGGGGCCTGGGCTTGGGCCTGGCCCCGTGTTTTGAGCTACAATGGAAGCAGCTGCGAGCTGCAGCCTTCCCCGCACGGCCCCTCCGGTTACCGGCCTGCCGGCCTCGATCGCCGCCGGTCCCGCACCCAGCTCCGGCTCTCCCCGACAGGTCCCCCCCAAAACCACCCCTCAGAACCCTTCCTGAAAAGCCTTCTTGCTATTTTTTTCTACCCCCAACCCCTTTTCCCTTCAGCTGCTTTGAATTAGGGAAAGAGAAGGAGGTGGTGTAAAGAATCTCACGCACGTGAGGTCTCCCCCCCCCCGGCCCTGGTCCCACCTCGTAAAGCTCTGCAGGTGGAGGAAATTTCCTCTCCTCCAGGCTTTGGGGGGGGGGGGGGGGGGAAGAAAGGTTTTGCTATTCGTTGTTATTAGCTTATTAATTACGATCAGTTGATTCCTGAGCCTCGGTTTGCTAGGCAGAGAGAAGTGAAAGCTGAGTCCCCAGCAAGCTCCCTTCGGATCCGAGAGGGTTTGGAGCTCTACGTGGTGGATCGCACGGAGCCAGCCCTGCCTGGAGAGCATCTGGAGCCGAAATGCTGCCTTAGGAACCGACCCCCCCCCCCCCCAGCACACACACACAGAGCAAAAGAATCAAAGCCAATCCCCATCCCAACTTTCCAAGCCTCTTGGACTTCCTTGGGAGAAGGACGTCAGAGGGCAAAGGGGGTGTGCGAGGCGAGAGGAAAGGCGAACTGCTGGGGGCAAGGGAAAGGGAGCAGGAGGAAGAGAGCGGTGCGGCGGCAGCGGCGGCTCAGGAGCAGCGCTCCGGGAAACGGCAATCTGCGGGAGGAAGCAAAGCGTTTCTCTGGGAAAAAAACAAAAAGAGGGAGGGGTTTTTTAGGAGGATTTCTCAGGAAAAGCAAATCTGCAGGAGGAATGAAATGAGAGCTGCCCAGGAAGGCCAAAGCAAAGGCAGCGAAGGAGTCACAAGGGGGAAAAATAGAAGCCCCTTCAAAGCACACCCAAAGACACCAAACTCCCCCCCCAAACCCCACTGAACAACAGCCGAGCATAAAAAACCCACCAAAAACAAGCCAAAAGAAGCCAACACACAAAAAGGACCTAAAAGGGGGCCAAAAAAAAAAAAGGCACCCAAAAAAGGCCCAAAAAAAGGAAAAAGGGACCCAAAAAACCCTCCAAGGAAAAAGGGACCCAAAAAACCCTCCAAGGAAAAAGGGACCCAAAAAACCCTCCAAGGAAAAAGGGACCCAAAAAGGACCTCCAAGGAAAAAGGGACCCAAAAAAAGGCCCAAAAAACCAAGGAAAAAGGGACCCAAAAAGGCCTCCAAGGAAAAACCCAAAAAGGGACCCAAAAAGGACCTCCAAGGAAAAAGGGACCCAAAAAGGACCTCCAAGGAAAAAGGGACCCAAAAAGGACCTCCAAGGAAAAAGGGACCCCAAAAAAAGGACCTCCAAGGAAAAAGGGACCCAAAAAAGGAAAAAGGGACCCTCCAAGGAAAAAGGGACCCAAAAAGACCTCCAAGGAAAAAGGGACCCAAAAAGGCCTCCAAGGAAAAAGGACCTCCAAGGAAAAAGGGACCCAAAAAGGCCTCCAAGGAAAAAGGGACCCAAAAAAAGGGACCTCCAAGGAAAAAGGGACCCAAAAAGGCCTCCAAGGAAAAAAAGGGACCCAAAAAGGCCTCCCCAAAAAGGCCTCCAAGGAAAAAGGGACCCAAAAAGGCCTCCAAGGAAAAAGGGACCCAAAAAACCCTCCAAGGAAAAGGGACCCTCCAAGGAAAAAGGGACCCAAAAAAAGGGACCCAAAAAGCCTCAAGGAAAAAGGGAAAAAAGGGAAAAAGGGACCCAAAAAACCCTCCAAGGAAAAAGGGACCCAAAAAGGCCTCCAAAAAAAGGGACCCAAAAAGACCTCCAACCCAAAAAGGCCTCCAAGGAAAAAGGGAAAAGGGACCCAAAAAGGGAAAAAGGGACCCAAAAAGGCCTCCAAGGAAAAAGGGACCCAAAAACCCTCCAAGGAAAAAGGGACCCAAAAAGGCCTCCAAGGAAAAAGGGACCCAAAAAGGCCTCCAAGGAAAAAGGGACCCAACCCAAAAAAAAGGATCAAGCAGAAAGGGACCAGCTGAAAATGATCAACCAGAAAGCCATCAACTAAGAAGGACCAACCTGAGAGCCACCAACCAGATCAACTGGAAAGGGACCAGCCAGAAAAGGGCCAACTACAAGTGATCAACTGGAAAGGGACCAGCCAGAAAAGGGCCAACTACAAGTGATCAACTGGAAAGGGACCAGCCAGAAAAGGGCCAACTACAAGTGATCAACTGGAAAGGGACCAGCCAGAAAAGGGCCAACTACAAGTGATCAACTGGAAAGGGACCAGCCAGAAAAGGGCCAACTACAAGTGATCAACTGGAAAGGGACCAGCCAGAAAAGGGCCAACTACAAGTGATCAACTGGAAAGGGATCCGCTAAGAAGAACCAGAAAAGGGCCAACCCAAACCCCACCACCCGGAGAGGCCCAACCCAAACCTCAGCCCTGCCCTGAATGTTGGGGAGGGTTGAAACCTCCTCCACCATCTGGGGGTCAGGGGCTGATGCCACCCCTACCGAGCTCAACTTTTTTGGAGCCAACCTCCTCAGATGCCCCTAACCCCGTCCCGAGCTGCCCCCCAACCCCGTCCCGAGCTGCCCCCAACCCCCTCCCGAGCTCCTCAGGGCCGTTTCTCCCCCCCGAGCCGCAGAACTGGGCCTTGAAAAGGAGCAGAGGGAGAAGATTGCTTCCTGACGTCAGGGCTGGATGAGCTCAGATCCTTTTGGATTCAGCAAAGAAGAATCCAAACAGGTTGGCTGTGACAACGCCAGGGATGAGCTCAGCAAGTGGGAGGCAGATCCGGGGAGGGGAGAAGCGCTGGAATTCGGAGGCCGCCTTTCCTGCGCCGATTCCTCCTGCTTCTGCACCAAGTCCTCCCTTTTTGTCCCCAACAAGTCCTCCTGTTTGGTCCACCCAGTCCTTCTTCTCCCCCCCCCCACAATTCCCCCTTCTTTTCTGCACCAATTCCTCCTTTTTCCCCCATACAATTCCTCCTTTCCCCCCCACAACTCCTCTTTCATTCTCTAATTCCTCCTTTGCCCCCCCAATTCCTTTTTCCCCCCCCCAATGCCTCCTTCCCCCTTCAATTCTTCCCTTTTCCCCCCACCAATTCCTCCTTTTTTCCACCACTCCTTTTTTCCCCCACCACAATTCCTCCTTTATTCCACCAATTCCTCCTTTATTCCACCAATTCCTCCTTTCCCCCTGCCACAATTCCTCTTTCTTTCCCTAATTCCTCCTTTCCCCCCCCAATTCCTTTCTTTCTCCACCAATTCCTCCTTTTCCCCCACCACAATTCCTCCTTTCCCCCAACCAATTCCTCCTTCATTCCACCAATTCCTCCTTCCCCCCAACTCCTCCCTTTTTCCACCAATCCTTTTTTTTTGCCTCCACCAATCCTTTTTCCCCACCACAATTCCCCTCTCCCCCCCCCAGATTCCCCCTTTTCCCAATCCCTGCTTTTTCTTTCCCCACCAATCCCTCCCTTTTCCCACCCCATTCCTCCTCTGCTGCCCCAATTCCTCCTTTTCCCGCACCGATTCCTCTCCCAGCAACCAGAAAGCTCCCAAACCGCCACCCAGCTCCCGACATCAACCACATCCTGAACCCCACACACACATCCCCACGAGCCCAAAGAATCCCTTGATCCCAAAATAATCCCAGAGGGCCCCCAAAATCCCTTGGATCCCAGAAGATCCCAGAGGGCCCCCAAAATCCCTTGGATCCCAGAAGATCCCAGAGGGCCCCCCAAATCCCTTGGATCCCAAAATACCTTCGCATCTCCCCGAACATTCCAACTCCCCTGGCTCCCCAAATCCCCCCCCCCACGGCTTCCAACGTCACCCAAATCCCCTGGCTCCCAAAACATTCCCAAGGTTTCCACTTCCCACCCCCAGATCCCACAGATCCCAACCCAGCTCAGCCTAATGCTGCCAATAACTAAGTTCCAGCAGCACCACAACCTCCTCTGACCGGCAGGAACGAGCCGGCCGCAACAGTCCCTTCCCTCCTCCAACCCCCAAATTCCCTCTGCAAATCCCACTTCCAATGGGAAGCAGATTTGGGAATTCCCAGAGGATCCCAAACCGAGTCTCCTGCCCCACATTTCCTGCAGCTCAGTTCCAAAGCTCCCCCTCACCCCCCCAAAAACTCTTTTGTCTCTCCGCCGAGCTCTGCGCTGTCGGAAGTCGGCGACACCTCGCCGGCGCTTTCCCATCTTTCCCATCAATCTTTTTTATGGACCAAAGCAAAATCCTCCTTGGAATTTCTTATGGAAAAGGGGGGGGAGGGGGGAAAGGGAGGGGGATTAAACCCCAAACCATAAGCAACTGGAACAGAGGGAAGGGAATGGATTTGGGGAGCGGGGAAGGGTGAAGCTCCCTTCTCAACCCACCTCCCCCGCGCTCCACATCCTGGCTCCTCAAAGCTTTCCCTTCTTCAGCTTTCCACAATTCCTTCAATATTCCCAGGTGGAAAAGTGAACTTCGAGGGGATGAAAGGGACTGGAGTTGGGAGAGGTTGAAAGATCAGGAGAGAAAAGGGAAGGAACGAAAGGGGGGGGATAAAATCCTTCCTCCCTTCCCTCTGCTGCTCCGGAATGGAAAGGACGAAGCCAGGCAGGTGTTAAAACAGGGATTTAGGAGAGGAAAACCTTGGAATTTCCATTCCAATCTGGATAAGAATCCATTCATTAATTCGAATAATTAAGAGTTTCCCATTAATAAAGCTCTTTCCCCCCATTTTAAAGGCCAGGAGGAGTTTTTTTCCTCCCCAGCCTTTCAATCCCTCGGAAGAGCTCTCTCCCGGCAGCTCTACTTCCACCTCCTAACCCTCCCTAAATTCATCCTTTTACACCTCCAATTCCCAAAATTCCCTTCAGAGCCCTCCCCCCAAATAATTCCCTCCCAAAGCCCCCCAAATCCCACCAATCCTCCTCGGTATTCCCACTCCTGGAAGGCAACCGAGAGCCCCGGATCCACAGGCAGGCGGATTGCGCATCGCCGCCGCCGTTGTTGTTTTGATGCTGGGAGCTGTCAATTCAAAGGGTTTGGTGACCTCCTCCCCCCCCAAGAAACCAAATCCATCTTTATCCTTCGGGAATTAAGTTATTCCGTAACTTCTGGGGAATGCAGCCCCATTCTGGAATAACTTCCTTCCCCCACGGAAGCCTGAAGGGAAAAGCGCTGCCTCGGAGCGGCGCGGCCCTGACCCAAGCGGAGCTCGGCGCCGAGCCGAAGGACACAAAGAGCTCACCGAGCTCCCAGCTCCCGCTGGGACTCTTCCCGGGAGCCAGGGCGGCTCTCTGCCATCCCCGACCCCTCCCTTGGCACCGGGGCGGGGGGAACGGCTGCGCTCTTTTGGCCCGGGCGGGCTTACTGGCAGGGGCCGGCGAAGAGCAGCCGGCCCGCGGCCGAGGGACAACTCCGGGCCCCGCGATTGCAGGGAGCTGAGCTGCCAAGGGAACTGCTTCCAAAGACGCTTCCCTTGGGATGGCGCAGGACGGAGCAGAACCCCAGCCCGAGAGCCGCGGGGGCCGGGGGGACCTCCAGCTACCAGCCACAGAGGGTTTGGCCGCTCTGGGCCTCCCATCTGCACCAAGGCCTCCTTCGGCGCTGGGTTTGCTCCGCACCGCTTTTCCCTCTCGGCACCAAGTCCTCCTCTGCCCCCTCACCAATTCCTTCCTTTGCCCACAAATGCTTTTTTCCCCCCCCACCAAGTCCTCCTTTGCTGCACCGATTCCTCTTTTTCTCCCCCACCAATTCCTTCTTTTTTCCCACCAATTCCTCCCTTTTCTGCACCAATTCCTCTCTTTCAGCACCAATTCCTCTTATTCCCACCAATTTTCCCTTTTCTGCACCAATTCCTCTCCTGCACCAATTCCTCCTTTTCTCCCCCACCAATTCCTCCCTTTTCCCACAAATGCTTTTCTCCCACCAATTCCTCCCTTTTCCCCACCAATTCCTCTTTTTCTGCACCAAGCTTCCCTTTTCTGCACCAATTCCTCCTTTTTCCCCCCACCAATTCCTTTCTTCCACCCACTCCTCCTTTTCCACCACCTCCTCCCTTCCCCCCAATTTTCCCTTTTCCCCCCATCAATTCCTCCTTTTTCTGCACCAGCTCCTCTTTTCCCCCCACCAATTCCTTCCTTCCCTGCACCAATTCCTCTTTTTCCCCCACCAATTCCTTCCTTCCCTGCACCAATTCCTCTTTTTCCCCCACCAATTCCTCCCTTCTCTGCACCAATTCTTTTTCCCCAATTCCTCCTTTTCCACTACTTCCTCCCTTTTCCCCATCGATTCCTCCTTTTTCTGCACCAATTCCTCCTTTTCCTGCACCAATTTTCCCTTTTCTGCACCAATTCCTCCTTTTCCCCCCAATTCCTTCCCTTTTCTGCACCAATTCCTTTTTTTCCCACCAATTCCTTTTCTGCACCAATTCCTTTTTTCCCACCAATTCCTTTTCTGCACCAATTCCTCCTTTTTTCCCCACCAATTCCTCCCTTTTCTGCACCAATTCCTTGTTTTCCTACCAATTCCTTTCCCCCCCCCAATTCCTCCTTTTATTCCCCACTAATTCCTCCTCTTTTCCCCAATTCTTCCTTCCCTTCCCCCCCCCCCCCCCCAATTCCTCCTTTTTATTCCCCCCCAATCCCTCCCTAAAATTCCGGCCAGCTCCCCCAGTTTCGCCCAGCTCCCGACCTCAGCCACATCCCTAAAATCCCCACCCCCCAGCCCCAAATCCCCTGAATCCCAAAATATCCCCCAAAATCCCACAGCATTCCAAGGGTTGCAAAACGCAGCCCCTGGATCCCGCAGCATCCCAAGGCTTCCCAAAGTCTCCCCCAGCTCCCAACGTCTCCCTCGCATCCCGGACACCGCCGCACAAAGCCGCCGGATAAAACCGCCTCTCGGCGTTCCCTGCGCTCCCAACCTTCATTCCGGACCCCGGGAATTGCTTCCCTCCTAAACCCCATGGCTTTCAGCAGCGTTTTAGGGAGGGAAAGGGACTGGGGAGCCTCCAATCCATCTCCCGGAGCACTGGGCTCTGCTCGGAGCCTCGCGCTCGCTGCTCTGCCGCCGCTTCCACCTTTCCCACAGGGCTCGGGAAGGGGAAAAATCCCTCAGGGATGAGCATCGCTAAAGAGTTGTTCCCCCCCTTAAAATCCTCCTGGAGCAGTTAGGGAGGAAGGGGAGGTAAAGCAAGAGCAACGGGAAGCAGACCTGCCCTGGGAACGCTCAGTTGGGAATTTTGGCCAGGCAAAGCCCAAACCCCCAGGCAGCAGCTTCTCTTTTCATCCCAAGCGGCTTCAGCCGCCTCTGCCCTGGGAACATTCCCAAAGCAGGCCGGGGAAGGGGGCTGGCAGCCTTCCTCCTTTTGTTGATTCCCAGGGCCGCTCCGCTTCCGCCGCCCGCTCCCACTTCAGGGACTCCGACCCGGAGTCGGACTCGGCTGCGGGCAGAGGGGTGGGGAAGCAAACGGAACCAAACCCGGCGAGGCGACAAAAGGCTTTCCAGAAAATCGAGGGGGGGGGGGGGACGGGACACAGAAAAAGGAGAAATTGGGAATTCTGCAACTTCGGTCGGGCAAAAGTTGCGGGAGAAGCCGGAGCGGCTCGGCGGCTCCTCGGGAGAGGAACAATTCATTCACGGCATTCCCGATCTCCTGGCACAGCACCAAGAGCTGCACAATGCAGGGCCGGGGCCAGAACAATGCTGCCTCTATCCCACGCTCCCAATCCCGCTGGCAAAGCGGCCGGGGGGACACTTCGCTCCCCCTCCCCGCTCCCAGGTTCCCGAGGCAGGGAAGCGGGGCTGGGATCGGAGCCGGGCGGCTCCGCGGACCGGGGCCGCCGGTCCTTTCGGTGCGTGGCCTCCTGAAAGGCTTCGGCTGAGGAGGAGCTGGAGGCAGGGATTTGCGCTGGGCTCCCAGGGTGGATTTTTAGCATTCCCACTTTCTGGAAGACACAAAGGATGGAGGGGGAAGCAGAGGACCAAGCCCAAAAGGCCTTGGCAAGCCGGGCCGGGGTTTACGAGCCTGCTGATGTCATGTCGCGAGGTTTTATGTCAGGCAGCTGGCAGGACAGGGGTGACACATGGGGGGCACCGGTGCCAACTCCTGGAGCTCTGCCTGCCTCCATAAAACAAATCCCAAAAAATTCCCCGAAGCAGGAGGGGGAGGGAAAAAAACCAACCCAAAGCCTAAGCCCGAAGCGAAAGGAAAACCGCCGCGGCAGCGCCCGGGACGCCGGACCCCCGTCTGAAACCTTCAGCCAACGCTCCACAAAATCCTCCCCCCCCAAAATACAATTCCCAAGGGAAATTCAGTTCCCAAGGAAAACTCAATTCCCAAGGAAAATGATTGGGATTGGAGGCTTTGGATTTTTCTTCCCTCCCCCAGCCTAAAGTTGGTGGAAGTGTCGGGAATCGTCTCGGCTGCCCGAGCTCGGGAAGCGCTGCCGCGTCGGGAAGGGAGGGTTTTCCCCCTCTTCCTTAAAAGAAGGAGAGGTTGGGAACTTCGGGAAAGCTGGGAAAGGCCTGGGAAGAGTTTGGAAAGGTCTGGAATACGGAGAAGCACCGAAAGGCTTTTTTGGAGGGCTACTGAGGGAGTATTTTCGGCTCCCGACGCGGCGGCTCTTTGCCGCCGCCGAGTCCATCGCTCCCCGCCCCGCAGCCAGCATCCTGAGAGCTGCGATCCAACATTTCCAAAAGAAAAATCCAGGGAAAATTCCCAGCTGGTGGCAAAACAAACCTCCCCCCTCCTCCCCCAAGCCCAAGCCTCAGCTCCTCAACCAGATGTTCGCTCATCCGCAAGCATTCCCGCACGGAACAACCGGAGCCGGGGAACAGCGAGGAGGAGGGGGAGAGAGACTAACGCCAGAGCGACTCCGCGGAGCGCCAGGGATGCCCACACATCCCCACGGGAATCGCTTCCCTTGCCTCATCCCAAATGGATCTGGGACCAAACTCCCAACTTCATCCCCCCTTCCCCGCCGTCTCAACTCAGCCTAACTCAGCAGCAGGACAACAAACCGAAAGTTGGAGGCTGGGGGAGAAGGGCTGCGGAGGAGCGGAGTCACCTCCGGCACCGGCACCACCTAACCCCCTCCCGAAATTCCCAGCCCAACATTCCCCCTCCCAGGAAAGATTTTCAACAACACTGGGAATTTTTCCCTTCCCCCCCCCCCAAGCCAGAAAGAGATGGAAGAGGGAGGGAGAGAGGAGGGGGGGGAGGAAAAGAGAGGAAGAGATAAAAACCAACCCAAGCAGATGGCGACCAGAAACCTTCTGCTGGGGTTATGCACAAAATCCCAGGCACTGCTTTCAGCCCCCCCAAACTGATCCAAGCCCGGCAAATTTGGGGGGGCGAGGGGAGCCCCTCAAGTAAGGACCCCCACAAGTGGGTAGGAATGGGGGGAAGAGAGGGAATTTTGCCCTGCCTTTTATTTTTGGCTGTAGTCTGGAGGTGACAGGATGCAGCTCAAGCTCCCCCCCCCCAGCACAACACAACCAGCACAACCCCCCCCCCCGAATTCCTCTCCTTTAGACCTCATTTCCCTCCCCCCACCCCCCATCCTGAACCCCCCCCTTCCAATTCCTTCCCTTCCACCTCCCCTCTTTTCAATTCAGCCCCTTCAGCCCCCCCATCCTCTTAACGAGCTCTTTTGGGGCTCATTTTCCCTCCCCCCCCTTAAACTTCACCTCCGCAACCCCCAAGCTGCTCCCCCTCACATCTTTAGCTCCTTTAGCCCCCTTCTCCTTCCCCCAACCCCCAACCTGAGCCTCCCTTTCGATTCCTTCCCTTCCACCTCCCCTCTTCTAAAGTCAACCCCTTCACCCCCCCCCTTTAAATGTCTTCCCTTTTGGGGGTCATTTTCCCTCACACCCCCCCCCCAAAAAAGAAACTTTACCTCAAGAGAAGCCTCCACAGGCACCGAGCTGCTTCCCCCTCGGGCTGCTGCCCCCCAGAGCTGCTTCCCCCCTCGGGCTGCTGCCCCCCAGAGCTGCTTCCCCCCTCGGGCTGCTGCCCCCAGAGCTGCTTCCCCCCTCGGGCTGCTGCCCCCCAGAGCTGCTTCCCCCCTCGGGCTGCTGCCCCCAGAGCTGCTTCCCCCCTCGGGCTGCTGCCCCCAGAGCTGCTTCCCCCCTCGGGCTGCTGCCCCCCAGAGCTGCTTCCCCCTCGGGCTGCTGCCCCCCAGAGCTGCTTCCCCCCTCGGGCTGCTGCCCCCCAGAGCTGCTTCCCCCCGGGCTGCTGCCCCCAGAGCTGCTTCCCCCCCCCCGGGCTGCTGCCCCCAGAGCTGCTTCCCCCCTCGGGCTGCTGCCCCCAGAGCTGCTTCCCCCCTCGGGCTGCTGCCCCCCAGAGCTGCTTCCCCCCCCGGGCTGCTGCCCCCAGGAGCCTCTCGCCCCCGAACGCCTCTCCGCTTCGGCCCTCATCCGACTCACCCCAACCCAGCCTTCCCTTCCCGTTCCTCCCCTCCGAACCCCTTCTTTCGCACTTCTTCCCTCCGTGTCCCCCCTTCACCTCTGCGCCCCGACCCCCCTTTTCCTCCCCCCCGGCCCGTCCCTCGCCTTCCCGCCGCTCGCTCTGCCTCAGCCCAAACTTTACCTCCGGGAAGCTCCGCAGCCGCCGAGCCGCTGCCCCTCAGACCTCTCTGTCCTCTTCCCACCTCTCGCCGCTCGGCCCCAGCCTGCCTGCTCCGCTTCTGCCCTTCGTGCCCCCCGCTTCTGTCGCCCCTTTCGCCTTCGCTCTCCCCCTTCCCGCCGCTCCTTTCCCTCCCCCCAAACTTTAGCTCAGGGCCGGCGGCGGGCGCGGGGAGAGGGGAAGCGGCCAAGCGCGCGCCACGCGAACCCCCCCCCGGCCCCCCCAGCGCCCCGGCCCCGAGCCCCGCCGGCGTCCCGGAGGAAGAGGGGAGAGGCGCCGAGGGCCGTGCCCCGGGGCGCCCCGCGGCCCCGCTCACCGCTTTGCCGTTATAGCAGTACATGAGGGAGCTGCCGCCCATGCCGGGGATGGTGTATGCGCAGTACATGGTCCCGCCGCGCCCGCAACTGCCCCGGCCCCGCGCCGCCGCGCGCCCAGGCCACAGCCAGCGGGGGCGGGCGGGGGGGCGGCGGGGAGCCCCCGCCGGAGCGGGCGGCAGAAGTTGGGGTGCGGGCAGCCGCTCCGGGAGGCAGGGAGGGAGGGGTCGGGGTGGGGGGGAAAGGGGGAGGGAAGGAAGGAGGGGAGGGGAAGGTGCTCGCCGAGTGCCTGCTTGGGCTGTGGGGATCACCGCGCTGCCTGCGCTCCCATCGCGCCCAGATGGCCGGCCCCGGCCGCGCTCCAGATGCCGAGAGCGGGGCGAGACCATTGCGCTCCGGCGGGGGCGGAGGCTGCCGCGGAGGGGGGAAATCCGCCCCCCCCTTCCCTTTCCTCTCCCTCCCCTCCGCCTCTCTCCCAGGGCCCCGCACCGCCCCCGCCGCCGCGCAACCAGCGCCCCGCACCGCCGGGCTCTGCCCCCTGCGCCTCTGCTCCTACTCTGGCCCCTGCAGGCTTTGCCCCCTTGCTGCTCCCTCCTTTCGGCACTTTGCCCTTCTTTCCCCCTTCTTTCCCCCTTCTTTCCCCCTCTTTCCCCCTTCTTTTCCCCCTCTTTCCCCCTTCTTTTCCCCCTTCTTTCCCCCTTCTTTCCCCCCCTCTTTCCCCCCTCTTTCCCCCTCTTTTCCCCCCTCTTTCCCCCCCTTTCCCCCTTTCTTTCCCCCCCTTTCCCCCCTTTTTCCCCCTTTCCCCTTTTTTCCCCTTCTTTCCCCTTCTTTTCCCCTTCTTTTCCCCTTCTTTTCCCCTTCTTTTCCCCTTCTTTTCCCCCTCTTCTTTTCCCCTTCTTTTTTCCCCTTCTTTTCCCCCTTCTTTTCCCCTTCTTTTCCCCCTTTTCTTTTCTCCCCCCTCTTTCCCCCCCCCTCTTTTCCCCCCCTCTTTTTCCCCCTCTTTCCCCCTTCTTCTCCCCCTTTCCCCCTTCTTCTCCCCCTCTTTCCCCCTTCTTCTCCCCCTCTTTCCCCCTTCTTCTCCCCCTCTTTCCCCCTTCTTCTCCCCCTCTTTCCCCCTTCTTCTTCCCCTCTTTCCCCCTTCTTCTCCCCCTCTTTCCCCCTTCTTCTCCCCCTCTTTCCCCCTTCTTCTCCCCCTCTTTTGCCCCTTCCCTCCCTCTTCTCCTTCTTTCCCCCTTTCCCCCTCGTCTCCCTCTCTCCCCCCTCGTCTCCCTCTCTCCCCCCTCGTCTCCCTCTCTCCCCCCCTCGTCTCCCTCTCTCTCCCCCCTCTTCCCCCCCTTTCTCTCCCTCTTTCTCCCCCTTGTTTCCCACTTCTTCCCCCTGCTTTTTTGTCCCTTTTGTCATCCTCCTGCTTTTATTCCTTTCCCCTCTTCCTCTCTTCTTTCTCTCTTTTTCCCTTCCCCCCTTTTTTTCTTCCTCCCTTCCTCTCCTCTTTGTCCCTCTTTTCTTCCTCTCTTTTTTCCTTTTCCCCCTTTTTTCCATCCCTCCCCTTTCTGGCTCTTCCCTCCTCTTTCCCCCATTCCCTCTTTTTCCTCCCGTTTTTTCCTCCCCCCCCCGCTTTTTTTCCTCCCTTTTTTTCTCTAATCCCAATTTCCTTTCATTCCCTTTTCCTTCCTTTCCCCCTTTTACCATTTCCTTTATTTCTCCCTTCCCCCTTTTTTTCCTTAATTTCCCCATTTCCCCCTCCCTTTCCCCTTTCCTTTCCCCTTCTCGTTCCCTCCCTTTCCCCTTCTCTTTCCCTCCCTTTCCCTCCCTTTCCCCTTCTCTTTCCCTCCCTTTCCCTCCCTTTCCCCTTCTCTTTCCCTCCCTTTCCCCTTCTCTTTCCCTCCCGTTCCCCTTCTCTTTCCCTCCCGTTCCCCTTCTCTTTCCCTCCCCGTTCCCCTTCTCTTTCCCTCCCGTTCCCCTTCTCTTTCCCTCCCGTTCCCCTTCTGCACTTTTCCCTTCCCAGCATTTTTCCTTCCTTCCTTCCTTCCTTCCTTCCTTCCTTCCTTCCTTCCTTCCTTCCTTCCTTCCTTCCTTCCTTCCTTCCTTCCTTCCTTCCTTCCTTCCTTCCTTCCTTCCTTCCTTCCTTCCTTCCCTCTTCTTCCTTATTTCTCTTCTTCCCTTTTTTCCTTTCCCCTGCTTTTTCTCCTTTCCTTTTCTCCTTTTCCCCCTCTCAGTTTTCCTTCTTTTTCTCTTTCCCCTGCCTCTTTATTTTCTTTTCCCTGTCTCTTCCTTGCCTCCTTCCCCCTCCCGTTTCAGTCCTTTTCCCCTCTCCTTTTTCCCTCATTCACTTTTCCACTTTCTTCTCCTCCATTTTCCCCTCCTTTTTCATCTTCCTCTCCCCTCTTTTCCTCTTTGCCTCCATCTACTTCTTCCCCCCCTTTCCATTTTTCTCTCCCTTTTCCCCTCTTTTTCCTCCCCGTCACCCTCTTTCCTCTCCCTTTCCCCTCTTTTTTTCTCCAGTTTCCTTTTCTTCTGCCCTTTCCCTACTTTTCTCCCATTTTCCTTCCTTTTCCCCTTTAATTCTTTCCCCCTTCATTTCTTCCCTCGTTATCCATTTCCCTCTTCTTCTCATTTTCTCCTTTTTTCCTATTTTTTCTTCTTTTCCTATTTTTCCTACTTTTTTTCTCTATTTTTCCTTTTTCTCTTCATTTTCCCTTCTTTTTCTCCTATTTTTATTTGCCTCCTTTTCCCTCTTCCCCTCATTTTTCCTCTTCCCCCTTTTTTCTCCTGTATTTTCTCCCTTTCCCCTCCTTCATTTTCCCCTCCTTCATTTTTCCCTCCCTTTCCCCTTTATTTTTTCCTCTTTTCCTTTCATTTTCTTCTCCTTTTTTTTTTTTTTCATTTTCCCTTAATTTTTTTCTTGTTTTCTCTTAATTTTTTTCCTGGTTTTTCCTCATTTTTTTCTTTTACTTTTTTCTCCCTTTTTTCCTCTTTTTTTTTTTATCTCCATTATTTTTATCTCCTTTTTTAAATTCCTTTTTACCCTCCTTTCCTCCTTATTTTTCCTCATTTTTTCCCTCCTTATTCCCCCCTTATTTTCTCCCTTTTTTCTCCTTTCCCTCTCCTTCCCTTTTCTCCTTTCCTTCCTCCCTCTTTCCTTCCTTCCCTTTTCTCCTTTCCCTCTCCTTCCCTTTTCTCCTTTCCCTCTCCTTCCCTTTTCTCCTTTCCCTCTCCTTCCCTTTTCTCCTTTCCCTCTCCTTCCCTTTTCTCCTTTCCCTCTCCTTCCCTTTTCTCCTTTCCCTCTCCTTCCCTTTTCTCCTTTCCCTCTCCTTCCCTTTTCTCCTTTCCCTCTCCTTCCCTTTTCTCCTTTCCCCTCCTTTATTTCCCTCTCTTTTCCTTATTTTTTCTCCTTTTTTCTTTCCCCCTTTTTTCTTTTCCCCCTTTCTTTCCTCCTTTTCCTCCCTCTCTTTTATTTCCTTTCTCTTCCCTCCTCTATTTCTCTCTTTCCTTCTTCCCTCCTTTTTTGCCCTCTCTTTCCTTCCCCTCCCTCGGTTTTTCTCCTCTTTCCCCCTCTCTCCCTTTCCTCTGCCTCCTTCCCTCCCCTCTCTGCTTTTGGGGCTGTAATTTGATTAAAAGGCGAGTGGCAGGAAGGGACTCGTCTGCTGCACATCTAATAACTCTGCCATCTGTCCCTGCTGCTGGCGAGCTCCCAGCATTGTGCGCAGCTGCCGCGCCCGCGCAGCCCCGCGCAAACACCCCGCCGCCCCCCCGCCGCCCCCCCGCCGCCGCCTCCTTGCCCGCTGCCCGTCCGAAAGAGCGCAGGGTCCCGCTCCCTGCCCCCCGCCCCCTGCCCCCCGCCCCGCCGCCGGCAGGAGCAGCCGGCAGGGCGCTGCCGGGACGGGGGGAAGGAAAACGGGGAGAGGGAGGAGAAGGAGGGATAGGGGATGGGGAGGAGGAGAAGGAGGGATATGGGATAGGGAGGAGAGGGGATGGGGGAAGGAGAAGGCAGGATAGGGAATGAGGGGGATAGGGGATGGGGAAGGAGGGATATGGGACAGGGAGGATAGGGAATGGGGAGGAGGAGAAGGAGGGATAGGGAATGAGGGGGATAGGGGAGGAAGGAAATGGGGAGGATAGGGAAAGGAGGATAGGGGATGGGGAGGAAGGAGATAAGGAATGGGGGGATGTGGGGGAGGAGGAAAGGGGGGATAAAGGATGGGGAGGACAGGGAATGGGGGAGTTAAGGAGTAGGAGGACCCAAGGGGTTAAAATGATGGGGGGACTAAAAGCTGGAGAGGGAGCAGGGAAGGGAAGAGTTAAAGGAAGAGGTGGAGGGAGGGGAAGGAAAAAAAGGAAGGGGGGAGAGGCCAGGCCCTGCCTGGACCTTGCCAAACCCCTCCCGGGCCAGGGCACAGAAGGGCTCCTGGGCAGGGGTCCCAAGTGCAGCTGCTCAGGAGCCACCACCACCCTCCTCACCAGATGACCTCTCCCCAGTAGAAGACTTCCAAGCCTTCCCCTCAGACCAACATCTGGACACACAGCAGGAGGAGCTTCACCTTCCAAACCCAACCTCCTCCACGTGGAGAAGCTCCTGAGGAGAGCATCAACCGAGCTCCACCACCAGCAACAGGGCAAAACACCTCCAGCCTCCACCAGAAGGCCTCGTGGAGATCAAATGCTCCTCAGACCAACATCTGGACACACAGCAGGAGGAGCTTCACCTTCCAAACCCAACCTCCTCCACGTGGAGAGGCTCCTGAGGAGAGCATCAACCCAGTTCTACCACTAGCATTGGGGTTTAGCCCCAAATGAAGCTTGGGGTGGACCTTGAAATCATTTCCTGAAGGTCCCCTTGGGACCTTTCCTGCTCACCTGGAGAGCAGGTGGAGATGGTGGCACTGGAGCTAGAGGCCCAGGAATCTGCACCATGGTGGCATGGAGCTGACCATGGATGGTTGTGGGATGGAAAGGACAACAGATGGCTTTGGATGGGCTAAGGAGATGCTCCAGAAGCCAAGGAGAAGTTGGTGGAGACCTCCAAGCCCAGGGAGCCCAACCAGCAAGCCCAAGCCAACACCTCCATGGCCACCAAACCACAGAACCAAGAGGGCTGGAGAAGGCCTCCAAGCCCAGGGAGCCCAACCAGCGAGCCAACACCTCCATGGCCACCAAACCACAGAACCAAGAGGGCTGGAGAAGGCCTCCAAGCCAGGGAGCCCAACCAGCGAGCCAACACCTCCATGGCCACCAAACCACAGAACCAAGAGGGCTGGAGAAGGCCTCCAAGCCAGGGAGCCCAACCAGCGAGCCAACACCTCCATGGCCACCAAACCACAGAACCAAGAGGGCTGGAGAAGGCCTCCAAGCCAGGAGCCCAACCAGCGAGCCAACACCTCCATGGCCACCAAACCACAGAACCAAGAGGGCTGGAGAAGGCCTCCAAGCCAGGGAGCCCAACCAGCGAGCCAACACCTCCATGGCCACCAAACCACAGAACCAAGAGGGCTGGAGAAGGCCTCCAAGCCCAGGAGCCCAACCAGCGAGCCAACACCTCCATGGCCACCAAACCACAGAACCAAGAGGGCTGGAGAAGGCCTCCAAGCCCAGGGAGCCCAACCAGCGAGCCAACCACATCTACATGGAGCTAGACAAAGATTTGCCCTCAGGATTCAGCTCTGGAGACACCAACATGAAGATGTTTAGGACCTTCTGGAGACCTTGAGAAGCTCCACCCACCCACAGTCTAGGTTGGCATCTTCTGACCCTCCCCAAGAAGCTCTGCTGGCAACTCAAGGCCAGCCTGAATCAGGCCTTGGACAACCTGGGCCCTGACCGTAGTTGGAACTGGGGGATCCTGAAGGTCCCTTCCAACCCAACCCAACCCATTCCATGGCCTTGAAGGTCTTCTCCAACCTTCCTAATTCTGTGGCCTCTGGGGTTGAGTTTTAGGCTTTGGGGTTGACATTAGGCTTGGGGTTGGCTTTAAGCTTTGGGTTGACTTTAGGCTTTGGGGATGAGTTTAGCCTTTGAGATTGACTTTAGCCTTTAGGTTGGCTTTAGGCCTTGGGGTTGGCTTTAGGCTTTTGGGGTTGCCTTTAGGCTTTTGGGGTTGCCTTTTGCCTTTGGGATTGACTTTAGCCTTTAGGTTGGCTTTAGGCTTAGCCTTTGGGGTTGCCTTTAGGCTTTGGGGTTGCCTTTTGCCTTTGGGATTGACTTTAGCCTTTAGGTTGGCTTTAGGCTTAGCCTTTGGGGTTGACTTTAGGCTTTTGGGGTTGCCTTTTGCCTTTGGGATTGACTTTAGCCTTTAGGTTGGCTTTAGGCTTAGCCTTTGGGGTTGACTTTAGGCTTTTGGTGTTGCCTTTTGCCTTTGAGATTGACTTTAGCTCTTTAGGTTGGCTTTAGGCTTAGCCTTTGGGGTTGACTTTAGGCTTTTGGGGGTTGCCTTTTGCCTTTGGGATTGACTTTAGCCTTTAGGTTGGCTTTAGGCTTAGCCTTTGGGGTTGACTTTAGGCTTTTGGGGTTGCCTTTTGCCTTTGAGATTGACTTTAGCCTTTAGGTTGGCTTTAGGCTTAGCCTTTGGGGTTGACTTTAGGCTTTTGGGGTTGCCTTTTGCCTTTGAGATTGACTTTAGCCTTTAGGTTGGCTTTAGGCTTAGCCTTTGGGGTTGACTTTAGCCTTTGGGGTTGGCTTCAGCCTTTGGGTTGCCTTTAGGCTTTTGGGGTTGCCTTTAGACTTAAGGTTTGACTTCAGGCTTGGGGTTGCCTTCAGGCTTTGAGGCTGCCTTTAGGCTTGGGGTTGGCTTCACCCTTTGGGTTGCCTTTAGACTTTGGGGCTGCCTTTAGGCTTGGGGTTGACTTTAGGCTTGGGCTTGGGCTTGACTCCAGGCTTTGAGGTGCCAGAGGCTGGCAGGGAAGGGGTTAAGAGCCATATGCTGGCTAATTAGGAGCTGCATTAATGATTATGAATAGTAAATGACTTGGTGGCAAGCAACAAAAAATCTCATCCCAGACCCCCCCTTAAACCCAAACCCAAGGAGCTGGGGGGGATGTTGGAAGCCACTTTAGCCATTGAGTCCAAACTGGTTTAAACTGGGAGGAGGAGGTGGAGGGGAAGGGGCCACAAAAATTGGGAAGCTTTTTGTTTTCTGCCATCCCTCAGAAGAGAGGAAAACCCAAAGCAAACCCCCAGCAGAAAACCACCAAAACAACAACAAAAACCCCCCAAAACCACCCCCCCCAAAGCAAAAGCCCAAACCCAAGCTGGAGCTTTTGACAAACATTAAACACAGTAAGGAGGCAATTATGTATGCATGATTTAATCTGCAACTCATTAATATGCAAATGTATTCATATGTTAGTTACTAAATTAAAAATGCAAAGAAGCCCTTATGGTGATTCTCTAAATTTCCTTCCCCCCCCTTTTTCTCTCTCTCTTTTCTCTCTCCCTCTGCAAACAGAATCCTTCCACACACCACACCCCCAACAAAAAATCCCAGCCCAACTCGGAGGTGGGGAAACAAATCCCTCTGGGGCAGCACTTGTTGCAGGAGGCCCCAAAAACACCTCTTCCTCCCCCCCCTTCCCCCCTTCAAAACAACCCCAAAAAGATTCCAAATCCTGGAGGATGGTGGAAAAAACCAACCCAAAGCCAAAGCCAAAGCTCAACTCTGCTGCCTGAAAGGTTACAACTCAGCTTGGGAAGGCTCAGCAGCTGGCCACTAAGCTTTGACAACCCCAAGCTGCCAGAGACTGCCCCAGCGAGCCTCACTTCCACCTCCCAGTGAAGCCCTGGCAGGGCTCTGACCCCAAAGCCAGCAGCAGACCCCCCCGCTTCCTACGCCCAGCCCAAAGCCACCCTCACCCCAGAGGGGCTGTTTCGGGGGGGCTGCCCCACAAGTCTACCCCACGGCCCTCAAATTGCCCCAAACTCAGCCTCAAATTGACCATTTTAAGCCTCTTTTGCCCCAAAATCCTGCCCCAAGACCTCCCAAATTGCCCCAAAGTCCAAAACAGCCTCAAATTGACCACTTTAAGCCTCTTTTGCCCCAAAATCCTGCCCCAAGACCTCCCAAATTGCCCCAAAGGCCAAAACTCAGCCTCAAATTGATCACTTTCGGCCTCCTTTCCCCCCAGTCCTACCCCAAGACCTTCCCAGATTGCCCAAAAGCTCCAAACTCAGCCTCAAATTGATCACTTTGGGCCTCTTTTGCCCCCAAATCCTACCCCACCCCCCCAGTTGCCCAAATCAGCCTCAGATTGACCATTTTTGGCCTCTTCTGCCCTAAAATCCTACCCCAAGAACCCCCAAATTGCCCCAAAGGCCAAAATTTGGCCTCAAATTGACCATTTTTGGCCTCTTCTGCCCCAAATCCTACCCCAAGGCCTCCCAACAGGAAGCAAGGAGAAGACATCTACCGAGGGTTCCCTAAGGCTCCTACAGCTCTGATTCTACCCCTGGGAGCACATGGAAGGGATGCAAGAGGTTGGGACTGGATGAGCTTGAAGCTCCCTTCCACCCCAACCCACTCCGTGGCCTAGAGGCTCCCTTCCAACCTTCTGTCATTCAGGACATGGCTCAACAACCACGGTGCTGGTGGCCTGAGGGTTGGACTCAATGACCTTGGAGGTCCTCTCCAACCTCCCTGATCCCACAGCTCAACAACCACGGTGCTGGTGGCCTGAGGGTTGGACTCAATGACCTTGGAGGTCCTCTCCAACCTCCCTGATCCCACAGCTCAACAACCACGGTGCTGGTGGCCTGAGGGCTGGACTCCACGACCTTGGAGGTCCTCTCCAACCTCCCTGATCCCACAGCTCAACAACCACGGTGCTGGTGGCCTGGCTGGACTGAGGAGGTCTGATCCCACAGCTCAACAACCACGGTGCTGGTGGCCTGAGGGCTGGACTCCACGACCTTGGAGGTCCTCTCCAACCTCCCTGATCCCAAAGCTCAACAACCACGCTGGTGGCTTTGGACTCCAGACCCCTCTCCACTCCTGATCCCACAGCTCAACAACCACGGTGCTGGTGGCCTGAGGGTTGGACTCAATGACCTTGGAGGTCCTCTCCAACCTCCCTGATCCCACAGCTCAACAACCACGGTGCTGGTGGCTTGAGGGCTGGACTCCACGACCTTGGAGGTCCTCTCCACCCCACCCAAATGCTCTTTTCCAGCCCACTTGAAGCCTTTTCTTCTAAGCTGCCACCACAGCCTGGAAGTTTCTCCTTCTGGGGCCAAACGTGGCCGGGTTGGGGGTTTCTGGGGGGGACCTTGCTTCCCCTCCTCCTTTTCCCTGCCTGCAGTTTGGTCTTTGGAGTGTGCTGGGCAGCACCTGGTGAGAGCAAGCTGCTGCCTCAGGCTCACAGCAGCTCTGGCTGCCAGGAGGAACAAGAGGGGAGGGGAGGAGGAAAAAGGGGAAAAAATGGGGGGAGAAGATGAGGGGAAAAAAGAGGGGGGGAGATGGAAATAAATGGGGGGAAAAAGATGGCAAATGGGGAGAAAAAGATGGGGAAAATGGGGGGGGAGGAAAAAAGAGAAATGGGGGAAGTGGAGGAAAAAAGGAGAAAAATGGAGAGGAAAAAGGGGGAAAGGAGGGCAAAAGGAGGGAAAGAGTGGAGAAAAAAGGAGAAAAATGGGGAAAAAAGAAGAAAAAAGGGAGGGGGAAAAGGGGGAAAAAGGGGGGGAAAAGGGGGAAAAAGGGAGGGGGAAAAGGGGGAAAAAGGGAGGGGGAAAAGGGGAAGAAAGTGGAGGGGAAAAGGGGGAAGAAAGTGGAGGGGAAAAGGGGGAAGAAAGTGGAGGGGAAAAGGGGGAAAAAGGGAGGGGGAAAAGGGGAAGAAAGTGGAGGGGAAAAGGGGGAAGAAAGTGGAGGGGAAAAGGGGGAAGAAAGTGGAGGGGAAAAGGGGGAAGAAAGTGGAGGGGAAAAGGGGGAAGAAAGTGGAGGGGAAAAGGGGGAAGAAAGTGGAGGGGAAAAGGGGAAGAAAGTGGAGGGGAAAAGGGGGAAGAAAGTGGAGGGGAAAAGGGGAAGAAAGTGGAGGGGAAAAGGGGAAGGAAAGTGGAGGGGAAAAGGGGAAGGAAAGTGGAGGGGAAAAGGGGAAGGAAAGTGGAGGGGAAAAGGGGAAGGAAAGTGGAGGGGAAAAGGGGAAGGAAAGTGGAGGGGAAAAGGGGGAAGGAAAGTGGAGGGGAAAAGGGGGAAGAAAGTGGAGGGGAAAAGGGGGAAGAAAGTGGAGGGGAAAAGGGGGAAGAAAGTGGAGGGGAAAAGGGGGGGAAAAGGGGAAAGTGGAGGGGAAAAGGGGAAGGAAAGTGGAGGGGAAAAGGGGAAGGAAAGTGGAGGGGAAAAGGGGAAGGAAAGTGGAGGGGAAAAGGGGAGGAAAGTGGAGGGGAAAAGGGGAAGGAAAGTGGAGGGGAAAAGGGGGAGGAAAGTGGAGGGGAAAAGGGGAAGGAAAGTGGAACACAAGGAGAAAAAAATGGGGGAAAAGTGGAGGAGAAAAGAAGAAAAAATGTGGAAAAAAGTGGAGAAAAAGGAGAAAAGAAAAAAGGAGAAAAAAGTGGAGGGAAGTGGAAGGAGAAAAGGTAGAAGAAATGAGGAAAACAGTGAAGGAAAAGAAGTGGAAAACAAATTTTTTTTTTGAGTGGGAAAAAAAGGGAAAAAAAAAGTGGAGGAAAAAAAGAGAGGAGGAAAAAAACCTAAAAAGAGAAATAAACAGAAAATAAGAGACAGAAATTCCCCACACTTTACCCTGGGCATGCAAGAGGTGATCATAAATATCCCTAAATAGCTTTCAACAGAGCTGAAAGACATCAACACTTCCAGGATGCCAAAGTAGGAGGGAGGGGGGAAGGAAAAAAAAACCTCTGAAGAGGAAGGAATCCGCTAAAAAAAAAGCCAAAGCCTCCAATCTCAACAGATGCTCCGAGGGCACAAAGTCAAATTGGTGTTTTCTGCCCCCAAAAAGAAGGAAGGGAAACGAAACTGAGGTCCCTGAGGAATGTGAAATGAGGTGGGAGAGGGAACAGGGATGGTGGGGAAAGGGTGGGGTGGAACTAAGGGAGGGGGGAAAGGGGAAAGCCATGGAAATAAAAGGGGAGGGGGAAGGGTTAGGAAGGAGGATAGAGAGGAAAGCAGGGAAGGGAGAGGGAGAGGAAGGGGGAGAGGGAGAGGGAGAGGAAGGGGGAGAGGGAGAGGGAGAGGAAGGGGGAGAGGGGAGAGGGAGAGGAAGGGGGAGAGGGGAGAGGGAGAGGGAGAGGGAGAGGAAGGGGGAGAGGGGAGAGGGAGAGGAAGGGGGAGAGGGGAGAGGGAGAGGAAGGGGGAGAGGGGAGAGGGAGAGGAAGGGGGAGAGGGGAGAGGGAGAGGAAGGGGGAGAGGGGAGAGGGAGAGGAAGGGGGAGAGGGGAGAGGGAGAGGAAGGGGGAGAGGGGAGAGGGAGAGGAAGGGGGAGAGGGGAGAGGGAGAGGAAGGGGGAGAGGGGAGAGGGAGAGGAAGGGGGAGAGGGAGAGGGAGAGGAAGGGGGAGAGGGGAGAAAGACTAAAAAAAAAAAAGAATAAAAAATCAGAAGAGGAGCAAAAGAGAAGGAAAAAGAAGTAAAGAGTAAATAAAAGGAGAAGGAGGAAGGAGAGGAGAGAAGGAGGAAGGAGAGGAGAGAAGGAGGAAGGAGAGGAGAGAAGGAGGAAGGAGAGGAGAGAAGGAGGAAGGAGAGGAGAGAAGGAGGAAGGAGAGGAGAGAAGGAGGAAGGAGAGGAGAGAAGGAGGAAGGAGAGGAGAGAAGGAGGAAGGAGAGGAGAGAAGGAGGAAGGAGAGGAGAGAAGGAGGAAGGAGAGGAGAGAAGGAGGAAGGAGAGGAGAGAAGGAGGAAGGAGAGGAGAGAAGGAGGAAGGAGAGGAGAGAAGGAGGAAGGAGAGGAGAGAAGGAGGAAGGAGAGGAGAGAAGGAGGAAGGAGAGGAGAGAAGGAGGAAGGAGAGGAGAGAAGAAAGAAGAAATCCAAAATAATGAAGAGAAATAAAACTCCTGAAAAAGAGCAGAAAAAGAACAAAGAGAAAGTAAAACCATGGAAGAAAAAAATAACTCCAAAGCATGAAAGTGATACAAAAGAGTCAGGAAGGGATTAAGGAAACGAAGGAAAGCAAAGGATTTAAGAAAGGGTCCAAAAGAAAGGGTTGCAAAGGCTTGGGAAAGGGTTAAAGAGGGAAGAAAAGGGTAGAAGATAGGTGGGCAAGCGTTAAAAAGGGAGACAAAGGGTTCCAAAGGCTTCCAAAGGGTTAAAAAAGACTTTCAGGAGGTGAAAAAAAGGGTTAAAAGGCCTGGGGGAAGGGTTAAAAGGCCTGGGGGAAGGGTTAAAAGGCCTGGGGAAGGGTTAAAAGGCCTGGGGAAGGGGTTAAAAGGCCTGGGGGAAGGGGTTAAAAGGCCTGGGGGAAGGGGTTAAAAGGCCTGGGGGAAGGGGTTAAAAGGCCTGGGGGAAGGGGTTAAAAGGCCTGGGGGAAGGGGTTAAAAGGCCTGGGGGAAGGGGTTAAAAGGCCTGGGGGAAGGGGTTAAAAGGCCTGGGGGAAGGGGTTAAAAGGCCTGGGGGAAGGGTTAAAAGGCCTGGGGGAAGGGTTAAAAGGCCTGGGGAAGGGGTTAAAAGGCTTCCAAAGGGTTAAGGAAGACTTGGGAGGGGTTGAAAAAGGGGTTGCAAAGGGTTCAGAAGAGTTCAAAATGAAGGAAAGGGAAAAGAATAAAATCCCCTGGGGAACTCGGAAAGGGTTGAGAGGGACAAGAACTTAAAAGGAAGAAAAGAATTCGAAAGAAAGACAAGAAAAAAAGAATCCAAAAGAGTTGAATAATAAAAATGGCCTCAAAAAAAATCAAACCTCCAAGAATCTCCCCAACTCCAAAATGCCTGAGAAGACATTTGGAAGGAGACCTCGAAGTCCTCTCAAAGGGCTTGCAAAGGAGCCCCAGCAGAACTGGACTCATCCTGACTGAGTGCAAACGGCTACAGAGCGGAAGGGGAAGAATCGGAGAGGCTCTCACAGCAGAGGGGGCAACACACTCGAGAGGAAAGGTGCTTTAACATCATGGAACATGAAACTGAGCAGAAGTGGAAAGAGGCTGGAAGAATTTGAAGTGAGCAGAATTGAGTTTGGAAGGGTTTTAAAAGGCTTTTAAACATTCTGAAGGGGATAGAAAAGGGAATCAAAGGGAAAGCGTCAGAGAGCTCATTGAAGAGGAAAGGAATCGAAAGGACTGAGAGAAGACTTAAGGCTGAGAAAAAGGATGGGAAAAGGAAGGGGAAGTGGAAAAGAGGAAGGAAAAGAAGACAGACTTTGGGAAGGATTTTAAACATTCTGAAGGTAGTTTTAAGTTACTGTAGAAGTGTTCCAAACAATTCCAAACCATTTACAGAGAGCCTTTTAAATCATGTACAGTAACTTTAAAGTCATTTCAAAGTCCCTCTACAGGAATTTAATACAACTTTAAAGACTTTAACTAAAGGGATTTAAAATTACTTCAAAATCACTTTAAAGGGGTTTTTAATAACTTTAAAGGGATCTGAAGGCCTTTTCAATGCCTTTGAAGGTCTTTCAAAATGCCTTTGAAGGCCTTTTAAAGAACTCTGTGAGAATTCTGAAGAATGCTAAAAGGATTTAAGATACCTCTGAAATGATTTTAAATCATTTTAAAATCAGCTAAAGGAGTTTTAAGGGAACCTTAAGAGAATGCCAAAACAAAATAAAGATAAGTTAACCTGGAGGGGCAGGGGAGGGGCGGGGCAGGGGCGGGGGAGAGAGGGAGAGGGAGAGGGAGAGGGAGAGGGAGAGGGAGAGGGAGAGGGAGAGGGAGAGGGAGAGGGAGAGGGAGAGGAGAGAGGAGAGGGAGAGGGAGAGGAGAGAGGAGAGGAGAGGGAGGAGGAGAGGAAGAGGAGAGGGAGAGGAGAGGGAGAGGAAGAGGGAGAGGAGAGGGAGAGGAGAGGGAGAGGAGAGGGAGAGGAGAGGAGAGAAGGGAGAGGAAGAAGAGGAGAGGAGAGGAAGAGGAGAGGAGAGGAAGAGGAGAGAGAGAGGAAGAGGAGAGGAGAGGAAGAGAGAGGAGAGGAGAGAAGAGGAAGAAGAAGAGGAGAGGAAGAGAAGAGGAGAGAAGAGAAGAGGAGAGGAAGAGAAGAGGAGAGGAAGAGAAGAGGAGAGGAAGAGAAGAGGAGAGGAAGAGAAGAGGAGAGGAAGAGAAGAGGAGAGGAAGAGAAGAGGAGAGGAAGAGAAGAGGAGAGGAAGAGAAGAGGAGAGGAAGAGAAGAGGAGAGGAAGAGAAGAGGAGAGGAAGAGAAGAGGAGAGGAAGAGAAGAGGAGAGGAAGAGAAGAGGAGAGGAAGAGAAGAGGAGAGGAAGAGAAGAGGAGAGGAAGAGAAGAGGAGAGGAAGAGAAGAGGAGAGGAAGAGAAGAGGAGAGGAAGAGAAGAGGAGAGGAAGAGAAGAGAAGAGGAGAGAAGAGGAGAGGAAGAGAAGAGGAGAGGAAGAGAAGAGGAGAGGAAGAGAAGAGGAGAGGAAGAGAAGAGGAGAGGAAGAGAAGAGGAGAGGAAGAGAAGAGGAGAGGAAGAGAGGAGGAGAGGAAGAGAGGAGGAGAGGAAGAGAGGAGGAGAGGAAGAGAAGAGGAGAGGAAGAGAAGAGGAGAGGAAGAGAGGAGGAGAGGAAGAGAATTTAACCTAATTAAGAAAGAATTGAAAAGATCTAAGAAATTGTTGAAGAGAATTAAAACCATAAAGGAAGGAAAAACTATTTCGAAGAGTGAAAGAAGAACTAAAAATGACTAAACAATAAGTAAAAGTGAGTAAAAGATAAGCTTTAAAAAAGGCAAAAATAATAATAAAGTTAAAAGTTGAAAAATTAATCAGTAAGAAAAAAAAATCAAGAACTTCAGCAGTAATTGAAAGTATAAGAAGCATTAAAGGGAACCTCCAAAGCCACGAAAAAAGAGCAGAAATTAAAGGATTTGAAAGCTGGATTGAAAGAAAATGGAATTCACAGAAAACAACCAAAAAAACCCAAGAAGAAATAATAATTTTTAAAAAGAAAGCAAAAAAAGAAGGGAAGGAAAAAGAATAAAAAACCAGAATGGGAAAAAAAGAAATTAAAAACCTTAAAGGAAAAAGACTTCAAAGCAAAAAGAATTAAAGCAAAAATGAACTAAAGGAAAAGAATTAAAGCAAAACAGAATTAACCCAAAATAGAATGAAAGCAGGAAAAAAAAATGAATTAAGCAAAAAATAATTAAGGGGGAAAAAAACCGAAATGGAAGCCAAAGTAAAGAACTAAGAAAGGGACTGAAAAGGAATTGGGGGAAAAATACCAAAAAACAAAAAAAAAAGAGGAAATAAAATAATGTAACAAAGACTAAGGCAAAAAAAAAAGAGGGAAAAAAGTGGGGAGAAAAAGAATGAAGAGAAATAAAGGGGATAGAAAAGGGAGTCAAAGGGAAAGCTTCAAAGAGCTAATTGAAGAAGAAAGGATTTAGAAAAGACTTAAGACTGAGAAAAAGGAGGGGGAAAGGGGAAGGGAGAGGAGGGAGGGGGAAAGGGGAAGGGAGAGGAGGGAGGGGGAAAGGGGAAGGGAGAGGAGGGAGGGGGAAAGGGGAAGGGAGAGGAGGGAGGGGGAAAGGGGAAGGGAGAGGAGGGAGGGGGAAAGGGGAAGGGAGAGGAGGGAGGGGGAAAGGGGAAGGGAGAGGAGGGAGGGGGAAAGGGGAAGGGAGAGGAGGGAGGGGGAAAGGGGAAGGGAAAGGAGGGAGGGGGAAAGGAAGAAAAAAGAGAGGGAAAGGAAGAAAAAAGAGAGGGAAAGGAAGAAAAAAGAGAGGGAAAGGAAGAAAAAAGAGAAGGAAAGGAAGAAAAAAGAGAAGGAAAGGAAGAAAAAAGAGAAAGGAAGAAAAAGAGAAGGAAGAGATGAAGAAGAAAAGGAAGAGATGAAGAAGAAAAGGAAGAGAAAAGAAGAAAGGAAGAGATGAAGAAGAAAAGGAAGAGATGAAGAAGAAAAGGAAGAGATGAAGAAGAAAAGGAAGAGATGAAGAAGAAAAGGAAGAGATGAAGAAGAAAAGGAAGAGATGAAGAAGAAAAGGAAGAGATGAAGAAGAAAAGGAAGAGATGAAGAAGAAAAGGAAGAGATGAAGAAGAAAAGGAAGAGATGAAGAAGAAAAGGAAGAGATGAAGAAGAAAAGGAAGAGATGAAGAAGAAAAGGAAGAGATGAAGAAGAAAAGGAAGAGATGAAGAAGAAAAGGAAGAGATGAAGAAGAAAAGGAAGAGATGAAGAAGAAAAGGAAGAGATGAAGAAGAAAAGGAAGAGATGAAGAAGAAAAGGAAGAGATGAAGAAGAAAAGGAAGAGATGAAGAAGAAAAGGAAGAGATGAAGAAGAAAAGGAAGAGATGAAGAAGAAAAGGAAGAGATGAAGAAGAAAAGGAAGAGATGAAGAAGAAAAGGAAGGAAAAAAGAAAAAGAAGGAAGGAAAAAGTGAAGAAAAAGGAAGAAAAAAAGAAGGGAAAAGTGAAGAAAAAGAAGGAACTGAAGGACAAAACTGAAGCAAAATAAGAAAGGAAAGGAAGCAAAAGGCGGCAGGCAAGAATGAAGAAGAAAGGAAGGAGAAAAGACAAATGTCAAGAGGGAACTCGGAGGGAACTTCTGAAAGCAAGTAAGAAGTGGGTTGGAAATTGAGAAGGACAAAGGCTGGGGGAAACTGGGACGAAATGGAGGGGGAAACGATTTGGGGGACAAACTGGAGGCAAAAGCAGGGAGACTCAAAATTGGAGGACAGAGTTGGGAAGGCAGAAACTCGGGAAGGAAAATATTGGACATAAATATGGGGAAAAGATAGGGAAGGAAACAAAGTAGAGAACAGAAATTGGGGGGAAGAAACGGGGGGGAAATTAGGGAAAGAAAATAGGGAAATGAAAAGCCCCCAAAGGGCAAATGGCCTACCAAGTCCAACTGCTCTTTTGACCTCTCTGGGTGGCAGTGACAAGGGGAGGAAGAGAGAAGGAGGGGAGGGAGAGGAGGGGAAGAGGGAGGGGAGGAGGGGGCGAGGAGTGGAGGAGGAGTAGTCAGGAAGAGGAGGAGAGGGGGAGAGGAAGGGAAGAGGAGGAGGAGAGGAGGAGGTGAGGAGAGGAAGATAAGAGGCAGAGGACAGGAAGAGGAGAGGAAGAGAGGAGGAGGAGGAGGAAGGGCAGGAAGCCAGCTTGCACCAGGGCCTTCTCCTTTGGCCCAGATCTCCACCTTCAGCCGGCGCAGCCCAAAGCCTTCAGCCTCAACCTGCCCTTTGTGCAGGCCCCAGCAGGCCATGGCCCCAGCCAGGCGCCTTGCCCCAGACCAGACCAATGCTGGAGGCTGGAAGTCCGGCAGCTTGCTCCAGGTAGGATGCTCCAACTCCAACCTCCAGGAAGACACCAAGGAGCATCTCCATTCCAAGGCACATTTCAAGTGATTCCAGGATTCCATCAAGACCTCAGCAGCCACCAGGTAGGATTGAAGAAGGTCCCACCAGGACCGCATCGGAGCCCAAGCTGCCACCAGGACCGCATCGGAGCCCAAGCTGCCACCAGGACCACATCAGCCCTGAAGGTGCCACCAGGACCGCATCAGAGCCCAAGGTGCCACCAGGACCGCATCAGCCCTGAAGGTGCCACCAGGACCGCATCGGAGCCCAAGCTGCCACCAGGACCGCATCGGAGCCCAAGCTGCCACCAGGACCGCATCGGAGCCCAAGCTGCCACCAGGACCGCATCAGCCCTGAAGGTGCCACCAAGACCACATCAGCACCCAAGGTGCCACCAAGACCACATCAGCACCCAAGGTCCCATCAGGACCACATCAGCCCCCAGTTAGGACTGAAGAAGGTCCCACCAAGACCACCCAACCCACACCCCAACTGTGACCTTCTCCAGATGGTTGACTTGAGGACACTCCAGAACCTCCCAACCCAACGTCACTGACCACGATCTCGGCAGATCCAGATCTGAAGCCCCAAAGGTCTCCATCCAAGGAGGTCCCACCACAACCCATGCCCCACCTGTGACCTTCTCCAGATGTTTGTTGGCTCGAGGACGCTCCAGAACCTCCCAACCCAACATCACTGACCATGGCTTAGGTGCATCCAGGAGCTCTGAAGCCCCAAAGGTCTCCACCACAATCCCTGGGATTTCATTTCCATCCTTTGGGATTTCTGGAAAGCTCCAAAGAGTGGAGAAGGCCAATGCTGACCTTGAAGGTCCCTTCCAAAGCTCCACCTTCATCTTGTCCCTTGAAAGCCTTCCAAGGAGGGATTCTGGGAGCTGACTCCACATCTAAATCCCAGCCTCCTCAATTCCAGGAGTTGGGAATGTTGGAAGCATGGAGCTGAGCCCAACCTTGGAGAACCTTGCTCCAAGCAAGAGCTTTTCCAGGGGCTGCAACATTCCCAACCTTGGACATTCCCTTGGAGGAGCCAATCCCAAGATCCTGGGATCCCAGGAGCCTTTTCCAAGCCCAGAAGATCCCTCCCGGGGGGGGGCGGAGGGGGGAGGGAATTCCCTCTGCTGCTCCATTAAAGAGCAACCAAATCCCAACCTAATTCCCAAAGAATGGAATCCAGAGATCCTGTGGGCTCCAGAGATCCATGGAATCCAGGGATTTGCGATGCCCAGGGCTCTGTGGGCTCCAGAGATCCATGGAATCCAGGGAGTCCTCCTCCCAAAGAGGATAGTCCTCGAAAAAGTTGGGAAAACTCTAGGCCACAACCTTCCTTCCAAAGGACTCCAGGGGCATTCCCCAAAAGAAGAGGGAAGGATCCCAAAGAATCCAGGGATAGTCCCCCAAAGAACACCAACCAGGAAAGCTTTGGGTCCTTTGCAAGGACAAATGGAGATTCCCTACAACTCCCTGGGAAAGCCTGGAGCCACAGCCTTGCTCCCACAAAACACAGGGAGGGCCAAGGGGGGAAACTCTGGCCCCTGCCCAAGCTCTTCCTCCCAGGCGCAGGGCAAACGCCAAAGCCTCACGGAGCACTCCTCACAAACCCTGGGGCCAGCCTGGCTCACGCCCTTGCTCCCACGGGCCGAAGGGATACAGCTGCAGAGAACAGGGAAACCTCTGGCTCCTTCCCAAGCTCTTCCTGGCAACTGCAGGGCAAACTCCAAAGCCCGTTCCCTAAAAGCCTCAGGAAAATTCCAGCTCCATCACTTCCCACTTCCTCTCCTCTTCCACCACGTCCCCCACACGGCGCCTCGAAGGCCGCTCCCAGGCCCCAGAAGCCCAGAGCCCGCGGGCTCTGCCCGGCTGCCGCCCCCGGCTCCGGGCTGCGGGCCCCCAAAGGCGGCGGAGCTCCCGGGAGAGCCCCCGGCGCGGCGGCGGGTGCCCAGAGGGCTACTTACGGAAGATGGCAACCCGGGAGGCACCTTCCGCACTTTCTTTGTTTGGACTTCTGGAAGGAAAGGCAAAAAGCAACAAAAAGAGATCAGAATTGGAGGCTTGGCAAGAGCTCTGGGGCTGGGGGAGGGGGCGCTGAAGGGGTTAAAAATCAAGGGGGAGTGGGAGAAGGATGGGGGAGAGGGGGAAGGAGATGGAGGGGGAAAAAGAGGAGAGGGGGGTAAAGGGAGGGGGAATAAGGGGAGGGAAAATAAAGGAAGAGGGAAAAGGGAGGGAAAATGAAGAGGGGAAAGGGAGGGAAAATAAAGGGAGGGAAAATAGAGGAAGAAACAAATGGGAGGGAAAATGGAGGGAGAATAAAGAGGGGGAAAAAGGGAGGAAAAAATAAAGAGAAAAAAAAGGGAGAGAAAATAGAAGAGAGGGAGGATACAGGAGGAAAAAAGAAAAATAAAGGAGAAAAATGGGAGAGAATATAAAGGGAGGGGAAAAAAGGGAGGAGAATATAAAGAGAGGGGAAAAGTAGGAAAAATAAAGGAAGAAAGAAATGGGAGGGAAACTGGAGGGGAAAACAAGGGAGGGAAAATAAAGGAAGGGTGGAAAAGGAGGGAAAAGAGGAGGAAAAATAAAGGAGAAAGAAAAGGGAGGGAAAAAGGGAAGGAAAATAAAGGAGAAAAAGGAGGGGAATTATGGGAGGAAAAATAAAGGGAGGAAAAAAGGGGAGGAAGAATAAAGTAGGAAAAAGAGGGGGAAATGGGAGAGAAAATAAAGGGAAGGAAAAGGAAAGGAAAATAAAGGAGGGGGGAAAATAAAAGGAGGGGGAAAATAAAAGGAGGGGGAAAATAAAAGGAGGGGGAAAATAAAAGGAGGGGGAAAATAAAAGGAGGGGGAAAATAAAAGGAGGGGGAAAATAAAAGGAGGGGGAAAATAAAAGGAGGGGAAAATAAAAGGAGGGGGAAAATAAAAGGAGATTAAGAAAGAGAGAAAAGGAGATTAAAAGGAGGGAAAAAAGGGAAGGAAAAAAGGGGGAAAAGGGGAAGAAAAAGGGAGCTAAAAAATGGAGATGATAAAAAAAGGGAGATAAAAAAGGAATTTTGAAAAGGGGGGAGGGAGAATAAAAGGGAGAAGGGAGGAAAAAAGGAGATAAAAATTGGAGATCAAAAATTGGAGATCAAAAATTGGAGAAAAAAGAGGTAAGAAAAAGGGAGGGAAAAATGAGGCAATAAAAAGGGGAGATAAAAAAGGGAGCTAAAATGTGAGGGGGAAAAAGGGAGATAAAGAAAGGAGATAAAAAGGGAGATTAAAAACTGGAGATAGGAAAAGGGAGGAAAAAAGGGAGAAAAATGAAAGGAGCTTAAAAAATGAGATAAAAAAGGAAGGGAAAAGGAGGGAAAAATAGAGAATAAAAAAGGAGGTTAAAAATGGAAGAAAAGAGGAGATAAAATATGGAGGGAAAAAGAAAGGAGATACGAAAAGGGAGAGAAAAGTGGAGATAAAAAGGGAGGGAAAACGGGAGAATAAAAGGAGGGAAAAAAGGGAGGGGAAAAAAGGAGGAAGAAAGGGAGGTTAAAAAGGAGGTAAAAATGGAAAGTGAAAGCTGGAGGTTTAAAAAGGGAAGGAAGAAAAAGGAGATGAAGAAAACAGAGATTAAAAAAAATTGATTCTAAAAAAAGGAGCTAAAAAATGGAGATGAAGTAAAGGAGACAAAAAAGGAGATCAAAAAGGAGGAATAAAAAGGAGGTTAAAAGCTGGGGATTACAGAAAGGGAGAAGGGAAAAGGGAGGAATAAAGGAGGGAAAGAGGGAACAAAATAAAGGAGAACAAGGGAGGAAGAAAAGAAGGAAAACAGGAGGGGAAAAGGAGAAAAAGGGAGGAAAAACAGGGGGTGGGAAGGATGGGAAAAGGGAGGGCTGGGGGAAAAAGGGCTGGGGGGAAAAAGGGCTGGGGGGAAAAGGGCTGGGGGAAAAAAGGGCTGGGGGGGGAAAAGGGCTGGGGGGAAAAGGCTGGGGGGGGCTGGGGGAAAAGGCTGGGGGGAAAAAGGGCTGGGGGAAAAAGGGCTGGGGGGAAAAAGGGATGGGGGAAATAGGGATGGGGGGAAATAGGGATGGGGGGGAAATAGGGCTGGGGGGAAAAAGGGCTGGGGGGAAAAGGGCTGGGGGAAAAAGGGATGGGGGGAAAAGGGATGGGGGGAAAAAGGGATGGGGGGAAATAGGGCTGGGGGGAAATAGGGCTGGGGGAAAAAAGGGCTGGGGGAAAAAAGGGCTGGGGGGAAAAAGGGATGGGGGGGGGAAAAAGGGATGGGGGGGAAAAAGGGATGGGGGGAAATAGGGCTGGGGGAAAAAAAGGGCTGGGGGAAAAAAGGGCTGGGGGAAAAAGGGCTGGGGGGAAAAGGGCTGGGGGGAAAAGGGCTGGGGGAAAAGGGCTGGGGGAAAAAAAAGGGCTGGGGGGAAAGGGCTGGGGGAAAAGGGCTGGGGGAAAAGGGCTGGGGGGAAAAAAGGGCTGGGGGAAAAAAGGGCTGGGGGGAAAAAGGGATGGGGGAAATAGGGATGGGGGGAAATAGGGATGGGGGAAATAGGGATGGGGGGAAATAGGGATGGGGGGAAATAGGGATGGGGGGAAAAGGGAGGGATGGGGGGAAAAAGGGATGGGGGGAAAAAAGGGATGGGGGGAAAAAGGGCTGGGGGGAAAAAGGGCTGGGGGGAAAAAGGGCTGGGGGGAAAAAGGGCTGGGGGAAAAAGGGCTGGGGGGAAAAAGGGCTGGGGGAAAAAGGGCTGGGGGAAAAAAGGGCTGGGGGAAAAAGGGCTGGGGGGAAAAAGGGCTGGGGGGAAAAAGGGCTGGGGGGAAAAAAGGGCTGGGGGGAAAAAGGGCTGGGGGGAAAAAAGGGCTGGGGGAAAAAAGGGCTGGGGGGAAAAAGGGCTGGGGGGGAAAAGGGCTGGGGGGAAAAAGGGCTGGGGGGAAAAAGGGCTGGGGGGAAAAAGGGCTGGGGGGAAAAAGGGCTGGGGGGAAAAGGGCTGGGGGGAAAAAGGGATGGGGGGAAAAAAGGGATGGGGGGAAAAAGGGATGGGGGGAAAAAGGGATGGGGGGAAAAAGGGATGGGGGGAAAAAGGGATGGGGGGGAAAAAGGGATGGGGGGAAAAAGGGATGGGGGGAAAAAGGGATGGGGGGGAAAAAGGGATGGGGGGGATGGGGGGAAAAGGGATGGGGGGAAAAGGGATGGGGGGAAAAAGGGATGGGGGGAAAAAGGGATGGGGGGAAAAAGGGATGGGGGGAAAAGGGATGGGGGGAAAGGGATGGGGGGGAAAAAGGGATGGGGGGGGAAAAGGGATGGGGGGAAAAAGGGATGGGGGGAAAAGGGATGGGGGGAAAAAGGGATGGGGGGAAAAAGGGATGGGGGGAAAAAGGGATGGGGGGAAAAAGGGATGGGGGGAAAAAGGGATGGGGGGGAAAAAGGATTTTAAAAGGGATTTTTTAAAGGGATAAAAAAGGAGGGAAAAAGAAATAAAAAGGATGAGGGGAAAGGGAGGGAAAAAAGGAATGGGAAAAAAGGGGAAAGGAGGGGAAAAGGGAGAGAAAATGGAGGGGGGAAGGGAGGAAAAAAAGGAGGGGGGGAAAAAGGAGGAAAAAAGGTGGGGGGAAAGCAGAAAAATCAAAGGAGGGGAAAAGGGAAAAAAAGAGGAGGAAAAAAGGAGGAAAATGAAGGAGAAAAAAAATGGAGGGGGAAAGGGAGAAAAACAGGAGGGAAAAGGAGAAAAAAGGGAGGGGGAAAAAGGAGGAAAAAAGGGAGGAAAAAAGGGAGGAAAAAAGGGAGGAAAAAAGGGAGGAAAAAAGGGAGGAAAAAAGGGAGGAAAAAAGGGGGAAAAAAAAAGGGAGGAAAAAAGGGAGGAAAAAGGGAGGAAAAAAGGGAAAAAAAGGGAGGAAAAAAGGAGGAAAAAAGGGAGGAAAAAAGGGGGAAAAAAGGGAGGAAAAAGGGAGGAAAAAGGGAGGAAAAAAGGGAGGAAAAAAGGGAGGAAAAAGGGAAAAAAGGAGGAAAAAAAGGGAAAAAAGGGAGGAAAAAAGGAGGAAAAAAAGGGGAAAAAAGGGAGGAAAAAAGGAGGAAAAAGGGAAAAAAAGGGGGGGGGAAAAAAGGGGAAAAAAAGGGGGAAAAAAGGGGGAAAAAAGGGGGGGGGGAAAAAAGGGGGAAAAAAGGGGGAAAAAGGGGGGAAAAGGGGGAAAAAGGGGGAAAAAAAGGGGGAAAAAAAAAAAGGGGGAAAAAGGGGGGAAAAAAAGGGGGAAAAAGGGGGAAAAAAAGGGGGAAAAAAGGGGGGAAAAAAAGGGGGAAAAAGGGGGAAAAAAGGGGGAAAAAAAAGGGGGAAAAAAGGGGGAAAAAAAGGGGGAAAAAGGAGGAAAAAAGGAGGAAAAAAGGAGGAAAAAAGGAGGAAAAAGGAAAAAAAGGAGGAAAAAAGGAGGAAAAAAAAAAAAAGGAGGAAAAAGGAGGAAAAAAGGAGGAAAAAAGGAGGAAAAAAGGAGGAAAAAAGGAGGAAAAAAGGAGGAAAAAAGGAGGAAAAAAGGAGGAAAAAAAGGAGGAAAAAAGGAGGAAAAAAAGGAGGAAAAAAGGAGGAAAAAAGGAGGAAAAAAGGAGGAAAAAAGGAGGAAAAAGGAAGGAAAATAAAGGAGAAAAAAGAGGGGAATAAAAGGAGGGAAAAGGGAGGTAAAAATGGAGGTGAAAAGGGGAGGAAAAAAGGAAGGGAAAGGGAGGAAAATACAGGAGAGAAAAAAGGGAGGGAAAAAAGGGAGAAAAAAGGAGGGAAAAAGGAAGGAAAAAAGGGGGGGGGGAAGGCAAAAAAGGAGGGGGAAAAAGGAGGGGAAAAGATGGGAAAAAAAGGGGGGGGGGAAGGGAGGGAAAAAGCAGGAGCTAAGGGAAAGGAGATCAAAACCTGAAGCTACCCAAACCAGAGCTTTAGAAAAAGGAGGTAAACGGAATAAAACCAAAAAAGGGGATCAAGGGGGGGGGGGGGGAAGGAAATCTCCCCCAGAGAATCCCAAGGGAATTTTTTTGGGCAGCTTCCTTTCCCGCTTCCCCCAAGCCCAGCTCCTGCCTCCGGCAGCGCCTCTCTCTCCCCCTCGCACACCCCTCCTTTCTTTCTTCCCGAGCCCAAATCCCAATTCTTTGGTTGGAATAGGGAATTGCCAAAGGGAAAAGAGGGTTGGGAAGGACAAGGAGGAAGGGGGAAGTTGACTCACCCATGGAGGTGCTGTGGAGAGGCCTCCTCCGGGGGTTATTGCTGGAGTATTGATAGTACTGAGAGCCAGGCTTGGCCGGGGATAAGGCTCCGGGGTTGCCGATTTCCATCTCCCCTCCTAGGAGGCTTTGCTAGGAGAAGAAGAAGATGATGATGAAGAAGATGATGATGAAGAGCTTTCAGGCAGCCCTGGCTACTTCCATTGCCATTCTTGCTCCAGGGCCTAAAAATAACGGCGGCGGAAGAAAAAAACTACGGCGAGGGAGAGGGAGAGAGGGGGGGGGAAGGAGAAAGCGGCGCCGGAACCGTGAGGAGCACCTGGCACAGCTTTAAAGGAGCCCCAGGGGTTGCCAAGTGGAGGATCTTCTCCAGGAGAAGGCTAAACCCAAGCCCAGCAAGTCCTGGATGTGAAAAGCCAAGCCCACCAAATCCTGGGGCCGAGGATCTTCTCCAGGAGAAGGCTAAACCCAAGCCCAGCAAGTCCTGGAGCCGAGGACCTTATCTAGGAGAAGACTGAACCCAAGCCCAGCAAGTCCTGGATGTGAAAAGCCAAGCCCATCAAGTCCTGGAGCTGAGGAACTTAGCTAGGAGAAGACTAAACCCCAGCCCATTTGGGTTAGATGCTGAAGATTTGGTCTAGGTGCTTAAAGCTGGGTTTAGGTACTGAAGGTTGAGTTTAGGTGCTTAAGATTTGGGTTTAGGTGCTTAAGATGTGGTTCAGCTTAAGATTTAGTCAGTTCCTTAAGATTTGTTTAAAAGCCCCTAAGCCTTGGTTTAAGTTCCTTAAGATTTGGTTTATCTACTTAATAAATGATTCTCCTACTTCAGATATGATTTGATTTATCTCTTCCAGATTTAGTTTCTCTCCTTAAGACTTGGTTTATCTACTTAAGACTTGGTTTCTCTCCTCCAGATTGAAATGTCTCTCCTCCAGATTCGGTTTCTCTCCCTACAATTTGATTCCTCCACTCAAGAGCTCAATCAGCTGCTTAAGATTTGAGCTCTCTCCTTAGGCTTTACCTCCTTAACAGTTGATTCCTCTCCCAACGATCTCCTTTCTCTGCCTAATATCTTCTTTAGCTCCTTAAGGTTCCATTTCTCTCCTCATTAGTTCATTTGCCTCCTGAAGACTTCAGCCCTCTGCTAATTAGCTCCTTTACCTCCCTAACATTTACCTCCTTAATATCTGATTCCTCTCCCTAATAGTTGATTTCCCTTCCTAACAGTTGATTTCTCTCACCAATAGTTGATTTACCTCCTTAATATATAATTTCTCTCCTTATCATCTGCTTCACCTCCCCACTACCTGCTTCACCTCCCCACTACCTGCTTCACCTCCCCACTACCTGCTTCACCTCCCCACTACCTGCTTCACCTCCCTAATACCTGATTTACCTCCTTAATATATATTTTTTCTCTCTAATATTTGATCTCTCCCCAATATTTATCTCCTTAATACCTGATTCCTCTCCCTAATGCCTGATTTACCTCCTGAAGAGCTGATTCCTCTCCCCAGTGCCTGATTCCTCTCCCCAGTGCCTGATTCCTCTCCCCAGTGCCTGATTCCTCTCCCCAGTGCCTGATTCCTCTCCCCAGTGCCTGATTCCTCTCCCCAGTGCCTGATTCCTCTCCCCAGTGCCTGATTCCTCTCCCAATGATCAGACTCACCTCCCTAGTTGGCAACTAAAAGTCAGCCTCTGAAGCCCAGCATCTAACTTAGGGCACCTGGAAAAAAAGCAGGACCTAGAATCCAGGGCACAGAAGGGAGCAGCTAGAAGCCAGGACAGAAGGGAGCAGCTAGAAGCCAGGACCCAGAAGGGAGCAGCTAGAAGCCAGGGCCCAGAAGGGAGCAGCTAGAAGCCAGGACCCAGAAGGGAGCAGCTAGAAGCCAGGGCCCAGAAGGGAGCAGCTAGAAGCCAGGGCCCAGAAGGGAGCAGCTAGAAGCCAGGACCCAGAAGGGAGCAGCTAGAAGCCAGGACCCAGAAGGGAGCAGCTAGAAGCCAGGACCCAGAAGGCTAGAGCAGCCCAGAAGCCAGGAAGCCAGAAGGGAGCAGCTAGAAGCCAGGACCCAGAAGGGAGCAGCTAGAAGCCAGGACCCAGAAGGGAGCAGCTAGAAGCCAGGACCCAGAAGGGAGCAGCTAGAAGCCAGGACCCAGAAGGGAGCAGCTAGAAGCCAGGACCTAGAAGGGAGCAGCTAGAAGCCAGGACCCAGAAGGGAGCAGCTAGAAGCCAGGACCTAGAAGGGAGCAGCTAGAAGCCAGGACCTAGAAGGGAGCAGCTAGAAGCCAGGACCCAGAAGGGAGCAGCTAGAAGCCAGGACCTAGAAGGGAGCAGCTAGAAGCCAGGACCAGGACCTAGAAGCCAGGGCCCAGCAGCTAGAAGCCAGGACCTAGAAGGGAGCAGCTAGAAGCCAGGACCTAGAAGGGAGCTAAATGTCAGGACCTAGAAGGGAGCAGCTAGAAGCCAGGGCCCAGAAGGGAGCAGCTAGAAGCCAGGACCTAGAAGGGAGCAGCTAAATGTCAGGACGTAGAAGGGAGCAGCTAGAAGCCAGGGCCCAGAAGGGAGCAGCTAGAAGCCAGGGCCCAGAAGGGAGCAGCTAGAAGCCAGGGCCCAGAAGGGAGCAGCTAGAAGCCAGGGCCCAGAAGGGAGCAGCTAGAAGCCAGGACCCAGAAGGGAGCAGCTAGAAGCCAGGACCCAGAAGGGAGCAGCTAGAAGCCAGGACCCAGAAGGGAGCAGCTAGAAGCCAGGACCCAGAAGAGAGCAGCTAGAAGCCAGGACCTAGAAGGGAGCAGCTAGAAGCCAGGGCCCAGAAGGGAGCAGCTAGAAGCCAGGACCTAGAAGGGAGCAGCTAGAAGCCAGGACCTAGAAGGGAGCAGCTAAATGTCAGGACGTAGAAGGGAGCAGCCAGAAGCCAGGATCCAGAAGGGAGCAGCTAGAAGCCAGGACCCAGAAGGGAGCAGCTAGAAGCCAGGGCACAGAAGGGAGCAGCTAGAAGCCAGGACCCAGAAGGGAGCAGCTAGAAGCCAGGACCCAGAAGGGAGCAGCTAGAAGCCAGGACCCAGAAGGGAGCAGCTAGAAGCCAGGACCCAGAAGGGAGCAGCTAGAAGCCAGGACCCAGAAGGGAGCAGCTAGAAGCCAGGACCCAGAAGGGAGCAGCTAGAAGCCAGGACCCAGAAGGGAGCAGCTAGAAGCCAGGACCCAGAAGGGAGCAGCTAGAAGCCAGGACCCAGAAGGGAGCAGCTAGAAGCCAGGACCCAGAAGGGAGCAGCTAGAAGCCAGGACCCAGAAGGGAGCAGCTAGAAGCCAGGACCCAGAAGGGAGCAGCTAGAAGCCAGGACCCAGAAGGGAGCAGCTAGAAGCCAGGACCCAGAAGGGAGCAGCTAGAAGCCAGGACCCAGAAGGGAGCAGCTAGAAGCCAGGACCCAGAAGGGAGCAGCTAGAAGCCAGGACCCAGAAGGGAGCAGCTAGAAGCCAGGACCCAGAAGGGAGCAGCTAGAAGCCAGGACCCAGAAGGGAGCAGCTAGAAGCCAGGGCCCAGAAGGGAGCAGCTAGAAGCCAGGACCCAGAAGGGAGCAGCTAGAAGCCAGGACCCAGAAGGGAGCAGCTAGAAGCCAGGACCCAGAAGGGAGCAGCTAGAAGCCAGGACCCAGAAGGGAGCAGCTAGAAGCCAGGACCCAGAAGGGAGCAGCTAGAAGCCAGGGCACAGAAGGGAGCAGCTAGAAGCCAGGACCCAGAAGGGAGCAGCTAGAAGCCAGGACCCAGAAGGGAGCAGCTAGAAGCCAGGACCCAGAAGGGAGCAGCTAGAAGCCAGGACCCAGAAGGGAGCAGCTAGAAGCCAGGACCCAGAAGGGAGCAGCTAGAAGCCAGGACCCAGAAGGGAGCAGCTAGAAGCCAGGGCACAGAAGGGAGCAGCTAGAAGCCAGGACCCAGAAGGGAGCAGCTAGAAGCCAGGACCCAGAAGGGAGCAGCTAGAAGCCAGGACCCAGAAGGGAGCAGCTAGAAGCCAGGACCCAGAAGGGAGCAGCTAGAAGCCAGGACCCAGAAGGGAGCAGCTAGAAGCCAGGACCCAGAAGGGAGCAGCTAGAAGCCAGGACCTAGAAGGGAGCAGCTAGAAGCCAGGACCTAGAAGGGAGCAGCTAAATGTCAGGACGTAGAAGGGAGCAGCTAGAAGCCAGGGCCCAGAAGGGAGCAGCTAGAAGCCAGGACCCAGAAGGGAGCAGCTAGAAGCCAGGACCCAGAAGGGAGCAGCTAGAAGCCAGGACCCAGAAGGGAGCAGCTAGAAGCCAGGACCTAGAAGGGAGCAGCTAAATGTCAGGACCTAGAAGGGAGCAGCTAGAAGCCAGGGCCCAGAAGGGAGCAGCTAGAAGCCAGGACCTAGAAGGGAGCAGCTAAATGTCAGGACCTAGAAGGGAGCAGCTAGAAGCCAGGGCCCAGAAGGGAGCAGCTAGCAGCTAGAAGCCAGGACCCAGAAGGGAGCAGCTAGAAGCCAGGACCTAGAAGGGAGCAGCTAAATGTCAGGACCTAGAAGGGAGCAGCTAGAAGCCAGGGCCCAGAAGGGAGCAGCTAGAAGCCAGGACCTAGAAGGGAGCAGCTAAATGTCAGGACCTAGAAGGGAGCAGCTAGAAGCCAGGGCCCAGAAGGGAGCAGCTAGAAGCCAGGGCCCAGAAGGGAGCAGCTAAATGTCAGGACCTAGAAGGGAGCAGCTAGAAGCCAGGGCCCAGAAGGGAGCAGCTAGAAGCCAGGGCCCAGAAGGGAGCAGCTACAAGCCAGGGCCCAGAAGGGAGCAGCTAGAAGCCAGGGCCCAGAAGGGAGCAGCTAGAAGCCAGGGCCCAGAAGGGAGCAGCTAGAAGCCAGGACCTAGAAGGGAGCAGCTAGAAGCCAGGACCTAGAAGGGAGCAGCTAGAAGCCAGGACCTAGAAGGGAGCAGCTAGAAGCCAGGACCCAGAAGGGAGCAGCTAGAAGCCAGGACCTAGAAGGGAGCAGCTAGAAGCCAGGACCTAGAAGGGAGCAGCTAGAAGCCAGGGCCCAGAAGGGAGCAGCTAGAAGCCAGGGCCCAGAAGGGAGCAGCTAGAAGCCAGGGCCCAGAAGGGAGCAGCTAGAAGCCAGGGCCCAGAAGGGAGCAGCTAGAAGCCAGGACCCAGAAGGGAGCAGCTAAATGTCAGGACCTAGAAGGGAGCAGCTAGAAGCCAGGGCCCAGAAGGGAGCAGCTAGAAGCCAGGACCTAGAAGGGAGCAGCTAAATGTCAGGACCTAGAAGGGAGCAGCTAGAAGCCAGGGCCCAGAAGGGAGCAGCTAGAAGCCAGGACCCAGAAGGGAGCAGCTAAATGTCAGGACCTAGAAGGAGCAGCTAGAAGCCAGGGCCCAGAAGGGAGCAGCTAGAAGCCAGGACCTAGAAGGGAGCAGCTAAATGTCAGGACCTAGAAGGGAGCAGCTAGAAGCCAGGGCCCAGAAGGGAGCAGCTAGAAGCCAGGACCTAGAAGGGAGCAGCTAAATGTCAGGACCTAGAAGGGAGCAGCTAGAAGCCAGGGCCCAGAAGGGAGCAGCTAGAAGCCAGGACCCAGAAGGGAGCAGCTAGAAGCCAGGACCCAGAAGGGAGCAGCTAGAAGCCAGGACCTAGAAGGGAGCAGCTAAATGTCAGGACCTAGAAGGGAGCAGCTAGAAGCCAGGGCCCAGAAGGGAGCAGCTAGAAGCCAGGACCTAGAAGGGAGCAGCTAAATGTCAGGACCTAGAAGGGAGCAGCTAGAAGCCAGGGCCCAGAAGGGAGCAGCTAGAAGCCAGGACCCAGAAGGGAGCAGCTAGAAGCCAGGACCTAGAAGGGAGCAGCTAAATGTCAGGACCTAGAAGGGAGCAGCTAGAAGCCAGGGCCCAGAAGGGAGCAGCTAGAAGCCAGGACCTAGAAGGGAGCAGCTAAATGTCAGGACCTAGAAGGGAGCAGCTAGAAGCCAGGGCCCAGAAGGGAGCAGCTAGAAGCCAGGGCCCAGAAGGGAGCAGCTAGAAGCCAGGACCCAGAAGGGAGCAGCTAAATGTCAGGACCTAGAAGGGAGCAGCTAGAAGCCAGGGCCCAGAAGGGAGCAGCTAGAAGCCAGGGCCCAGAAGGGAGCAGCTAGAAGCCAGGGCCCAGAAGGGAGCAGCTAGAAGCCAGGGCCCAGAAGGGAGCAGCTAGAAGCCAGGGCCCAGAAGGGAGCAGCTAGAAGCCAGGGCCCAGAAGGGAGCAGCTACAAGCCAGGGCCCAGAAGGGAGCAGCTAGAAGCCAGGGCCCAGAAGGGAGCAGCTAGAAGCCAGGGCCCAGAAGGGAGCAGCTAGAAGCCAGGACCTAGAAGGGAGCAGCTAGAAGCCAGGACCTAGAAGGGAGCAGCTAGAAGCCAGGACCTAGAAGGGAGCAGCTAGAAGCCAGGGCCCAGAAGGGAGCAGCTAGAAGCCAGGACCCAGAAGGGAGCAGCTAAAGCCAGGACCCAGAAGGCAGCTAGAAGCCAGGACCCAGAAGGGAGCAGCTAGAAGCCAGGGCCCAGAAGGGAGCAGCTAGAAGCCAGGACCTAGAAGGGAGCAGCTAGAAGCCAGGACCTAGAAGGGAGCAGCTAGAAGCCAGGACCTAGAAGGGAGCAGCTAGAAGCCAGGGCCCAGAAGGGAGCAGCTAGAAGCCAGGACCTAGAAGGGAGCAGCTAAATGTCAGGACCTAGAAGGGAGCAGCTAGAAGCCAGGGCCCAGAAGGGAGCAGCTAGAAGCCAGGGCCCAGAAGGGAGCAGCTAGAAGCCAGGACCCAGAAGGGAGCAGCTAAATGTCAGGACCTAGAAGGGAGCAGCTAGAAGCCAGGGCCCAGAAGGGAGCAGCTAGAAGCCAGGGCCCAGAAGGGAGCAGCTAGAAGCCAGGGCCCAGAAGGGAGCAGCTAGAAGCCAGGGCCCAGAAGGGAGCAGCTAGAAGCCAGGGCCCAGAAGGGAGCAGCTAGAAGCCAGGGCCCAGAAGGGAGCAGCTAGAAGCCAGGGCCCAGAAGGGAGCAGCTACAAGCCAGGGCCCAGAAGGGAGCAGCTAGAAGCCAGGGCCCAGAAGGGAGCAGCTAGAAGCCAGGGCCCAGAAGGGAGCAGCTAGAAGCCAGGACCTAGAAGGGAGCAGCTAGAAGCCAGGACCTAGAAGGGAGCAGCTAGAAGCCAGGACCTAGAAGGGAGCAGCTAGAAGCCAGGGCCCAGAAGGGAGCAGCTAGAAGCCAGGACCCAGAAGGGAGCAGCTAGAAGCCAGGACCCAGAAGGCAGCTAGAAGCCAGGACCCAGAAGGGAGCAGCTAGAAGCCAGGGCCCAGAAGGGAGCAGCTAGAAGCCAGGACCTAGAAGGGAGCAGCTAGAAGCCAGGACCTAGAAGGGAGCAGCTAGAAGCCAGGACCTAGAAGGGAGCAGCTAGAAGCCAGGGCCCAGAAGGGAGCAGCTAGAAGCCAGGACCCAGAAGGGAGCAGCTAGAAGCCAGGGCCCAGAAGGGAGCAGCTAGAAGCCAGGACCCAGAAGGGAGCAGCTAGAAGCCAGGACCTAGAAGGGAGCAGCTAGAAGCCAGGGCCCAGAAGGGAGCAGCTAGAAGCCAGGGCCCAGAAGGGAGCAGCTAGAAGCCAGGGCCCAGAAGGGAGCAGCTAGAAGCCAGGGCCCAGAAGGGAGCAGCTAGAAGCCAGGACCTAGAAGGGAGCAGCTAGAAGCCAGGACCTAGAAGGGAGCAGCTAGAAGCCAGGGCCCAGAAGGGAGCAGCTAGAAGCCAGGACCCAGAAGGGAGCAGCTAGAAGCCAGGGCCCAGAAGGGAGCAGCTAGAAGCCAGGGCCCAGAAGGGAGCAGCTAGAAGCCAGGGCCCAGAAGGGAGCAGCTAGAAGCCAGGGCCCAGAAGGGAGCAGCTAGAAGCCAGGACCCAGAAGGGAGCAGCTAGAAGCCAGGACCTAGAAGGGAGCAGCTAGAAGCCAGGACCCAGAAGGGAGCAGCTAGAAGCCAGGACCTAGAAGGGAGCAGCTAGAAGCCAGGGCCCAGAAGGGAGCAGCTAGAAGCCAGGACCTAGAAGGGAGCAGCTAGAAGCCAGGACCCAGAAGGGAGCAGCTAGAAGCCAGGGCCCAGAAGGGAGCAGCTAGAAGCCAGGGCCCAGAAGGGAGCAGCTAGAAGCCAGGACCTAGAAGGGAGCAGCTAAATGTCAGGACCTCTTCCAGTTTGGGCTAGGAAAGGACTGTTTGGGGCTAGAAACTAACCAGTCTGGGTTAGAAATTAACCACTTGGGGCTAGAAATTAACAGGTTTGGGGATAGAAATCATCTCTTTCTACTCATTATCTACTCTTCTGGGGTAGAAAACTTCCAGTTTGGGCTATTTGGGCTAGAAATTAACCAGAATGGGTTAGAAATTGACCAATTTGGGCTAGAAATTGACAGGTTTGAGGGTAGAAATCTTTTATTCTTTATCTACTCTCTTGGGGTAGAAAACTTCCAGTTTGGGCTAGAAAAGGACTGGTTTGGGCTAGAAACTTACCAGTTTGGGTTAGAAATTAACCACTTGGGGCTAGAAATTAACAGGTTTGGGGATAGAAATCATCTCTTTCTACTCATTATCTACTCTTCTGGGGTAGAAAACTTCCAGTTTGGGCTATTTGGGCTAGAAATTAACCAGAATGGGTTAGAAATTGACCAATTTGGGCTAGAAATTGACAGGTTTGAGGGTAGAAATCTTTTATTCTTTATCTACTCTCTTGGGGTAGAAAACTTCCAGTTTGGGCTAGAAAAGGACTGGTTTGGGCTAGAAACTTACCAGTTTGGGTTAGAAATTAACCACTTGGGGCTAGAAATTAACAAGTTTGGGGCTAGGAATCCTCCCTTTTTACTTATTATCTACTCTTTTGGGGTAGAAAACTTCCAGTTTGGGCTAGAAAGGTTTGGGCTAGAAATTAACCAGTTTGGGTTAGAAATTGACAGGTTTGAGGGTAGAAATCTTCCCTTTTTACTCATTATCTACTCTCTTGGGGTAGAAAAGGACAGGTTTGGGGCCAGAAAAGGACAGGTTTGGGGCCAGAAAAGGACAGGTTTGGGGCCAGAACTCTTCCCTTTTTACTCATTATCTACTCTCTTGGGGTAGAAAACTTCCAGTTTGGGCTAGAAGAGGACTGGTTTGGGCTAGAAATTAACCAGTCTGTGTTAGGAGTCGACCAGTTCGGGCCAGGAATGGACTAGTCTGGGCCCGGAATGGACTAGTCTGGGCCAGCCCCGTTCCAGCTCGGGCTAGAAACCTCCTGTTGAGTCTCGCCCCAGGGTCAGCTGCAAGGGCAGCTTCCCGCCTCGGGGCAGGCAGTGCCGAGCCGGGAGCTCCGCGAAGGGCCGGGGGAGAGGAGGGGATTTCAACTTGCCGCCGCTGGGGTTGGGTTTTTCGGCGCTTTTTGCGCGGCTGTTGCCTTTCCCCTGCCCGCACTAATTAGCCAGCCCGGGCTGGAGCGGAGAATGTGTTTGCCCTCATCGAAATTCCAATCAGCTTGTCGCTCACAACAGACTTAGTGCTGCTTCACTACCGCCCCATTCACATGCAAAAAAAACCCGCCTTAAATAGGCCAATTATGACTCCGGCCCCGGGCCCTCCCTTCACCCTGCCCGCAGCAGTGGGCACAGCAAATTTCCCAACTCCAAACAAAGCTTCCCTTGTGCCGGGGAAAGGGAGGAGAGCAGGAGGGAGGGCGGGGGGGGGGGAGAGGAAAACCGCCGACGACCAACAAGGGGAGGCCGCAAAAAAGCTTCCTAAATAGGTGAACAAAGTGGCTGAAAGCAGTTGGGCAAATAAGAGCCCAAAAGCTGGAAAAGCAAAAGGGAATTAAAACATCCTCAGGGCCTGAGGGGGAAAGAGAGAGAGGGAGAAAGAGGGCTGGGAAAAGGAAAATCAAACAAACCCAAAGCGTGGAAGGGTCGGGGATGGGAGCAGGGGGGTGAGGAGAGAAGGGTTGGGAGCAGGGAAGAGGAGAGAAGGGTTGGGAGCAGGGAAGAGGAGAGAAGGGTTGGGAGCAGGGAAGAGGAGAGAAGGGTTGGGAGCAGGGAAGGGGAGAGGGTTGGGAGCAGGGAAGGGTTGGGAGCAGGGAAGCAGAGAAGGGTTGGGAGCAGGGAAGAGGAGAGAAGGGTTGGGAGCAGGGAAGAGGAGAGAAGGGTTGGGAGCAGGGAAGAGGAGAGAAGGGTTGGGAGCAGGGAAGAAGGAGAGAAGGGTTGGGAGCAGGGAAGAGGAGAGAAGGGTTGGGAGCAGGGGAAGAAGGAGAGAAGGGTTGGGAGCAGGGAAGAGGAGAGAAGGGTTGGGAGCAGGGGAAGAGGAGAGAAGGGTTGGGAGCAGGGAAGGGGAGAGAAGGGTTGGGAGCAGGGAAGGGGAGAGAAGGGTTGGGAGCAGGGAAGGGAGAGAAGGGTTGGGAGCAGGGGGTTGGGGAAGAGAGAGAGAAGGGTTGGGAGCAGGGAAGAGGAGAGAAGGGTTGGGAGCAGGGAAGAGGAGAGAAGGGTTGGGAGCAGGGAAGAGGAGAGAAGGGTTGGGAGCAGGGAAGAGGAGAGAAGGGTTGGGAGCAGGGAAGGGGAGAGAAGGGTTGGGAGCAGGGAAGGGAGAGAAGGGTTGGGAGCAGAAGAGGAGCAGGGAAGAGGAGAAGGGTTGGGAGCAGGAGGGAGAAGGGTTGGGAGCAGGGAAGAGGAGAGAAGGGTTGGGAGCAGGGAAGAGGAGAGAAGGGTTGGGAGCAGGGAAGGAGGAGAGAAGGGTTGGGAGCAGGGAAGAGAAGGGTTGGGAGAGGAAGGGTTGGGAGCAGGGAAGGAGGAGAGAAGGGTTGGGAGCAGGGAAGAGGAGAGAAGGGTTGGGAGCAGGGAAGAGGAGAGAAGGGTTGGGAGCGGAGGGAAGAGGAGAGAAGGGTTGGGAGCAGGGGAAGAGGAGAGAAGGGTTGGGAGCAGGGAAGGGAGAAGAGCAGAAGAGGAGAGGAGGTTGGGAGCAGGGAAGAGGAGAGAAGGGTTGGGAGCAGGGAAGAGGAGAGAAGGGTTGGGAGCAGGGAAGAGGAGAGAAGGGTTGGGAGCGGAGGGAAGAGGAGAGAAGGGTTGGGAGCAGGAAGGAAGAGGAGAGGGAAGGGTTGGGTTGGGAGCAGCAGGGAAGAGGAGAGAAGGGGGAAGGGGAGAGAAGGGTTGGGAGCAGGGAAGAAAGGGTTGGGAGCAGGGAAGAGGAGAGAAGGGTTGGGAGCAGGGAAGGGGAGAGAAGGGTTGGGAGCAGGGAAGAGGAGAGAAGGGTTGGGAGCAGGGAAGAGGAGAGAAGGGTTTGAGCAGGGAAGCAGGGAAGGAGCAGGGAAGAGAAGGGGTTGGGAGCAGGGAAGAGGAGAGAAGGGTTGGGAGCAGGGAAGAGGAGAGAAGGGTTGGGAGCAGGGAAGAGGAGAGAAGGGTTGGGAGCAGGGAAGAGGAGAGAAGGGTTGGGAGCAGGGAAGAGGAGAGAAGGGTTGGGAGCAGGGAAGAGGAGAGAAGGGTTGGGAGCAGGGAAGAGGAGAGAAGGGTTGGGAGCGGAGGGAAGAGGAGAGAAGGGTTGGGAGCGGAGGGAAGAGGAGAGAAGGGTTGGGAGCAGGGAAGAGGAGAGAAGGGTTGGGAGCAGGGAAGAGGAGAGAAGGGTTGGGAGCAGGGAAGAGGAGAGAAGGGTTGGGAGCAGGGAAGGGAGAGAAGGGTTGGGAGCAGGGAAGGGAGAGAAGTTGGGAGCAGGGAAGGGCAGAGAAGGGTTGGGAGCAGGGAAGGGCAGAGGAGGGTTGGGAGCAGGGAAGGGCAGAGGAGGGTTGGGAGCAGGGAAGGGCAGAGGAGGGTTGGGAGCGGAGGGAAGAGGAGAGAAGGGTTGGGAGCAGGGAAGAGGAGAGAAGGGTTGGGAGCAGGGAAGGGCAGAGGAGGGTTGGGAGCAGGGAAGGGCAGAGGAGGGTTGGGAGCAGGGAAGGGCAGAGGAGGGTTGGGAGCAGGGAAGGGCAGAGGAGGGTTGGGAGCAGGGAAGGGCAGAGGAGGGTTTCAACCCCAGCTCAGATCCCATTCCAGGATTCCATGATCTGGTCCCTTCCACCCCAACCCATTCCATGCCCTTGAAGGTCCCTTCCAGCCCAACCCCTTCCAGGACTCCATCATCCTGAAAGCAGCAGACCAAGATGCAACCACTCAAAGGTCGTCAGCTAAAGCTTGAGGACCTCTCCTGCTTCGAACCTGGTTTGGGAGCCCCAAGATCTGAAGGTTGGAAGGTCAAGAGGATGGGGCTGGGGTCTTCTCAGTGGTGGACACCAAGTGGAAGCCAGGAGGTTCCATGAGGAGAAACATCTTGACTGGAGCACTGAAGAAGACAGGAGAAGACCATGGGGCAGCTTCTGGTTGGGTTCTTCTGGAGCTGGCTCAAAGCCTTTGGCCAGGAACAGGGCAGGAGGAGGCCAGGGGTGGGAAGGTTGCAACCATCAAGGTTCCAGCCCAGGTTCTCCACCTCCAAGGCCTCAGCTGGAGCTGCGGTGACGCCGGGGCCGGACGTCAGTTATGGAGGGCCACCAAAAAAAAGAAGTGAAAGAGGAAGGGCCAAGAGGAAGCAAAAGAGAGAAGTAAGAGCAAGAGGCACCTCCAAGCGGTGCTGGATGGCCACCAACCTCCAGATATGAGGTGGGACTCGAGGCTGTGGCTTTTCTGCTCCTCAAGTGGAGGAGATAGGGCGAGGGGAGCCGGGGAGGGGGTGTCCATGTCACTGTGGGTCACCTCAGCTTCCTCAGGGAGGTTCTGCTGACCTCTGCTGTGTGGTTGGAGGAACAACACTCAAGAGAGAGAGCTTCAGCAGAACTTCAGGAGAAGCTCAGGGCTGGAGGCACTTAGGACAACCAGGACTGGGTGGTCCCACAGCAGGAGAAGTGTGGAATCAGGAGAGAAGAGACCTTGGAGATCATCGGGAGCCAAGCGTGGAACCAGCAGCACAGCTCCAGGGCCTGGAAAGCCCTCTAGGGAGGGGGCAGGAAGAGGAGGGGGAGGAGAGGAAGAGGAGGGGGAGAGGAAGAGGAGGGGGAGAGGAAGAGGAGGGGGAGAGGAAGAGGAGGGGGAGAGGAAGAGGAGGGGGAGAGGAAGAGAGAGGGGGAGAGGAAGAGGGGGGGGGAGAGGAAGAGGAGGGGGGAGAGGAAGAGGAGGGGGAGAGGAAGAGGAGGGGGAGAGGAAGAGGAGGGGGAGAGGAAGAGGAGGGGGAGAGGAAGAGGAGGGGGAGAGGAAGAGGAGGGGGAGAGGAAGAGGAGGGGGAGAGGAAGAGGAGGGGGAGAGGAAGAGGAGGGGGAGAGGAAGAGGAGGGGGAGAGGAGGAGAGGAGGGGGAGAGGAAGAGGAGGGGGAGAGGAAGAGGAGGGGGAGAGGAAGAGGAGGGGGAGAGGAAGAGGAGGGGGAGAGGAAGAGGAGGGGGGGGAGAGGAAGAGAAAAGGGCAACCAAGAGCAGCAGAGGGCAACCAAGAAGAGAAGAACCTCAACTTCTGGTGTCTCCAGAGATGTGCAAGTTGGAGCTCCTCCAATGGGTGGAGGCAGGAAGAGAGGAACCCCTGGCAGATGCCTCCACCATGCTTCCAGGTGGCCTGTGGGGCCCAGCTGCTGCTGGATCTTCAGCAGCCAAAAAGAGAAGAACCCAAAGCAGCCTCCCAAGTGCTCTTCAAGATCCAAGGCCACCATGGTGGAGCTTGGAAGGGACCTCTGGAGATCATCTAAGTCCTGTCTGGAAGCTCCAGCACCAAAGTTTCTCCTCAGCTTCAGGTGGAACCTCCTAGCTTCCAGTTTGGGCCTCTTGGCCTCAGGAGAACATCCAACCACAGGAGACCATCAAGCCCCAGGAGAACATCCAACCACAGGAGACCATCAAGCCCCAGGAGAACATCCAACCACAGGAGACCATCAAGCCCCAGGAGAACATCCAACCACAGGAGACCATCAAGCCCCAGGAGAACATCCAACCATGGGAGACCATCAAGCCTCAGGACCTTGGTGGACCACAGGAGCACCACCAGACCGAAGAACCCCAAAGAGACCTCCAAGGCCATCATGTCCAACATCTCCACGGCCATCAGACCAGAGACTCAAGAAGGTTGGAGAAGACCCCCAAGCCCTCTGGGCGCCATGGTGAAGGACACCCACCCACAGTTCCCAGCAGCTTGGAGCACCTCAACAGGCTTTGGAGAGCCTCAAGCTTCAGGAGATGGTCACCTACCTGGTGGCAACCTTGGAGATTGGAGTCTCTGCCGTAGGATGAGTAGGAGCCGCGCTCGCTTACCTGCCAGGAGGAGACCAGAGGCAGAGCTTAACCAGGCAGAACTTCAGAACATCTCAACCAGGTAGAACTTCAACCCAGGGGGAACTTCAGGAGGTCTTAACCAAGAACTTTAGAAGATCTTAACCAGGTAGAACTTCAAACCATTCTCCGATTCTTTGATCCTGAAGCCGCCTTCCAACCCAACCCATTCCATGATCCTGAAGCCGCCTTCCATCCCAACCCATTCCATGATCCTGAAGCTGCCTTCCATCCCAACCCATTCCATGATCCTGAAGCTGCCTTCCAACCCAACCCATTCCATGATCCTGAAGCCGCCTTCCATCCCAACCCATTCCATGATCCTGAAGCCGCCTTCCATCCCAACCCATTCCATGATCCTGAAGCCGCCTTCCATCCCAATCCATTCCATGATCCTGAAGCCGCCTTCCAACCCAACCCATTCCATGATCCTGAAGCTGCCTTCCATCCCAATCCATTCCATGATCCTGAAGCCGCCTTCCATCCCAACCCATTCCATGATCCTGAAGCCGCCTTCCATCCCAATCCATTCCATGATCCTGAAGCCGCCTTCCAACCCAACCCATTCCATGATCCTGAAGCTGCCTTCCATCCCAACCCATTCCATGATCCTGAAGCCGCCTTCCATCCCAACCCATTCCATGATCCTGAAGCATTTCCATGATCCTGAAGCCGCCTTCCATCCCAATCCATTCCATGATCCTGAAGCCGCCTTCCATCCCAACCCATTCCATGATCCTGAAGCCGCCTTCCATCCCAACCCATTCCATGATCCTGATCCCAACCCATTCCATGATCCTGAAGCCTTCCATCCCAACCCATTCCATGATCCTGAAGCCGCCTTCCATCCCAACCCATTCCATGATCCTGAAGCCGCCTTCCATCCCAACCCATTCCATGATCCTGAAGCCGCCTTCCATCCCAACCCATTCCATGATCCTGAAGCCGCCTTCCATCCCAATCCATTCCATGATCCTGAAGCCGCCTTCCATCCCAACCCATTCCATGATCCTGAAGCCGCCTTCCAACCCAACCCATTCCATGATCCTGAAGCTGCCTTCCATCCCAACCCATTCCATGATCCTGAAGCCGCCTTCCAACCCAACCCATTCCATGATCCTGAAGCTGCCTTCCAACCCAACCCATTCCATGATCCTGAAGCCGCCTTCCATCCCAACCCATTCCATGATCCTGAAGCCGCCTTCCATCCCAACCCATTCCATGATCCTGAAGCCGCCTTCCATCCCAACCCATTCCATGATCCTGAAGCCGCCTTCCATCCCAATCCATTCCATGATCCTGAAGCCGCCTTCCATCCCAACCCATTCCATGATCCTGAAGCTGCCTTCCAACCCAACCCATTCCATGATCCTGAAGCCGCCTTCCATCCCAACCCATTCCATGATCCTGAAGCCGCCTTCCATCCCAACCCATTCCATGATCCTGAAGCCGCCTTCCAACCCAACCCATTCCATGATCCTGAAGCCGCCTTCCATCCCAATCCATTCCATGATCCTGAAGCTGCCTTCCATCCCAACCCATTCCATGATCCTGAAGCTGCCTTCCATCCCAACCCATTCCACCCTGAAGCTGCCTTCCAACCCAACCCATTCCATGATCCTGAAGCTGCCTTCCATCCCAACCCATTCCATGATCCTGAAGCTGCCTTCCAACCCAACTCATTCCATGACCTTGCAGCTCCTTTCCATCTCAACCCCATGTCCTTGGAAGCTCCCTTCCAACCCAACCCACACCATGACCTTGGAAGCTCCCTTCCACCCTGACTCATTCCATGATTCCATGGCCCCCTTTTCCCTCCTTCCCAGCCTTTTCCCTTCCTTCCCTCCCTACCCCTCCCCAACCCCCAGGATTCCCTTTCTCCTCCAGCTCTCCCAAACTTCTCCCCCTTCCCTTTACCACTTGGCAGGATTCTACCCCCTGACACCCCCTCATCCTTTTCCCCATTCCCAAACCCTCTGGCTGGGGGGAAGAAGCTGGGAGAGCAGCCTGGAAGCAGGGAATGTGCTCTGGGAAGCAGGGAATGTGCTCTGCTCGTTTCCATGACATCCATGGGCAGGTGGCCAGGGAACGGCCCCAGGGCTCCCAGGGAGCTGCTCTGCAACCAGCTGGGGATGGACTTGGGAGTGGGGGGGGGGGGAAGAGGGAAAGGTTTAGCCTCCTGCCCTTTTCCTGGGATTTTTGGCCTTTCCTGGGTTTTTTTTAGCCCCTTTCCCCTTTTCTCTCCTTTTTTTAGCCCCTTTCCCTTTTCCCTCCTTTTTTTAGCCCCTTTTTCCCTCCTTTTCTACCTGCTTTCCCTTTCCCCCTTTTCTGTTCCCCTTTTTTCCTTCCTAACCCCTTTCCCTTCTCCCTCTTTTTTATTCCCTTTTCCCCCTTTATTCCCTTCCCCTCCTTTTTTCCTCCCCTTTCCCTTTTTAACTCTCAATTCCCTCCTTCCCTTTTCCTCCTTCCTTTCCCCCTTTTTTTATCCCCTCCCCCCCTTTTCTTATCCCCTTTCCCCCCACATTTTATCTCCTTTCCCTTCAATACAATAGAATAAACCAGGTTGGAAGAGCCCTTCAAGATCATCGTGTCCAACCCATCAACCAATCCAACCCACCCAACAGCCAACCCATGGCACCAAGCACCCCATCCAGTCTCCTCCTGAACACCTCCAATGAAGGTGACTCCACCACCTCCCCGGGCAGCACATCCCAATGGGCAATCACTCTCTCTGTGTAGAGCTTCTTCCTAACCTCCAGCCTACACCTGCCCTGGCACAGCTTGAGACTGTGTCCTCTTGTTCTGGTGCTGGCTGCCTGGGAGAAGAGACCAACCCCCACCTGGCTACAACCTCCCTGCAGGGAGTTGCAGACAGCAAGAAGGTCTCCCCTGAGCCTCCTCTTCTCCAGGCTCAGCAACCCCAGCTCCCTCAGCCTCTCCTCACAGGGCTGTGCTCCAGACCCCTCCCCAGCTTTGTTGCCCTTCTCTGGACACCTTCCAGCAACTCAACATCCTTCCTGAACTGAGGGGCCCAGAACTGGACACAGGACTCAAGGTGTGGCCTGAACAGTGCAGTGTACAGGGGCAGAATGACCTCCCTGCTCCTGCTGGCCACACTCTTCCTGATGCAGGCCAGGATGCCCTTGGCCCTCTTGGCTGCCTGGGCACACTGCAGGCTCATGTTCAGCCTACCATCCTTTCTGCTTCTTTGCTATCCCTTCCTTTCCTTCCTTTTTTTACCTCCTTTCCTTTTTTTCCTCTCCTTTTTTCCTCCCCTTTCCCCCTTTTTTATCTCCTTTCCCTTTTTTCCTTGCTTTCCTCCCCCTTTTTCCATCTCCTTTCCCTTTTTTCTCCTTCCTTTCCCCCTCTTTATGCCTTTTCCATTTTTTCCCCCCTTTTCATCCCTTCCTTTTTCCCCCTCCCCTTTTTGTCCTATTTTTTACCTCCTTCCCTTTCATTCTCCTTTCAAATCCCTTTCTCCCTACATTTTTTACCCCTTTCCCTTTCCCCTCCCTTTTCAGAGTAGAATAGAAGAGAATTAACCAGGCTGGAAAAGACCTCAGAGATCACCGAGTCCAACCTCTCACCCAGCACCATCTGATCAACTCAACCACGGCACCAAGGGCCTCAGCCAGGCTCTTCCTGAACACCTCCAGGGATGGGGACTCCACCACCTCCCTGGGCAGCACATCCCAGTGGCCAATCTCCCTGGCTGGGAAGAACTTCCTAACAGCCAGCCTGAACCTCCCCTGGCGCAGCGTGAGGCTGTGTCCTCTTGTTCTGGTGCTGCTTGCCTTTTTTCCTGTCCCTTTCCCTTTTTCTTCTCCTTTTTCTCTCCTTTTCTCATTTCCCTTTATTTCCCTTGTCCCCTTTTTCTTGCCCTTGGCCTCTCCTTTTTGCTTTCCCTTTCTCTTTATCCTATTCCTTCTTATTTTCTTTCTTTCCCTCTTGTCATTTCTCTTTCCTTCCCCTTTCCTTCTCCCATTTCCCTTCCCCTCTTTCCTTTTTCCTCCCATTTCCCTTCCCTCTTCCTCCCCCTTCCTCTCTTCCTCTCATTTCCTTCCCCTCTTCCTCTCCTTTCCTTCTCCCTCTTCCTCCCATTTCTCTTCCTCTTTCTTTCCTGTTTCCTATTTTCATCCTCTTTCACTTCCTTCTTCCTCCCCTTCCTTCTTCCTCCCCTTTCCTTCCCCTTTTTCTTCCTTCTTCCTCCCCTTTCACTCCCCTTTTTCTTCCCTCTTCCTCCCCTTTTCTTCCCTCTTCCTCCCCTTTTCTTCCCATTTCTCCTCCCCCTTTCCCTTCCCTTCCCTTCCCTACCCCCTTCCCTCTCCCCCCCTCCTCTCCTCCCAACACCCCCTCCGCCACCTTTGTCTTCCCCTCCCCTCTTTCCCCTCGCCCTTCTCCCCTCTTGCCGCCGGGGCCGAGGCCGGGGCCGCGCGGGCGGCGCCTGCCTGCCGAAGCGCCTCTCCAGGCAGAGCTCTTCCCCTGCTCCTCGACTGCGGCAGCCGCTGCGGAGATTTCTTGGCACCGAGACAACGGCGCCGCTGCCAAGCCCCATGGCGAACAAAACCTCCTCCCAGAACCCCCCAAAGCCAAGGCCAAGCCACCGCCAGAAGAGAAAGGAGCGAGCAGCAGGCAAGGGGCAGCAGCAGAACTCCCCTGCCCGCTCTCCCCCACAGCTCTCCGACGCCCAGCGGCTCCGGGACTCGAAGCCCCCCAGGGCCAACCCGGGGTGGGGGGGAAGGGAGGAGGGAGGAAAAGGAGCAACAAAAAAAAGGAAGGGAGAAATCCCAACCCCCCCCAATTTTCCCTGAGGGAAAACTCCCTGCTTCCTCCTTTTCCAGACCCTTCTCCCCCCCACCCTTAGATCCTCAAGTGGATTCCCAGCGATGGGAACAAAGAAGCTGAGGTAGAAGCAGCTCGGAGGGCTTGGGGCAGGAGGAAGCTTTGCTAGGGGTTAGGAACGAAGGAAGGAGGAAGCTGGGTGGCAAGAGGAGGCTTGAATCCTATTCCGTGGAGGAATTCCTCAATCCAAGGTGGGAAGTGGTGGGAATTGAGGCCAACCCATTCCATGATCCTGAAGGTCCCTTCCCACCCAACCCATTCCATGATCTTGAGACTCCCTTCCATCCCAACCCATTCCATGATCCTGAAGGTCCCTTCCCACCCAACCCATTCCATGATCTTGAGACTCCCTTCCATCCCAACCCATTCCATGATCCTGAAGGTCCCTTCCCACCCAAACCATTCCATGATTCCATGACCCTGAAGGACCCTTCCATCCCAAATTCATTCCATGACTCCATGATCTTGAGGCTCCCTTCCATCCCAAGCCATTCCATGCTGCCTTCCAACCCCATCCTCTAAAATCCATGAATCCCTTCCCAACTCCTCCGACCCCAAGCTGGCTCCGGGGTGGTCCCTAAGCAACCAAGAACCACCTCCTGAAGATAACTGAGCCTTTGGCCTTGGCAACAACCTCCTCAATTCCAGGAGAAATGCCTCAATTCCATAGGGATCAGAGCCTGCAGGTGGGATTGGAGCATCCAGGTGGGATCAGAGCCTGCAGGTGGGAGCGGAGCCTCCAGGTCCCTTCCTTCCCACAGCAGAGGGCGCCCAACCCATTCTTTGCCTCCTCCTCACTGTTCCCACCACGAATGCCTTCAGCCTTCCAAATCCATGATTTTGGCGGGGGGGGGGGGAGAGGGTTGCTTTCCAAAAGTCTGGAATTTGAGAAGGGATCCCCAGCCACCAGGATCAAAGAGAGGGAAGAGGCTCCGAGGAGCAAGTCCGCTTCCGGGAGAATCCATTGAAGCCGACAGCTCCAATGGAGCGTGGAGGAGCAGATGGCAGTGGAGGAGCAGGGGGGGAAAGGAGCCAAGATGATTCCCAAAAGAAGGAAAACAAGTGGGATCTGGGAGGCTGGGATTGAAGGGGAAAAAATGGGGAAAAGGAAAGGGAAAAAAAAAAAATCAGAAGAGGCTGGAAATTGGGAAGGGGTTGGGAAGGCTTCGCCACAGGCCTGCAGCAGGAGGTGGGAGTGGAGTTGGGGAACTGTGGGATTCTGGAATGCTGGAGGGAAAAGCTGTGAGGCATGGAATGCTGGAGGGAAAAGGGTCATGGAGTGATGGAGTCTGAGGCAAGGAATCATGGAATGATGGAATGAAAAGTTCAGAGTCATGGAATGCTGGAATTCAAGGCTGGGAATCATGGAATGAGGGAATTGAAGAGTCAGAGCCATGGAGTCATGGAATGATGGAATGATGGACTCCTAAAAGCCTGGAGTTGGAGAAGCCTGGAGTCAAAAGCCTGGAATCATGGAATGATGGAGTCCTGAAGCTAGCCAAGCAGAAACCCCTGGGAAGCTGGACTCAGAAAATCATGGATTCATGGAATCACAGACACCTCCATGGCCACCAAACCATAGCACCAAGAAGGTTGGAGAAGACCTCCAAGCCCAAGCAGCAACCCGACACCTCCATGGCCACCAAACCACGTCCCCGGGTGCCACGGCCACGGCCTTCTTGAGCACCTCCCTGCAGAACCTCTTCCAACAGCTTGACTGCTCTCCTGTCGTTCCTCATGTCCAACCTAAACCCAGTTGAGATACTTCTCCTGACCAAGCCTGGAGCTCTTCTGGAGCCCAGAAGACCCTGGCCCCAAAGCTTTGTAGCAACATCTCCAGAAGCCCCTGAGACCATGGAGGCATCCTGGAGGCATCTCAGAGAACCTCACCATGGCTTGGGTCCTTCCCACCCGAGAGGGCCTCCGAAGGCCCTTCCCACCCGAGAGGGCCTCCGAAGGATGGTCTCTAAGGGTTCTTCCAACCGAAGATGACCTTCAAAGGCCCTTCCAACCCAAGAGAATCTCTAAAGGTCCTTCCAACCCAACCCAAATCTCTGACTTGGTGCCCTGCAGAGCCAAAGTCATGGAAGAGGCTCTCCTGGGATAAAATCACGGGAGACAAAGAACTCCTGGGAGAAATTGAGGGACTAAAAGCATGGAAGGAATTCCTGGAATACACTGAGGGAAAAGGACGGCAGGGCAAAGGACGGGAGGCATTTCCTCCCCAGTAATCCTTGGGAAAAGCAGGAATTGTGCAGGGATGAGCAGGAAGGATCCCCATGGGAACAGCCACTCAAGGAGCTGGATGTGGAAGTGGAACATCCAACCCCCCCAGGTGGCAGCCCAGAGCCATCCTCTGCTCTGCACCTTTGAAGCTGCTTCCTTGATGCCATTCCAAGGTTTCCATGGAAAAGCAACTACCACCATTCCCTTGTGGAATTCCCTGCACCATTCCAAGGTATTGATTGTTCAATTGGGCACACATCAAGGAGATGATGGCTCCTGAAAAACATTCCTGGCAGCCGGGAGCCCAGCTGGCAGCGGGAGGAAGAGAAGGCCGAGAGGCTTGGAGGAGAGCTCTGGAAGCTCCTGGGTAAAGGGAGGGGAGGGGGAGAGGGAAGGGAGGAGGAGAGGGAAGGGAACAACTAACTCAGGGAAGGAACCCAGGGACTGAAAGCACTCAGGGAAGGAACCCAGGGACTGAAAGCACTCAGGGAAGGAACCCAGGGACTGAAAGCACTCAGGGAAGGAACCCAGGGACTGAAGGCACTCAGGGAAGGAACCCAGGGACTGAAGGCACTCAGGGAAGGAACCCAGGGACTGAAGGCACTCAGGGAAGGAACACTCAGGGAAGGAACTGATCAGGGGAAGCACTCAGGGAAGGAACTCAGGGACTGAAAGCACTCAGGGAAGGAACTCAGGGACTGAAAGCACTCAGGGAAGGAACCCAGGGACTGAAAGCACTCAGGGAAGGAACCCAGGGACTGAAGGCACTCAGGGAAGGAACCCAGGGACTGAAAGGAAGGAACACTCAGGGAAGGAACTCAGGGACTGAAAGCACTCAGGGAAGGAACCCAGCACTCAGGGAAGGAACCCAGGGACTGAAAGCACTCAGGGAAGGAACCCAGGGACTGAAGGAACCCAGGGAAGGAACTCAGGGACTGAAAGCACTCAGGGAAGGAACCCAGGGACTGAAAGCACTCAGGGAAGGAACCCAGGGACTGAAAGCACTCAGGGAAGGAACCCAGGGACTGAAAGCACTCAGGGGAAGGAACCCAGGGACTGAAAGCACTCAGGGAAGGAACCCAGGGACTGAAAGCACTCAGGGAAGGAACCCAGGGGAACTGAAAGCACTCAGGGAAGGAACCCAGGGACTGAAGGCACTCAGGGAAGGAACCCAGGGACTGAAAAGGCACTCAGGGAAGGAACCCAGGGACTGAAAGCACTCAGGGAAGGAACCCAGGGAAAGGAACTCAGGGAACTGAAGGCAACCCAGGGACTGAAGGAACCCAGCACTCAGGGAAGGAACCCAGGGACTGAAAGCACTCAGGGAAGGAACTCAGGGACTGAAAGCACTCAGGGACCCAGGGACTGAAAGCACTCAGGGAAGGAACCCAGGGACTGAAAGCACTCAGGGAAGGAACCCAGGGACTGAAAGCACTCAGGGAAGGAACCCAGGGACTGAAAGCACTCAGGGAAGGAACTCACTCAGGGAAGGAACCCAGGGACTGAAGGCACTCAGGGAAGGAACCCAGGGACTGAAGGCACTCAGGGAAGGAACCCAGGGACTGAAAGCACTCAGGGAAGGAACCCAGGGACTGAAAGCACTCAGGGAAGGAACCCAGGGACTGAAGGCACTCAGGGAAGGAACCCAGGGACTGAAGGCACTCAGGGAAGGAACCCAGGGAAGGAATTCAGGGACTCAACTCACTCAGGGAAGGAAGTCAGGGAAGGAACCCAGGGACTGAAAGCACTCAGGGAAGGAACTCAGGGACTGGAAAGCACTCAGGGAAGGAACTCAGTCAGGGAAGGAACTCAGGGAAGGAACTCAGGGACTGAAGGAACTCAGTCAGGGAAGGAAGTCAGGGAAAGGAATTCAGAGACTCAACTCAGTCAGGGAAGGAAGTCAGGGAAGGAATTCAGAGACTCAACTCAGTCAGGGAAGGAAGTCAGGGAAGGAATTCAGAGACTCAACTCAGTCAGGGAAGGAACTCCGGGCCCAAAAGCACTCCAGGACTAAATCCCAAGACTGAACTCCGCCATGGAATGAATTCAGGAACCGAAAGCCCTCCAAGAGGAGACTCAAGGCAGACCTCCAGGGAACCAGGAGCTCAGGGCCCCCACTCCTGCCTTTCCCAAGCCCAGGGAGCCCAGCGCCAGCCCCCCCGGGGGCGAAGCCGAGCCCTAGGCAAACAAAAGCCAAGCAGCTAAACCCCAGGCAGGGCTTTGTGCTCCTTTTTGCCTTGCTGCCGCTCGCTGCTGCTGCTGCTGCTGTTGTTGTTGTTGTTGTTGCTGCTCCCAAATCCCCATCAAGGTTTTTATTACTAATTAAAATGCCCAGATGGTAAAAGCAACACCTGAGCCAAGAGGAAGCGCTGCAGTTTGCCTTCCTCCCCCCCTCCCCTTTTCCCCTGCCCACCCTCTGAAGCAGGGCTGAGGCTTTGCTCCAAGCTCCAAAGCTTGGGAGGGTTGGGATGGGCAAGGAGGAAAGGAGGGCAACGGGCAGGAGGCTTGCTTGGGAATCAAAGAGGTCTGAAAAGAAGAGAGGGACAGGGGAGGAAGGGACCGAGACCCACACCTCGACCCCAAGCGCCTCCAAAGAGGAGGTTCGGACGCTTCAAGAGCTCGGAGCTGCCCTTCGGCGCCAGTCAAGGTCGTTCCCGACCCCACAAAGTCCCAAATCCAGCCCATCCCAAGGGTCTTCCCATCCCATTCCAGGACTTAATGAGGCTCAAGTGAGTCCCAGGCCCTCAACATCATTCCCAACCCTACAAAGTCCCAAATCCAGCCCCTTCCGAGGTTCTTCCCAAGCAATTCCAGGATTTAACAAAGCTAAATTGAGTCCTAGGCCCTCAAAGTCATTCCCAACCCTAAACATTCCCAAATTCAACCATTGCCAAGGTTCTTCCCATCCCACTCCAGGATTTAATGAAGCTAAAGTGAGGCCAAGGCCTTCAAAATCCTTCATGATCCCTAAAAATTCCCAAATCCAGCACATTCCAGGGATCTTCCCAAGTCAATCCAGGATTTAACTTTGATTTCTCACCTTCAGCTTTCCAACTTCCATCCCCAACCTTGGATTCCTACCTTTGAATTCCCAACTGCAATTTCCCACCTTCACATTCCCAACTTCCATCCCCAACCTTGGATTCCTACCTTTGAATTCCCAACTGCAATTTCCCACCTTCACATTCCCAACTTCCATCCCCAACCTTGGATTCCTACCTTTGAATTCCCAACTGCAATTTCCCACCTTCACATTCCCAACCTTCCATCCCCAACCTTGGATTCCTACCTTGGATTCCCAACTGCAATTCCCAACTTCACATTCCCAACTTCCATCCCCAACATTCCATCCCCAACCTTGGATTCCCAACTGCAATTCCCACCTTCAGCTTCCCAACTTCCATCCCCAACCTTGGATTCCCAACTGCCATTCCCAACTGCAATTTCCCACCTTCAGCTTCCCAACATTCCATCCCCAACCTTGGATTCCCAACTGCAATTCCCAACCTTCAGCCCCAACCTTCCCAACATTCCATCCCCAGCTTCCCAACCTTGGATTCCCAACTGCCATTCCCAACTGCAATTTCCCACCTTCACATTCCCAACATTCCATCCCCAACCTTGGATTCCCAACTGCAGTTCCCAACCTTGGATCCCAACCTTCGGCTTCCCAACTGCCATCCCCAACTTGAGATTCCCAAGCTAAGGAATGCTGAGGCATCCTGGGAGGGATTTGGGAGGCTTTGGGGGAGCACTTTGGAATTTGGGGGAATTTCCTGGGAAGGATTTCAGGACATTTGGGGATTTGGGGAATGATTTTTGGGGCATTCTGGAGGATTTGGGGAAAGGATTTGGGGATTGGAGGATTTCTTGGGAAGGATTTCAGGGCATTTGGGGAATTTTTGGAGGGATTTGGGGAATTTCTTGGAAGCCTTTTAGGGAATTTGGGAGGATTTAGGGATTTGGGGGAAGGATTTTAGGGCATTTTGGAGGATTTGGGGAAAGATTTTAGGACATTCGGAGATTTGGGAGGGATTTGGGGAATTTTGGGGAAGCATTTTGGGGCTTTGGGGAATCTTTGGAGGGATTTTGGGATATTGGGGGAAGGATTTTAGGAGACTTTGGAGGGTTTAGGGAAAGATTTTAGGACATCTGGGGATTTTGGGGGAGGATTTGGGGAATTTCTGGGAAGGCTTTTGGGGCAATTTGGGAATTTCTGGAGGGATTTGGGGAGATTTTGGGATACTTTAGAGGCTTCTTTTGTTCCATTTTGGGGAGCTTTGGAATTTTGGGGGCTGGAATTTGGAGGTTCCTTGGAATTCTGGGGGAGGCTTGGGGGCAGTTGAGGGTTTGGGGGAAGAGCTTGGGAGTATTTGGGAGCAGTTTGAGGGCATTTGGGGGGGCTGGGGAATTTTGAGGGGGAGATTTTGAAGCCTTTGGGAATCTGGGGGGAGAATTTGGGGGAGATTCGGGGGCTCATGGCTGCCCATGGGTCCATGGCCCAGGGGAGGCCAGGGACAAGCAGAGTCCCTCAGGGATCAGTCCTGGGCCCAGGCTTGTTCAACATCTCTGTGGGTGCCATGGGCAGTGGCACTGAGTGCAGCCTCAGCAAGGTTGTGATGGCACCAAGCTGTGTGGGGCAGCAGACAGCTGGAGGGAAGGGATCCATCCAGAGGGACCTGGACAGGCTGGAGAGGTGGCACAAGCCAAGCTCAGGAGCTTCAACAAGACCAAGGGCAGGGTCCTGCAGCTGGGTGGAGGCAACCCCAGGCACAACTCCAGGCTGGGCAGGGACTGGCTGGAGAGCAGCCCTGAGGAGAGAGACTTGGGGGTGCTGGGGGAGGAGAAGCTCAACAGGAGCTCTCAGTGTGCACTTGCAGCCCGGAAAGCCAATCAGAGCCTGGGCTGCAGCAGGAGAAGTGTGGCCAGCAGGGCAAGGGAGGGGATTCTCCCCCTCTACTCAGCCCTGCTGAGACCCCACCTGGAGCACGGCCTCCAGTTCTGGAGCCCCTATTACAGGAGGGATCTGGAGGTGCTGGAAGGTGTCCAGAGAAGGGCCACGAGGAGGAGCAGAGGGCTGGAGCACCTCTCCTGTGAGGACAGACTGAAGGAGTTGGGGCTGTTCAGTCTGGAGAAGAGAAGGCTCCGAGGTGACCTCATTGTGGCCTTCCAGGATCTGCAGGGGGCTCCAGGAAGTCTGGGGAGGGACTGCTCAGGATCTCAGGGAGTGATAGGACTAGGGGGAATGGAATGAAGCTGGAGATGGGGAGATTCAGGCTGCAGGGGAGGAGGAAGTTCTTCCCCATGAGAGTGGTGAAGCCCTGGAATGGGTTGTGCAGGGAGGTGGTTGAGGCCCCATCCCCGGAGGTGTTTCAGCCCAGGCTGGACGAGGCTCTGGGCAGCCTGATCTAGTGTGGGGTGTCCCTGCCCATGGCAGGGGGTTGGAACTGGATGATCCCTGTGGCCCCTTCCAACCCTGCCTGATACTGTGACACTTGGGGGGATTTAGGGAGACTTGGGAGGGAATTTTGAGGCCTCTGGGAGGTTGGGGGATTTTGGGGGGAGATTTGGGGGGCATTTGGGGAACCTTGGGGGAGAACTCGGAGGCATTGGGGGGGGTTAGGGAATTTTGGGGGGGTTGAGGGGATGTGGGGACTTGGGGAGAGGATTTGGGAGCAGTTGGGAATTTGGGGGGAGATTTGGAGGAATTTGGGGAGGGAATTTTCAGCTTTTTGGGGGAATTCTGGAGGGATGTGGGAAGCTCTGGCAGGGTTTTGAGGAATGGAGAAGGTTTGGGGGCAATTTGTTAGGGTTTGGGGAAAATGTGGAGGTGTGGGGGGAAACTTTAGGACTCGGGGGGGAATTCTGAGCACTTTGGGGGAAGGGTCAGGGTTTGGGAGGAATTGTTCAGGGTCTGAGGAATTTTGAGGGTTTTGGGGGGAAATTTTAAGTTTTGGGGGGAAGCTGGGGAGGGGGGAGCTGGGGAGGGGGAGCTGGGGAGGGGGCTTTTGAACTGTAGGGCTTTTGAAAAGACTTTCAGCTCTTGAGGGAATTTCGAGGGGTTTGGGGGAGACTGTTCCTGAGAGGCTTGTTGGGGTCTGGGGAGGAAGTTTGAGGGGTTTGGGGTTTTCTTCTTCCTGTTGAGGGGATCTTTAGGGTTTTCAGGGGAATTGAAGGGGGGGGGAGATTTGGGGGGGGTTCTGGGGGAATTTTTAGGGAGCTGAGGGAATTTTAAGGGGGAAGGCCAAGGGGGTGGGGCAAAGAGGGGAAGGCGGGGGGGCAAAAGGCAGGGGGCAGAGGCAGGGCAGAGCTGAAGAGCACCAAGCCGCCTCCCCTCCCTTTGCATCTGGCGCTCGGGGTTTGTCGTTGGGGTCCGGGGGGGGGGGGTGAGGGTGGGGGTTTCTCCCCTCCCCTCCCCCCCCCCTCTCCCTCCCCTCCCCCTCCCCGCAAAGTTGGCAGAGGCTCCGGGGTTTGGCTTTTTTCCCCTCCTTCCCCCTAATGGGAGCAGTTGGGAATTGGGGGGGGGGGGCTGAAACCTGATCCAATCTCCTGCCTGCGACATGAATTTTCATTAATTACAACCTTGTCAGCAAAAGCATTATCAAAGCTGAAGCTGCAGATGCTAATGAGGGCCCTCATTTGCATCTTTTGCTTTGTTGGAATGTCATTAATTATTACATTTTATGATGATGAATGCAGCTGGCGAGGCTGCCGGCCCCGCCAGTAATTAGGCGGCAGAATGGCAGCCAGCCCCAGCAGCAGCTTGGAGGGGCTGGGGAGAGGCAGGGGGAGGGAAAACAACAACCCAGAAACACTGGGGGGGGAGGAAGGAGGGGAGAGAGGGAGGGGGGAGGGAGGGAGGGGAGAGGGGGAGAGGGGAGAAGGAAGGAGGGGAGGGAGGGAGGGGGGAAGGAGGGGAGGGGGGGAGAGGGGGGAAGGGAGGGGAGGGAGGGGAGAGGGGGGAAGGGGGAGGGAGGGGAGAGGGGGAAGGAGGGGAGGGAAGGAGGGGAGGGAGGGGAGAGGGGGAAGGAGGGGAGGGAGGGGAGAGGGGGAAGGAGGGGAGAGGGGGAAGGAGGGGAGGGAGGGGAGAGGGGGAAGGAGGGAGGGAGGGGAGAGAGGAGGGGAGGGAGGGGAGAGGAGGGGAGGGAGGGGAGAGGGGGAAGGAGGGGAGGGAGGGGAGGGAGGGGGAGGGAGAGGGGGAAGGGGGGAGGGGAAGGGGGAAGGAGGAGGGAGGGGAGAGGGGGGAAGGAGGGGAGGGAGGGGGGAGGGAGGGGAGAGGGGGAAGGAGGGGAGGGAGGGGAGGGGGAGAGGGGAGGAGGGGAGGGAGGGGAGAGGGGGGAGGGGGAAGGAGGGGAGGGAGGGGAGAGGGGGAGGGAAGGAGGGGAGGAGGAAGGAGGGGGAGGGAGGGGAGGGGGGGGAGGAGGAAGGAAGGAGGGAGGGAGGGGAGAGGGGGGAGGAGGAGGAAGGAGGGGAGGGAGGGGAGAGGGGGAGGGGGAAGGAGGGGAGGGAGGGCAGGGGGGGGGCAGGGGGCGGGGCAGGTGAAGCCATCCAAGCTCAGCCTCCCCAAACTTCGTGCCGCTGCCTCCACGACTTTGTTTTTCCTCCTTCAAGGAATGATTTGGGCAGTAAACTGGAGGGGTACACCTCCCCCACCCCCCCGCGGCAGAGGGGCCCCGAAATTGGTTGCTGGAGCTTAATTAATGCCAGGCTTAATTAGGAGGCTGTGACGTCAGCAGCTTTAATTAAGCCTTGGCCGGGCTACAAAGCGAAGCGGCTGCGGGGGGAGGCAGCGGCACAGGCCCAAGCGGGGGAGGGAGACGGCTGGGAAGGGGAACTGGGCTGGAAGGGGGGAGGAGGAGGGAGAGGGGGAGGGAAAGGAAGGCGAGGGGGAGAGGGGGAAGAGGGTGGGAGGAAGTTAAGGAGGAACTTGAGGAGGAAGTGGGGGGCAAGGAGGAAGAACTTGAGGAGGAAGTGGGGGGCAAGGAGGAAGAACTTGAGGAGGAAGTGGGGGGCAAGGAGGAAGAACTTGAGGAGGAAGTGGGGGGCAAGGAGGAAGAACTTGAGGAGGAAGTGGGGGGCAAGGAGGAAGAGCTTGAGGAGGAAGTGGGGGGCAAGGAGGAAGAGCTTGAGGAAGAAGTGGGGGGCAAGGAGGAAGAACTTGAGGAGGAAGTGGGGGGGCAAGGAGGAAGAACTTGAGGAGGAAGTGGGGGGCAAGGAGGAAGAGCTTGAGGAGGAAGTGGGGGGCAAGGAGGAAGAGCTTGAGGAGGAAGTGGGGGGCAAGGAGGAAGAACTTGAGGAGGAAGTGGGGGGCAAGGAGGAAGAACTTGAGGAGGAAGTGGGGGGCAAGGAGGAAGAACTTGAGGAGGAAGTGGGGGGCAAAAGGAGGAAAGGAGCCCTGCAGGGAGGGCAGCTTTGGCCAGCACCTCCCCAAGCTTCCAGAGAAGGTGAGGCGGAAATAAGGAGGAGGAGGAAGGGGGAGGAGGAGGAGGAGGAGGAAGGGAAGAGGAGGAGGAGGAGGGGGAAGGGGGGGAGGAAGCCCTGAGCAGGGAGCAGATGGAGGCCTTCCACATGAGCAAAGCAATCAATCAGAGCTTGAAGGGCCCAGGTGCGGGCGCAGCCGCGCTCCACGGCACCATTTCACAGCCTGTCAGCCCCAGCCGCGTGGAGCTCCGTGAGTGACCCTCCTGAAGGTCCCCCAGGAGCTCAGCTGGAGCTGCAGGGCCCTCCTCCTCCTCCTCCTCCTCCTCCTCCTCCTCCTCCTCCTCCCCCCATCCCCCATCCTCTGCAGCTTGGCCTTCAAGCTGTGATGGGTGATAGGAGAGGTCGGAGTCGGGGGCAGAGGTGGCGGGGGGGAAGGGGAAGGCCACCATCAACCCAAGCCCACCATGGCGCCATGGAGGATGGAGAAGGCCTCCAAGATCAAGGCCACCATCAACCCAAGCCCACCATGGCGCCATGGAGGATGGAGAAGGCCTCCAAGATCAAGGCCACCATCAACCCAAGCCCACCATGGCGCCATGGAGGATGGAGAAGGCCTCCAAGATCAAGGCCACCATCAACCCAAGCCCGCCATGGAGGATGGAGGAGACCTCCAAGGTCATGGAGGCCAACTCAGCAACTCCATAGACAACAAACCACAGGTCAAGATCAACGCCACCATCAACCCAAGCCCACCATGGAACCATGGAGGTTGGAGAAGGCCTCCAAGGCCATCAAGGCCAACATGGGGGCTTGGAAGGGACCTTCCAAGGTCATCTAAAGAGCCACCAGCAACTCCAGAAGGTTCTGCCTGGCCTAAACCTCCCCTGCTCCAGCCTAAACCTCTCCTCTTCTAGTCCCGATCCCTCTGAGTCCAAAGCCCTCTTCTAGTCCAGATCACCTCCTAGTCTAAACTCCTCTTCGGGTCCAAGCCCCTCTCTTCTAGTCCAAAACCCTCTGAGTCTAAACTCCTCTTCTAGTCCAAACTCTTCTACTCCTCTCCCAGTCCAGATCCCTCAGAGTCTAAATCCCTCTCCTAGTCCAGGCTCCTCTGAGCCTACATCCCTCTTCTGCTCCAAATCCCTCGGAGCCCAAACCCCTCTTCTAGTCCAGATCCCTCTGAGTCTAAAGCCCTCTTCCAATCAAAGCCCTCTCCTAGGCCAGAGCCCTGAGACTAAGCCTCTCTTCTACTCCAGACCCCTCTGAGCCTAAATCTCTCTTCTAGTCCAAAGCCCCCTTCTAGTCTAGATCCCCAAGACCAGACCCCTCTCCTAGGCCAGCTCCAAGCCCAAACCCCTCCGAGTCCAAATCCCTCTTCTAATCCAAACCTCTCTCCTAGTCCAGACCCCTCTGAGCCTAAAGCCCTCTTCTAGTCCAAACCTCTCCTCTAGTCCAGGTCCTTCTGAGTCCAAACCTCTCTTCTAAACCTCATCCCTCCCAGCCCACCCCACCTAAACCCTCCCTTCCCACCCCCCACCCCAGCTGCCCCCAGGCTTGGGTTTGGTTTTATTTCCTTTCAGCTCCTCCTGCAGGCATTTCCCAGCTCCCAAATTTTTCCTTCCCCCCTCCCTCACCCCCCCCAAAGCCATTTTTAAGCTCAAGCTCAGCTGGAGAAGCTGCCAGGAGCTCATTAACCATTAAAGGACCTTCTGGAGGCTCCTTTCAAAGCTGTTTGCTTCTCTTTGGCAAAGAGGGGGGAAAAAAAACCCAACAAATTCTGAGAGGCCGAGGAGGAGAAAATAAAACAAGAGGCAAAAACCCAAAGCTGGGCTCAGGGAGGCTCTGAGCTGTGTGTTCAGCTTAAGATCACAAAGTCAGCTTGGGTGGAAAAGAGCTTCAAGAGGCCTCTCCAGTTGCCAGCTGTTAACTCCTCCCTGCCAAGCTCAGCTCCAAAGGGCTTTGAAAGCACTTCCTGGGTGGGCTTGGGTCAGGCTTAACCTAGCGCTGGGGGAGGGATGGGGCAGATTGGGCCAGGACTGATCTAAGCCTTAACAATATCCAGGCCTCATCCAGGCCTTGACCCACCTCTGGTCCAGGCCTTGACCAACCTCCAGCCCCAACCTCACCTCCACTTCCAACCCAGCCTTGACTCCAAGCCCAATTTCACAGCCAACCTCCACTCCCAAAGCCAACCTCAAGTCCAAGCCCAAGGCCAACCTCCACTCCCAAAGCCAACCTCAAGTCCAAGCCCAAGGCCAACCTCCACTCCCAAAGCCAACCTCAAGTCCAAGCCCAAGGCCAACCTCCACTCCCAAAGCCAACCTCAAGTCCAAGCCCAAGGCCAACCTCCACTCCCAAAGCCAACCTCAAGTCCAAGCCCAAGGCCAACCTCCACTCCCAAAGCCAACCTCAAGTCCAAGCCCAAGGCCAACCTCCAAGCTCCCAAAAGCCAACCTGAAGGTCCAAAGCCAACTTCAAGTCCAAGGCCAACCCCAACCCCTTCCAAGGCCAACCTCAAGCCCAAACCCAACCCCACGTCCAAGGCCAACCTCCACCCCACCTCAGGCACAGGCTGGGATCTTACTTTGGATCCTGGAGTTGACAAAGGGAGGGGAGAGGTTGTCATGGGAGCCAAGGTCTCTGCTGCTCAGGTGGTCATAGTGAGTCCCATCTCCAAAGTTCTGCCAAGGAAATTTGGGGTGAAAAAAGACAACTTTAGATCTGGCAGCAACCTCCAGCTCCTTGGTGACCTTCTAAGGGCAGCTTGGAAGAGGTTTGGTGGCACCTGGAATAGGTTGGAAGGGACATTCAGGGTCATGGGATGGGTTGGGAGGGAGCTTCAAGGGCATGGAATGGGTCGGGTTGGAAGGGGCCTTCAAGGTCATTCAGTTCCAACCCCCCTGCCAAGGACAAGGCCACCTCCAAGGTGGTCACCAAATGTTCTCCTTGATACCTCCAACCCAATGAACCATCTCAGCTCCACCTCCTCTTGGAGATGGTGGTGGCCCAGGACCTCAGCAAGTAAAATGTGGTCCAAGAGGATTGGAGGAAGATCAACGGAGGGCCCAAACTCCACCAGAAGATGAAGTTTGGATACCAGGGAGAAGTGTTGGGGTCCAACATGGTCATGGTGAGGTCCATACTCACCCTGGATGGACTTGGATGTCCTGCGTTGGCCCAGGATCCTGAGCTTGTTCTGTCTTCTACATCTGAGGAGAGAGCAAAAGAGCAGCTCTTGAGGTTTTGGAAGAACCTATCCCATGGTATCGTCAACAGCTTGTGGAGGAACCTCTGAGAAGGTATCTCAAGGCCTAACCCATCCCATGGTATCGTCAACAGCTTGTGGAGGAACCTCTGAGAAGGTATCTCAAGGCCTAACCCATCCCATGGTATCGTCAACAGCTTGTGGAGGAACCTCTGAGAAGGTATCTCAAGGCCTAACCCATCCCATGGCTTCTCCATGGTTGGGCCTCAGCTCTCCAAACCTTCTGGGCACGCCCAAGAAGAGAAAGCCCTACCTAGGACCTCCAAGACCATCAAGTCCAACCAGCAACTCAACACCACCATGGCCACCAAACCACGGAATCATGAAAGCTGGAGAAGACCAAAGCCACCAGGGAGGCACCAAAGCCATGAACAGGGTCATGGAGTCCACCAAGTCCAACCTTCCCCCTCAAGACCAAGCCCAGCCTCCACCCTCAGACCATCCGTGAGACACCAGCACGGTGGCTCGTTCCCCCAATCCAACCAAGCTCCACCCCAAGCTCCTCCCCAATCCAACCAAGCTCCTCCCCCAATCCAACCAAGCTCCACCCCAAGCTCCTCCCCCATCCAACCAAGCTCCACCCCAAGCTCCTCCCCCAATCCAAGCAAGCTCCACCCCAAGCTCCTCCCCAATCCAACCAAGCTCCACCCCAAGCTCCTCCCCAATCCAACCAAGCTCCACCCCAAGCTCCTCCCCAATCCAACCAAGCTCCACCCCAAGCTCCTCCCCAATCCAACCAAGCTCCACCCCAAGCTCCTCCCCAATCCAACCAAGCTCCACCCCAAGCTCCTCCCCAATCCAACCAAGCTCCACCCCAAGCTCCTCCCCATCCAACCAAGCTCCACCCCAAGCTCCTCCCCCAATCCAACTCCTCCCCCCAATCCAACCAAGCTCCACCCCAAGCTCCTCCCCAATCCAACCAAGCTCCACCCCAAGCTCCTCCCCAATCCAACCAAGCTCCACCCCAAGCTCCTCCCCAATCCAACCAAGCTCCTCCCCAATCCAATCCAAGCTCCTCCCCAATCCAACCAAGCTCCTCCCCAAGCTCCTCCCCAATCCAACCAAGCTCCTCCCCAATCCAAGCTCCACCCCAAGCTCCTCCCCCAATCCAACCAAGCTCCACCCCAAGCTCCTCCCCCAATCCAACCAAGCTCCATCCCAAGCTCCTCCCCAATCCAACCAAGCTCCACCCCAAGCTCCTCCCCCAATCCAACCAAGCTCCACCCCAAGCTCCTGCAGACCCAGCTTCCTGTAGCTCCTCAACCTTGAGGCCAGCACCCAGCCAACACTGGAGGTGCTTCCTCTTGGTGGGGTTAAGATCCCTCTCCACCTCCTAACCAGCTCTGGAGCTTTCCTGCCTGCTCATCATCAACCCTTTAGCCTTGCACAGGTGAGGATCCACCAGGAGAGAGGCTCCACACCCACCCAAGGCTGCAAAGCCCTTGCTGGGTGGAGTCATGGAGCTCAAGGACCCCAAACTGGGCCTTCTCCCCCAGAGCAAGGTGAACCCCAAAACTGTAATGCAATCAAAGGAATTAACCAAATCTTGAGGCTTTTAAGGCCCTTTGCCACTAACTTCTATCCAATCAGGGCTAGGCCTAACGAGGTTAGAGAGCAATTAGGCCCTTAATGGCTGTCTGAAGCCATTAAGCAGAGGCCATTTAACCTTTTAATAGTCCCAGCTAAGATTTAATTAGAGCTAATTAATGGCCTACCTCAGAGAGACCAAGTTAAGGCCTCTCTGCCTGGGCAGCCACCAGCAGCAACTGCTCTGCAGAGGCAAAATCGGCCCAGGTGCTCCTCAGGGTTTCTACTTAAGAGCCCAAAATAGCTGAGCCAGGGCCTGGGGGGGTCCAAACCTGCCTTGGTGGGGGCCAAAAAGGGCTTCCCTCAACATGAAGGGGTCCAAAAAGGGTCCTCTTGGCAATGGCGGGGGCAAAAAGGGACACCCTGGCCATGGTGGAGCCAAACAGGACAACCAAGCCCAGCAGTCCCCCAAGCCCAGAAGGTCCAAGCCCAGCAGTCCCCCAAGCCCAGAAGGTCCAAGCCCAGCAGTCCCCCAAGCCCACCTGAGTAACTGAAGCTCTCTCAAACCTCCCACCTTACATCCTCCATCTCCTTCCTTCAGAAGCTCCTCCACCTCTGGTAGCTCAAGCTGAACAACTCCAATTAGGGCCACCTCCATCCAACACCTGAAGGTCTCAACACCTGAGGACCTCCACACTCAACATATGAAGGTCTCAACACTCAACACCTGAGGACCTCCACACTCAACATGTGAAGGTCTCAACACTCAACACCTGAGGACCTCCACACTCAACATGAGGACCTCCTCCACACTCAACATGTGAAGGTCTCAACACCTGAAGGTCTCCACCCTCCTGGGAAGTGCTGCCCTCACAAGAACTTCCCAACTGCTTCTTGGAGGAAACCAACTCCAAGCCATTCCATGATTCCATGAGCTTGAAGGTCCCTTCTTCCATGATTCCATCATCTTGAAGGTCCCTTCTTCCATGATCTTGAAGGTCCCTTCCAACCCATTCCATGATTCCATCATCTTGAAGGTCCCTTCCAACCCATTCCATGATTCCATCATCTTGAAGGTCCCTTCCAACCCAGCCCAATCTATCCTCATCAAAGGTCCTCAGCTTCTCCAGTTGAGTTTTTCCTCCATCATCATTTTTTTCTGCAGTTGGAGGTTTTTTATGGCCTTCAAATCCAAACTAAAGACTTGAAAATTCCAGAAACAAGGAAAAAAAGTCTCCTGGAGACAGCACAGGAGGTGGTTTGGGACCTCCAACGTGGTTGTTTGGCCTCTTGGGAGATTTGGAAGAGGAAATGGAGTTGAGATTGAAAAGAAAGAGGGGAAAGGGAGGCTAAAACTGCAGCTACAGGGAAAATTAAGACTAGAAAACTGACATTAAGAGGGAACAAATAGAAATTAAGATCAAAATAAAGCAAAATTAAGAGTAAAATTGAGATTAAGACCAAAAAAAAAAAATCAAAATTAAGACAGAAAGTTGAGTTTAAGACCCCCAAAAAATCAAAATTAAAACCAAAACATTGACAACAAGACCAAAAAAAAATAAATAAATCAAAGTTAAGGCTAAAAAATTGGAATTAAGAGAAAAAAATTAAATTAAGACTGAAGATCAAAATTAAGACAAAAAAACCTGAAAGGAAGACTAAAAATTGAAATTAAGACCAAAAAAATTGAAACTAAGGCTAAAAAAAAATCAGTTAGGACTGAAAATTAAGAGTGAAACAAATGAAATGAAGACTAAAACTCCAAATTCAGAGGAAAAACATTGAAAATGAAGACCAAGAATAATTCAAAATTAAGACTAAAAATTGAGCTTAGGACCAAAAAATTCACATGAAGTCCTAAAAAGTCAAAATTAAGAGCAAAAAAATCAGAATCAAAACCAATAATGGGCATTAAGCCTAAAACTGAGGCCTAAAACCTGCCTTTATTTCCCCCCTCTATTTGAGCTTTCTCCCTGCTGCTTTGACTTCTTTGTGGCAAGCGGCAGAAAATGAAGAGGAAAATGTTGGAAACGTTGGGAAAATGCTGGGGAAAGGGGGACACAACTGCTGGGGACGGGGGGACACAACTGCTGAGGGAGGGGGGGACACAACTGCTGAGGAAGGGGGGGGACACAACTGCTGAGGAAGGGGGGACACAGGCGCCGGGGGACGGGGGGGACACAGGCGCCGGGGGGACACAGGCGGGGGACACAGTTATGAAAGAAGTGGAAGAATGATTGGGAAAGGGGGGAAAATGAGGGGAAATGATGGAGAAAGTGGGGGAAAATGGTGGAGAAGGTGGGGAAATGGTGGAGGAGGTGGGAAAATGATGGAGAAGCTGGGGAAATGGTGGAGGACGGTGGGACAATTATGGAGAAGCTGGAAGAATGATTGGAAAAGGAGGAAAATGAGGGGAAATGATGGAGAAAGCTGGGGAAAATGGTGGAGAAGGTGGGAAAATGATGGAGAAGCTGGGGAAATGGTGGAGGAGGTGGGAAAATGATGGAGAAGCTGGGGAAGTGGTGGAGGAGGTGGGGAAACGGTGGAGGAGGAAAAAATGATGGAGAAGGACGAAAATGACGGAAGAAGGTGGAAAATGTCCAATGTTTAGGGAAAGAAATTGTTGGGAATGGGGGAGAAGTTGATGGGAATGAGGGGAGATATTGGGACTGGGGAAGGAATTGATGGGAATGGGAGGAAAGAAGAAGAAAGAACGGGAAAAGGATGGGAAAGGAGAGGAAAGGATTGGAAATGGAGGGAAAATGAGAGGGAAGTGGAAAGAAGGGAAAATAGGGGACAAAAGAATCGTACTGCAGAGAAAATAAGGGGAAATAAGAATTAAAAAGGATAGAAAAGAGGAGGAAAAGATAATAAAAAAGGAGATGAAAACAGGCCAAAATGAGGATTAAAAAGAAAGAAAAATCGGGGGAAATGAGAACTAAAAAGAAGAGAATTAAAAAGACACAAAACAGGTACAAGCCAGGCAAAACAACTTACACCCACGTAGCAAATGAGTAAAACATCAGTTCAAATCATTTCGAACCGTCCAAAACAGTAAAACGGGTGAAATTCTAAGGAGTACTTTTCAAACACTGAGAGAAGGGAAAGACGGAAATCAGAGTAACAAAAAGCCTGAAATCCAAACGCCAAAAGGCCTGAAAGAAGAATGAAAAGGATGAAACCCAATTCCCCCAAGAGTGAAATCGGAAGAATCCAAATCATGAGCTACAGCAAACGATCCCAGGATGTTGACGTGAAGAGAACAGAAATCATGGGGGGAAAACCGAATTAAAAACTACAGGAAGCAAAGGAATTCAAAGCCTAAACTGACAACACCCAACAAATGCTAAAATCCAAGTAATGAAGGTCGTGAAAGACAAATTTTGACTACTGCAGACATCCAAATTATTCCAATCCTGCAATGAAAATACCAAAACATGCTGAAGGGAAACTGAGGAAAAGAAGGAATTGGAAATAACCAAAAGATTGAAATACAAAGAATTCAAATGGGAAAACCCCAAACCAAACTAAAAACCCCAAGCAACTAAAATGCCAAACTAAGAAGGATGAAAATGGTGAAATAAAACCAGCCAAAAATATTAAAAATAATTCAAGTGAGGGGGAAAAAAAAAAAAACAAACTAAAATACCCAAATAAAAATAATGAAAAGAATGGAATAAAACCTCCAAAAATGTGGCAATAAAAATCCTACGGTGAAAAAGACTCCAAAGAAGAGAGAATAAAAATCTTAAAATAAGGACACTAATATAAAATGGAAATAAAGAGTAAATGCAACAAGAAATAAATTATATTAAATTAAAAAAAAAAAAAAGAAATAAACTAAAACAAACACAAGAAATAAATAAGATACAATACATAAAATGAAATAAACTACAATAAATGCAATAAACCACACAAAATGTGGTGAAGTGAATTCAATAAGCTAAAACTACATCAAGAAAAATGAAATAAACTAAAATAAATACTATAAAATACATAAAATGAAGTAAAATCAAACTAAAATAAATACAATAAAATACATAAAATGAAGTAAAATCAATTAAGCTAAAATACAATAAAATACATAAACTGAAATAAACTAAAATAAATATCGTAAAATACATAAAATGAAGTAAAATGAAATATACTAAATACAATAAAATATCGTAAAACACATAAAATGAAGTAAAATGAAATATACTAAATACAATAAAATACATAAAATGAAACAAACTGAAAAAAATCACAAAATACCTAAAATGAAATAAAATGAAATAAACTAAAAAATATCATAAGATACATAAAATACAGGAAAAAAATTAAACATAATGAAATAAATAAACTAAAATCAGTGAAACAAACTAAAGTAAAATAAAAGCAACAAAATCAACCCCAAAAATCTCAAATAGGAAGAATGAAAATGTTAAATTAAAGATAACCAAAATACTGAACTCCAACGAGTAAAAATAATGAAATAAAAACCTGCCCAAAAATGCTCAAATGAAAACTGAAATCATTTTACCAACCACCTAAATACTGAACTTAAAATACCAAAATTGCTACAGTAAAAAGAATCAAAATAATGGCATTTCAAACAAAAAAAGGAAAGAAAAGGAAAATGCTGAAAGAAAAAGAATCAGAAGAATGAACTCAAAACAACCAAAATGCTGAAATAAACAGAGCAAAAACCAGTCCAAAAACTCCCAGCAACGGACCAGACAGAGCCAAAATGGTAGAAGGAACAGAATCAAAGGGCCGAAAGCAAGCAACCCAAAAGCTCCACTGAAAATCATCCCAAGAATGAAATCAACCTCCCAAGAATAGTGGAATCAAGAGAGGAGAGCGTGTGGAAATGAAAATCCTCCCCAGAACAAAAAGAACCCAAAGGCTGCAGGAAAAAGAATCCAAATGCTAGAAGGGTTCCAAAGCGAAACTAAACCGAATGAAATCACCGGAGCCAAAACAGGTTACAATGGAACTGAGGCCGAGAAAGCCACACAACCCAAAACACGGTGCAAGGAAAATGCTTCCAGGAACGAAACTGGAGCAAGGAAATCGGTGGAGTAAAACTGATGAAAGGAATGAAGTCAACCCCCAAAAAAGATGAAAACACTAAGGATGAAACCGATGAAACCCAAGTACCCCAAACCGTTACAGCACACATGCCTGAAAGAAGCAACTCCGCAGAGCCAAAGCGCTAGAACAAAAAGCATTACAATGGGGGGAGGAAAAGGCTGCAATAAAACCCCAGAGCATCCTGCAATCAGACAGACCCCAAAATGCTACCACAAAGACCAGAGACACACTGAGCTCAACCCCCAAAAAAGCTACGATAGGAAGCAGAAGCCAAAGGCAATAAAGATACCAAAACTGTTGAAAGAAAAAGGACTCAAGCAGGAGGAGGAGAACCATGGAATGAAAAGAATAAAACTAGCAACAAGAATAAAGAGAGTCACAAAGAAGGAAAAGGGAAGGAGAAGGAAAAGGGAAGGAGAAGGAAAAGGGAAGGAGAAGGAAAAGGGAAGGAGAAGGAAAAGGGAAGGAGAAGGAAAAGGGAAGGAGAAGGAAAAGGGAAGGAGAAGGAAAAGGGAAGGAGAAGGAAAAGGAGAAAAAAGGAAGGAAGGAAAAGGGAAGGAGAAGGAAAAGGAAGAAGGAAAGGAAAAGGGAAAAGGGAAGGAGAAAAAAGAAGGAGAAGGAAAAGGGAAGGAGAAGGAAAAGGGAAGGAGAAGGAAAAGGGAAGGAGAAGGAAAAGGAAAAAGGAAAAGGGAAGGAGAAGGAAAAGGGAAGGAGAAGGAAAAGGGAAGGAGAAGGAAAAGGGAAGGAAGGAGAAGGAAAAGGGAAGGAGAAGGAAAAGGGAAGGAGAAGGAAAAGGGAAGGAGAAGGAAAAGGGAAGGAGAAGGAAAAGGGAAGGAGAAGGAAAAGGGAAGGAGAAGGAAAAGGGAAGGAGAAGGAAAAGGGAAGGAGAAGGAAAAAGGAAGGAGAAGGAAAAGGGAAGGAGAAGGAAAAGGGAAGGAGAAGGAAAAAAGGAAGGAGAAGGAAAAGGGAAGGAGAAGGAAAAGGGAAGGAGAAGGAAAAGGGAAGGAGAAAAAGGGAAGGAAAAGGGAAGGAGAAGGAAAAGGGAAGGAGAAGGAAAAGGGAAGGAGAAGGAAAAGGGAAGGAGAAGGAAAAGGGAAGGAGAAGGAAAAGGGAAGGAGAAGGAAAAAGGAGAAGGAAAAGAAGGAGAAGGAAAAGGGAAGGAGAAGGAAAAGGAAGGAGAAGGAAAAGGGAAGGAAGGAAAAGGAAAAAGGGAAGGAGAAGGAAAAGGGAAGGAGAAGGAAAAGGGAAGGAGAAGGAAAAGGGAAGGAGAAGGAAAAGGGAAGGAGAAGGAAAAGGGAAGGAGAAGGAAAAGGGAAGGAGAAGGAAAAGGGAAGGAGAAGGAAAAGGGAAGGAGAAGGAAAAGGGAAGGAAAAGGGAGAAGGAAAAGGGAAGGAGAAGGAAAAGGGAAGGAGAAGGAAAAGGGAAGGAGAAGGAAAAGGGAAGGAGAAGGAAAAGGGAAGGAGAAGGAAAAGGGAAGGAGAAGGAAAAGGGAAGGAGAAGGAAAAAAAGATTAAAAAGAAGGAAAAAAAAGATTAAAAAGAAGGAAAAGATTAAGAGGGAAAATATTAAAAAGAATAAAAGACCTAAAAGATTAAAAATACTAAAAAAGAAAAATAAGACTAAAAATACTCAAAAGAATAAAAAGAATAAAAATACTTGAATAAAAAGATTTAAAAGGAAAAGAATAAAAATAACATGTTTAAAAGAATTAAAATATTAAAAATAAAAAGGAGAAAGAGGAAGAAAAAGGAAGAAAAAGAAAAGAAAAGGAAAGCGAAGAGAAGGGAGAAAAAGAAACTGAGAAGAATTCAAGCTAAGAGCAAAGTCATGAAATCATCTCAGGAAGACTAGAGAAGGACCTCAAAACGACAGTGGAAGTGAGAGAGAGAGGGGCCAAAATGCTCCAGGCTGAACAAAAGGATGGCAGAATTGGGTAAGAAAGACAGAACAGGAATTCTAGAAGGCCCAAAATCAGCTGAAAATGATCCTGCCAGGAAGGGCCCCCCCGGAGCTCATCCACTCCAAAGCCCCTGCCAGAGGAGGAGTGCCCAGGGCAGGTCATCCAGGAAGGCATCCAGGGGAGAGGCCACAACCCGCCCTGGGCAGCCTGCTCCAGGCCTCCTGCACCCTCCCCAGGCACAAACTTTTTCCCTCATAGAATGGTTGGGGTTGGAAGGGACCCCCAAAGCTCATCCAGCTCAAGCCCTCTGCAGCCAGCAGGGACATCCCCCACTAGATCAGGTTGCCCAGAGCCCTGTTGAACTTCACCTTGAACGTCTCCAGGGATGGAGCCTCAACCACCTCCCTGGGCAACCTGTTGCAGTCTTCCAGCAGCCTCCTGGTGCAGCACTTGTTCCTTACACCCAACCTCAATCTGCTCTGCTCTCACTTCAAACCATTGCCCCTGGGCCTCTCCCCTGCAGGCCCTTGGAGCCAGTCCCCTCTGCAGCCTTCTTGGAGCCTTCTTCAGGTCCTGGAAGGTTGCTCTAAGGTCTCCTTGGAGCCTTCCTCTTCTCCAGGCGGCACAACCCCAGCTCCCTCAGCCTGGCCTTGGAGCAGAGGTTCTCCAGGAGAACCTCTCTGGACCTACTCAGCACAGGCCTTCCAATCCACCCCAGGATGCCTTTGGCTGCCTTGGCCACAAGAGCACCTTGCTGACTCCCGGGCAACCTTCCCTCCCCCAGGACCTTCCAGGTGCTCTCCAACAGCTCAGTCCCCAACCAGTTTTGGAGGCACTGAAGGAATTCTGGAGGCACCGAGGGAATTCTGGAGATATGGAGGTGTGGAAGGAATTCCGGGTGGTTTTCAGGAGCTTTTGGTGTATTTAAGGAATTTTTTCCGTGCCTCTTGGCTTTCCCTCAGAGGAAGAAGCAGGGAAACAGCAGCACCGAGCTGGATACGAGGAGGAAACCGCTGCCCACCAGCACCCATCGACCACTTTCTGCCCTTCCAAATCCCAAACATATGGAACAAAAAGCTAAAAATCAGGATTAAAAAGCAGGCAAAGCCCCACCCAGTAACTGCAAACCCATCCAGTAAACACTCCCCTGTGGACACTTCCCTACCCAGCAGGAAGAGCCCCCCAAGAGGTCAGTCCCCAGCCCCTCCTGCTCCAGGAGGTTGTTCTTGCCCGGATGAAGTCCTAGGAGCAAGGCCCTAAATAACAACGAAGAGGATTTTCTGGGCTCATCTGAAAATCACTAAATAAGAAGAGAAAAATTTCCTGGATCATCCAAAAATTAAGACACAGAGAGAATTTTCCTGGACCATCTGAAAATTAAGACAGAGAATTTTCCTGGACCATCTGAAAATTAAGACAGAAATTTTCCTGGACCATCTGAGTCTAATAAATGCTAAAGAGAATCCTCTCGGATCATCCCCAACGACAGCAGAAAGACGAATTCCCTGGCTCACCTCAAATCTCATCAAGCAAATTCTCTTGGCTCATCTGAAAAGTATCAGACGATAAAGACCTTTTCCTGGCTCATCTATACAATTGATAAATAGTAAAGACCTTTTTTCTCGGCTCATCTGAAAATTGATAAATAATAAAGACATTTTTTCTTAGATGATCCAAAAAATTGATCAATAATACAGAAATTTTTTCTTGGCTCATCCAAAAATTGATAAGTAACAAAGAAAATTTTCTTAGATCATCTGAAAACTGATATATAATAAAGAAAATTTTTTCTCGGCTCATCTAAAAATTGATAAATAACAAAAAGAAAATTTTTCTTGGCTCATCTGAAAATTGATAAATAACAAAGAAAATTTTTCTTGGCTCATCTGAAAATTGATAAATAACAAAGAAAATTTTTCTTGGCTCATCTGAAAATTGATAAATAACAAAGAAAATTTTCTTGGCTCATCTGAAAATTGATAAATAACAAAGAAAATTTTCTTGGCTCATCTGAAAATCGATAAATAACAAAGAAAATTTTCTTAGATCACCTACAAACTGATAAATAATAAAGAAATTTTTCTTGGCTCATCTAAAAATTGATAAACAATAAAGAAAATTTTCTTAGGTGATCTAAAAATTGATAAATACTAAACAATTTTTTCTTGGCTCATCTAAAAATTGATAAAGATTTTTTTTCCCTGGGCTCATCTACAAGTGAATAAATAATAAAGAAAAATTTTTGGCTCATCTAAAGAGTTGATAAATAAGAAAGAATTTTTCCTGGGCTGATCTAAAAAATGAATAAATAATGAAGTAAATTTTCTTGGCTCATCTGAAAATGAATGAACAATAAAGAATTTTTTTCTTAGGTCATCTGAAACAAGGAATGAATAAGGAAGAGAATTTGCTTGGCTCATCTAAAAATTCATAACTAATACAGAATTTTTTCTTGGCCACTCTAAAAAAAATAACAACTAATAAAGAATTTTTTTCTTAGGTCATCCAAAAATGAAGAAATAACAGAGAGAATTTTCTTGGCTCCTCTTACAATTAATAAATAATGAATACATTTTGCTAAGGTCATCTTAAAATCAATACATAACGAACAGATTTTGCTAAGATCATCTGAAAACGAATAAGCAGCAAGAGAGAATTGTCTTGGATGATCGAAAAACTAACAGAGACATTTGCCTTAGGTCACCTCAAAACTAAATGATGAAGAGAATTGCCTTGGATCACCTCAAAGTGAATAAACAACAGAGAGAATTGTCTTGGATCACCTCAAATTTGATAAACAATAAAGAGAGTTCTCTGGGAGAATCTGAATTTAAGAAGGAACATTTTCTTGGATCATCTCAAAGCTAACGAAGAACAGAGAAGATTTTTCTGCATCATCTAAAAATTAATAAATAATAAATAAATAGCATTTTCTTGGATCATCTGAATTTGTGCCATGGTTTAGCTGATCAGATGGTGTTGGGCGAGAGGTTGGACTCGATGATCTCAAAGGTCTTTTCCAACCTGGTTAATTCTATTCTATTCTGCTCTAATTTAATAAATAATGAAGAGACTCTTTTTGGATCATCTAAAAACCAATTAAAAACTAAAGGGAATTTCTTGGATAGTCTACATTGAGTCAATATTAAGTAGATTATTGTTGAGTAGTAGAATACGTCTGATCAATGAGAATCAATGGAGATTGTCAAACAACAGAATCAATGCAAGAAGCAAGAATCAATAGAATATTCTTGGATTATATCATGAAGTTTATAAGGAAGAATAAAGGAATATTGAAGGAGAAGGAGAAGGAGAAGGAGAAGGAGAAGGAGAAGGAGAAGGAGAAGGAGAAGGAGAAGGAGAAGGAGAAGGAGAAGGAGAAGGAGAAGGAGAAGGAGAAGGAGAAGGAGAAGGAGAAGGAGAAGGAGGAGAAGGAGAAGGAGAAGGAGAAGGAGAAGGAGAAGGAGAAGGAGAAGGAGAAGGAGAGGAGAAGGAGAAGGAGAAGGAGAAGGAGAAGGAGAAGGAGAAGGAGAAGGAGAAGGAGAAGGAGAAGGAGAAGGAGAAGGAGAAGGAGAAGGAGAAGGAAGAAGTAGTCAAGTTAATGATAATAAATTGATATTATTCAATACCCAAGTTGATAAATAAGAATCAATAGACTATTATTGGATAATATCATTCAGTTCATAAGTAAGAATAAAGGAATACCATTGAATGGAATAAATAAGGATACATTAATTGCATTCAATAATCAATTTAATAGATCATAGTAAATAATAATAGATGATTGGTAATAAAAAATAATAAATGATAAATTCTTGGGTAAAGGGAATAAATCTCGCTGAATACACTAAATGGCAGGAATAAGAATAAATCAATATTCTTGAACACCAGAGCCAATGTAGTAAGTAATAAGAGAATATTGTTGGCCAATCTGATAAAGTTAATAGGTAAATGAATATTATTGACTACAGCAAGGCTAATAAGAATAAATGAATATTCTTGAATAGTAAAGTCATTAAATAATATGAAATAGAACACTATTGGCTAATATCATAAAGCAAGTAAGAGTAAAGGAGTATTATTGGTTATATAAAGTTAATAAATAAGAGTAAAGGAGTATAATTGGTTATATAAAGTTAATAAATAAGAACGAATTAATATTAGTCAAGAATAGGATGAATTTACTAAATACTAAATAGAACCTCCTTGGACAATAAAGTTACTAAGCATAAAAAGACTATTCTTGAATAATGTAATAAAGTTAATAATTAAGAATAAATTAATATTATCAAATATAATAAAGTCAATGACTAAGGAAAATTATTATTGAATAATATAATACAGTTAATAACTAAGAATAACTGAGTATTACTGCATATAATAAAGTTAAATAATAATAAATAGGTTATTGAATTATATAGTTAATGACTAATAATAGCTGAGTATTACCCAATATTATAACAGAGTTAATAAATTAGAAGACATAGAAGATTCTTGGGTAATACAATTAATTTACTGACTAATAACAAATTAATATTATCCAATAATATAATAAATGTAATGAATAAGAAGATATTGAATAATATCATTAACTTAATTAGTAATAATTAATACTATCTCATAGCATGGGATCTGGAATACCTAGGAATAACCAGAAGATTCTGCAAGAAGATCATTAATTTAATGAAGAACTGAATGTTAGCCAAGAAGATAACAAAGTTAATGAGCAAGAAGAAACAGAAGAGGCTTGAACAATAGCTTTGATGTACTGCAGATTAATAAATATTACCTAATCCTATCACCTTGCCCTGGTTGACCTTCACCAGGTCGGCTTGGGTCCACCTCTCCAACCTGTCCCAAGTCCTTCTGGATGGATCTCTTCCCTCCAGCACCGCGCAGCTCGTAGGAAACACATCACCACCCTGAGGTGCTCGTCACCCTGAGGTCCTCACCACCCCCAAGGCCTTCTCCTCAAGGCTTCCCTCCACCCAGCCTGCATTTCTGCTGGGACTGGCCCAATCTTGCCCTTACTGACCTTCATGAGGTTGCCTTGGGTCCACCTCTCCAACCTAAGTCCTGCCCTCCAGCACCACACAGCTTGGCGGCACCCAGAAACATCTCAACCCCACTCTGGCCATGTCACCACCAAAGAGCAGCCACCACCGGTCCCACTATGGCCCCCTGAGGGCCACCACTGGTCTGGACCTCCCTCGAAGTTGGGTTAGGAGAGCCCAAAATTAGCTCAAACCCCACAAACCACCCCAAAACCTCAACCAGCTCAACTAAGCCAAACCTAACTACCCTGTGGTTAGGAGCTGCTACTGCTCAGTTCCATCACAAGATGATGGCTTGGAGGTGGAAAAAGGCTCAAAGGACATCACAGAACCATGGACCCTGAAGATCCCTTCCCACCCACTGCACGATTCCATGACCTGCAAGGTCCCTTCCCACCCATTCCATGATTCCATGACCTGCAAGGTCCCTTCCCACCCATTCCATGATTCCATGACCTGCAAGGTCCCTTCCCACCCATTCCATGATTCCATGACCTGCAAGGTCCCTTCCCACCCATTCCATGATTCCACAACCTGCAAGGTCCCTTCCAAACCATTCCATGATTCCACATCCTGCAAGGTCCCTTCCAAACCATTCCATGATCCTATGACCTTCAAGGTCCCTTCCACCCCACCCCCTAGCCCCCATAAAGAAGACAAATCAGAGGTCCCTCAACATCTCCAGTACCCCAATATCTGCAGCACCTCAACATCTCCAGCACCTCAACCTGGTGGCCACCAGCAGCTACATCAAGCCAGAAGGGAGGAAACAGAGGAGAGAGCTCATAAGAAACCAATCCCCCCAAAGCTGAATTATTTAGGGACTTCCTTTTAACTGTTGTCATCTCTCCTCAGCTTCTGAGCTCCAAGAGGAGCTCCACAGCTGCTGCCAGATGGTTGAACCTCTTCCATCCAGATTAATTTTAGATGGCCTCCTCCTTCAGCAGGAGATCAAAACCCCTCCCTGAGCTACTCTCTGATGGCTTCAGGCCGAGTTTGCTCCAAGCAGAACCTGAGCAGAGCACTACCAGGACCTAGGTGGAGGCTTGAGGGATTTATCTCCCTGAGCCTTGGGATGGCCACCAGGCAGGGAGCTTCACTCTGCTTAGAAGACAGGAAGGAGGAGGGCGAGGGGAAGGAAGGAGGAGGGCGAGGGGAAGGAAGGAGGAGGGCGAGGGGAAGGAAGGAGGAGGGCGAGGGGAAGGAAGGAGGAGGGCGAGGGGAAGGAAGGAGGAGGGCGAGGGGAAGGAAGGAGGAGGGCGAGGGGAAGGAAGGAGGAGGGGAAGGAGGAGCGAGGGGAAGGAAGGAGGAGGGCGAGGGGAAGGAAGGAGGAGGGCGAGGGAAGGAAGGAAGGAGGAGGGCGAGGGGAAGGAAGGAGGAGGGCGAGGGAAGGAAGGAGGAGGGCGAGGGGAAGGAAGGAGGAGGGCGAGGGGAAGGAAGGAGGAGGGCGAGGGGAAGGAAGGAGGAGGGCGAGGGGAAGGAAGGAGGAGGGCGAGGGGAAGGAAGGAGGAGGGCGAGGGGAAGGAAGGAGGAGGGCGAGGGGAAGGAAGGAGGAGGGCGAGGGGAAGGAAGGAGGAGGGCGAGGGGAAGGAAGGAGGAGGGCGAGGGGAAGGAAGGAGGAGGGCGAGGGAAGGAAGGAGGAGGGCGAGGGGAAGGAAGGAGGAGGGCGAGGGGAAGGAAGGAGGAGGGCGAGGGGAAGGAAGGAGGAGGGCGAGGGGAAGGAAGGAGGAGGGCGAGGGGAAGGAAGGAGGAGGGCGAGGGGAAGGAAGGAGGAGGGCGAGGGGAAGGAAGGAGGAGGGCAGGAGCAAAAAGTGACTACAGGGGCTGGAAAGAGGCAAATTTGGGTGAGGTGGTGCCCAGGAGGTGACTAAAAGGGAGCTGCAAAGCTTCCAGTTCCCTCCTTCCCCACCTCCACTTTGTCCCCAGCTCTTCCTTCTCCCCCCAACTTATTCCTTTAGCTTCCCTTCCACAAAGGGATTGGAGGTAGCTGCAGGTCCAGGAGGTGCTGGAACCTCTACAGCTCCATTTACTACCAGGAGCAAAGTCCCAAACTCCCCAAATCAACCTTTCCTCCTGGTTGGAACTCAAGATTTAACCTCTTCCAACTCTGCCCTGTGCTGGTTGAGGTCAATTCAAAGATCAGAGCTTGGGCCTTGGGGGTTTTGATGCCTCCGCAGCCAGGATTCGGAAGAGGAGGAGGAGGCTTTACACCCAGACATAGCTGGCAGGAGAGGAAGCAAGGAGGATTTGCCTTCTTCCTCAGCATCATGATCCAAGCTCAGGGAGGAAAATGATGCAAGGAGTTGCTTCTGGGGTGCTTAAGGAGTTCAAAAGTCCTTTTTGAGGGGCCAAAAAGAGAATTAAAGAGGAACAACCAGCAAAAGCTGGACCTAAAAAGGGGGTTGAAGGGAGAGGTCATCCTCATTTTGCCCCTTTGTCAACAGCAATTCTGCACTAGACGCCTCCAAAACTGCCACTTTGCCCCCAAAACCTCCTCAGTAAATTGTTGTGCCCTAAACATATTCCTCCTACCCCTCAAAGGCCCTACCCAGAGCAGCCACAAACCCTTTGAATTAAATCCCTCTCATCCCTCTATTAATCCCCAGATCGTGGCCTTTCCCACACCAGTTCTGCACCAAACCCCTCAAAATTTGCCATGCTCCCCCCAAATTGCCATTTTCCCCTCAAAACTGCCATTTGGCCCCAAAAGCCTCCTCAATAAGTTGCCTTTTTTTTTTTGCCCTGCCGTTCTTCCCTCCTACCTCTGAAAGGCCTTAACCAGAGCAGCCACAAACCCTATGGATTAAATCCATTTTTTCCCCTATTAATCCCCAAACTGAGGCCCTTTTCCCACTGGAAAAAAAAATGAACTGTAATTAAAAATCCTAATAAACAGATTTCCCTTTCCATTTATTTCTCCCCTCCCCTCCCCCCTTCTGTAAACCCGTTGTGAAGTGGCGATTTCCCTGCTCGGCGCTGGCTCCAGCGCTGGCTCTGACGCAGGCCAGGCCTTAATCAACCCCAATGGCAAAGCAAAACTCTCCAGAGGAGCCCTTGGAAAATCCAGGAGGAAGGAAAACTGAGGAGGACATTCGGGAGGTGCTTCCCAAAATGCCTTTCCTTGGGATGTGGTGTTTGGTTTGGTTTTGATCTCCGAGCTTAAAAATCAAAGCAGAGCTTCCTCTGGAGTTCCTCAAGTGGTTGGGAGCTGAGGAAAGGAAAGGAAGGAGGAAAAGGCTGAAAGAGTTGAGGGAAACGAGAAGGATTTGAGTCCTTTAGGGGCCTTCTCCTTCTCTTTCAGCCTTTTCCCCTTCCCTTCGGGGCTTTTTCTTTCTCTTTGGGGCCTCTAATTCTCTTGGGGGTCATTTGACTTCTTTTTGGGACAGTTTATTTCTCTTTGGGATGGTTTATTTCTCTTTGGGGTCCTTTTCCTTCAATTTGGGCTCTTTTTCCTTCAATTTGTTTTTGCTCTTTAGGGTCTTTTTTTTTTAGTGCTCTTCGGGATCTTTTTTTCCTCCTTTTGAGGTTCTTTTCCTCCTACTCAAGGTCCTTTTCTTTCCTGTGGGGTCTTTTCCTTCTCTTGGGGGGGGGGGTGTCTTTCTCCTTCCTTTTGGCGCCTTTTCCTTTTCTTTGAGATCATTTCCTTCTCTTTGGGGGCATTTTTCCTTCTCTTTGGGACCTTTTTCATCCCTTTGGGACCTTTTCCCCCTTTTTTCTCCTCCTCTCTCCCCAAGAAACTTGGGCTTAAGGCAGAGAAGAAGCCCCGAGCCAAGCAAAGCTCCCACAGAGTGCACCCAAGAGGCTCAGAAGGGACCTCAAGGATTATGTGGACCACAAAAATCAATACAAATGGAGCCCTCTTTTCAAGAGGATTCAGCAAGAGGAGCTCAGCTCAAGGCTTCAGAAGGATGGAGGGGGAAAGGGGAAGGCTTCCTTCGCCTCGCTCCAGTCCCAATTAGCAACCTGCATAATGAGAAGAATAAACTGCCTTCATCTCTTGCTAATTGGAGCTGTCTCCAGGCCTGCCACAAAACCTCTTCCTCCAGCCCTCCTCTGGTCACTAAGCAGCTCCCAACTCCATTGTTTTTTTCTTTTGCCTCCACTGCTCAGCTCCTTCCAGCACGGAATCTTCGCCATCTACCACACAGTCACCACGCTTCACCTGCGCCTCCAAAGCCGCCACCACCACCAAGCTGAAGGCCAAAACCAGTCCATTCCTTCCTGACCAACTTCGGGGCAGCTACTCCTTGAATCCCACCTAAAGCATGGAAGAAATTCAGGACTGAGGGGGGTTAGCATCCCATTGTGCAAGGCACACTCCGGGTTCCACCAGCGAGCACAGAACCACATCCTTCACCAGCAAACTGCTGCCTTCCCAGCTACAAACCAGTGTCCTCCCAGTACCAAACTGGTGAGAAAAGTCCTGGTTTGGTTTTAAATACGGCTACTCCTAGAGGATATTCAGGACTGAGGGAGTTCTGCATCCCATTGTGCAAGGCGCAGTCCAGGTTCCACCAACGAGCACAGAGCCACAGCCTCCACCAGCAAACTGCTGCACTCCCAGTGCCAAACTGCTGCCTTCCCAGTGCCAAACCGCACCCCTCCCAGTACCAAACCAGTGCCCTCCCAGTGCCAAACTGGTGAGAAGAGACCTGGTTTGGTTTTAAATACAGCTACTCCTAGAGGATATTCAGGACTGAGGGAGTTCTGCATCCCATTGTGCAAGGCGCAGTCCAGGTTCCACCAACGAGCACAGAGCCACAGCCTCCACCAGCAAACTGCTGCCCTCCCAGTGCCAAACTGCTGCCTTCCCAGTGCCAAACCGCACCCCTCCCAGTACCAAACCAGTGCCTTCCCAGTGCCAAACTGGTGAGAAGAGACCTGGTTTGGTTTTAAATACAGCTACTCCTAGAGGATATTCAGGACTGAGGGAGTTCTGCATCCCATTGTGCAAGGCGCAGTCCAGGTTCCACCAACGAGCACAGAGCCACAGCCTCCACCAGCAAACTGCTGCCCTCCCAGTGCCAAACTGCTGCCTTCCCAGCACCAAACCACTGCCTTTCCACCATCCAACCGCTGCCTTTCCACCATCCCACTGCTGCCGGCCCAGGGGGAAGAGTTGAGTTCCGTTTTCCCCACCCTGGAGAGGACTCCTCTGCCCTCCCTCGCTGCCTTCCCTTGGCACTCCCGAACCCCAAATCCTTTCCTGTTTCCTTCCCCTCTCCATTTCCCCTTCCAGGAGGGATTTCTCCCTGGAAAAAAACAAAAAAGAAAAAAGCAAGCAAGCCTCCCAACTCTGCATTGATTAACTTCCCCAAGTCTCCAGTCAATTGCTGCTAGACCCCAAGTGTTAGCTTGCTGCATTGAGTGGTATAGAAGCATGACAAATTGATTTGTCTGGCACAAACAGGCGCCCGCTTCCCTCCAGTGAAAACAAATATTTAGGGATTGGGCTTTAAATCACTTATTAAAATGATGTAATTCGGGGCGGGGGGGGGGGGAAGAGGGGAAAAAAAAACCTCCAACAACGACAACAAAAATAGGGATTAAAATCTTTTTTAGCTCGGGAAACAATGCTGGAGAAGTGAGGAGGGAAGGGGAGGAGGAGGAGGCAGAAGCCTTTCCCAGCCGCAGCTGAGGATCGTTTGGGAATCAGATTGGGGAAGGGGAGGGGAAAAAAAAAAAAAAAAAAAAAAAAAAAACCCCAGAGGCCGGGTCCTGAAGTGGGGGTGAAGCGGAGCGCACCCTCGGGGCGGGAACGGAGCAGATGTGGGCTGGGCCTGGGTGGGGCTGGAGCCTTTGGGGCTCCAAGCGCCTCCCCGCGCCCCGGGAGGGTCCCAGCGCAGCGCCCGGAGCCCGCTTCCAGCTGACCAGCCCCAGCCCCCGCCCCTCACCCAAAGTTAACTGCTGGGGAGGAGAAAGCAGAAAGCCAAGCCAAAAGCCTCGGAACACAGCCCCCCGCCCCGTCCCGCTGCCGTGTTTCTGCCCCGTGTTTGTTTCTGTCGCCCCCGGCCTGCCTCCCGTTCCCCGCGACACTTCTGCTCTCCCTGCCCCTTTCACAGGGCTGCCGGCGCGCAGGGGGAGGTTTGTCTCGCAACCAGGACACCCTCCCCTCCAGCCCCCCCGGGGCAGAAGGCAAAGAGGCCGAAAATAAAGGTAAAAGTACCGCTTGGGGCTGCTCCTTGCGGGCCGCTGCTCAGAGCTCCTGCGCTGCCCTCACGCAGGGCAGCCGCGCGCCGCTCCCGCCGCTCCGGGCCGCCCGCCAACCGGCCCGCCGCGCGCCCCTGCCCGCGCCCGCGCCCCTGCCCCGGCCCGCGCCCCTGCCCCACACCTCGGGGCTCAGCTCCCCGCCTCGGGGCTCAACACCTCACCTTGCTCCACTGGACACCACAGCCAAGGCGAAGCAGCTCCCAGCAGAGCGACATTTCCACCTCCCGCACCACGCACACCCTTCCTTTCCCACCCAGGACCTCGGCTCCCTCGCAAGGGCTTGGGGGGATTTGCCCTCCCATTGCCTTCCTCCTCTGCCTCTGCACTCCTTCATGCCTCTCTTTTTTACCCTCTGTCCATTCTTCCCCTTTTTATCCAAGCCTGCCTCTTCTTCCACCCAGTTCTGTCTTTTTTTAAGCCTGTTGCCGTCAATTCTTTCCCTTTCTTAGCCAATTCTTCCTCTTTTTGTATCCAATTCTTCCTTTTTTATCCAATTCTTCCTCTTTTTTTAGTCCAATTCTTCCCTTTTTTAATCCAATTCTTCCCCTCTTTATCCAATCCTTTCCCTTTCTTATCCAATCCTTTCCCATCCAATCCTTTCCTCTTTTCTATCCAATTCTTCCTTTTTTAATCCAATTCTTCCCTTTCTTTATCCTCTTTGCTTCAATTTTCTCTATTTTTATGCTCTTTGCCCCAATTAGGCTTTTTTATGCTCTTTGCTTCAATTCTTCCTCTTTTTCACCCAATCCTTGCCCTTTTTTACCCAACCCCTTCTCTTTTTTCTCCAATTCTTGCCTTTTTTTTTTTAACCCAATTCTTGCCCTTTTTTATCCTGTTTGCTCAAATCCTTTCCTTTTTTTATCCTGTTTCCTTCAATTCTTTCCTTTTTATCCATTTTTCCCTTTTTCACCCAATCCTTCCCTTTATTTAATCCAATCCTTCCCTTTTTTACCCAATTCTTTCCTTTTTAAAATCCAAATTCTTCCCCTTTTAACCCAATCCTTCCCCTTTTTACCTGATTCTTTCCTCTTATTAACCAATTCTTTATTTATCCTCTTCCCTTCCATTTTTCCATCTTGTTCCCTTCAATTCTTTTTTGTAACCCAATTCTTTCCCTTTTTTACCCAATTCTTTCCCTTTTTTACCCAATTCTTTTCTTATCCTCTTCCATTTTTTATCTTGTTCCCATCAATTCTCTTTTCATTCAATCCTTCCCTTTTCTACCCAATCCCTCTCTTTTTATCCAATTCTTTCCTTTTTTCATCCAACTCTTTCCCTTTTTATCCAATTCCTTCTATTTTAACCCAACTCTTCCCTTTTTCTACCCAATCCTTTCCTTTTTTCATCCTTTCATTTTTTATCCTGTTCCCTTCATTTTTTTTAACCCAATCCTGCCCTTTTTTTATCCAATTCCTCCTTTTTTAACCCAATTCTTCCTTTTAAACCCCATTCTTCCTTTTTAACCCAATCCTTCCGTTTTTAACCCAATCCCTCCCTTTTTTTTTTACCCGTTCCTTCCCTTTTAATCCAATCCTTTCCTTTTAATCAATCTTTCCTTTTTTCCCCCCAATCCTTCCCCTTTCCGCCCTCTTCCCCTCAATTCCTTCCTCTCTTCCCCCTCCTCCTCTCCGCTCCCCAGCCACCACCGGCTCCAAGCCTCCTCCGGCCGCTCCCGACGCCGAGAAGCCCGAACCTCTCCCAAGCTCCCCTTCAGAATTCCACCCAAGAAGCGCCCCCCAAAAACTCCAATCTACATAACCCCCCCAGATATCCTCAGCAGCCCCCCCAGACCTCCGGGAAGCAGCAGGGAAGCCAGAGGCAGGTCCCGGCGGCGGCGCTCGGGGACCGGTTCCCTCCCGATCGGAAGGGATCTGCCGCCCGGCAGAGATCGAACCAAGCTCACAACAAAGCTAAAATCCCTCTGGAATTCTGCTCCTTTTTGGGGGTCACTAAAACCCAGGAAAACCACCAGCCCCCCCAGTAAAAAGCAGGAATTCTGACATACTGGAGCCGGTGAAGTGTCCGCTGGCCAAGGAAGTTGGTCCGTTCTTCCCGCTGCTCACGGGAGGTGAAAACATCTGAAAGGAACCAAAACCAAAAGGATTAGTCCCAGGGAAAAAGCAAAGCTCCTCATCCCTCCATAGTCCAAAACTTCCTTCCCTGGAATTTTAGCTCCTTCCCAACCTTTTCCAAAGGATTTGTAGAAGCCTCTCCCCTCACCCCTCCCTCCCCAGTCAGCTTCCGTTCGGTTCCTTAAGCTCCCCCCGAGCGACGCTTTGCTTCCCAAGGGGTTGGGAGCAATCCCAGAGCCAAACTGGGAAGCAGGGATTGCTCCTCAATCCCAGGCTCCCAGAGCCAAACTGGGAAGCAGGGATTGCTCCACAGTCTCCTGATCCAATCTGGGATTCAGGATTAGCTCAGTCCCCTGATCCAGGCTGGGAAGCAGGGATTGCTCCTCCATCTCCAGATCCAAACTGGGATTCAGGGCTTGCTTCCCTCCAATCCCAGTCCTCAACCACAGGATCCATGCTGGAAAAAATGGGATTTGCTCCCCAATCCCAGTCCCCTGCAGCAGGATCCACACTAAGGAAGCACAGCTTGCACCTCAATCCCCAGATCCAAGCTGGGAAGGACCTTCCACCCCAATCCCTAGATCCAAGCTGGGAAGCAGATGTTGCACCCCAGCCCCCAAATCCAAGCTGGGAAAGCAAATCCTGCACCCCAAGAATCCCAATCTCCAGCAGCAAAATCCAAACTGGGAGAAGGGGAATTTTCTCCCCTTTTTCTGGAATTTTCTCTCCTTTTCCTAGGATCACCCCCCCCTTTTTCCTAGGCTTGTCTCCCTTCTCCTAGGCTCTTCTCCCCTTTCCCTAGGATCCTCTCCCTTTCCCTAGGTTCTTCTTCCCTTTTCCTAGGCTCTTCTCCCCATTTCCTAGGATTTCCTCCCATTCACCTAGGATTTTCCTCCTTTTTTCTAGGATTTCCTCCCCATTCCCTAGGGTTTTCCCCCCCTAGGGTTCCCCCCTCTCAGGCTCTTCTCCCCTTTGCCCAACCTTTCCTCCCCTTTGCCCAGCTCTCCCCCTGCCCAGCCCCCAGCCAGGGAAGCTTGGGAGGGAATTGGAGGCGGCAGAACCTTGGCTTTCAATGCTGCAGGATCCATTTGGAAGCTCCTCCTGGCATCTGGACCCCCCCAAAGTGCCACCTGCCCTCCAGTCTCAGTTCATCTCCCAGCACAAGAGGGGAAAATTGGAAGCAGAGCTCCTCTCTCCCCCTTCTTTTTGCTTCCTCCTCTCCCTCCCTCCCTCTCCTCTTTCCTCTCTCCTCTCCTCTCCTCTCTCTCTCCCCAGCAATTTCTTTCCACCCCTAATTGGTTTCTCTCTTCACCGACGTGGAAGCAAATTCGCCACCTTCCCTGACTCACTGCCTGCCAAAAAAGCCCAAAGAGAAAGAACAAACAAGAGAGGGGAGGGGGAAGGGGGGAAAAAAAGTGGAAGAAGGGGGGAAACAAAAAGAAATAAAGAGAAAGGAGGTTGTTGGGGGGCAGGGGGGGGAGAGGGGAAAACTCCCTCAGGCTCCTTCTTTTTCTCCCCCTCTCCAAGCCGTTCCCTTGGCTTGAAAGGGATCAAAGAGGGGAGGCAAAGAAGGGAATCAAGGGGATGTGTTTGGGTTCTTTCGGGGGGAGGTGGCTGGCTTTGCTGCTACATAAATACATTGGGGGGGTTTGGAGGTGTCGAGGAAGGTGAGGAAGAGGCTGAGGGGAGAGGGAGGGAACGAGGCCAAGTGCAGGAAGGAAACCAGGCCTCGAGCCCTGCCCCCCCCCCCCAAATCCCTGTTTATTAATAATGCTAATGATTGTTAAGCAACTGAGCACTAATTATTACTGATAAGAAGGCGGCAGAGCTGCAAGGGTGCTGAAAAGGGAGCTTGGAGCACTTGGAGGGGCCAGAAGCCAGCAGGAATTTGGGGGAGAGGGGGAAAAAAAGCCTTCCGGGGAGCCAGGCTGCCAATTGCCCTCCGCTTTTACCCCCCCCCGAAAATCAATTAACTGAGGGAATTAATCAGCAATTAATCAATTGGGGGGGGAGACCGAGGCAAAAAAAATAAAGGGAGGCATTAAGGAGCAGAATTGGCCTTAATTAGAGCAATTAATTGATGGGAAAGGCGCTGGAACGCTTGGGGTTGGGGCAGGGAAGCTGCTGGGGAGCTGAAGACACCCAAAGAGCTTTGGAGTTTTCCTTGGGGGGGGGTCTCTTGGGCTGAATTCTTCCAGCCCCCAAATATTCCTTCTTTTTTTATGGGGGGGGGGGGTGCTTCTTTTTGCTCTGAGTTAGTTCAGCTCTTAATTAAAACAATTAATTGAGTGCAGCTATTAATTACAACAATTAATTGCTAGCAGCTCTCAGAAAGGTTCCCTTTTCGGGAGGCTTGCTTTGGCTCGCAAGTCTTTTACACCACCCTCCCCCCAATATTCTTTGGGTTTGGGGGTGCTTCTTTTGCTCCCAGTCAGCTCAGCCCTTAATGAGAGCAATTAATTGAGAGCTGCTATTAATTACAATTAATTGCTAGCAACTTGCAGAAAGGTTCCACTTTTGGGGGGCTTTCCTTCGCTCCCAATTCTTTCAACCCCCCCCCAGATGCTCCATTTTGGGGCTGCTCCTTTGGCTCTCAACTCTCCTGCCCCCCCCCCCCATATTCCATTTTTGGGGGTTTCTTTGGCTCTCAGCTCTCCTTCCCCCCCCAGACATTGCATTCAGCTTGGTCTGGGGCCTGCCCAGCCGAGCTTTGGGGTCTTCTGGGGGGTTCCAGCTGCGAGGTTCTGCCTTACCGCGCTGAAATCCAGCAAATCACTCAGCTCTTTGTCCGTCCCCAAGGCAGCCATTCGCTGCTGGTGATGCATTTTAGCCACCTCACAGCACCCTAAAAAAGATGGAGAAGGAAGAAACATCAGCACAAAATGGGAGGCCAGGTGGTGGGAGGAAAGAGGAGTCTGGGGGGTGGGGGCTTGTTATTTACTCCGGGGGGAGGGGGGTTGGGGGAGGAAGAAGGGGTGTGGTGGAGAATTGGGGAGCAGAAGTGACGTGGATCTGAATTAGGAACCAGAAGTGGTGGAGAATGGAATTGGAGAGCAGAAGTGGTGGAGAATGGAATTGGAGAGCAGAAGTGGTGGAGAATGGAATTGGAGAGCAGAAGTGGTGGAGAATGGAATTGGAGAGCAGAAGTGGTGGAGAATGGAATTGGAGAGCAGAAGTGGTGGAGAATGGAATTGGAGAGCAGAAGTGGTGGAGAATGGAATTGGAGAGCAGAAGTGGTGGAGAGGAATTGGAGAGCAGAAGTGGTGGAGAATGGAATGGAGAGCAGAAGTGAGCAGAAGTGGTGGAGAATGGAATTGGAGAATGGAGAGAGTGGTGTGGATCTGAATGGAACCAGAAGTTGGAGAGCAGAAATGGAATTGGAGAGCAGAAGTGATGTGGATCTGAATTAGGAACCAGAATGGAAATGGAATTGGAGAGCAGAAGTGGTGTGGATCTGAATTAGGAACCAGAAGTGGTGGAGAATGGAATTGGAGAGCAGAAGTGGTGTGGATCTGAATTAGGAACCAGAAGTGGTGGAGAATGGAATGGAGTGAAGTGGTGGAGAATGGAATTGGAGAGCAGAAGTGGTGTGGATCTGAATTAGGAACCAGAAGTGGTGGAGAATGGAATTGGAGAGCAGAAGTGGTGGAGAATGGAATTGGAGAGCAGAAGTGATGTGGATCTGAATTAGGAACCAGAAGTGGTGGAGAATGGAATTGGAGAGCAGAAGTGGTGTGGATCTGAATTAGGAACCAGAAGTGGTGGAGAATGGAATTGGAGAGCAGAAGTGGTGTGGATCTGAATTAGGAACCAGAAGTGGTGGAGAATGGAATTGGAGAGCAGAAGTGGTGTGGATCTGAATTAGGAACCAGAAGTGGTGGAGAATGGAATTGGAGAGCAGAAGTGGTGTGGATCTGAATTAGGAACCAGAAGTGGTGGAGAATGGAATTGGAGAGCAGAAGTGGTGGAGAATGGAATTGGAGAGCAGAAGTGGTGGAGAATGGAATTGGAGAGCAGAAGTGGTGGAGAATGGAATTGGAGAGCAGAAGTGGTGGAGAATGGAATTGGAGAGCAGAAGTGGTGGAGAATGGAATTGGAGAGCAGAAGTGGTGGAGAATGGAATTGGAGAGCAGAAGTGGTGGAGAATGGAATTGGAGAGCAGAAGTGGTGGAGAATGGAATTGGAGAGCAGAAGTGGTGTGGATCTGAATTAGGAACCAGAAGTGGTGGAGAATGGAATTGGAGAGCAGAAGTGGTGGAGAATGGAATTGGAGAGCAGAAGTGGTGGAGAATGGAATTGGAGAGCAGAAGTGGTGGAGAATGGAATTGGAGAGCAGAAGTGGTGGAGAATGGAATTGGAGAGCAGAAGTGGTGGAGAATGGAATTGGAGAGCAGAAGTGGTGGAGAATGGAATTGGAGAGCAGAAGTGGTGTGGATCTGAATTAGGAACCAGAAGTGGTGGAGAATGGAATTGGAGAGCAGAAGTGGTGTGGATCTGAATTAGGAACCAGAAGTGGTGGAGAATGGAATTGGAGAGCAGAAGTGGTGGAGAATGGAATTGGAGAGCAGAAGTGATGTGGATCTGTGGAGAATGGAATTGGAGAGCAGAAGTGGTGTGGATCTGAATTAGGAACCAGAAGTGGTGGAGAATGGAATTGGAGAGCAGAAGTGGTGTGGATCTGAATTAGGAACCAGAAGTGGTGGAGAATGGAATTGGAGAGCAGAAGTGGTGTGGATCTGAATTAGGAACCAGAAGTGGTGGAGAATGGAATTGGAGAGCAGAAGTGGTGTGGATCTGAATTAGGAACCAGAAGTGGTGGAGAATGGAATTGGAGAGCAGAAGTGGTGGAGAATGGAATTGGAGAGCAGAAGTGGTGGAGAATGGAATTGGAGAGCAGAAGTGGTGGAGAATGGAATTGGAGAGCAGAAGTGGTGTGGATCTGAATTAGGAACCAGAAGTGGTGGAGAATGGAATTGGAGAGCAGAAGTGGTGGAGAATGGAATTGGAGAGCAGAAGTGGTGTGGATCTGAATTAGGAACCAGAAGTGGTGGAGAATGGAATTGGAGAGCAGAAGTGGTGGAGAATGGAATTGGAGAGCAGAAGTGGTGGAGAATGGAATTGGAGAGCAGAAGTGGTGTGGATCTGAATTAGGAACCAGAAGTGGTGGAGAATGGAATTGGAGAGCAGAAGTGGTGGAGAATGGAATTGGAGAGCAGAAGTGGTGTGGATCTGAAATGGGGATCAGAAGTGGTCAGGATTGGACATGGTGAACATTTGAGCCGGTGGAGATCTGGTGAGGATCAGAAGTGGAGGGGATCTGAGGTAGGAGGGGACCAGGAGCGAGAGGGAACCAGAGGTGAGAGGGCATGAGTAGTGGAGGGGACCAGAGGTGGAACAGATCTGGAAGGGATCTGAAGTGGAAGGGACCAGAAGTGGAGTGGATCTGAGGTGTAGGGCACCAGAGGGGAGAGGGGATCTGGAGGGGATCTGAACTGGAGTGGATCAGAGGTGGCAGAGCCCTGAGGGGCGGCCGGGAAGAAGCCAAAGCTTCGAGCAAGCAAAGCCTGGCAGAGCAGCACCAAGCCAAGCCCAAAGCTGCCCCAAATCCCCCAAACCGACTTTGCCTTCCCAAAGAGCATCCCCCCGAAAATTGGGCGCCTCTCCTAAATCCCTGAAATCCTCAGGCTTGGGGGAGGGAGGGGGAAAGAAAACGTGGGAATCGAGTCCCAGCTCCTGGCTGTGCTTTGGAGCATCCTGGATGCAACAGGAGGTTGAGGCAGCCATGGCTGAAGGAACTCCGAGCAGCTTTCCCTCCCTGCCTCCCCCCTCCTCTCCCTTTCTTTTTAGCAGTTCAGGGAAAAGCGGGAATGAGGGAGGGAAAAGGGAATGAGGGAGGGAAAAGCGGGAATGAGGGAGGGAAAAGCGGGAATGAGGGAGGGAAGCTCCAAAGTTAGCGAGGGGAAGGGGGGAGAAGGAGTGAAGGAAAAGGAAGGAAGGGAGGAGGGAAGGAGAAGAAGGGAAAGGAGAGAAGGGGAAGGATGGAAGGAGAAGAAGGGAAAGGAGGGAAGGGGAAGGATGGAAGGAGAAGGATGGAAGGAGAAGAAGGGAAAGGAGGGAAGGGGAAGGATGGAAGGAGAAGAAGGGAAAGGAGGGAAGGCAGAAGGAAGGAAAGGAAAGGAGGGGAGGGAGGGAGGAAGCCAAGGGTGCGGAGCCGCCTCGGCCCCGCTCCGCGCCGCTGCCGCTCCCCGGCCGGGCCGGGCCTGCTCGCCGAGCTTGGAATGGTTGGGGAGGGAAGAGAAAGCAAAGGGTTAAAAAACGGTGGGAAAGGGCTACAAGAGGTGGAAAAGGGAAGGGAAGAACCGGGCCCGAGCCGCTTGTGTCCCCGGAGCCGCCGGCGGCTGCCACCCTCCACGTGATGAACCGCGGGGGGACTTGGCCAACAGCAACAATTCCTCCTCCTCTCCCCCCCCCTTCCTCCTCTTCCTCCTCCCTTTTAGCATCGAATTTGTTAACCTTTTAGTTTGGTTGGGACCCTGCCCCCTCCCGGGTGCAAACTTTCCCACGCCAAGTTTGGGGGGGGGGGGGGGGGGGGGGATAGCGGCGCCCCCCAACATCCCCCTGCTCCCAACCACCTTTTGACTCTATTTAAGGCTTTCAATTTCGGTTTCGAAGCCGCAAGGGCAAAAATTAGGAAGTTAAAAGAGGCCCCGAGCCGAGCTGCAAAGCCCTAGCCGCGGGGGTTAGGCGGCAGAGAGAGGAGGAGAGGGAGAGGAAGGAGGGAGGGGGATGGAGATGAGGGGAAAAGGGGAGAAATGGGTTGGGAAAAAGGGAAAGAGCGGAAAGAGGGGAAGGAAAAGAGGAAGGGAGGGATGAGGGAAGTGAAAAGGGAAAGGAGGAATAAAAGGGGGGAAAGGAGAAAAGTAAAAGGAGGGAAAAAAAACAGAAAAGGAAGGATAAGAAAAAAATAGGAGGAAAAAGTAAAAAATAGGGGAAACAAAAGGAAAAATAAGAGAAAAGAAGAAAAGGGGAAAAGAAAAGGAAAAATAAGAGGAAAGGAAAAAATAAAAGGAAAAATAAGAGGAAAGGAAAAAATAAAAGGAAAAATAAGAGGAAAGGAAAAAATAAAAGGAAAAATAAGAGGAAAGGAAAAAATAAAAGGAAAAATAAGAGGAAAGGAAAAAGTAAAAGGAAAAATAAGAGGAAAGGAAAAAGTAAAAGGAAAAATAAGAGGAAAGGAAAAAAATAAAAGGGGGAAATAAGATAAAAAGGGGAAAATGAGAGAAAAGAAAAAAATAAGAAAAAAAGGGGAAAAATAACAGGGAAAATATTTAAAAAGAGAAAGGGGGAAAAGAAAATAGGAAAAATAAAATTAATGAAAAAGAGAAAAGGAAAAAAAGAAGAAAAAGGAAAATATTTTTTAAAAGAAAAAGAGAAAAGAAAAAAATGGAAAAAAGGAAAGGAAAGGGTAAAAGAAAAAGGAAGGAAAACGAAAGAGAAGGTAGGAAAAGGAGGAAATGGAAGAAAAATGAAAAGTAAATAAAAGGGAAAAATCCCCAAAGCAGGAGGAAAAGAAAAAGGAAGAACAAAACAAAAATGGAAATAAATAATATTCAAAATAATTCTTTAAAAGGCAAAATAAAGAAGAGAAGGAAAAGTAAAAGCAAAGAGGAAAAAAAACCGAAAAGGATAAAAAAAGGCAAAAGCAAGGAAAGGAAAACTTAAAGCAAGGGCAAAAAGAACTACAAGTAAAGGAACTGAAAGCAAGGAAAAAGGAATTTAAAGCAAGGAAAAAACCTAAAGGCCAGGAAAAAGAAACTAAAAGGAAGGGAGGGAAAAAAAAGAAGTAAAAGGGAGGAAAAAAAAAAAAAGAAGTAGTAAAAGGGAGAGAAAAAAGAACTAAAAGGGTGGACACGAACATCGAGGGGAAAAGAACTCCAAGCACGGAAAAGTGAAGTCAAATGAAGGCAAACCGAAGTAAATGCACGGAAAGGAGAAGTGAAAGAGTGACAAATCAAAGCAAGGGAATGAAAACAGAAGCAAGGGCATGAAAACGAAGGGGAAAGGGGGGGAAGGGAGTGTAGGGGGAAAAGGGAGTAAAAGCAAGGGGAAAAGGGAGTAAAAGCAAGGGGAAAAGGGAGTAAAAGAGGGGAAAAGCAAGGGGAAAAGGGAGTAAAAGCAAGGGGAAAAGGGAGTAAAAGCAAGGGGAAAAGGGAGTAAAAGCAAGGGGAAAAGGGAGTAAAAGCAAGGGGAAAAGGGAGTAAAAGCAAGGGGAAAAGGGAGTAAAAGCAAGGGGAAAAGGGAGTAAAAGCAAGGGGAAAAGGGAGTAAAAGCAAGGGGAAAAGGGAGTAAAAGCAAGGGAAAAGGGAGTAAAGGGAGTAAAAGCAAAAGGGGAAAGGGAGTAAAAGCAAGGGGAAAAGGGAGTAAAAGCAAGGGGAAAAGGGAGTAAAAGCAAGGGGAAAAGGGAGTAAAAGCAAGGGGAAAGGGAGTAAAAGCAAGGGGAAATGGACCAAAAATGCAAGAGGAAATAAAATCGAGGAGAAATGAACTGAAAGCATGGAAAAACGAATTAAAAGCAGGGGGAAAAAATATTGAAAGCCAGGAAAAGCGAAGCGAAAGCAGGGAAAAGTGACCTGAAGGCAAGGGAAAATGAACTGAAAGTAGGGGGAGGTGAACGAAAAGCAGGGAGAAATGAACCAAAAGCAAGGGAAAATGAAGCAAAAGCAAGGGAAAGTGACCTAAAATCGAGGAAAAAAGAACTAGAAGCAGGGGAAAATGAGGGAAAATACACCCCCCAAAAAATAGGAAAAAAAAAAAAAGGGGGGGGGAGGGGGATTAAATGAAAGGAGAAAGAAAAACAACCTAAAAGGGAAAGAAAGTAAAAGGGGAAAGGGAAGGGGGAAAATAAAAGGGGAAAAACGAAAGGGAAAATAAGAGGAAAACTAAAAGGAAAAATAAATGAGTAAAAAGGGAAAGAAAAGGGGAAATAAAAGGGGGAAAAGGAAAATAAAAGGGAAAATAAATAGAAAAGGAAAAAAGAAAATAAATAGAAAAGGAAAAAAGAAAATAAATAGAAAAGGAAAAAAAGAAAATAAATAGAAAAGGAAAAAAAGAAAATAAATAGAAAAGGAAAAAAAGAAAATAAATAGAAAAGGAAAAAAGAAAAGGAAAGGAAAAGGGGAAAAAAGGAAAAGAAAAGGAAAAAAGGAAAATAAAAGGGAAAAGGAAAGGAAAGGAAAAGGAAAGGAAAGGAGAAAGGAAAGGAAAAATGAAAAAAATAAAATAAGGGGGAAAAGGAAAGATGAAAGGAAATAAGGAAAAATAAAAATAAAGAAGGAAAAATAAAAGTAAAAAAGGAAGGAGAAATAAAAGTAAAAAAGAAAATAAAAATAAAAAGAGGAAAACTAAAAGGAAAAAAGAAAAAAGGAAAAGGGAAAAGCAAAAGAAAAAAAGGAAAAAAGGAAAAGGAAAAAAGAGAAGGAAAAATAAAAGGAAAAGGAAAAAGGAAAAAAAGGAAAAATAAAAGGGGAAAAAAGGAAAAAGAAAAGAAAAATAAGGAAAAAATAAAAAGGGGGAGAGGAAAAACCAAAAAGGGGGGAAAAAAGGGGGGAAAAATAGAAAAAGCAGGGAAAAAGCCCCAAAACCCCGAGCCCAACCCCAGCCAACTTTTCGCCTCCGCCAGCAAATTGTTCACTTTACCTTAAATGGCCACAAATATGCTCCCAAATAGTCCAAAGAGAGGGGGTGGGGAAGGGGGTTCCGAAAGCCCCCCTCCCCGAGGCAAAAAACGGAGAAAAGCTATTTTTGAGGGGAGGAGGAAAAAAAACGAAGGGGGAAAAAAAACCAAGGGGGGGGAAAAAAGGGGGTGGGGGAGAGGGGGAAAAAGGGAAAAATGGGAAAAAAGGGGAAAAAGGGGGAGAGGTTAAAAAAAGGCTTAAAAAAGAGGAAAGGTAAAAAACGAGGAAAAGCTAAAAAAAGAAGGTAAAAAAAATAAGAAAAGGTAAAAAACGAAGAAAAAACTGGAAAAAATGAAGAAAAAAACCGGGGGGGGGGGGAATGGGAAGGAAAAAACCCACCCTGGAGAGGAGCCCCCCCAAAACTGCTCTGCCCCCAAAGTGCTTTCTCGCCGCTCCGCTTCCCACGTGGTGGTTGCCCCTCCGCAAGCGAAGGCAGAGGGAAGGGAGGGAGGGAGGGAGGGAGGGAAGGAGGCTTCGCAACCACCACCGCCCCCCCCCAAAAAGCCGCCGCGGCGCCCAGGCGCAAGCCCCCAGCCCCAGCCCGCAGCGGGGAAGCGCCGCCGCCGCCGCGCTGCCTCCAAAGCTGCTTTTGATTTTCGCGGCGCTTTTGAGGCAGAAAGGGGAAATTTTGTTGCGCTTATTTTACACACCTCCGGGGGGGTATGGGGGGAGGGAGGGAGGGAGGAGGAGGAGGGAAAGAAACTTTCGGGGTTGGTTTTTTTTCCCCCCCCTCCAAAAAAATAAAAAAACAACCCAAAACAACAACCGAAAAAGCTCCAAACAAAGCCCAAGAAAAAGAAACAAAAAAGGCCAAAAAGGAAGGCAAATTGGTCCCGGAGTACAAAAAATAAAGCAGCCCCCAGAGCTCCGAGGCGGAGTCCCAACCAACTTTGAGCTCTTTTGTTTTGGTTTGCGTTTCAGCGACACATGGTTGGGCTCCGAGGAGGGCAAAAGGGAGAGGGGGAAGGGGGGATGGGGGGGGGGAGGGCCACACTTTTGATCCCCCCCTCCTGGTTTGGTTTTCCTCCTCCTGTTGGAGTAGTTTTATTTCGGGGGGAAGGAGGAGGAGGAAGGAACGAAGAAAAGTCTTGGGGGGAGGGAGGGCCAAAAAAAGCCAACGCTCAAAAGAAGCCAAAAAGCACCGAGGAGGAAAAACCAAAAGCACAACCAAAAAGCTCTTTGCGAGGAGGTTTCGGAGCCGCCCGTCCTAAACTTGGTCCAAGTTTAAAGCGCTGCCGCCGCCGCCGCCTCTGCCGCTGCCGCCTCTGCCTCTGCCGCTGCCGCTTCTCTCCTCCTCCTCCTCCTCACCACCACCAGCACCACCACGGCCTCCCCCGCGGAGCCGCGGCTAAGAGCATCTTGCCCGGGAAGACACATCGCCAGCCGCTCACATCCGGGCAATGCCAAGCGCCTTATAAACCCCCCGGCCCCCGCCCCCTCACCCCCGGCCGCCGCCGAGTGACGACGGCAGCGAGGGGAGGGAGAGCCTGCCGAGGGAGGGAGGGAGGAAGAGCGACGCCTCCGACTCCTCCTCCCGCTCCTCCTCGCTTCCCTCCGGCCGCCAGCGGCACAGCGAGCCAGGGAGGAGGGCGAGGTGGAGGCGCCTGCGGCGGCCCCCTCTGCGCTGCGCCTATCGCGATGGACGACCCCGGCCCCCGGCCCCCTGCCCCGGGCCTGGCCCTGTCCCCGACCCCTCTGCACTGCGCCTACCGTGATGCAGGAGCCTGGGCTCGACCCCTCTGCCCTGGCACTACCATGATGGAGGAGCACAGTCCTGGTCCTTCTGTGCTGGGCTGCCTAGAATGGGTTGGAAGGGAACTTCAGGACCATGGCAGGGCCGGGAAGGGAGCCGCAGGGGCATGGCAGGGGTTGGCATGGAAGGGACTTCTAGAGGTCATCAAATGCAGTGCACTGAGCCTGGATGTCCCCAACTAGCTCAAGGCCCTCAGAGCCCCCCAGGCCTGACCATGGCCATCTGCACCTCCCTGAACAACCTTCTGCCAGGCTGCCACCCACCTCAGGAGCTTCTGAGAGCAGGAGGAACCTCGCTGAGCCCTTCAGCCACGAGGACGTGCTGAAGGCTGGCTCCAGTTGGCTTGGTTGGGCTGCCAAGGATCCCAGGAGGCCTCTCCAGCGCTTCACAGGATCTTTGTGTCCTCAGGGAAGATGTTTGGGTTCTTTTTTTTTTGCCTCCTGGAAGCTCAGGAGGAGCCTTGGGAGCTTTGATGTGCCAGCTGGAAGCCATCTTCAGCTGCAGAGTGCTGGAGGAGCCAGCCAAGAAACTTGGCCTGGCTGCTGCTGCTGCTGGAGGAGCAGGAGAAGTTCAGACCTCCACCAGCCTGCAACCTGCAAAGAGGAAGGGTTGGGCTGGGAGGGACCTCCGAGCTCCTGGAGTCAGGGAATGGGTTGGAAGGGACCCTCAGGAGCATGGAAGGAGTTGGAGTGGAAGGGGTCATGGAGCCATGGAATTGGGTGGAAGGGACCCTGAAGCTCCTGGAATGGGTTGGGAGAGACCTTCAAGGTCATGGAGTCATGGAAGAGGTTGGGTTGGGAGCTTCAAGAGCAGGGAACGGGTTGGGAATGGTTGCCTCAGGCCAGCCCCTGTGCCAGGCTGGTGGCCAGGACCCGGTGCCCAGCCCAGAGACCACCCTGGAAGTGCGGAATGGATTTGGGAATGGTCTGCTTGGAGGAGCAAGGGAAGGCAGAAGCACCCCAGCTCCCCTCCGGGCCCCGGGGGCTCTCCGGGCTTGGCCTGGTGCCACCCAAGGGGAAGACCCCAAGGAAACCAAAGCTGGGGGGAGCAGCGCTGGGGGGAGCAGCGCTGGGGGGAGCAGCTGAAGGCTGCGGAATCCCCTTTGGGCAGCGCCACCCAGCGGCGGCCGAGCGAAAGGCAACAGAGTCCTCACCCGGCGGCGCCACCTAGCGGCGGCCGAGGGTGGTGGCACCACAGCCGCTTGGGACCAGGCTTCCTCCCCGGGGACGTCCAGGAGCGGCCCCGGAGAGCCCCCAGAAACCAGGCAGAAGGCTCAGGCCGAGGCCAAGGGCAGCGGTGCCGCCCCCGCCGTGGAGGAGGTGGTTGGCAGCTCTTGGGTCTAGGGGGACTGGGCTACGAGCTTTGGGCCCTTCAGCCAAGGACCCAGAGCTGGAAGAAGAGGAAATGACCTGCAGGAGCCCCAGGGCTGGAGGTGAGGAGCAATTCCTGCCCCGGCAGGGGCGGCAGAGCGTGGCCCAAGCTGCCCAGGGCAGTGGTGGAGTCTCCTGCCCCGGAGGGCCTTCAAAGCCCTGGAGAGGTGGTGCTGAGGGCCAGGGGGTGGTGGGGAGCTGGCAGGGGTGGGGGTGGTGGACTGGCTGACCTGGGAGGTCTTCTCCAACCCTCATGACTCCCATGGGTGGCAACCTCTGGAGGTGACCTTGGAGCTGGGCTCCTGCCAGGCTGCTGTTTGCTCCTTGGTGGACCTTGGCCCTGGGAGGTCCTCTGCTGGGTGGAGGAGAAGGAGGAGGTGGAAGGTAAGGAGAGGGTGGGAGGAAGGAAAGGGGAGAGAGGATGGGAGCAGGGCTGCAGGCATAGAGGGAGGCAGATTCCAGAGGCTGGGAATTGCCAATCCTGGTTTTCCTGTTTGGGAGACTTCCTGCCAGGCTTTCATGGTCTCCTTCATCCCTCCTCCTCCTCGGACACCTGGGAGCCCGTGTGGGACTTCCCCAGCCACCGAGCCCTCCTGGACTCTCCTTCCTGCTTTGCCAGACTTCCCTTCCCCCCTGCCTTTCCTGGATTTCTCCCTACTTTGGAAGCTTGAGGACAGAGCCAGGTAAGAAAATCCCCTGGGAACGGGGGGGGGGGGGAGGTGGGGAGGGGGTGGAGAGGGGAGGAGCTGGGAAGCAGCTCCAGGAGCAGTGCTGGAGGGGGAAATGGATTCCGCCTCTTCCCATGGGAGCATCCCCAGCCCCTGCCCTGGAGCCCCCCAGGGAGCCTCTTCCCATGGGAGCATCCCCAGCATGAAGCCCACCTAGGAGTAGGCTTGGACCACCTAGGCCTGAGATTTGTGGCCCAACTAGGAGTGGGAGTTATGGCCCAGCTCAGCCTGGGCTTGGCCACCTCCTGGTGCCCCCCATGCTTGGCTCCTGCAGAAGCTGCAGGTGAGAAGGAGCAGAGCTGGAGCAGCTCCGTGGCCACCAGCATGGAGGCAGCAGAAGAGCAGCTCCTGGCGCTCACCAGAGCCAACCAGGTCCTGAGGATCAAGGTGGGCTTGGCTTGCCCCTTCCACGGTGCAGCCTCGGGGTGGTGCCACCTCAGGTGGCCCCCAAGAGGGCTGGCAGATGGCTTTGGGGCTTCCTACCTGTTGGAGGAGCCTCTGCTGGCCCTGGCTTGGAGCTCCTTGGTCATCCCCTGGGGGGCCGCGCAGCTGGAGGCCAGCAGGGGCGCTGGGGTGGAAGCCCTCAGAGATGCCTCCAGGAAGCTCTTCGAGAGCTACCAGAGCCGAGCAGCAGGGCAGAGGAGGAAGCACCAGCAGGAGATGCAGCAGCTGCAGGTCAGAAGCCCTCCAGATGTTGGTCACTACCTTGGGGTCACCTTCTCCCTGGGGGAGGACCTGAGCTTGGTGGGGTGGGAAAGGACCTCAGGAGAGCAGAGGAGAACTGGGGCCCACCGGGCCCCCCCGGCCCTCAGCTCCCTATCTCAGGGGCTCTGAAGGCCTTCTAGAGGTGGAGACTCCACCACCAAGCCCTGGCCTCAGCTCCAGGGAGGGAGACTGCCCTGGACAGCCTCATGGTCAGCCTGACCCTCTCCTGCTCCACCTTGGGGTTGTCTCCTCTTGCCCCAGCCCGTGGGAGAAGACCCCAAAAGCTCCTTGGCTGGAGCTGGGGAGAAGGTCTCCTCTCAACCTCCTTCCCTCCAGCCTGGCCCAGCCCAGCTCCTTGCTTGCCCACTTGAGGTCCCATCTCCAGCTTAGGGGCCCCTGAGGCCCCAGGTGGCTTTGGAAGCTCTCCAGAGAAGAGGACTTCACAACCAACCTCTCTTGGCTTGGGGGCAGGAGAGTTGGTCAAGCTCCACCTCTTGGCTCCTGCTTGGTCCTAGGCCTACAAGGTCCAACAGGAAGAGAAGCTGCAGAGGAGCTCAGAAGACATCCGAGGTCTGGCTGAAGGCCTCAAGGAGAGGGGTGACCTCATCAGGCAGCTGGAGGAAAGGCTCCAAAGGATGGAGGAGGTATGGCCAAGGTCTTGAAGGTCCCTCCCAACCCAAGCCAAGCCAACCCAGGACCTCTAAGGTCCCTTCCGACCCAAGCCAGCTCCAAAGTCCTCTGCTGGCAGAGGTTGGAGGTGGTCTGGATGCTCCAAGTCGCTTTCTTCAGGAGAAGGGAAGTCTGGTGGAGAAGAAAAGGTCCTTTGAAGTGAGGCTCCAGCAGATGGTGGCCAGGGAGGAAGATGGCAAAAGGTGAGGCCTGGGCAGGGGGGGAAGGGACCCCCAAGGCAGATGTTGATGTCCTCCAGCTCTTGGTCTCTCCTCCTCCCTCCCCAAGCCCTTTCAAGTTGATGTTCTCCACCAATCCCCACCCCCTCAGGGCTGTCCTTGCTTGGTGGAGCAGAGGCCCCTGGGGCTGCACCCTGACCACCTCCTGCTCCCCCCTGCAGGTGCTTGGACCTCCAGAAGCAGATCTCCACCCTCCAGGAGCAGATCTCTCACCTCCAGAAGCTCATCCAGGACCAGCACCGTGGCCTGAGGGAGGTCATCCAGGAGGTCAGGCACAGGACACTGCTTGGTGGCCCCAAGCCAGCCCTAGGTGGCCCCAAGCCACTTCTGAGGGCCATGGGGTGGCGGTGAGCTGGCAGTGGTGGAGTCTCCAGCCCTGGAGGACCTCAAAGCTCTGGAGATAGGAAGCTGAGGGCCATGGGTTGGAGGTGGAGACCACCTGTGGCGAGACCTCCAACCTGAGGCTTCTGGTGGCCACCAGAGCTGGTCTGGAGGTCCTCCCAACCTTCTCTCTGGCCAACCCTCAGGCTGAGGAGCTCAAGGAGAAGCTGAGAGCCCAGGAGGAACTCATTGAGAAGCTGACAGAGAAGTTGTCCACCCTGGAGACAGAGGTGAGGCTGAACAAGGAGATGATGGAGAAGCTCCTTGAGGTCAAGGAGGACCTCATCAGGCCTGGAGATCAACCCAAAGTCCACCTCAAGCCCCCAAAGAGCCCACCTCAAGGTCTCCTGGAGGAGCAGGAGCTCCTAGGTGCTCCTCAAGGTGGTCTCCTGCCTATCTCAGAGGGCTTTGGGTCTTCTCCTGGCAGAACCAAGAGCTGAAGGCCAAAGTGGACCTCTGGCCTGGCCTGGCCAAGGAGAAGGTCTCCAAAGCTGCCTGGACTCAGTAAGTGGCACCAGGAGGGACCTGGAAGGGTTGAGGTGGAACCAGGGAAGCTCTAAGCTGGGCTGGGGGCCACCCAGAGCTGGGCTGGAGGTACCCGGGGAGGGCTGGAGGTACCTGGGGGAGGGCTGGAGGTACCTGGGGAGGGCTGGAGGTACCTGGGGAGGGCTGGAGGTACCTGGGGAGGGCTGGAGGTACCTGGGGAGGGCTGGAGGTACCTGGGGAGGGCTGGAGGTACCTGGGGAGGGCTGGAGGCAGCTGGAGGAGCTTCAAGCTCCTGGAGGAGATTTGGTCCCAGCAGAAGTCTTGGAAGTCATCTCCAAGGGCCCAGTTGTGACCTCATGGGGGCTTCATCTCCACCTTCTGGGTGTCCACCCTGCAGGACCTCAGGAGCTTCTGGAGCTGCTCCTTCTGTGGTCTTCAGCAGGCTGAGGAAGCTTCAGAGCTGAAGGGACCTCTGGAGGTTGTCTCCTCCCTTGGCCAGAAGGACCTTGGCCCTCCATAGGGGCAGCCAGAAGCTCCTAGTGACCTCCAAGCACCTTCTGGAGAAGGTCCTCCAGAGATGCTCTGCAAGGGGTCAAGGGGACCTCCTGGCCCTGAAGACCTGGGGTCAAGGGTCAGGGGGGACCTCCTGGCCCTGAAGGTCAGGAGGGGACCTCCCCCTGCCAGGTCAGGAGGGGACCTCCTGGCCCTGAAGACCTCCCAACCAGGTCAGGAGGGGACCTCCTGGAGGGGACCCCTGAAGACCTCCCAACCAGGTCAGGAGGGGACCTCCTGGCCCTGAAGACCTCCAGATGTCCTGGTGGGACCCAAGGATGAATGGTCTCTGCCCTCCAAGCCCTGAGGAGCTTTGGAGGCCACCAGAGAATAAATCAAGGTGGTGACCCTCAAGGAGCTCCTCAGAGTTGGCCTTGGGGTGGAGGGGACCTTGGGGGTCATGGACTGGGGGGACCCTCCCGGGCAGGTCCTTGGGGGTGGCCCTCAAAAGCAGCTGAGACCTCGGCTTGCAAAACGTCCTCTTTATTCCCAGCCAGGGGGCCAGCAGTGGCCACCAGGGGGCAGCAGTGACCACCAGTGGCCACCAGGGGGCAAGGGGGAGGCCCTCTGGCAGCCCAGGACCCAGCAGGAGCAGCAGCTGACGGAGGCCTCTCAGGAGCTTCAACTTCTCCTCCTGGCTTCCTCCACTCCAACAATAAACTTCCCTTCCCCAAAGCCTTTCCCCAGCCTTTGGATCCCAGAATTCCCAACCCAACTCCTTTGGCCTTCTCCCTGAGCATCCAAAGCAGCAGAAGACCTCCAGCCCAAGGCAGGCAGCGGCAGACCTCCAGCCAACCATCTCCAAGGCACCAGCAGGTGGAAGGAAGTCCAAGTCCAAGCAGTGCAAAGTTTCCTCCTTCCTGGAATGTTTGCAGGGATTCAGCCCAAAGGCAAGGCCAGAGAGGGCCAAGAGAAGGCCTTGGAGCTGCCTCCTCCCAAGCTCAGAGCTGGAGAAGGTCACCAGAGGATGGAGAACCACCAGGGCAGGAGCAGCAGAAGCCTGGAAGTCATTCCCTTGTGGACCATCAACTTCCATCTCCACCCAGGCTGGCCTTCAAGGAGCTCCAGGGAAGGAAGGGAAGGAAAGGAAGGGATGGAGCTCCAGGGAAGGAAGGGAGGGGTAGGAGGAGGTCCAGGGAAGGAAGGGAGGAAGGGGTAGGAGAAGGTCCAGGGAAGGAAGGGAGGAAGGGGTAGGAGGAGGTCCAGGGAAGGAAAGGGAGGGAGGGAGGGGTGGGAGGAGGTCCCTGGAAGTTGTCACCACCTGAGGAAGAGCCTCCCCAGCCCCCTGCGAGGGCGGTGCAGCAGCTTCTGGCGGCGGAGCTCCCAGCGGCCCCGCCGGGGGCGTCTCTAGCAGGAGCATTTCTTCTCCTCTGCCTGGGCCTCGGGGGCTCCCGGGGGCCCCTGGGGAGGGGCGGGGGGGGCCGGTGGCGGGAGGCTGGCTCCCGGCCACGCACTGCTCCATCCTCCTCATGATGAGCTCCAGCAAGGCGGCCACGGCCCGCTCCACCTCCTGCCCCGTGGCCGCGCTGGTCTCCACGTAGGGGACGCTGGGGGCGGCACGAGAGGAGACGCTGGGAGGGCCTCGAGGAGACCGCCACGGGAGCTTGGAGGCCCCAGGCAGCGGGCCCGGGCCCCAGCAGAAGGCTGTCCTCACCCGTATTTGTCTGCCAGCTCCTCGGCCTGCTTCTGGTGCACCTCCCTCTGGTCGCCCAGGTCGGCCTTGGTGCCCACCAGCACCACGTCGGGGTTCTCGCAGTAGGCGTTGGCCTGCAGCTGGCCTGAGCGGGACAGCCAGCGGCAGGCTGGGGAGCCTCCTGGCAGCCCAAGGGGAGGTCCCCCAAGCTCCCAGCAGGATCCCCTCCTCCCCAGCCTCTCCTCCTTCCCAGCTCCTCCTCCCCGGCAGGAAGCTGGGAAGCCTCCTCAGACCCCAAGAGGAGGTCCACCAAGCTCCCAAAAGGACCTTCTGCATCTCCACCTCCAAGAATCTTCCACCTTCCCAGCTTCTCCTCCTCCCTGCTCACCACCACCTTCCTTGGGCCCTTCCCCACCTCTCCGCCCAGCGAGCAGCTGTGGCGCCCCCAGGAGGCTGGGGGCTGCACTTACTCATCCAGCTCCTGACGTTGAGGAAGCTCTGCTGGCTGGTGAGGTCAAACATGAGGAGGAAGCCCATGGCGTCCCTGAAGAAGGCCGTGGTGAGGCTCCTGAACCTGGGGGACAGAAGAGGACCTCCACAGTCACCTTGGACAACCCAAAGGTGGCAGCAGAAGGTCCCCAGGAGGAGGCCACAAAGGTCAGCACAAGGTGGAAGGCCTCTGAGGTGGTTGAAGGTGGAGAAGGCTCCGAGGAGACCTTCTGGGGGCCTCCAGGACTTGGAAGCTGGGGAGAGAGGGTCAGGAGGAGAAGGCTCCAAGGAGACCTTCTGGGGGCCTCCATTACCTTTCCTGTCCTGCAGTGTCCCAGAGCTGGAGGTGGACCTTGGAGGCTTTCCCTGGAGACCCATTTGAGCCTCGGCTATTGTAGACCTGGAGGACAGAGAGCAAGGAGGAGAGGTCTTGGGGACCTCCTGGAGCTCATCTCCTGCACCCTAGAGTCCAAGCACCAGCTCCTAAGCCCCTAAACCTCCAAGGCACGGGATGGGCCGGGAGAGACCTTCAGCCTCAAGCCTCCAGCCAGCCACAGCACCACCAGCGCCTTCCCTGCCCCAGGAGAGGAGGAGGAGCCCCCAGGAGGAGCCCCCGGGGGCCGCGGCCGCTCACCACTCGCTTCTCGCGGAAGTCGATGCCCACGGTGGTGATGAACTTGGGGTTGAACTTGTGCTCGGTGTAGCGGTACAGGAAGGTGGTCTTGCCCACCCCGGAGTCCCCGAGGGCCAGCAGCTTGATCAGGTAGTCGTAGTCCCCATCAGTCATAGTGGTGGCCTTCAGGAGCCTTGCAGAAGGCGAGCAGAAGGCAAAGGAATGAAGCTCCGGGCCCCAAGGGACCGCCCCTCGGCCCCGCGGGCCGCGTTCTGGCCCGGGCGGCCGCCCCGGAGCAGGCCCAGCGGAGCTGGCTGGCTGGGAGGAGGGCTGGAAGGCCATGGGGCCGGAGCACTGCGCAGCCGCGGCGCGCTGGGCCCCGGAGCTGCGTCTGCAGGGCTCTGGAGAGCCTCCGCCACCGAGCTCCACGGCTCAGGGCTTCGGAGCCCTCCGGGGATGGAGACTCCACCACAGCCCCCAGCCGCCTTCTAGGCCCCTCCAGGTCCTGAAGGCCACCAGAAGGTCTCCTCCGAGCCTTCTCCCAGCCTGACCTCCCAGCAGAAGGCTTCCAACCCTCCAAGGCCTCCTCTGCCCTTGGCCCACCAGCTCCATGTCCTCCTCCCTCAACCTTCTCCTTGGTCCTTCCAAGGTGTCTCCTGAAGGCAAGGGCTTGGATCTCACCACCCTCAGCTCCACACCTTCAGCAAACAAGGTGGAGGATGGAAAGCCAACTCCAGAGCTCCACAGCCTTCCCTGATGCTAGGGGCTGGCCTCCACCAACCAGTTCCACTGGTTCCCAGGTCAGGAGGCCAAGGGTTGGCCCAGTCCAGCTTCACTTTCTTCTCCTGGCCTTCCAAACCTTCTGGCTGGGTCCTCAGACCTTCTGTGTCAGGGAATGGGTTGGGTTGGAAGGGACCTTCAAGATCTCCTCCCCCTCTTTCTGGCCAAGCAGCTTCTGCTAGCTTGAGGGCACCCAAAGCAGCACCTCTGAAGTTCTCCCAGGAGCTGGTTCTCCTCCAAGCCCTCAAGGAAGCCCAGGTCTGGGGAGGTGCCACCAGGGCAGATGAGAAGATGGCAAACTTGGAGGGCAAGGAAAAGAAGTTAGGAGCACCTTGGCCTAAGGGACTTGGCCAACTCCTCCAAGGAAAGGCCGGGCTGGAAGGGCCAGGGGTGGAGAAACCTGAAGGTGCCTTCCAACCCAACCCATTCCACGCTCTGGGAAGTCTCTCCCAACCCACTGGAGGATTCTATGGTCCTTGAAGGTCCCTTCCAATCCCAAACCACCCTGGAGAGCCTCTTCCCCTGCTTCAAACCCCTTCCAGTGAAGAAGTTTCTTCTCATATCCAACCTAAACCACCCTGGAGAGCCTCTTGCAGTGCTCGGAACCCCTTCCAGTGAAGGCTACGGACCACAAACCACCCTGGAGAGCCTCTTGCAGTGCTTGGAACCCCCTCCAGTGAAGAAGTTTCTTCTCATATCCAACCTAAACCACCCTGGAGAGCCTCTTCCCCTGCTGCAAACCCCTTCCCATGAAGACTATTGACCCCAAACCACCCTGGAGAACCTCTTGCAGTGCTTCAGACCCCTTCCAATAAAGACCATGGACCAAAACCCAGCCTGGAGAGCCCCTTGCAGTGCTTCAGACCCGTCCAGCGGAGCCCTTCCTCCTCACACCCAACCCAAAGCAGCTCAGCTGCACCTGGAGGCTCTTTCCTCTCCCTGCCTCCCCCTTGTCCCTAAGCAGAAGCTCCCAACCCGCCCCGGGCAGGTCCCTCCGCGCCTTCAGCTCCTGCCCAGGGAAGCAGTGGGGGCCAGGGACCCTGCGAGGCCACCCCGCGGGGCTGGGCTCGGGGGCTTCACCTTCCCTTTCCTCAGCCCTCCTGGGGCTCCGTTTCCCCCTCCCCGAGCCCCCGGGGCCCGCTCGGCCCTCACCTGCTCCCCGCCGCCTGCCGGCTGCTTCCCTCGGCCTCGGCAGGGAGGGAGGGAGGGGAAAGGAACCCGGAGCTGCGGCTGGCGCCGAGGCAGGGACGCGGAGGAGGAGGAGGAAGAGGCGGGGAAGGGAGGAGGGAAAACCTCCCCTGGTGACGGCTGAGGAGGAGAAGAAGGGAGAGGAGGAGAGCGACGGGACCGGGCCGGGCCCCGCACCCCGGCCTCGAGTGGGGAGCAGCCACGGGCACGGGCAGGGACCCCCGGGAGAGCCGGGGCCGGGACGGGACCCCCGGGAGAGCCGGGGCCGGGACGGGACCCCGGGAGAGCCGGGGCCGGGACGGGACCCCGGGAGAGCCGGGGCCGGGACGGGACCCCCGGGAGAGCCGGGGCCGGGACGGGGCCGAGAGGGAGAAGCCACAGGGAGAGCAGGGCCTGAACAGGGTCTCAGGGAGATTCCCTAAGGAAGAGAGGAGTCTGAGCAGGGTCCCTAATGGAGATTCCCTGCCCCCAAGCAGGAGCTGGAAGGAGGAGGAGGGCAGGAGCCTGGCCAGCCCCAACTCGTTCCCTGCCTTGGGATTCATGGGATTCAGGTTCCACCAGAACCCCTCCAGGGCTTTGGAAGTCTCCAGGGATGGAGACTCCAGCACCAGCCCCTGGCCCCAGCTCCACAGCTCCAGGGCATTGGGGTCCCTCCAGAGATGAGGACCTCCCCTTGACCTCCATGCTCAGAGCAGCTCCATGCTGAGCTCTTCCTCCAAGCAGGGCAGAAGCAGCCAGGAGATGATTCTGTGACCCTTCAAGGTCATGGAATGGGTTGGAAGGGACCTTGAAGGTCCTCCCTCAGCCTCCTCTTCTCCACCCCCAGGTCCCTCAGCTGTTCTCCAGCCCCTTCCCCCCGGGTTGCCCTTCCTTGGTCTCCAGGATCTTCTGGGACCTTCCCACCTCAAGCTCCCCTCATGCAGAAGGTCCTCCCTCAACCAAGCCCAAGTGCTCCTCACCACCTTTCTTCCCCAGCCCCTTCCTTGCCTTAGCCTCCACTCACCTGCAGCTCTTCCTGAAGCTTCTCCTCTCCATCCTGACCACCGCTGTCCCCCAGCCAGGTGCACTGCTGGACCTTCACACGGGGGTGCCCGACCCCTCCTGTGGCCTCTCTCCGAAGGCAAGCAGAGCCCAGCTGCCTGGAAGCTTCGGGAGGTGGAGAGAAGCTCTTGAAGCCCCAGCCAGGTCCAAACTCCTCGGGGTGAGGGCCCCCTAATTGCAACAGAGCTGCTGGCTCATTAGAGGGCCTCCTGGGTGGCTGCCTGGGGACCTCCTGGCATTTCTTGGAGGGGCTCAATACTGAAACCTTTCCTCCACAGCTCCTCAGGCAATTAAAAGCCACCTGGAGATGACAACCTCCTGCTGCTCCCCAGGCAGCACAACAAAGCCAGTGAGGGCAGGAGGGGGCAAAAAGGCCTTTGGAGAACATCTCCAGAGCGTCAAGGGAGGAGGTTCTCCTTCCAACCCAACCCAGTGGCCACCACATAACCTCTGGTGGGCCTTCCAACCCACATCTCCAGGGCTAAGGAAGCCCTCCAGGGATGGAGACTCCCCCACCAAGCCATGGCCCTCAGCTCCACATCTCCAGGGCTAAGGAGGACCTCCAGGGATGGAGACTCCCCCACCAAGCCATGGCCCTCAGCTCCACATCTCCAGGGCTAAGGAGGACCCCCAGGGATGGAGACTCCACCACTGCCTTGGGCAACCCTCAAGGGGCAGAATTTGGTCCTTGTGTCCCCCCCCCGAAGCAGGAGATCAGCCCAACGTGGAGATCCCTCTGAGGTGGTTCTTCTGCTTGCCTTGAGCCTCCCAAGAGGGGCAGCTGCTGGAGACAGGGTGGGCAAGGCCCTGGACTGCTCCAGCTCTGAAGTTCTGCCTTGCTCCTGCTCCTCACCCGAGCTGCGAGCTGGCAGCTGAGCTCTGGCTGCCACCTGCTGGCCTATGGCCATGGTGGACCTGGCAGCAGCAGGAGGACCTTCAGGAGAACGTCTCCCTGCAGGGAAGGGGCTGGGAGCGAGGCTCCGAGAGCAGGGAAGGGGCTGGGAGCGAGGCTCCGAGAGCAGGGAAGGGGCTGGGAGCGAGGCTCCGAGAGCAGGGAAGGGGCTGGGAGCGAGGCTCCGAGAGCAGGGAAGGGGCTGGCAGCGAGGCTCCGAGAGCAGGGAAGGGGCTGGCAGCGAGGCTCCGAGAGCAGGGAAGGGGCTGGCAGCGAGGCTCCGAGAGCAGGGAAGGGGCTGGCAGCGAGGCTCCGAGAGCAGGGAAGGGGCTGGCAGCGAGGCTCCGAGAGCAGGGAAGGGGCTGGCAGCGAGGCTCCGAGAGCAGGGAAGGGGCTGGCTCCGAGCAGGGAAGGCTCCGAGAGCAGGGAAGGGGCTGGCAGGGAGGCTCCAGAGAGCAGGGAAGGGGCTGGCAGCGAGGCTCCGAGAGCAGGGAAGGGGCTGGCAGCGAGGCTCCGAGAGCAGGGAAGGGGCTGGCAGCGAGGCTCCGAGAGCAGGGAAGGGGCTGGCAGCGAGGCTCCGAGAGCAGGGAAGGGGCTGGCAGCGAGGCTCCGAGAGCAGGGAAGGGGCTGGCAGCGAGGCTCCGAGAGCAGGGAAGGGGCTGGCAGCGAGGCTCCGAGAGCAGGGAAGGGGCTGGCAGCGAGGCTCCGAGAGCAGGGAAGGGGCTGGGAGCGAGGCTCCGAGAGCAGGGAAGGGGCTGGCAGGGAAGGACCTCCAAGAGCATGGACTCATGGGATGGGTTGGGAGGACCTCCAAGAGCATGGAATCATGGGATGGGTTGGGAGGACCTCCAAGAGCATGGAATCATGGGATGGGTTGGGAGGACCTCCAAGAGCATGGAATGGGTTGGGGTGGAAGGACCTTCAAGAACATGAAAGGGGTTGGGAGGGAGCTTCAAGAGCGTGGAATCATGGAATGGGCTGGGAGGACCTTCAAGAGCATGGAATCATGGGATGGGCTGGGAGGACCTTCAAGAGCATGGAATCATGGGATGGGTTGGGAGGATCTTCAAGAGCATGGAATCATGGGATGGGCTGGGAGGACCTCCAAGAGCATGGAATCATGGGATGGGTTGGGAGGACCTCCAAGAGCATGGAATGGGTTGGGGTGGAAGGACCTTCAAGAACATGGAAGGGGTTGGGAGGGAGCTCCAAGAGCGTGGAATCATGGAATGGGCTGGGAGGACCTTCAAGAGCATGGAATCATGGGATGGGCTGGGAGGACCTTCAAGAGCATGGAATCATGGGATGGGTTGGGAGGATCTTCAAGAGCATGGAATCATGGGATGGGCTGGGAGGACCTTCAAGAGCATGGAATCATGGGATGGGCTGGGAGGACCTTCAAGAGCATGGAATCATGGGATGGGCTGGGAGGACCTTCAAGAGCATGGAATCATGGGATGGGTTGGGAGCTCCAAAAGCATGGAATCATGGGATGGGTTGGGAGCTCCAAAAGCATGGAATCATGGGATGGGCTGGGAGGACCTTCAAGAGCATGGAAGGGGTTGGGGAGAAGATGAGGAGAGCAAGAGCAGCTCTGGGGGGTGGAGAAGACTTTAATGGCTCCTAATAAATAAATATCCAAGTACAAAAACTCGACTCCAAAGAGAGTCTCAGATCCGCTGTTTGGTTCTCCTCTCCTCTTGGAGAAGAAGCTGAGAAGCTCCAGAGTGTCCTTGGAGCTGGTGAAGGCTTCACCGGCTGGAGGCTCTTGGGAAGTTCTGGAAGTCAGCCTGGGACTTGTGGAAGAGCTGAGCCAGGATGTGGTCTGCCGTGGAGCGGAAGTAGGAGTTGAAGCGAAGGGTCTCCAGCTGGGGAGGACAAGGAGCAGACCTTGAGGGGACCCTGAGGAGGGCCTGAAGAGGGCCTTGAGGAGGGCCTTGAGGAGCCCCAAAGACTCCAGCACCAAGCCATGGCCCTCAGCTCCACATCTCCAGGGCTTTGAGGTCCTCCAGGGATGGAGACTCCAACCTGGGTTCTTCTCCAGGTGGTTGCCAACCAACACCTCCAGGTCCCTCCTCTTCTGGGCACTTTCCAACCACTGTCCCCCAAGCCTGGAGGGACCCTGAAGCCACCTCAGCTGGAGCAGAAGACCTTACCTGGTCACCTGTGCTGTAGGCCAGGAGGAGGAGGAGGTCCTCGTCACAGACACTCTTGAGGTAGTGTTGGGTTCCAACAGGGAAGAAGATGACATCTCCAATGCCAGCATTGAAGTTGAAGGTGCTTCCAGAGAGGACAACTCCAACCTAGAGCAGGGAACCAGTGCTGGCTCAGGGGCTGAGGGGCTCCACTGAAGCGGAGAAGCCAACTCTGGCCCCCAAGGTCCATCTGTGGTGGTGCCGAGGGAGCTGCCCAGGCAGGGGCAGCAGGGGCTCACCTGGGCACAGCCACTGATGACATAGCCCATCTCGTTGGCGTTGAAGTGGAAGTGTGGCTGCCCCAAGGCGTTGCTGAAGATCCTGAGGGTGGCCAAGGTCAAGGTGTCCTCGTGCTGGGAAGACAGAGAGCATGATGAAGAGGAGGAGCACTGGAAGCTCCTGAGGAAGCCCTCCAGGTTCAGGTGGCACCCACCTGGTTCAGGGAGTCACTGAAGATCTTCTGGGTGGGGGTGAGGCCTGTGGCGTTGCGGCGGTACCGAGCCCACTGGAAGAGGCCTCCGGGGAAGCGATCTTCTGCTGAGCCTGAGAGGAGGAGGAGGAGGAGGTCAACCAGGGCTGGGGGAAGGTCAACCAGCAAGGTGGGAGAAGGTTCCACCTGGAGAAGGAACTTCTGCTGGGCTTGAAGCAAAGAGGAGCTCAAAGAGGCCTCACGTTGGGAGGCGGCTCCCAGGCCGCGGAGTCCCGGCCCGGGCCGGGGGCGGCTCCCAGGCCATCCAGTTCCAAGCCCCTGCCAGGACCAGGGACACCTTCAGCCCAGGTTGCTCATGGCCTCCTCCAAGCTGGCCTCAAACACCTCCAGGCTGGGAGCCTCCCCAGCTTCTCTGGACAACCTGCTCCAGGTCCTCACCACCCAGCTGAGGTCCACCTGAGGGGTTTGCTTCTCCGGCCCTCCCTCTCCCCCTGGAGACCTGCTGGCCCTCAAGGTACCTTTGAGGTCGTAGAAGTACCTCCAGACCAGGTGGTCTGGAGACTGAGGGTAGGTGGCATTGTGGACAAGTTGGTCCAAGTTGGGTGGGAGGTTCACTGCTTGGTCTTCCGCTTGCTTCTGGAAGGTTCTGATGAACTTCACTCCACCCTTGGGCTGCAGGGGACAAGGAGTTGACAGCAACGTGGGTTGGGTTGGAAGGGACTTTGAAGGCCATGGAATGGGCTGGGGTGGAAAGGACCTTCAAGGGGATGGAATCATGGAACGGTTGGGACCTCGGAGGCCCCTCCCAAGCCATGCCATGCCCTTGGAGGTGCTCGGCAGGACCTCTCCAGGGGAGAGCCCAGGTGCTGAGCGGAAGCCCAGCGAGACGCCGGCCAGCGGCCCGACCTGCAAGGCCCTGGCGGCGATGTCCTCGGGCGTGGAGAAGAAGGCATCGTCCACGTCCAGGGTCTGCAGCTCCTCGTGGGTGGAGAAGAAGAGCAGGAAGAGGCAGTCCTCAGAGCCAGCATTCTTCACCCAGTGCACAGTGTTCCTGGGGAAGAAGATGACCTGGCCAGCAGTGACGTTGTAGGTGGTGAGGGCGGCGCCGTCGGGGCCCAGCACGCCGATCCACGCCGAGCCCTGCGGGGACACGGCAGCTCCGGACCCTCAGCAGCCGCCCCGGGCCGGGGGTGCTGCAGCGAGGGGCAGCAGAAGCTGCATGGCACCGAGGGAGATGACCCGAGAGAAGCTCCTGGTGCCCCCTAGCTGTGCCCAAGGCCCAGGTGGGGAGGAGGTCCTCACCTGGAGGAGGTAGCCGTGCTCATTGGCATTGAAGTGCCAGTGAGGAGCCCTGAGGCCTCCGCTCTTGATCCTCAAGGTGCCAAAGGTCATCTTGGAGCCATGGCTGTGGAGGCTCCTCCCAAACTCCTGCTGCTCCTCATTGTCGTAGGCCTCCAGCTCCTTCCTGAACCTTGCCCACTGGATCTCTCCTCCTGGGTAGGTGTAGACCTGCAGAGGAGACACTTGGGTGAGGGTGGAGAAGACCTTTCAGCTCAGGGAGGCCAACCATGGGCCTCAGCACCACATCCCCAGGGCTTTGGAGACCCTCCAGGGATGGAGTCTCCACCACTGCCAGGCCACCACCAACCCATGGCCCTCAGAGCTACATCTCCAGAGCTCTGAAAGCTCTCCGTGACCCTAGGGCCCTGCAAGGGGCTGGGCTGGGAGGGAGCTTCAGGGCCATCCAGCCCCACCCCAGCTGCCACAGGAGCTGAGGAGATGCCCAACTGACCTTGGCCTTGCCCAGGTGGTTGAGGAACTGGAACCTGCCATCCACTCTGCTCTCCTGAGGCCTGGAGGGGGAGGTCTCCTCCTGGCTGTCCCCTGGAGCTCTGCCATAGGCAGGGTTGGTGACGTAGACCAAGGCCAAGGCCAGGACTCCGACGAGCGTGGTGAGGGCACAGGCCAGGAGGCACACCAGGAACAGCTGCAGGAGGGATCTGCTGCCCACCCTCTCCTGGAGAGCACCACGGCAAAGTGAGACCCACATTTGCTCCCCTGAGCTTCCCAGGACCTTCAAAGCCCCCTTCCACCCCACTCCCTGCCCCTGAAGCTCCCTCCCACCCCACCCCCTGGTAGGGCCTCCAGCCTCACCTCTTTCTTTGGCCTCTCCTCTCCTTTGGTGGACCTCTGGAAGGTCTCTCCATGCATCTCAAAGGCTTGGTTGTCCATTTGGGAGAGCTGGAAGAGAGGAGGAGGAGAAGCAGCCATGAAGCAGAAGGTGGTGGTGGTGGATTCCCATCTGACCTCACTTAGGGACTCAGCAAGTTCTGCTGAGGAACATCGACATCATCTTGAGGCAAGCCCAGAGCCTCCTCTGCACCAAAGGCCAACTCCAAGACTTGCCCATGGCCAGGCTCAGCCTTGGAGATGAGTCATGGATCATGAGGACTCAACATGACCATGAGGAAGACCCTGAACCATCAGAGGTACTTGGAGATGGAAAGCCCAAGAGGTCCTCAAGCTCCAGGAGAAAGCTGAGGAACCTCAGAGGTCATCTGGCTCCAGGAGATAGCTGAGGATGAAGCACCTCAAGAGGTCATCTTGTTCCTCACCCTCCACTGAGGCCTTGGCAGTGGGACCTCAAGTGACAGTTTTGGGTGGTTGGTTGTGCAACCAAGTCCTCCAACCCCCAACAGCTTCTCCCCCAGCTGAGCTTCCTCAGCTCTTTAGCAACCGCCTTGCCCTGCTTACAAATCCTGCTGCAGGAAGAAGACTTCTCCCCAGCCCAAAGGCCTCCTGAGGGACACAACTGGGCCACACCTGACCCTCTCCAGACAGACCTCATCGAGAGCCCTGCTAGATGCCACCCCCAGCGCTCTCAGACTGGTGGGGAGGCACTGCAAGAGGCTGTCCAGGGAGGCCCTGCCTGTCCCCTGCAGGAAGGGCTTCAAGGCCACCCTTGGATGAGGCCCTGAAGCAACCTGGGCTGGTAGGAGGAGGCCCAGCTGGAACTGGAGGGCCTCGGAGGTCCCTTCCAAGCCAACCCAGACCCTGAGCTTGAAGACCTCTTCCAACCTGTTCCACGGTTCTGAGACCTTGAAGGTCCCCATGCCCTGGAGAAGGGGCAGGGACCCCACACCCCGGAGCAGGGACCCCACACCCCCGGAGCAAAGAACCCAAATGCGGAGCAGGGACCCCAAACCCCGGAGCAAAGACCTCAAATGTGGAGCAGGGACCCCAAACCCTAGAGCAAGGACCTGAAATGTGGAGCAGGGACCCCAAACCCTGGAGCAAGACCTCAAATGTGGAGCAGGGACCCAAAGCCTGGAGCAGGGACCCCAAGGACCTTCAGGCCCCTAGACTGGGATGGGTGGGAAGGGCCCTCCAAGCCTCCCCAGTTCCAAGCCCCTCCTGCCCCCCAGCTCCCCTCCATCCTCTCACCTGGCAGAAGACCTTCAGCAGCCCGAGTTGCTCCGAGGCTCTGCTCTCCAGGCGAGCTTCTCCCGCCCTGCCCCAGGGCTCCTTTTGTAGGCAGCCCTTGGAGGAAGTAACCTCCCGGGCCAGCAGCTTCCTGGCTATGCAAATCCTCCGGAGGACCTTTAGCGCCTGGGGACATCCTCAGCAAACAGTTCTGGGAAGGGGACACCTCCCCTGCAGCTGGGCCTGGGCCCCTCCTGCAGCTCACTTCCTCCACAGCCTGCACTCCCCCTCCGCGGAGAGGTCCAGGAGGGGGCGGCTGGCGCCAAAAGCTTCTGGGGTGGGAGGGCGGGCTGGAGGAGAAGACCACTGGGCAGCCTCCAGAAGGCTAGGAACCCCCAGGAGCAGCCCCCCAGGAGCAGCCCCCCCCCCCCCAGGAGCCCTGGAGATGTGGGGAGCTGAGGGCCACAGCCTGGTGGTGGAGTCTCCATCCCTGGAGGTTCTCCAAAGCCCTGGAGATGTGGTGGGGGGTGGCAGGAGATGACCTCTGGCTTAGAGGCTCTCCACCTGAACAGGACAGCTCCTGCAGAAGGTCTGCTGGAGGAGTCATGCCCTGGGTGGTGACATCTCTGAGGTCACTGCCAGGAGCCCAGCTGGGACCTTCTGCTGGGGCGCTCCATGAGCTCAGGAGGCCATCAATGAATCATGAGCACTTCCTGCTCCTTCTCCTCCTGCTTTCAGTTTCCATTTGAGCCCTCACGCCGAGGTCACCAGGGAGGTGTCCCTAAGGCTTGACTCAACCCTTCTGCTCTTGGTGGACACCACCAGCTGCCAGGCAACTGTCCCAGGCACAACCAAAGCCTCCTCCCCCTTCATTGCTTCAAGCTCTTCCTTTTGGGTCTCAAGGCTCAGAGAAACACAGAAGAGACCTCACAGATCCTGGAGGACATCAACCTAGGACCACCATGGCCAAGAAATCATTGCTTTGGTTGGAAGGAGCTCCAAGCTCTCGGAGGACATCAACCCAGGAGCACCATGGCCATCAAACCATGTCCTCAATCACTGCTTGGGTCGAAGGACCTCCAAGATCATCACCCTAGGACCACTCAACCATATCCTGGATCATTGCTCTGCTTGGAAGGAGCTCCAAGCTCATGGAGGACATCAACCCAGGAGCCATCAAACCGTGTCCTCAATCACTGCTTGGGTCGAAGGACCTCCAAGATCATCACCCTAGGACCGCTCAACCATGTCCTCAATCACTGCTTGGGTTAGAAAGACCTCCAAGATGATCACCCTAGGACCACCCAACCAACTGTGGTGGTTGGAAGGAGCTCCAAGCTCTTGGAGGACATCAACCCAGGAGCACCATGGCCATCAAACCATGTCCTCAATCACTGCTTGGGTCAAAGGACCTCCAAGATCATCACCTTAGGACCACCCGACCACGTCCTCAGTCACTGTGCTGGTCAGAAGGAGCTCCAAGCCCATGGAGAACACAAAGCCAGGACCCCCACGGCCACTCCTCCCGAGCCTCACCTCCAGGCCCTGGCCAGCAGCAGCTCCTCTGGAGCTCATCTTCACCTTTGGCCACGGTGACTCAGCTTCTCTCCAGGAACCTGGGTGGGGGAGCTGCCAGCAGCCCTCAACAGTTCCCAGCACCGCAGGAGGTACTCCGTTTCCTCCTCTGAGGTCTCTCCTCTCCAGCCTCAACTTTCCCTTCACCTCCTCAGCTCCTTCCTCAAACTCTCAGAACAAGTTGTCCAGGGAGGTGGTGCAGGACCCACCCCTGGAGGTGTTTCACAGAAGCTCTGAGCAGCTTCAGCCACTTGGAGCCGGCCCTGCTGGGCCAAGGGGCCCTCGGGAGCTCCCAAACCGAGACCGCAGCACCAAGGGGATGGTGTAGAAGCCTCCAACCCGGAGAGGACCTCCAAGCCCAGCCAAGTCCGACCCCACCATGGCCACCAAACCACGGCCAGACCTCTCCTGAACCCCCTCCAGGACCTGCAACTCCACCACCTCCCTTGCCCAGCTCGGGGACACCTCTCCAGCACTGCCACCACCTCCCCAGGGCTCTTGAGGGCTTCTCCTGGTTGGACTCCAGCACCTCCGAGACCTTCTCCAGCCAAACCGATCCTGGGAGCTCTGTCTCCAGGCCCTGACCCCGGCCCTTGGCCGCAGCAGCCGCGAACCCTCGGCCCCGGGGCTCGCAGCCTTTGCCCCCCGGCACCGTTCCGCTCCAGCCTGCGGCTCTGCGGCTCCTGCAGCGCCACCTGCTGGCGGGAGGCCGCCAGTGCGCCACAGCTGGCAGGGGATCCCCCGAGGCTCCCTGTGCTCAGAGGGGACCCCTCAGGGTCTTTTCGGTGCTCAGAGGGGACCCCCCGAGGTCCTTAGTGCTCCAAGGGGACCCCTTAGGGTCCTCTCCGTGCTCACAGGGGAACCCCCAAGGTCCCATGCACTCCAAAGGGACCCTTCAAGGTCCCCAGTGCTCCAAGGAGATGCCTCAGGGTCCTCTCTGCACTCAGAATGGATCCTTCAAGGTCCCCAGTGCTCCCAGGGGCCCCCTCAGGGGTCAGGGGGGACCCCTCAGGGTCCTCAGTGCTCCCAGGGGAGGGCCTGGGATCCTCTCCCCGCTCAGGGAGGTCCAAGGGGAGTGCACTCTCTGTGGAGTCGCCCCGAGCGCTGCCCCTGCTCCCAAGCCACTCCTCGGCCCGCAGAGCCCCCGGGCAGGGGAGCAGGAGCCTGGGGAGCCGCCCCCAGGGCCCCGAGCCCCCGGGAGCCCGCCCAGCGGCGCAGGGCCCATCGCGGCTGGCACCGGAGCCCCCAAGGGGAATCAAGGAAGGCCATTAAGGCCAGGCCTGAGGAGGGCAACAGGAACAGAGCCCCAGGGGCTGCAGGCCAGGGGAGCTAATTAAGGTGGGTAATTAAGGGAGCTAATTAGTGCTGCTCCTCCAGAGCCAGAAGGAAGCAGAAAGGGAAGGAGATGGGGGGGGACACACCTAAACCCTGCCTGGGTCCTAGGGAAGCTCAGATCCCAGCCCAGCAGAGCTTAGACCACAACCTAACAAAGCTCAGGCTCACGATCAGCGCAACACAGGCCCAGAGCCAGCAGAACTCAGGAACAGCCAAGCCGAGCCCAGGCCTCAGCCCAGCCCAGCCCAGGCCTATCCAAGAGCCATGCAGAGCCCAGCCCAGCCCAGGCCTATCCAAGAGCCGTGCACAGCCCAGGCCTGAGCCAAGCCCAGCACAGCCCAGGCCCAAGCCTAGGCCCTGCAAAACTCAAACCTAACAAAACTCCAACTCAATCCTAGCAAAACCTCACCTCAAGCTTTGCACAACTTAAGCTCAAGCCTAACAAAACCTATACTCCAGCCTATAGCACATGTAAGCTCAACCTAGCACCAGCTGGGCCCGAGCCTAGCACGAGTGCAAGCCCCAAGGCCTAGAGCTGAGCAGCAGAGCCATGGCAGCTCCAGGAGCAGCTCCTAAGCCGGGCTTAGGCCCTGCCAAGCAGGGAAGGCCCAAGCCTGAGCCTCCCCCCAGCTCCTGCTGCCCCTGGCCAAGCCCCTGAGCTCCACTTAGGCCTCCCTGAGGCAGAAGGCAGCAGCAGCTTGGCCCCAGCTGAGCAGCAGCAGCACAGATTCCACCTGGCAAAAGTGATGGATTTTATTTACAAATCCCAGGGGCAGGAGCAGGATTCCAAAGGGAAAGCCACCAGGAGGGGTGGGAAAGGAGGAGGGAGCCAAACCCCAACCTCCACCTCCAGCCCAGAAACCAAACCTCCAGCCCAGGGGGAAGGATTTGACTCCTGGGGGCAGCGAGGTGGAGCGGGGCCCAGGCTGGGAGCAGTCCTCTCGCTTCTGGCTCCAAGCCACAGGATTCCAGGAGTTGGGAAAGAGAAGTGGAGATCCTCTTGGATTGCAGGAAGGCCCTTCCAGCTGCCTGCCTCCAGCCTAGTGGCTCTCTCCTTTCTTGCCAACTACCTGCAGGGGAGAAAAAGAAACCACAGAAAGGCTCAAAACAAAGAAGAGGTCTCAGGGGGAAAGGGCTCAAAAAAGCTTGGGACCCCCAAGGCCCCCTGGGGCTAAAGCAGAACAGCCCAAGCTTAAGCCTGGCTTAGGGAGCAGGAGACACTTGAGGTGCTCAGCTCCCTTCCATCCACCTGACAGAGTGAGGAAAGGAGAGGAGGGGAAGGGCACAGGCAAGGGAAGGAGGAGAGGAGGGGAAGGGCACAGGCAAGGGAAGGAGGAGAGGAGGGGAAGGGCACAGGCAAGGGAAGGAGGAGAGGAGGGGGAAGGGCACAGGCAAGGGAAGGAGGAGAGGAGGGGAAGGGCACAGGCAAGGGAAGGAGGAGAGGAGGGGAAGGGCACAGGCAAGGGAAGGAGGAGAGGAGGGGAAGGGCACAGGCAAGGGAAGGAGGAGAGGAGGGGGGGAAGGGCACAGGCAAGGGAAGGAGGAGAGGAGGGGGAGGGCACAGGCAAGGGAAGGAGGAGAGGAGGGGGAAGGGCACAGGCAAGGGAAGGAGGAGAGGAGGGGAAGGGCACAGGCAAGGGAAGGAGGAGAGGAGGGGAAGGGCACAGGCAAGGGAAGGAGGAGAGGAGGGGAAGGGCACAGGCAAGGGAAGGAGGAGAGGAGGGGAAGGGCACAGGCAAGGGAAGGAGGAGAGGAGGGGAAGGGCACAGGCAAGGGAAGGAGGAGAGGAGGGGAAGGGCACAGGCAAGGGAAGGAGGAGAGGAGGGGAAGGGCACAGGCAAGGGAAGGAGGAGAGGAGGGGAAGGGCACAGGCAGGAGAGGCTCTGGGTCTCTTCCTGAGGGATTCAGGGAGAGGTTTGGAGCTCCTGCAGATCCTGAGCCTCAAAAGAGAAGGAGGAAGAGGCTTAAAGGAGCCCCCAAGGTGCAAGAAGCAGCTAGGGCAAGGGAGGTCACCCTGCAGCCACCTGAGCAGCAGGAAGCAGCTGAGAAAGGGCTTCAGAGGAGCAGTGTGGCCTCCAAGGACCCTTTGGGAGCTGGGCAGGAAGTGGGAAATTGGGCAGGAAGGGGTGGGGAAGGGGGAAAAAAATAGAGGGGGGCCTGGGGCGCCTCCAGCCGGGCCGGGGGGGCAGTGCCAGGAGGCTGGGGAGCTGCAGCAGGGGCAGGACTCACCCTCTTGAAGTCATTCATGTTCGTGGCCTGCACCGGGGTCCCAATGAAGGTGAAGTAGGAGATCCTCGTGGTCTCCTCATCTCCGTGGTTGGATTGGACAAACAGCTGCACGGAGGCAAGCACAGAGCCTCAGGGGAAGCTCTCCCTCCTCCTCCTCCAGTCAAGCCCCAGTTAACTCCTCCAGCGAAGCCTCAACCACCTCCTCGGGCAGCTTTGTGCCGAGGCTCTCGGCACCCTCCTGGGGGAAGGACTTCCTCCTGCTGCCCAACCTCTACCTGCCCTGCTCCAGGTTCAAACCACTGCCACCTCAGGACCTGCTCAACAGGCCCTCCCCAGCCTCCCCCGAGCTCCTCTTGGGGCTCCCTCTGACAAGGTCTCCCTGAAGCCTTCCGAGAAAAGCCTCCTGGAACGCTGGGGCCAGTTGTGAGCTCCTCAGGTGAAGAGGGTCTGGGATCTCCCGGCAAGAGTCCAGCAGAGACCCGGGGCCGCTTGGGCAGGCCCAAGAGGAGCTTCTGAATGCCTCTCAAGCCGTGAAGGGCGGCGGCCAGGAGGAGGGACACGGAGCGGCACCCGGGAGCAGAAACTCCTGGGCAGGAAGGCGCTGGAGAGAGGCCTGGAGCAGGCTTGCCCTGGGAGGCCGCGGAGCCCCCGGCCCGGGGTGTGCGAGGAGGGCTGGAGGAGCCCCCAGAGGCTCACAGTGACGCTGTTGACGTTCTGGAACTTGACGTAGCGCAGCTGGACGATGCCGTCCTCCCGGATGTCCTCGGGGCTCAGCTCCAGGGCCTGCGTGGGCTCACTCCTCTCTGCCTCCTCGAAGTCCATGGAGCGAGGCAGGTTGATGAAGATCTTGATGGACTTGGGCCCCTGCCCTGTGGGCAAACACAGCACTGTCCCGGGCCTGCCCCGGGCCTGCCCCGCCCGACCCCACCCAGCCCCGGGCCTACCCCACCCAGCCCCGGGCCTGCCCCGCCCGGCGAGCTCTCAGCAGGCTCTGCCCAAGGGCAAGCAGCAGCTTCTGGGGGGCTGAGCTCAGCCTCTAGGGCATCACCATGCTGCCTGGAAGCCCCCCAGTGGAGCCCCTCAATGGAGCTCCAGCAGTGGAACCCCCCCCAGTGGAGCCCCTCAATGGAACTCCAGCAGTGGAACACCCCCCAGTGGAGCCCCTCAATGGAGCTCCAGCAGTGGAACACCCCCCAGTGGAGCCCCTCAATGGAGCTCCAGCAGTGGAACCCCCCCAATGGAGCCCCTCAATGGAGCTCCAGCAGTGGAACCCCCCAATGGAGCCCCTCAATGGAACTCCAGCAGTGGAACCCCCCCAGTGGAGCCCCTCAATGGAGCTCCAGCAGTGGAACCCCCCAGTGGAGCCCCTCAATGGAACTCCAGCAGTGGAACCCCCCAATGGAGCCCCTCAATGGAACTCCAGCAGTGGAACCCCCCAATGGAGCCCCTCAATGGAACTCCAGCAGTGGAACCCCCCAATGGAGCCCCTCAATGGAGCTCCAGCAGTGGAACCCCCCCAGTGGAGCCCCTCAATGGAACTCCAGCAGTGGAACCCCCCCAGTGGAGCCCCTCAATGGAACTCCAGCAGTGGAACCCCCCAATGGAGCCCCTCAATGGAACTCCAGCAGTGGAACCCCCCAGTGGAGCCCCTCAATGGAGCTCCAGCAGTGGAACCCCCCAGTGGAGCCCCTCAATGGAACTCCAGCAGTGGAACCCCCCAGTGGAGCCCCTCAATGGAGCTCCAGCAGTGGAACCCCCCCCAGTGGAGCCCCTCAATGGAACTCCAGCAGTGGAACACCCCCAATGGAGCTCCTCAATGGAGCTCCAGCAGTGGAACACCCCCCAATGGAGCCCCTCAATGGAGCTCCAGCAGTGGAACCCCCCAATGGAGCCCCTCAATGGAACTCCAGCAGTGGAACACCCCCCAGTGGAGCCCCTCAATGGAACTCCAGCAGTGGAACCCCCCAATGGAGCCCCTCAATGGAACTCCAGCAGTGGAACCCCCCAATGGAGCCCCTCAATGGAACTCCAGCAGTGGAACACCCCCCAGTGGAGCCCCTCAATGGAACTCCAGCAGTGGAACACCCCCCAGTGGAGCCCCTCAATGGAACTCCAGCAGTGGAACCCCCCCAGTGGAGCCCCTCAATGGAACTCCAGCAGTGGAACACCCCCCAGTGGAGCCCCTCAATGGAACTCCAGCAGTGGAACCCCCCCCCTCAGTGGAGCCCCTCAATGGAACTCCAGCAGTGGAACCCCCCAATGGAGCCCCTCAATGGAGCCCCTCAATGGAACTCCAGCAGTGGAACACCCCCAATGGAGCCCCTCAATGGAGCTCCAGCAGTGGAACACCCCCAATGGAGCCCCTCAATGGAACTCCAGCAGTGGAACCCCCCCAGTGGAGCCCCTCAATGGAACTCCAGCAGTGGAACACCCCCAATGGAGCTCCTCAATGGAACTCCAGCAGTGGAACACCCCCAAAGGAGCCCCTCAATGGAACTCCAGCAGTGGAACACCCCCAATGGAGCCCCTCAATGGAGCTCCAGCCGTGGAACCCCCCAATGGAGCCCCTCAATGGAACTCCAGCAGTGGAACACCCCCCCGCAGTGGACCTCCCCCAGTGGACCGCCCCCCCCCCCCCAGTGGACCCCCTCCGCCGTGGAACCCATCTACAGAGCTACAGCAGTGGAGCCCCCAATGGAACCCCAACAAGGAAGCCCCCACCAGTAGCACACCCCCAAAGGAGCCCCCAACAATGGAGCCCCCCCCACCAGAGGGCCCAACCCATTCTATGATTCCATGCCCTTGAAGGTCCCTCCCACCCCAACCCATTCCAGAGTCCTTCCCTCACCATTGTCTGGTCCCTGAAGTTTCATGGAGTAGAGCTTGACAGGCTGGCTGAAAGCCACAGTGATCAGCAGCTGTGGAGAGCACAAACCCTGTGAGACACAGGCCTGAGAAAGACCCCCAGAGAAACCCAAACAACCAGGGGGCCCCCTAGAAAGCTCCAATCCAAAGGGGAGCCCTGCCAGGAGCTCCCCTTCAAGGGGTCCCTTCCAGGAGGGCCCTTTGAAAACATCTCTCCAAAGAGCTCCCTCCAAGGAGGACCCTTTCAAGGGGTCCCTTCCATGAGGACCCCTTCAAGGAAGACTGAAAAGGTCTCCTCAAGGAGCTCGCTTTCAAGTGGTCCCTCCCAGGGGCTCCCTTCAAAAAGGTCTCCTCAAGGGGCTCCCTTCAAAAAGGTCTCCTCAAGGGGCTCCCTTCAAAAGGTCTCCTCAAGGGGCTCCCTTCAAAAAAGGTCTCCTCAAGGGGCTCCCTTCAAAAGGTCTCCTCAAGGGGCTCCCTTCAAAAAGGTCTCCTCAAGGGGCTCCCTTCAAAAGGTCTCCTCAAGGGGCTCCCTTCAAAAGGTCTCCTCAAGGGGCTCCCTTCAAAAAGGTCTCCTCAAGGGGCTCCCTTCAAAAGGTCTCCTCAAGGGGCTCCCTTCAAAAGGTCTCCTCAAGGGGCTCCCTTCAAAAAAGGTCTCCTCAAGGGGCTCCCTTCAAAAAGGTCTCCTCAAGGGGCTCCCTTCAAAAGGTCTCCTCAAGGGGCTCCCTTCAAAAGGTCTCCTCAAGGGGCTCCCTTTCAAGGAGCTCTCCTTAAGTAGTTCCAAGGGGGTCCCTTCCAGGGGGTCCCTCCAGAAAGGTCTTCTTAAGGAGCTCCCTTTCAACGGGCGCTTTTGAAAAGGTCACCTCAAGACCCTTTCAAGGGGCTCCCCTCCCAGGGGTCTGCTCTTGAGGGGTGCCCCCCAGCTTCCCCACATGCCCCCCCAGCCCCCAGAGGCAGCAGGAGCCCCCAGGCCTGGGCAGCACCTGCTCGTCGCAGTCAGACTCCAGGTAGGAGCAGTCCTTGCGCAGGCAGTTGTCGAAGCCGTGCTCGTCGCTCTCGTTCAGGCACTCGCAGCCTGCCTTGTTGATGAAGGGCAGCAGATCCATCTGCAGCCACAGGGGTCACGGGGGGGGTCACGGGGGCGGGGGCAGGGCCGCACCACCCCCCCCAGCACACAGCAGCCCCCCCGGGCGCCCCCAAGCACCGAGCGGCTGCTGCCTGCGGGGACCGAGGCCTCGCAGGCCCCAGGCAGGCCCCGCTGCACCCCGGGATCTCCTTCCCCCCAACCCCCTCCCCACACCCACCCAGTCCCTAGGGCCAGCTGCTGGAGAGAAGGGTGCAGCTGGGCTGAGGCTCTGGCACCAGAACCTCTCCCTCCTCTTCCTCATCTGTCAGGGATGCCACCAAGAGGCCGAAAGGGGAGGGAGCGAGGGAGAGCTCGGGAGGCGTCCGGGGCGCCGGTGCCGGCGTGGGAGCTGCCCCCCAGGCGAGCACGCAAGGAGCCGCAGGAGCCACCTACGTAGCCTTTGGGGATGTCCGAGTCCTCAGTGCTGCCAGGGTCGTTCTCCAGGTGCTGCTTGATCTTCTCCTCCAGGCCCACAGCATCTGCCCCCTGGTACTGGTCGATCCTCACCTTGTTCCGGAAGAAGAGGAAGGTTGGGGTGGCAGAGATGTTGTTGGTGGCAGCTGTGCCCTGAGGGTTGGGGACAGAGCAGGGACAAAGGTGAGCTGCAGAGGAAGCTTCAGCTGCTTCACCCAGGGGAGGCAGCAAGGAGGGGACCATCCCCACCCAAGCTGGCCAACAAAGCTTGAAGGACCTGGAGCCGAGGAGGCTGAGGAGAGACTTCATTGCTCTCCTCCCCCAGAGGAGGTCAGGGCCAGAAGGGGTTGGGACCTGCTCCAGAAGCAGGTGAGGGCAAGAAGAAACAGCCTCAAGATGCACCAGGGGAGGATGAGGTTGGACAGGAGAGGCAATTTCTACCCCAAAAAGCTTGGCCAGGCTGCCCAGGGCAGTGGCAGAGCCTCCAGCCCTGGAGGGACCCCAAAGCCCTGGAGATGTGGTGCTGAGGGCCAGGGCTTGGGGGTGAGCTGGCACTGCTGGAGCCTCCAGCCCTGCAGGGACCCCAAAGCCCTGGAGATGTGGTGCTGAGGGCCAGGGCTTGGGGGTGAGCTGGCAGGGTTGGCAGGGACACACACCCCACACACCCCCACACCCCCCGGCAGCCCAGCCCGGGGCCGGCAGGGACCTTCCAGATCATCCAGTTCCAACCCCCTGCCACTAGGCCACGTTGCTCAAAGCCTCCCCCAAGGCGGCCTTCAGCACCAACCTGGCACTGGTGCACATCCACCTCCAAGAAGGTGGCCTGGGGGTATTTGTTGCTGAGAGCATTGAAGGCTGGAGCTATCCTCAGGCAGGGCCCACAGCTGGCAAGAGAAAGCAAAGCTTCAGTCACCCCCAAGCTGCTTCTCAACCACTGCTGCCCCAGCAAAGCCTTCAGCCCTCCCCACACCTGAAGGAACTCCTGCGGAGCAGCAACTCCCCAGGCAGAGCAGCCCCACAAAATCCTCAGGGACATTCAGGGAAAGAGAGGGGAGCCCCCCCCCAGAGAGCGGGAAAGAGAGGGGAGCCCCCCCCGGGAAAGAGAGGGGAGCCCCCCCCCCAGAGAGCGGGAAAGAGAGGGGGCCCCCCCGAGAGCGGGAAAGGAGGGGAGCCCCCCAGAGGAGCCCCCCCCCCCCCCAGAGAGCGGGGAAGCCCCCCCCCCCAGAGAGCGGGAAAGAGAGGGAGCCAGAGAGCGGGAAAGAGGGGGAGCCCCCCCCCCAGAGAGCGGGGAAAGAGAGGGGGAGCCCCCCCAGAGAGAGCGGGAAAGAGAGGGGAGCCCCCAGAGAGCGGGAAAGAGAGGGGAGCACCCCCCCCCCAGAGAGCGGGAAAGAGAGGGGAGCCCCCAGAGAGCGGGAAAGAGAGGGGAGCCCCCCCCCCCCCCAGAGAGCGGGAAAGAGAGGGGGCCCCCCCCCAGAGAGCGGGAAGAGAGGGGGAAAGAGCCCCCCCGGGAAAGAGAGCGGGAAAGGAGGGGAGCCCAGAAGGCAGAGGCGGGAAAGAGAGCCCCCCCCCCCAGAGAGCGGGAAAGAGAGGGGAGCCCCCCCCAGAGAGCGGGAAAGGGGGAGCCCCCCCCCAAGAGAGGGGCCCCCCCAGAGAGCGGGAAAGAGAGGGGGCCCCCCCAGAGAGCGGGGGAGAGAGCCCCCAGAGAGAGGGAAAGAGCCCCCCCAGAGAGCGGGAAAGAGAGGGGGAGCCCCCCCCCAGAGAGCGGGAAGAGAAGAGAGGGGAGCCCCCCCCAGAGAGCGGGAAGGGGAGAGAGGGGAAAAGAGCCCCCCCACCCCCAGAGAGCGGGAAAGAGAGGGGAGCCCCCCCCCCAGAGCGGGAAAGAGAGGGGAGCCCCCCCCCCCAGAGAGCGGGAAAGAGAGGGGGCCCCCCCAGAGAGCGGGAAAGAGGGGGAGCCCCCCAGAGAGCGGGAAAGAGAGGGGAGCCCCCCCCCAGAGAGCGGGAAAGAGAGGGGAGCCCCCAGGGCAAGAGCGGGAAGGAGGGCAAGAGCCCCCCCCCCCCCCAGAGAGCGGGGCAAGAGAGCGGGAAAGGGAGGGCCCCCCCCCAGAGAGCGAGAGGGGAGCCCCCCCCCAGGGCAAGAGAGGGGAGCCCCCCCCCAAGATTTGGAGCCCCCCACACACACAGGGGCAAGATTTGGAGCCCCCCCCCCCCCCCCACACACACACACAGGGCAAGATTTGGAGCCCCCCCCACAGAGGCAAGATTTGGAACAGGGCAAAATTTGGAGCCCCCCCCCCCACAGGGGGGAGCCCCCCCCCCCAGGGCAAGATTTGGAGCCGCCCCCCCCCCACACACAGGGCAAGATTTGGAGCCGGCCCCCCCCCCCCCACACACACAGGGCAAGATTTGGAGCCGCCCCCCCACACACACACACAGACAGATCGGAGCCCCCACCCCCCGAGAGGGCAAGATCGGAGCTCCCCCAGGGATGACTTTAACCCCCCAAAAGAAGCAGCCCCGCCGGGGGCCAGCAGATCCGCGAGTTGCAGCCCGGGAGGCTCACTACGGCCACGGCTCGCCGCTCCCCCCAGGCAACACTTGAGTCGCTCAACTCCCCCGCCAAAAGCTTCCTGAGGGAGGCTGCGGTTAGGCCTCGGCGGGGCCTAGGCCGCGGCCTGAGGGCAGAGGGGGTGCGAGGAGGGCCCCGGGGCGGCGGAGGCCCTTCCCGCACCCCTCTGCCCTCAGGGGAATGCGACCCTGAGCCACTCCACCCTCCTCTACTCACCCCCGCATGGTGAACTTGACCACGGCCAAGCGGGAGCCGGCGGCGCTGAGCTCGGGCTGGAACTCGGTGTCGTTCGCGATCACCTTCACGCCCACCATCCTCGCCCGGACGGGTGGGGAGGGGGGAAGGAAGCGCTCCCGGGGCCCCGGGTTTATCTTGCAGCGTCACGGCGGGAAGAACGGAGCCCGGCATGCACCGCTCGGCTCAGGGCGCAGGCGCGGCCGCCGCGCCGCTCCCGCACCGGGGCCCGCCTGGCAGCCGTGGGGAGCAGGGAGGGCGGGAAAGGGGGAGGGGCGGCGCCATCTTGGGAGAGGGCACGGTGAAGCCACCGCTAGGCCGCCATGTTGGAAGCGGGGTAGCCTAATAGGGGGGCGCGGCGAGAGCGGCCATCTTGGGAGCGGGCAGCGGCGGTGAAGCCACCGCTGGGCGGCCATGTTGGAAGGCGGGGAAGGCAAGCAGGGGGGAGTTTCGCAAGGCACCATCTTGGGTGAGGGCAGCCAGAGGCTGTCGGCCATCTTGGCTGGGGGCAAGAGCTGTTAGTTTAGGGAGCGGAGCCGTACCGGTCACTTTGGGGCCAAGAAAGACATTCAGGGATTCAGTGACCTGTTTGTATTAGCCGCAGCCAGCGACAAACCAAATAAACGAATTAAGCCCAGCTCCTTTCCCTCCCGCGGTGTGCAGCGCCACCGCGGACACTTGAACCCCCCCACGCCTGCTTCTGCAGCCATTTCCCCTCAGAAAACGACATTGTTAATGTTCAAAACCTCCCCGAGGCTTCCTGCCAGCACCCAGCCGTAGGCAGCCCCTCAGGAGCCCTCAGCATTCCCCTTTAACTTCAGCCAGATGCCCGAGCAGGGGCCCTGCTGAGGGGCTGGGGACCGCTGGGGCCGACCCTTCCCCTCCGCTGGCTCGAAGGGCACAGGGCTGGGACCCGGCGGGAGCGGCCTTGCTCTCCTCAGCCGGGGGGAGACCGGCGGTTCCGGCTTCCCCCTCCGCTGGGCCTAATGGCGCTAGGATGGGGTCCAAGCCTTCTCCTCAGCTAAGCCCAAACCGCTCCGCTCGCCCCGACCCTAACACCCAGCGGAGCTCGCCCCACCCCTGCCGGCCGCCTCCTCCCCCCGCCCCGGAGCACCTCCCACCTTGGACCGCTTCCCGCTGCCGCCGCAGGGACTGGAGGGGGAGGAGGGGTTGGGGGAAAACGACGCTCGGTTTCCATGGCGACGGCGGCGGCGCGGGCTGCCGTGAGGCGCGGCGGCTTTACGCCAGGATCCCCAGCGGCGGGCTGCCGTCAGGCGCGGCGGGTTTACGACAGCCGCCTGTCAGCTGCTCCCCGCATCGGCTGCGGGCGAGCGACGGCGGCGGCGCCGCTCCGCGCCCCGGCAGCCTCCCAGCGGCCCCCCCCAGCAGCCCGCCGGCCACAGGTGAGCGCTCACCGCTTACCGGCAGCCTCCGGGCAGCCTTCCCGCAGGACGGATCAGCGGTGTCGGTGCTTAGGGGGCTCGGTGCCGGCCCCGGTGAGCTACCGGGGGCCCCGGTGAAGGCCGCGAGATTGTGCGGGAGGCGGCGGAGGCTGCCCCGGGGGCGGTGGAGAGGCCCCGGGGTTGGGGGGTGGTAGCTGCGGGGGTGGCGGTAGCGGGGGAGCGGAGCGGGGAGCGGAGCAGCGAAGATGTTGTGCCCCGGGAGAAGGCAGCCAGGCACGGAGCCGGCAGCGGCAGCACCGGGGATGGCTCTCGCGGGGCTCGGGGAAGGCTGCCGAGCTTCCTGGACAGCTCCTCAGCGGCCTTCAGGTGATGATGAAGGTCCAAAGCGGGGACCAGAGGTGGCTTGGATGTGGCATCAAATACAGGGGCAGGGAATGGCTCTGCAGGGGCTCCGGGGGAAGGCGGGGAGGTGCTGGAGGTTTGAGGTGAGGAGGTTTGGAAGCCCTGGGGCCAGGAGGTCAGGAGTGGATCTTTGGTTAATCCTTGAGCAGCTTAGGGAGGAGGTTGGGCCCTTGGTAACTCCTGGGTTGGAATCTCCTGCCCCCAGCAGCTCCAGTTGGGTGTCCAAGAGGAGTTTGGTCCCAGCTGAGGTCAGCTCTGCCCTGCAGACAGCCCCAGGCGGGGCTGGAGGAGGGGAGGGAAAAGTGGAGAGGGTTGAAGGGAAGTGAGGAGAGGAGAGGATGGAAGTGAGGAGAGGATGGAAGTGGAAGAGAGGAGAGGATGGAAGTGGGAGAGGAGAGGATGGAAGTGGAAGAGAGGAGAGGATGGAAGTGGAAGAGAGGAGAGGATGGAAGTGAGAAGGATGAGTGGAAGAGGATGGAAGTGGAAGAGAGGAGAGGGAAGAGAGGAGAGAATGGAAGTGGAAGAGAGGAGAGGATGGAAGTGGAAGAGAGAGATGAAGTGGAAGAGAGGAGAGGATGGAAGTGAGGAGAGATGGAAGAGAGATGGAAGTGGAAGAGGAGGAGGGAGGAAGTGGAAGAGAGGAGAGGATGGAAGTGGAAGAGAGGAGAGGATGGAAGTGGAAGAGAGGAGAGGATGGAAGAGAAGATGGAAGTGGAAGAGAGAGGATGGAAGTGAGGAGAGGATGGAAGTGGAAGAGAGGAGAGGATGGAAGTGGGAGAGAGGAGAGGAAGATGGAAGTGGGAAGACAAGGAGAGAGATGGAAGGAGAGGATGGAAGTGGAAGACAGGAGAGGATGGGAAGAGAGGAGAGGATGGGAGTGGAAAAGTGGAAAGGAGAGGAGCTCCAGGGCTCCATCAAAGGCCTCCAAGTGGAGCTCCAAGGTTCAGAAGGTCTTCCCTCAGCCTCCTCCAGGCTGCCCAAGGTCCCTCAGCTGCCCTTCTCCAGCCTGGTTGTCCATCTCTGGCCGTGGGCCCTGAGGCTGCTTTGCCTTCTCCTGGCGGGCTTTGGGTGGCTCCAGCTGGAGCCCTTCTGCTGCGGGGGAGTTCTGTTCCCAGAGCACTGTGGTGGCTCTTTGCCAGGCTCTGAGCCAGCCTTGGCTTTGGGCCACAGGAGGCTTTCTCCATCTCCTGGCTGTCCATCACGCTGAGGAGCTCCTCAGTGGGGCTCTGAAGACAGGGGGAGCTGATTCTTCTCGGGTGGGGGCAAGAACCTGGGATGGGCTGGGAGGGAGCTGCAGGACCATGGGATGGGCTGGGAGGGAGCTGCAGGACCATGGGATGGGCTGGGAGGGAGCTGCAGGACCATGGGATGGGCTGGGAGGGAGCTGCAGGACCATGGGATGGGCTGGGGTGGGAGGGAGCTTCAGGATGAGCAGTGGGTTGGGTTCAAGCACCTTTCCCCCTCTCTGCTGGCAGGCAGGATGGCAGGGAACAGCCTGGTGCTGCCCATCGTGCTGTGGGGGCGCCGAGCCCCCACCCACTGCATCTCCAGCCTGCTGCTGCTGGAGGAGGCCTCGGTGGTGGTCACCGGCTGCCATGACGGCCAGATCTGCCTCTGGGACCTCGGCCCTGGCCTGCAGGTCAGCCCTGCCTGCCCCTGCCTGCCCCTGCCCTGCCCTGCCCCTGCCCTGCCTGCCCCTGCCCTGCCCCTGCCCTGCCCCTGCCCTGCCCTGCCCCTGCCCTGCCCTGCCCTGCCTGCCCTGCCCCTGCCCTGCCTGCCCCTGCCCTGCCCTGCCCCTGCCCTGCCTGCCCCTGCCCTGCCTGCCCCTGCCCCTGCCTGCCCCTGCCCTGCCTGCCCCTGCCCTGCCCTGCCCCTGCCCTGCCTGCCCCTGCCCTGCCTGCCCCTGCCCTGCCCCTGCCCTGCCCCTGCCCTGCCCTGCCTGCCCCTGCCCTGCCTGCCCCTGCCCTGCCCCTGCCCTGCCCCTGCCCTGCCTGCCCCTGCCCTGCCCCTGCCCTGCCTGCCCCTGCCCTGCCTGCCCCTGCCCTGCCCTGCCCCTGCCCCTGCCTGCCCCTGCCCTGCCCCCTGCCCCTGCCCTGCCCTGCCCCTGCCCTGCCTGCCCCTGCCCTGCCCTGCCCCTGCCCTGCCTGCCCCTGCCCTGCCTGCCCCTGCCCTGCCCTGCCCCTGCCCCTGCCTGCCCCTGCCCTGCCTGCCCCTGCCCTGCCCTGCCCCTGCCCTGCCTGCCCCCCTGCCCTGCCTGCCCCTGCCCTGCCCTGCCCCTGCCCTGCCCCTGCCCTGCCTGCCCCTGCCCTGCCTGCCCCTGCCCTGCCCCTGCCCTGCCCCTGCCCTGCCCTGCCCCTGCCCTGCCCTGCCCCTGCCCTGCCTGCCCCTGCCCTGCCTGCCCCTCTCCTCCTTCCTCTTTCTCCCCCCTCTTCTTCCCCTTCCTCCCCTCCCTCCCCCCTCCCCTTCTCTTTCCCTCACTCCCCGGGTCTAGAGCCCTGCCCCCGGCGCCGCTCCCCCCGCCTCCCGCGTCACGGGGCGCTGACGGCCGCCCTGACGAGCGCACTACCTGCCTGCCCAGCTCAAGCCCCGGGCGCTGCTCTTCGGCCACACAGCCTCCGTCACCTGCCTGGCCCAGGCCTCCTGCTGCGGCGCCGAGAAGCAGCAGGTGGTGAGCGCCGCCGAGAGCGGGTGAGAGCCCCCAGCCCTCTAGAGCCCTTCCAGCCCAGCCCATGGCCCTCTAGACCCCTTCCAGCCCAGCCCATGGCCCTCTAGAGCCCTTCCAGCCCATGGCCCTCTAGACCCCTTCCAGCCCAGCCCATGGCCCATGGCCCTCTAGAGCCCTTCCAGCCCATGGCCCTCTAGAGCCCTTCCAGCCCAGCCCATGGCCCTCTAGACCCCCTTCCAGCCCAGCCCATGGCCCTCTAGACCCCTTCCAGCCCATGGCCCTCTAGAGCCCTTCCAGCCCATGGCCCTCTAGACCCCTTCCAGCCCATGGCCCTCTAGAGCCCTTCCAGCCCAGCCCATGGCCCTCTAGACCCCTTCCAGCCCAGCCCATGGCCCTCTAGAGCCCTTCCAGCCCATGGCCCTCCCTTCCAGAGCCCTTCCAGCCCAGCCCATGGCCCTCTAGAGCCCTTCCAGCCCATGGCCCTCTAGACCCCTTCCAGCCCATGGCCCTCTAGACCCCTTCCAGCCCAGCCCTTCCATGGCCCTCTAGAGCCCTTCCAGCCCAGCCCATGGCCCTCTAGAGCCCTTCCAGCCCAGCCCATGGCCCTCTAGAGCCCTTCCAGCCCATGGCCCTCTAGAGCCCTTCCAGCCCAGCCCATGGCCCTCTAGACCCCTTCCAGCCCAGCCCATGGCCCTCTAGACCCCTTCCAGCCCATGGCCCTCTAGAGCCCTTCCAGCCCAGCCCATGGCCCTCTAGAGCCCTTCCAGCCCAGCCCATGGCCCTCTAGACCCCTTCCAGCCCATGGCCCTCTAGAGCCCTTCCAGCCCAGCCCATGGCCCCCATCTAGACCCCTTCCAGCCCATGGCCCTCTAGAGCCCTTCCAGCCCATGGCCCTCTAGAGCCCTTCCAGCCCAGCCCATGGCCCTCTAGAGCCCTTCCAGCCCAGCCCATGGCCCTCTAGAGCCCTTCCAGCCCAGCCCATGGCCCTCTAGACCCCTTCCAGCCCATGGCCCTCTAGAGCCCTTCCAGCCCAGCCCATGGCCCTCTAGAGCCCTTCCAGCCCAGCCCATGGCCCTCTAGAGCCCTTCCAGCCCATGGCCCTCTAGACCCCTTCCAGCCCAGCCCAGCCCTGGCCCTGGCCCTCTAGAGCCCTTCCAGCCCATGGCCCTCTAGAGCCCTTCCAGCCCAGCCCATGGCCCTCTAGAGCCCTTCCAGCCCAGCCCATGGCCCTCTAGAGCCCTTCCAGCCCAGCCCATGGCCCTCTAGAGCCCTTCCAGCCCATGGCCCTCTAGAGCCCTTCCAGCCCATGGCCCTCTAGACCCCTTCCAGCCCATGGCCCTCTAGAGCCCTTCCAGCCCAGCCCATGGCCCTCTAGAGCCCTTCCAGCCCATGGCCCTCTAGAGCCCTTCCAGCCCAGCCCATGGCCCTCTAGAGCCCTTCCAGCCCAGCCCATGGCCCTCTAGAGCCCTTCCAGCCCATGGCCCTCTAGACCCCTTCCAGCCCAGCCCATGGCCCTCTAGAGCCCTTCCAGCCCAGCCCATGGCCCTCTAGAGCCCTTCCAGCCCAGCCCATGGCCCTCTAGAGCCCTTCCAGCCCATGGCCCTCTAGACCCCTTCCAGCCAGCCCAGCCCATGGCCCTCTAGAGCCCTTCCAGCCCAGCCCATGGCCCTCTAGAGCCCTTCCAGCCCAGCCCATGGCCCTCTAGAGCCCTTCCAGCCCATGGCCCTCTAGAGCCCTTCCAGCCCAGCCCATGGCCCTCTAGAGCCCTTCCAGCCCAGCCCATGGCCCTCTAGAGCCCTTCCAGCCCATGGCCCTCTAGAGCCCTTCCAGCCCAGCCCATGGCCCTCTAGAGCCCTTCCAGCCCAGCCCATGGCCCTCTAGAGCCCTTCCAGCCCAGCCCATGGCCCTCTAGAGCCCTTCCAGCCCAGCCCATGGCCCTCTAGAGCCCTTCCAGCCCAGCCCATGGCCCTCTAGAGCCCTTCCAGCCCATGGCCCTCTAGAGCCCTTCCAGCCCAGCCCATGGCCCTCTAGAGCCCTTCCAGCCCATGGCCCTCTAGAGCCCTTCCAGCCCAGCCCATGGCCCTCTAGAGCCCTTCCAGCCCAGCCCATGGCCCTCTAGACCCCTTCCAGCCCATGGCCCTCTAGAGCCCTTCCAGCCCAGCCCATGGCCCTCTAGAGCCCTTCCAGCCCATGGCCCTCTAGAGCCCTTCCAGCCCAGCCCATGGCCCTCTAGAGCCCTTCCAGCCCAGCCCATGGCCCTCTAGAGCCCTTCCAGCCCAGCCCATGGCCCTCTAGAGCCCTTCCAGCCCATGGCCCTCTAGAGCCCTTCCAGCCCAGCCCATGGCCCTCTAGACCCCTTCCAGCCCAGCCCATGGCCCTCTAGAGCCCTTCCAGCCCAGCCCATGGCCCTCTAGAGCCCTTCCAGCCCAGCCCATGGCCCTCTAGAGCCCTTCCAGCCCAGCCCATGGCCCTCTAGAGCCCTTCCAGCCCATGGCCCTCTAGAGCCCTTCCAGCCCATGGCCCTCTAGACCCCTTCCAGCCCATGGCCCTCTAGAGCCCTTCCAGCCCAGCCCATGGCCCTCTAGAGCCCTTCCAGCCCATGGCCCTCTAGAGCCCTTCCAGCCCATGGCCCTCTAGAGCCCTTCCAGCCCAGCCCATGGCCCTCTAGAGCCCTTCCAGCCCATGGCCCTCTAGAGCCCTTCCAGCCCAGCCCATGGCCCTCTAGAGCCCTTCCAGCCCATGGCCCTCTAGAGCCCTTCCAGCCCATGGCCCTCTAGAGCCCTTCCAGCCCAGCCCATGGCCCTCTAGAGCCCTTCCAGCCCATGGCCCTCTAGACCCCTTCCAGCCCAGCCCATGGCCCTCTAGAGCCCTTCCAGCCCAGCCCATGGCCCTCTAGAGCCCTTCCAGCCCAGCCCATGGCCCTCTAGAGCCCTTCCAGTCCAGCCCATGGCCCTCTAGAGCCCTTCCAGCCCATGGCCCTCTAGAGCCCTTCCAGCCCATGGCCCTCTAGAGCCCTTCCAGCCCAGCCCATGGCCCTCTAGAGCCCTTCCAGCCCATGGCCCTCTAGACCCCTTCCAGCCCATGGCCCTCTAGAGCCCTTCCAGCCCATGGCCCTCTAGAGCCCTTCCAGCCCATGGCCCTCTAGAGCCCTTCCAGCCCAGCCCATGGCCCTCTAGACCCCTTCCAGCCCATGGCCCTCTAGAGCCCTTCCAGCCCATGGCCCTCTAGAGCCCTTCCAGCCCAGCCCATGGCCCTCTAGAGCCCTTCCAGCCCATGGCCCTCTAGAGCCCTTCCAGCCCATGGCCCTCTAGAGCCCTTCCAGCCCATGGCCCTCTAGAGCCCTTCCAGCCCAGCCCATGGCCCTCTAGACCCCTTCCAGCCCAGCCCATGGCCCTCTAGAGCCCTTCCAGCCCATGGCCCTCTAGAGCCCTTCCAGCCCAGCCCATGGCCCTCTAGAGCCCTTCCAGCCCAGCCCATGGCCCTCTAGAGCCCTTCCAGCCCATGGCCCTCTAGAGCCCTTCCAGCCCAGCCCATGGCCCTCTAGAGCCCTTCCAGCCCATGGCCCTCTAGAGCCCTTCCAGCCCAGCCCATGGCCCTCTAGAGCCCTTCCAGCCCATGGCCCTCTAGACCCCTTCCAGCCCATGGCCCTCTAGAGCCCTTCCAGCCCAGCCCATGGCCCTATAGAGCCCTTCCAGCCCAGCCCATGGCCCTCTAGAGCCCTTCCAGCCCATGGCCCTCTAGAGCCCTTCCAGCCCAGCCCATGGCCCTCTAGAGCCCTTCCAGCCCATGGCCCTCTAGAGCCCTTCCAGCCCAGCCCATGGCCCTCTAGAGCCCTTCCAGCCCATGGCCCTCTAGAGCCCTTCCAGCCCATGGCCCTCTAGAGCCCTTCCAGCCCATGGCCCTCTAGAGCCCTTCCAGCCCAGCCCATGGCCCTCTAGAGCCCTTCCAGCCCATGGCCCTCTAGTGCCCTTCCAGCCCATGGCCCTCTAGAGCCCTTCCAGCCCAGCCCATGGCCCTATAGAGCCCTTCCAGCCCATCCCATGGCTCCATGCCCTTGAAGGTCAGCAAGACTCCAAGATGTCTTTCTCAGCTGTCACTGTTTTGGTGCTCCTCAAGTCCTGAGGACCTTTGGAGGACCTGAGCTGCTTTCTTTGGTGTCCCAGGGAGATGTGCCTGTGGGACATCAATGATGGGAGGTGCCTGGAGTTCACCAAGCTGGCCTGCACCCACACTGGCATCCAGGTCAGTCCCAGGGGAGGGTGGGAGGGCTTCAGAAGGCTTCACAGGGGGCAGCAAGGACCTTCTGAGGTCATCTTGGCCAGCCCCATCAAGGGCATCTCCAAGCAGAGCCCCAAGGGTGCCCTGGAAGGGCTCCAGGGATGGGGCCTAAGGCACAGCCCTGGGCAGCTTATTCTGGGGGTGGAAAAGGGGGAATTAAAAAGGGGGGCTTAAAGGTGGGGGTCTAAAAGGGGTTGCTTAAAGGGGGGCCTTAAAAGGGGGTGCTTAAAGGGGGTGCTTAAAGGGGGGCCTTAAAAGGGGGTGCTTAAAGGGGGGGGTCTCAAAGGAGGGGTGCTTAAGGGGGGGCCTAAGGGGTGCCCCCTGCTTGCAGTTCTACCAGCTGGCAGCGGGCAGCCAGCGGGAGGGGAGGCTGCTGTGCCACGGCCACTACCCAGAGATCCTGGTGCTGGATGCCAGCAGCCTGGAAGTTCTCTACTCTCTGGTGTCCAAGATCTCTCCTGACTGGATCAGCTCCATGACCATCATCAAGTCCAGCAGGACACAAGGTAGTTAAGGAACTCTGGGGCTTCTGAAGGCACCTTGGCTCCTTCTGAGAGGGGGAAAAACCTTCTCAACCTGTTGAGGAACCTGGGGAGGAGGTAGAGGGCAACTCCTGGAGGGCTTTGCCTCTGGCTGAAGAGGTTTCTCATGCACCCCCTTGGCTCTTGGTGCTCTCCTTGTCCTCACCATGTCTGTGTGCCCCCAGAGGACACCGTGGTGGCAGTGTCTGTGACTGGCATCCTGAAGGTCTGGATCCTCACCTCTGAAGCTAATCGACTGCAGGTGAGCAAGGGTCGGGCTGGGAGGGAGCTTCGAGGGCATGGCTTGGGTCGGAAGGGACCTTGAAGATGATAGAATGGGTTGGAAGGGACCTGCAGGGGCATGGGATGGGTTGGGTTGGCAGGGCCCTTCAAGCTCCTGGAATCCTGCAATGGTTTGGGTTAGAAGTGACCTCAAAGCTCCTCTGGCTCCAGCCCCGCGGCACCCGGGGGCTGAACGCCTCGGAGCTGGGCTGGAGGCTTTGCGCTGAAGCCCAAGGCTCTGAGCAGTGAGTGTCTGGGGTGTGTTCTAGGAGCCCAGCCCAGTCTTTGAGGAGGAGTCCAAGCCCATCTACTGCCAGAACTGCCAGAGCATCTCCTTCTGCTCCTTCACCCAGCGCTCGCTGCTCCTCGTCTGCTCCAAGTACTGGAGGGTGAGGCAGGAGCCTGCTCCAAGGCCTCCCCACGGGGCTGCAGGCAACCCACAGTCAGCCTTTCTTGTTCCTACCCCTTGGAGCTGCTTCCCCTGCCCTTGGAGCTGCTTCCCCTGCCCTTGGAGTTCCTTCCCCTGCCCCTGGAGTTCCTTCCCCTGCCCCTGGAGTTCCTTCCCCTGCCCCTGGAGTTCCTTCCCCTGCCCCTGGAGTTCCTTCCCCTGCCCCTGGAGTTCCTTCCCCTGCCCCTGGAGCTGCTTCCCCTGCCCTTGGAGTCCCTTCCCCAAGCCCTTGGAGTTCTTTCCCAGCTCCCCTTGGAGTTCCCCTCTCCCCATCCCCTCTCACCCTTCCCTGCTCCTCTCCAGGTCTTTGATGCTGGGGACTATTCCCTCCTGTGCTCAGTCCCAAGTGAGAGCAGCCAGAGCTGGACAGGGGGGGACTTTGTGGCAGCTGACAAAGTCATTGTGTGGACCGAGGATGGCCAAAGCTTCATCTACAAGTTGCCAGCCAGGTAATTCCCAGCCACACTTAGCCCTTTCCAGCCCCTTTGGAGCCCTTTTGGAGCCCTTTCCATCTGCTTTGGAGGCTCTTTTCCCCCCTGCCCCGTTTCCAGCCCCTTCCCTGCCCCATCCCAGCCCCGCAGCGCTGTGGGGTTGGGCTCTCCTCCTCCCCCGAGGCAGGGCTGTGATTGGAGCAGGAGTCTGCTCCCCGCTCCCCCCAGCTGCCTGCCGGCCAGCGACTCCTTCCGCAGGGACGTGGGGAAGGCCCTGGACAGCCCCATCCCTCCGCTGCTCTCCAGCGTCCTGGACAGGGCACACAAGCAGGTGACAGGGGAGCACTGCGGGGGGCTGCCCTGCCCCTTCCCTCTCCCTCTCCTTTTCCCTTCCTTCCTTTCATTCCCTCCTCCCTTCCCTCACCAGCTCTTGCTCTCTCCCTGCCAGCTGCTGATCTGCCCCCCGGTGACTCGTTTCTTCCACGGGCAGAGGGCTTTGCCCTGCCAGCTGCTGCTGCAGGGAGACTCCTCGGGCAGGCTGAGCATCTGGAGCGTGCCTGAGGCTCTGGAGCAGCAGGAGCCTGCTACAGGTAGGGATGATCCCTAGGGATTGCCCACTGAAGCCTAGCACCTTGCAGCTCCCTCCCAACCCAATCTAGGATCCTGTGCTCTTGAAGGTCCCTTCCACCCCAACCCATTCCGCGGCTCCCTCCCACCGCCTTCCCCGCTGCCACCTCGTCTCTGTGTCGCAGGGCTCCCCAGCAGCAGGTCGCTGTCGCTGCAGGAGGCGTTCGACGGGCTGCGGCCGGCAGGGATCATTGACCAGCTGAGCACGGCAGGGGGCGCTGCGGAGCCGCTGCAGGTCACGGCCAGCGTCTACATCCCGGCGCACGGGCGGCTGGTGTGCGGCCGCCACGACGGCAGCGTCGTCATCGTCCCTGCCACCCAGACCGCCATCGTCCAGCTGCTGCGGGGAGCACACCCTGCGCAGAGGTGACCCTGCCCCTGCAGCCCCTGCCAGCCCCCGCCTCCTGACCCGGCCCTCCGGCCCTCCTCTCCCCCTCCTCTGCTGGCTCTCTGTCCCTTACCTAGTTGATCAGAGGGTGCTGGGTGATAGATGTGATGATCTCCAAGGTCTTTTCCAACCTGGTTAATTCTACTCTATCCTATTCTAATACCTGTCCCTCTGTCCCCCTCCTTTCCTGTCTCTCTGTCCCCCTCCTTTCCTGTCTCTCTGTCCCCCTCCTTTCCTGTCTCTCTGTTCCTCTCCTTTCCTGTCCCACTCTCCCTCTCCTTTCCTGTCCCACTCTCCCGATCCTTTCCTGTCCCCCCTTTTCCCCTCCTTTTCCATCCCCCTCTTCCCAGCCTTCCCTATTCCTATCTTTACCCCCTCTCCTGTCCCCTTTTCCCCTCCTCTCCTCTTCCCCTGTCCCCCTCCTCTCCTCTTCCCCCTTTCCCCTCCTCTCCTCTCCCCCTGTCCCCCTCCTCTCCCCCTGTCCCCCTCCTCTCCTCTGTCCCCTCTTCCCCCCCGCGCCGTAGCTGATGTTGTGCCGGCGCTCTGTCGCCCCCTGCAGGCTGGCCGCCGCACCGCACGCTGCGAGGCCACCGGAACAAGGTCACCTGCCTGCTGTACCCGCACCAGGTGGCCGCTCGCTACGACCAGCGCCTGCTGCTCTCGGGCGGGGTGGACTTCTCCGTCATCCTCTGGGACATCTTCTCCGGGGAGCTCAAGCACAGCTTCTGCGTGCACGGGGGGAGGTCACCCAGCTGCTGGTGCCCCCGACAGCTGCAGCGTGAGTGGGGCCTGCCCCGGGGGCAGCTCCTGCGGCCCCGCTGCAGGGACTCCGCTCACCCTTCCCCCTGCCCTTCTTTTCTCCCTCTTTCTCTTCCCTTGCCCCCTTTGCTTCCTCCTGTGCTTTCCCCCTTCTCTTCCCTTTTCCCCCTCCTCTCCTCTTCTTCCCTTTCCCCCTTCCCTTCTCTTCCCTTTCCCCCTTCTCCTCCTCCTCTCCTCCTCTCTCCCTGGTTCTCCAGGGACATCCTGGACCCTCCATCCCTAAAGGTGTTGAAGGCCAGCTTGATCAGTCTGGGCTGGTGGAGGTGTCCCTGCCCATGGCTGGGGGCTGGAACTGGGTGCTCTTGAAGGTCCCTTCCAACCCATTCCATGCCCTTCAAGCTCCCTTCCAGCCCAACCCATTCCATGCTTCTCTCATCCTGACCTGAACCCAGCTGCAGAGGGGTTGTCCTCAGAGCCCTTTCTTCTCCTCCTCCCCTCAGGCCAGAGTCCAGCACTGCATCTGCTCCGTGGCCAGTGACCATTCGGTGGCGCTCCTGAGCCTGCGGGAGAAGAAGTGCATCATGCTGGCTTCCCGCCACCTCTTCCCCATCCAGGTCATCAAGTGGAGGCCTTCTGATGACTACCTGGTGGTGGGCTGCTCAGATGGCTCTGTCTACGTCTGGCAGATGGATACTGGTGAGCTGCCTCCCCTGGGGCTCCTGGCCGGCTTCACTGGCTGCTTGCCTGAGTGGCTTGCTTGGGGGCCTTGGTTGCTTGTTTGGGGGTCTTGCTTGGGGGCCTTGGTTGCTTGTTTGCTTGGAGGTCTTGCTTGGGGGCCTTGGTTGCTTGTTTGCTTGGAGGTCTTGCTTGGGGGCCTTGGTTGCTTGCTTGGGGGTCTTGCCTGGGGGCCTTGGTTGCTTGCTTGGGGTCTTGCCTGGGGGCCTTGGTTGCTTGCTTGGGGGTCTTGCCTGGGGGCCTTGGTTGCTTGCTTGGGGGTCTTGCCTGGGGGCCTTGGTTGCTTGCTTGGGGGTCTTGCCTGGGGGCCTTGGTTGCTTGCTTGGGGGTCTTGGGAGCTCTTTGGGTGTCTCGGTTGAGGTCTCGATTCTCTTTTGGGCTGCCCAGTTGGGCTCTTGGTGCTCTTTGGGTGCCTTGCTGGGGGTCCTTGGCCCTTGGAGGTCCTCTGAGGAGCTCGTGGCTGGCTCCTGCCCCTGGCCAGGTGCCCTGGACCGGTGTGTGATGGGCATCACGGCGGTGGAGATCCTGAACGCCTGCGACGAGCCGTGCCGGCCGCCGTGGACGCCCTCAGCCACCCTGCGGTCAACCTGAAGCAGGCCATGACCAGGCGCAGCCTGGCTGCCCTCAAGAACGTTGCCCACCAGAAGCTCCAGACCCTGGCCACTAACCTGCTGGCTTCTGAAGCATCTGACAAGGTTGGGGGGCCTGGGCTTGGTGCTGGAGCCCCCTTGGTGGTGGCAACCAAATGTTCCTCACCTGGAGGTCTCTGAAGGTTGGGTTGGAAGGGAGCCTCAGGGCCATGGCATCCTGGAATTGGTTGAAAGGGAGCTTCAGGGTCATGGAATGGGATGGAAGGGAGCTTCAGGGTCATGGAATGGGATGGAAGGGAGCTTCAGGGTCATGGAATGGGATGGGAGGGAGCTTCAGGGTCATGGAATGGGATGGAAGGGAGCTTCAGGGTCATGGAATGGGATGGAAGGGAGCTTCAGGGTCATGGAATAGGATGGAAGGGAGCTTCAGGGTCATGGAATGGGGGGCAGGGAGCTTCAGGGTCATGGAATGGGATGGAAGGGAGCTTGGAATGGGATGGAAGGGAGCTTCAGGGTCATGGAATGGGATGGAAGGGGGAGCTCAGGGTCATGGAATGGGGTCATCATGGAATGGGGGAATGGGATGGGAGGGAGCTTCAGGGTCATGGAATGGGATGGAAGGAGCTTCAGGGTCATGGAATGGGATGGAAGGGAGCTTCAGGGTCATGGAATGGTTCAGGGTCATGGAATGGGGTGGAAGGAGCTTGGAGGGTCATGGAATGGGATGGGAGGGAGCTTCAGGGTCATGGAATGGGATGGAAGGGAGCTTCAGGGTCATGGAATGGGATGGAAGGGAGCTTCAGGGTCATGGAATGGAATGGGATGGAATGGGGTGGAAGGGAGCTTCAGGGTCATGGAATGGGATGGAAGGGAGCTCATGGAATGGGATGGAAGGGAGCTTCAGGGTCATGGAATGGGGGGGTCATGGGAGCTTCAGGGTCATGGAATGGGGTGGAAGGGAGCTTCAGGGTCATGGAATGGGATGGAAGGGAGCTTCAGGGTCATGGAATGGGATGGGAGGGAGCTTCAGGGTCATGGAATGGGATGGAAGGGAGCTTCAGGGTCATGGAATGGGGGGGCAGGGAGCTTCAGGGTCATGGAATGGGGTGGGAGGGAGCTTCAGGGTCATGGAATGGGATGGAAGGGAGCTTCAGGGTCATGGAATGGGATGGAAGGGAGCTTCAGGGTCATGGAATGGGATGGAAATGGGAGCTTCAGGGTCATGGAATGGGGGGCATTCAGGAAATGGGAGCTTCAGGGTCATGGAATGGGGTGGAAGGGAGCAGGGAGCTTCAGGGTCATGGAATGGGATGGAAGGGAGCTTCAGGGTCATGGAATGGGATGGGGTGGAAGGGAGCAGGGAGCTTCAGGGTCATGGAATGGGATGGAAGGGAGCTTCAGGGTCATGGAATGGGGGGGCAGGGAGCTTCAGGGTCATGGAATGGGGTGGGAGGGAGCTTCAGGGTCATGGAATGGGATGGAAGGGAGCTTCAGGGTCATGGAATGGGATGGAAGGGAGCTTCAGGGTCATGGAATAGGATGGAAGGGAGCTTCAGGGTCATGGAATGGGGGGGCAGGGAGCTTCAGGGTCATGGAATGGGGGGCAGGGAGCTTCAGGGTCATGGAATGGGGGGCAGGGAGCTTCAGGGTCATGGAATCATGGAAGGGGACGGAAGGGACCCTCAGGGTCGTGGGCTCCTGGAGTGGGTCGGGTTGGAAAGGATCTCCAGGGTGACGGAATCCTGGCGCGGGCTGGCGGGACCCCTGCCGGCCCGCGCCCACCTTGCCTGCCCTTGCCTCCGCCCCCCCCGCCAGGGCCCCCTGCCCAAGTACTCCCACAACTCGCTGATGGTGCAAGGCCTGAAGGCCCACGCCGGCGACCCCGACCTGCACGTGCTCTTCTTCGACGTGGAGGCGCTGATCATCCAGCTGCTGGCCGAGGAGGCCGCCCGGCCCAGCGCCGCCCTCGCCTCCCCGGAGAGCCTGCAGAAGCCGCCCGGCGGCGCCGACAGGGGCGGCTCCTTCCTGGCCGGCAAGAGGGCCGCGGTCCTCTTCCAGCAGGTGAAGGAAACCATCAAGGAGAACATCAAAGAGCACCTCCTGGATGAGGAGGAGGAGGAGGAAGAAGCCTCGAGGCAGAGGAGGGAGGATGGAGACCCCGAGTACCGCTCCAGCAAATCCAAGCCTCTCACCCTGCTGGAGTACAACCTGACCATGGACACTGCCAAGCTCTTCATGAGCTGCCTGCACGCCTGGGGCCTCAACTCCAGCCTGGATCAGCTCTGCCTGGACCGGCTGGGCATGCTCAAACCTCACTGCTCCGTCTCCTTTGGGCTGCTCTCCAGGGGCGGCCACATGTCCCTCATGCTCCCTGGCTACAACCAGCCCCTGGGCAAGCGGCCGCCCGAGGGCCTGCAGCCGCCAGGGGGCGCCGAGGGCCTCGGCAAGGGCACCTACAGCGTGTCCAGGGCTGTCACCACCCAGCACCTGCTCTCTGTCATCTCCTTGGCCAACACCCTCATGAGCATGACCAACGCCACCTTCATCGGGGACCACATGAAGAAAGGGCCCAGCAGGTAGGGCAGCTGCTCCCTTGGGCCCCCACATCCCCACCTGGGCTCCCAGCTCCTCACCTGGGCCCCCACATACCCACCTGGGCTCCCAGCTGCTCCCTTGGGCCCCCACATCCCCGCCTGGGCCCCCACATCCCCACCTGGGCTCCCAGCTCCTCACCTGGGCTCCCACATCCCCACCTGGGCCCCCACATCCCCACCTGGGCTCCCAGCTGCTCCCTTGGGCCCCCACATCCCCGCCTGGGCCCCCACATCCCCAGCTGGGCTCCCAGCTCCTCCCTTGGGCTCCCAGTTCCTCCCCTGGGCCCTCCTGCAGGGGCTTTGATGTGGTCCATGGGGGTGAAACCCTTCAGGACCTAGGTGGCCCCAAGCCCATTTCTCCTTTCCCCTCCAGGCCCCCCCGCCCAGGCACTCCGGAGATGGCCAAGGTGAAGGCTGCTGCTGCCCTCTCCAGCCCCACTGCCCAAGGCCAGATCAAGCAAGGTACCAAGGGCTGGGCTGGGCTTGGCTAGGCTAGGCTGGGCTGGGCTGGAGGAGACCCTGGGCGGCAGCCAGGGAGAGACTTTGGGCATCCAGGGAGAGACCTTTTTTGCCTCCAGGGAGAGGCTTTTAGGCTCTAGGGAGGCTCTTGAATTCCAGGGAGAGACTTTAGGCTCCAGGGAACTTTTGGGTTCCAGGCAGAGACTGTCAGGGTCTAAGGAGAGACTTTAAGGCTCCAGGGGGAGACTTTTGGGGTTCCAGGGCTGGACTTTTAGGGTCCAAGGAGGCTTTTTCTGGGGGTTGTGTTTCCCCCCCCCAGTCTTTCTGCTCCCCCAAGCAGCTTCCCTTCCTCCAGGAGGCTGAGCTGTCCCCGGTGCCCTCTGGCCCCATCCCCTGTGCCAGCAGCAGTGAGCAAAGCAGCTGTGAGTGCAGATGTCCCCCCTGGGCAGGGTGCCCAAAGGAGCAAGCAGGCAGCAGGAGACAATGGCTCAGGAGCTTGGAGCCATTGTTGGGCTGCACAAAAGGAGGAAAGGATTAAAGTTGGAGCTGCTGCTGCTGCAGGACATCTGCTGAGGGCTCTGGAGGCAGTGCTGAGCTCCTCAGCTCCATCCAGGAGGAGCTGGGAAGCTGTTTCTGGGCTGCTGAGGGGAGCACAAAGGCTTCAGTCTGGCTTGGCTCCTCTCCTTTGGCGCCCAGGGGTGATGCTGCTCCTGGCAGGGGGCTTTAGGCCAGGCTTAATGTGTTTGTGTGGGGGAAGGAGATGGGCAGCAGGGTGACAGATGGGACAGGCCTGGGGTGGAAGGGGTAGGAAGGGGCAGGGGGAGATGCAGCCCTGGCTTAAAGGTGGGGAGAAGAAGCAGAAGTGCTGGAGTTAAGATTGAGGCCGAGCTGAGGTTAAGATTGGGGATCAGGCTGGGGTTAAAGTTGGGACCAAGGCGGGCTTAAATGGGGTTAAAATTGGGGCCAAGCTGGGGTTAAACTTGGAAGCCAAGCTGGGTTTAAAATAGATGAGAAATCAAACTAGGTTTAAAACAGGGGCTCAAACTGGTGCCCATTTGAGCTGAGTCTCAAACAGGTGGCTCTGCTGGTGCCTCCCTGTCCCTCCCCAGCTCTGTCTTCCCCTGGCTCCTCCTCCAGCCTAGCTTTGGTTTTTCACTTCCTCATCACCACCTTCCTCCGGCTTTGGGTTCCCAGCCCTCAGTGCCGCTGCTTCTGGGGCTCAGGAGCTGCTCTCTGGGGCTCAGGAGCTGCTCCCTCCTCCCTCTCCTCTGGGGCTGAGGAGTTTCCTCTCTCTGGGGCTCAGGAGTTTCTCTCCTCCTTCTCCTCTCTTTTTTATTTTGTCTTTTGATTTTTTTTGTTCTCTCTCTCCTCCTTCTCTTCTGCAAGCTGCTGCTGCTGTTCCTTCTAGCACTGAAGGTGGCTCTGACTCTGCTCCTCCTTTCCATCCCTGTTTCTTAGTCAATGAAGGTATTTGCTTCCCTCCCTTTCTTTCTACCTCTTTGGCCTTGGACTTCAAGTTGACCTCTCTGGGGGTTTAGTTTGCCCCCCAAAACCAAACCACAGCGAGAGGCAAGGAGGAAGGGTTGTGGGGAGCAGGTTGGGCAGCAAGCCTGCTCCCAGCTGCTGGCTCCAAGCTCACCTTGGGCATCTGCTTTGGAGCTGGTGTGGAGCTGCGGTTAAGGAGGACAAGAAGAGGTCCAAAACCGGCCCCAAATTGCCCCAAAATTGGCCCAAAATGCTTCTTTTAGGACCCTTTTCTGTATGTAGTGAGGATCTTGAAGGGGATTTTAAGGCTGCAAGGCAAATAGGCCCAAAATTGCCCCTAAATTGGCCCAAAGTCGGCTAGAAATCCTTCTTTTAGGACCTTTTTCTGTATTTGGTGAGGATGGTGAGGGTCTTCTAAAGGCTGCAGGGTTAAGTAGGCAAAAACTTGGCTAAAAATCCTTTTAGGACCTTTGTATGTAGCGAGGGTCTTGAGGGGGGTTTGAGGCTGCAAGGCTAAATAGGCCCCAAATTGGCCAAAAATCCTCCTTTTAGGGCCCTTTTCTGTATTTGGTGAGGATGGTGAGGGTGTTCTAAAGGCTGCAGGGTTAAGTAGGCCCCAAACTGGCTAAAACCCCGTCTCTTAGGCCCCTTTTCTGGATTTAGTGAGGAACTTGAGGGGGATTTTAGGGCTGCGAGGCTAAATAGGCCCCAAGCTGGCCCCACATTGGCTAAAAATCCTTTTTCATGACACTTTCCTGTACGTAGTGAGGATCTCGAGGGGCATTTTAAGGCTGCAAGGTTAAGTAGGCACCAAATCGGCCCCAAATCCTTCTGCTAGTCCCATTTTGCCCACCTCCAAGCTGCCCTGGGCTCGGGCTGCGGCTGTGCTGCTCCCACGGCAGGAGCTCGATGCTGCTGCGGCTGCCAGCCCGGGGCAGCTCTTTTCCCTCTGCCCCCTCCTCCCTGAGGGCCGCCCCAGATCTGCCCTGCCCCGTCAGGTGGCTGCTTGCTGACCTTGCTCTCCCTTCCCCCTGTGTGTGCCCAGGCTGGAGCCAGCTCGCTGCCATGCACTGCGTGATGCTGCCTGACCTGCTGGGGCTGGAGAAGTTCCGACCTCCCCTGCTGGAGATGCTGGCTCGGCGGTGGCAGGACCGCTGCCTGGAGGTCACCCGGGGGGACGCTGGGGCTGCTGGGGAGGGTCTGCCTGCTCCCGGGCAGCAGGGTTAGGCCCTGCCCGGTTAAAGATGGAGCAGCCCTGCGGGGAGCTGGGGGAGAGAGGAGCTCCGGGGGGCAGCAGGGGGATTTGGAGTTGACCTCTCCAGGTGGTGACCAAATGATCATGTCTAGACTGGGTTTCACCTCTCCTCCTCCTCCTCCTCTCCTCCTCCTCCACTCCTCCTCCTCCACTCCTCCTGTTCCTCTTCTCTTCCTGTTCCTCTTCTCCTGTTCCTCTTCTCCTCCTGTTCCTCTCCTCCTTTCTCTGTGCTTGAGGTGGAGAGGGCTGGGAAAGGGAGGAGGATGAAGCTCTTCTAAAAGGCCTTCTGAAGGTCTCTCCTTTGGTGCTTTGACCCTGGGCAGGTGCGGGAAGCTGCCCAGGCCCTGCTGCTGGCCGAGCTGCGGCGGATCGAGCAGGCGGGGCGCAAGGAGACCATCGACGCCTGGGCGCCGTACCTGCCCCACTGCATGGACACCGTCATCTCCCGTGAGCCCCGCGCCCCCGCGCCCCCGGCACCCCGGCACCCCGGCACCGCTGGCATCGCTGGCACCCCTGGCACCCCTAGCACCGCTGGCACCCTGGCGCTGGCATTGCTGGCACCCCCAGCACCCCCAGCACCGCTGGCATCGCTGGCACCCCCAGCACCCCCAGCACCGCTGGCATCGCTGGCACCCCTGGCACCCCCAGCACCCCCGGCACCGCTGGCATCGCTGGCACCCCTGGCACCCCCAGCACCCCCGGCACCGCTGGCATCGCTGGCACCCCTGGCACCCCCAGCACCCCGGCACCGCTGGCATTGCTGGCACCTCTGGCACCCCCGGCACCGCTGGCATCGCTGGCACCCCTGGCACCCCTAGCACCGCTGGCATCGCTGGCACCCCTGGCACCCCCAGCACCCCCAGCACTGCTGGCATTGCTGGCACCCTGGCACCCCCGGCACCCCCAGCACCGCTGGCATCGCTGGCACCCCCAGCACCCCCAGCACCGCTGGCATCGCTGGCACCCTGGCACCCCCAGCACCCCCGGCACCGCTGGCATCGCTGGCACCCCTGGCACCCCCAGCACCCCCGGCACCGCTGGCATCGCTGGCACCCCTGGCACCCCCAGCACCCCTGGCACCGCTGGCATTGCTGGCACCTCTGGCACCCCCAGCACCCCGGCACCGCTGGCATTGCTGGCACCTCTGGCACCCCCGGCACCGCTGGCATCGCTGGCACCCCTGGCACCCCCTAGCACCGCTGGCATCGCTGGCACCCTGGCACCCCCAGCACCCCCACTGCTGGCATTGCTGGCTGGCACCCCCAGCACCCCCAGCACCGCTGGCATCGCTGGCACCCCTGGCACCCCCAGCACCCCGGCACCGCTGGCATCGCTGGCACCCCTGGCACCCCCAGCACCCCCAGCACCGCTGGCATCGCTGGCACCCCCACCCCAGCACCCCCGGCACCGCTGGCATCGCTGGCACCCCTGGCACCCCCAGCACCCCCGGCACCGCTGGCACGCTGGCACCCCTGGCACCCCGGCAGCACCCCTGGCATTGCTGGCACCTCTGGCACCCCCAGCACCCCCGGCACCGCTGGCATCTGGCACCCCTGGCACCCCCAGCACCCCCGGCACCGCTGGCATCGCTGGCACCCCTGGCACCCCCAGCACCCCCGGCACCGCTGGCATCGCTGGCACCCCTGGCACCCCCAGCACCCCCGGCACCGCTGGCATCGCTGGCACCCTGGCACCACCGGCACCCCCAGCACCACTGGCATCGCTGGCACCCCTGGCACCGCCGGCACCGCTGGCATTGCTGGCACCTCTGGCACCCCCAGCACCCCCGGCACCGCTGGCATCGCTGGCACCCCTGGCACCACCGGCACCCCCGGCACCGCCGGCACGGGGCAAAACAGAGCAAAAAGGAAGGAAATAGGGGGAAAATAGAGGAAGAAAAGAGAAAGAGATGGGGAAAACAGAGGGGGAAAAGAAGGAAGTAGAGGGGAAAAGAAGGAAACAGGGAAAACAGAGGGGAAAAAGATGGGAATGGGGAAAATAGAGGGGGAAAGAAGGAAATAGGGGGAAATAGAGGGGGAAAAATGAAGGGAGAAGTCGAGGAAGCTGGTGGCAAATCCCTGCCCTTTGGGCGTCCTTCTCCTTGCCCTGTGCAGCGGGGGTCAGCGCGGAGGCCGCCCAGCCTGGCACTGCCAGCCCGGAGTCCCTGGGCACAGAAGGGAAGTGCCAGGAAGAGGAACACGACCTGGGGGATGACGAGATGGCAGCAGGTGAGGAGCAGGGGCAGCTCCCTTCCAACCCATTCCATGGCCTTGAAGCTCCCTTCCAACCCATTCCATGATCCTATGACCCTGAAGAACCTAGCAGCCCTCTCCCAACCCTGCTGTGGTCTCTCCTCACCTCTCCCCCTTTCCACCTCCTCCCAGGTTGTCTCTCAGCCCTCCCCCAGCTGAAGAAGGTCTCCACCTCCTACGAGGAGCGGCGGAAGCAGGCCACGGCCATCGTCCTGCTGGGGGTGATTGGGGCAGAGTTTGGAGCTGAGATTGAGCCTCCAAAGCTCCTCACCAGGCCAAGGAGCTCCAGCCAGGTCCCAGAGGGCTTCGGTTTGACCAGTGGAGGATCCAACTACTCCCTGGCCAGGCACACCTGTGAGTAACCCAGGAGGACGTGGACCTCCTGCCTGGGGGTGGGCTGGCTCCTGAGCTCCATCCCAAATGGCCTTTCCCTGGGGAAGACCAAGGGTTGGGATTTTGAACCTCAAAGAAGTTGTTCTGGTGGCAACCAACCTTCTCCTCAGCTTCTTGCCTCAGCTCTAGGCTGCAATGGAATCCTTCTCCTTCTTCCCCTCTGCTGGCTGCCAAGCTTCTGCTCTCTGCCAGCCTTCCCCTGAGCTCCTGGTGCCGACCAGCTTGCTGGGCCCAGCTTCTCCTTGCTCAGGAGGTCCCCTTGGTGCCCATGAGGTCCCTTTGGTGCCCATGAGATGCCCTTGGTGCTCATGAGTTCCCCTTGCCCACAAGGAGGTCTCCATGCCCCTGAGGTCTCCTTGGTGCCCACGGGGTCCCCTCAGTGCCCACAAGATGCCCTTGCTGCCCCTGATGTTGCCCCTTCTGAGGTCCTCACACCCACGAAGAGCCCTTGGTGGCTACCAGGCGCCCTTTGTGCCCCCGTGAGCTGTGCCCCCCGTGTGTGTGCCCTGCAGGCAAGGCGCTGACGTTCCTGCTGCTGCAGCCGCCCAGTGCCAGGCTGCCAGCCCACAGCACCCTGCGCCGCGCTGCCATCGACCTGGTGGGCAGAGGCTTCACCGTCTGGGAGCCCTACATGGACGTCTCTGCCGTGCTCATGGGGCTGCTGGAGCTCTGTGCCGAGGCTGACAAGCACCTGGCCAAGTAGGTGCCACCTCTGGCCCGCCTAGGCACCGCCTCTGCCCACCTAGGTGCCGCCTCTGCCCACCTAGGTACCCCCTTGCACTGACCAGCTGGTACCTGGGGGTCACCTTTGACCAACCAGCCGTCTCCTCTGACCACCTAGGTGTCCCCTCTGACCCACAAGCTGGCACTTATGCCACCTAGGTGCCACCTGTGCCCACCTAGATACCCCCTCTGACCAACCAGCTGATGCCACTAGCATCTGGGTGTCTCCTCTGACCACCTACTTGTCTCACCTGACCCACCAGCTGGCACCTGCCCACTAGATGCTATCTATGCCACCTACATGCCACCTATGCCTAACTAGGTGCCCCCTCTGACCAACCAGCTGACACCTCTGCCCATCTGAGTGCCACCTCTGCCCCCCAGCTGTCCCCTCTGCCCCCCTCTTGCCCCCTCCCGCTCTCCCTGTGCCCCCGTGGCTGTGCCACCCTCACCCCATGCCCTCTGCCGCTCCTCCTCGAGGCTGGCACAAACCTCTTGGTGTCTCCTCCTCCTCCTCCTCCTCCCCTGGCAGCATCCCCCTGGGCCTGCCCCTGAGCCCGGCCGCCGACTCCGCCCGCTCCGCCCGCCACGCCCTGGCACTCATCGCCACCGCCCGGCCCCCGGCCTTCATCACCACCATCGCCAGGGAGGTCAGCAGGGGCCGCCCGCGGGCGCCTGGCCGCCGGGCTGGGCTTGGGAGGGCCACCAGAGGGCGTCTGGTGGACAGTGGGTTGGGTTGGGTTGGAAGGACCTTCAGAGGGCATCCGTTGGGTTGGGATGGGTTGGGTTGGGATGGGTTGGGATGGGTTGGGATGGGTTGGGTTGGGATGGGTTGGGTTGGGTTGGGATGGGTTGGGTTGGGTTGGGATGGGTTGGGTTGGGTTGGGTTGGGTTGGAATGGGTTGGGTTGGGTTGGGATGGGTTGGGTTGGGATGGGTTGGGATGGGTTGGGTTGGGATGGGTTGGGATGGGTTGGGTTGGGTTGGGTTGGGTTGGGATGGGTTGGGATGGGTTGGGTTGGGTTGGGATGGGTTGGGATGGGTTGGGTTGGGTTGGGTTGGGATGGGTTGGGTTGGGTTGGGTTGGGTTGGGTTGGGTTGGGATGGGTTGGGTTGGGTTGGGTTGGGTTGGGATGGGTTGGGTTGGGATGGGTTGGGTTGGGTTGGGTTGGGATGGGTTGGGTTGGGTTGGGTTGGGTTGGGATGGGTTGGGTTGGGTTGGGTTGGGATGGGTTGGGTTGGGTTGGGTTGGGTTGGGTTGGGATGGGTTGGGATGGGTTGGGTTGGTTTGGGTTGGGTTGGGTTGGGTTGGGTTGGGTTGGGTTGGGTTGGGATGGGTTGGGTTGGGTTGGGATGGGTTGGGATGGGTTGGGTTGGGATGGGTTGGGATGGGTTGGGTTGGTTTGGGTTGGGATGGGTTGGGATGGGTTGGGTTGGGCCGGGCCGGGCTGGTCCTGGCCGGGCCGGGCTGGGAGGAGGCTCAGAGGCGGCCTGCTGGCCCTGCTCTCGCGCAGGTGCACCGGCACACGGCGCTGGCGGCCAACACCCAGTCCCAGCAGAACATCCACACCACCACCCTGGCCAGGGCCAAGGGAGAGATCCTCAGGGTCATCGAGATCCTCATCGAGAAGATGCCCACGGACGTGGTGGACCTCCTGGTGGAGGTGAAGAGGCTTGGCCACCACCTCTGGCGGTGCTTGTGGAGGAGGCAAAGATCTCCTCTTGGGGCTGGCAGAAGCTGGAGGTCCTCAGCTTCATCCTGGGGGCCCTTTATCTCCTGCCCCGGGAAGGTGGTGTCCCAGCTGGTGCTGGTCTCTCCTCTGCAGGTGATGGACATCATCATGTACTGCCTGGAAGGGTCTCTGGTGAAGAAGAAGGGTCTCCAGGAGTGCTTCCCAGCCATCTGCAGGTCAGCTCGGACGACTGCGGGGGCTGGGGCCACCAGGAGAGCTTCTGCCGTGCCCTGGAGGTGGACTTGGGGCCAGGGTGGTGTTGGGTCGCTGATCAGCTCAGAGATCTTCTCCATCCTTCATGACTCTGTGGCTTGATGGCCCAGGAGATGTTGGGCTGGTGGTGGGCTGATGGCCATGGAGGTGCTGGGTGGGGGGTGGTCAGCAGGGCCATGGAGGTGCTGGGTGGGGGTGGTCAGCAGGGCCATGGAGGTGCTGGGTGGGGGTGGTCAGCAGGGCCATGGAGGTGCTGGGTGGGGGTGGTCAGCAGGGCCATGGAGGTGCTGGGTGGGGGGTGGTCAGCAGGGCCATGGTGTCCCCCAGGTTCTACATGGTCAGCTACTACGAGAGGAGTCACCGGATCGCGGTGGGCGCTCGCCAGGGCTCGGTGGCTCTCTACGACATCCGGACTGGCAAGTGCCAGGTGAGGTCACCGCTGCCACCTGCTCCTCCTCGGGGCCTCCTGGACAGGAATCTCCACCTTGGGGCTGGAGATCCTCCTTGGGCCTGGAGCTCCTCCTGGAGCTCACTCTCCACTTAGGGGCTGGAGATTCTCCTGAGGCTTCTCCTGGGGCCAGAGCTCCTCCTGGGGCTGAATCTCCTCCTGGGGCTGGAGCTCCTCCTGGGGCTGAATCTCCTCCTGGGGCCGGAGCTCCTCCTGGGGCTGAATCTCCTCCTGGGGCTGAATCTCCTCCTGGGGCCGGAGCTCCTCCTGGGGCCGGAGCTCCTCCTGGGGCCAGAGCTGCTGCAGCTCAGGTGGTGCTGCCTGTGAGCAGGGAGAGGCCACCTGTGCCAAGGAGGGATGCAGAAGGTGCTGGCCAGGTGCTGGCAACGTTCTCCCCTCTGTGCCCCACAGACCATCCACGGCCACAAGGGGCCCATCACGGCGGTGGCCTTCGCGCCCGACGGCCGCTACCTGGCCACCTACTCCAACGCCGACAGCCACCTCTGCTTCTGGCAGGTGAGGCCCTCCCCAGCCTGCCACGGGCACCCTGCAGGGGCTGTGAGCATAGCCTGGCCCTCACCCAGCCAGCTTCAGGGCACTGAGGCTGGCCCAGCCCCCCTGCCACGGGCACCCTGCAGGGGCTGTGAGCACAGCCTGGCCCTCACCCAGCCAGCTTCAGGGCCCTGAGGCTGGCCCAGCCCCTCCATGGCCCTCACTGAGTCCAGCCCAACCCACCCTGGGTCCTGGTGCCCACGCTGAATCCTGGTGCCCATGATGGGTCCTGCTGCCCACCCTGAGTCTTGGTGTCCACACCCCGAACGGCGCTGCCCACATTGGGTCCCGGTGCCCACCCCGGTGCCCCCCCCAGCTCCCCCAGCTCCGTGCCCTCGGCGCCGCCGAGCGTGGCGCGGCCGGGGCCAGCGGGTGCCAGCCTGGCCGTGCCCCCCCCAGATGAACACCTCCCTGCTGGGCACCATCGGCATGCTCAACTCGGCGCCCCAGCTGCGCTGCGTCAAGACCTACCAGGTGCCCCCGTGCCGCTGGCGTCGCCCGGCCCCCACGCGGCCCTGCGCCTGGCACGCCTCATCTGGACCTCCAACCGCAACCTCATCCTCATGGCACACGACGGCAAGGAGCACCGCTTCGTCCTCTAGGTGGCACCCCTGGCACCCTGCCCTGCGCACCCCTGGCCAGCCCCGGGCACCCCTGGCACCCTGCCCTGGGCACCCCCTGACACCCAGCCCTGGGCACCCCTGGCACCCTGCCCTGCGCACCCCTGGCCAGCCCCGGGCACCCCTGGCACCCTGCTCTGGGCACCCCCTGACACCCAGCCCTGGGCACCCCTGGCACCCTGCCCTGCACACCCCTGGCACCCAGCCCTGGGCACCCCTGACCAGCCCTGGACACCCCTGGCACCCTGCTCTGCGCACCCCTGACCAGCCCTGGGCACCCCTGACACCCAGCCCTGGGCACCCCTGACACCCTGCCCTGGGCACACCTGACCAGCCCTGGGCACCTTCTGCCCATCTCTGGTAGTTTCCTGCCCGCCCCTGGGCACCTCCTGCCCACCTCTGGTGGCTTCCTGTCCGCCTGTGGAGTTCCTGTCCTGCCCTCCTGGCAGTTGGCAGCAGGTGGCAGATGCCAGCTGGTGCCTAAGGTGGCTGAGGCCTCCCTGGAGCTCCTCAGCCCCCTGCAGAGGAGCAGAAGAAACCAACCCAAGGTCCTTGGATGTTCTCCCCAGGAACCTTCTCCCCCTTGGGCTCCTGCCCCCGGAGATGCCAAGCTGGCCATGGACCTTCTCCTGGTGCCCACCCCAGGGGCCTCCAGCTGCCTCCTCAGGGTGGTTCCTCCAGGACCTGTTTCCTCACCCCCCAAGGCTCAGCCCAGGCATGGAGGAAGGCCTCCAGGTGGAGAGATGGAGACCCCCAGAAGGTCTCCTGAAGGTGGAACCTGGCATGGAGCTTCAGGTGGACCTCTTGGCACCTTGGCTGTGCCCTCCCCTGCCGTGCCCCTGTGCCCTCTTGGACCAGCTCCTGCTCTCCCAGCGCTGGTGGCTTCCAGACCCACATCCAGATGGTACCTAAGAAGCTTCTAGAAGACCTTGGAGGTGGCTTCCAACCCTCTCCAAGCCTTCAGGGGACCTCTTGGCACCGCAGCTGTGCCCTCCTCTGTCGTGCCCTGTGCCCTCTTGGACCTTCTCGTGCTTGGAAGAGGTCTCCCGCTGCGGGTGGCCTCCATCCCCACCTCCAACCACCGCCGAGCCCTCGGGTGGACCTCTGAGGACCTCGGCCGTGCCCCTGTGCCCTCTTGGGCCTTCTCCTGCCCTCCCAGCGCTGGTGGCCTCCAGAACCACTTCCACCTGCGGCCCGAGAAGCTTCTGGCAGCCCTTGGTGGTGGCTTCCAGCTCTCAAGCCTGCCGGTGGGCCTCTGGGGGCTCAGTGGGAGCAAGGCCGGAAGCAGCTTCCAGAAATCTCTGTGGTCTTGCACCTCAGGACCTCGCCGAGGACCTTGGAGCTGCTCCGTGCTGGAGAGCCTCTGGAGAAGCCACCAGGCCCCCTGCATGTCCCCTGTGTCCCAATAAAGAGCAGAGACAGCTGCAGCACCCCGCGGCGCTGGGGGCGCCCCGGGGAGGCTCCCGGCGAGGGCAGGGCTGGGGATGCCGCCGTGGGGTCTGGGCGAGGGCTGGGGGCGCCCCCGGGAGGCTCCCGGCGAGGGCAGGGCCGAGGGGGCTGCCGTGGGGAGCTAGCCCGGGGGTTTGGTCCGGGGCTGGGGGCGGCGCCGGGCGGGTCCCGGCGGGCAGCAGCCGTCGGTTCCCGTGGGAAAGCTCCGCCGGCCTGCGGCCGTCCTGCGCCACCTCCTTTGTTCCCGGCGCCGGCAGCCGCCGGGGTGTGACCCCGGATCGATCCCCCCCCTGCAGAAGGGCTGAGGGGCAGCTCCCGGACCCCAGCCCCCGGTCCTGGGGGGCAGCTGCTGGCAGCAGCAGGGCATCGGCTGGGCACGTCGGGGCTGTGCCAACCTGCTGCCAGCATGGACTCTGCTCCCGAGGGGGGGCCAGGGGGAAGGGGGGGGGGACACCGGGAAGCACTGGGGGACGCACAAAAGTGACAGAGGTCAGCAGCTGCCAGCAGAGCCTCAGCTGGGGGAGAAGGAGGCAAAGCTGCTGCTGCCCTGACCTCATCCTGCCTGCCAGCCTCCCATGGCATCCCCAGGCCTCATCCTGCCTGCCAGCCTCCCATGGCATCCCCTGAGATGGGAAGGGGAAAGAGGGAGGGAAAGAGGAGGGAAGGGAAAGGAGAAAGGGGGGGGAAGGGAAGGAAAGGGAAGGGGAAGGGCCGAGTGTGGGGAGCAAAGCCGAGGCACGGGGGCGGCGGCGGGAGGCAGCCGGGAGGAGCCGGGACGGCAGGGGAGGCAGCCGGGAGGAGCCGGGACGGCGGGGAGGCAGCCGGGAGGAGCCGGGACGGCGGGGGAGGCAGCCGGGAGGAGCCGGGACGGCGGGGGAGGCAGCCGGGAGGAGCCGGGGCGGCGGGGGAGGCAGCCGGGAGGAGCCGGGACGGCGGGAGGCAGCCGGGAGGAGCCGGGACGGCGGGGGAGGCAGCCGGGAGGAGCCGGGACGGCGGGAGGCAGCCGGGAGGAGCCGGGACGGCGGGGAGGCAGCCGGGAGGAGCCGGGACGGCGGGGAGGCAGCCGGGAGGAGCCGGGACGGCGGGGGAGGCAGCCGGGAGGAGCCGGGGCGGCGGGGGAGGCAGCCGGGAGGAGCCGGGACGGCGGGGAGGCAGCCGGGAGGAGCCGGGACGGCGGGAGGCAGCCGGGAGGAGCCGGGGCGGCGGGAGGCAGCGCAGCGCCTGGGAAAGCTGCAGCAGGAGGCAGCACAAAGAGCAGGCGGCAGGGGCAGAGGCGGGGGGCAGCAGCGGAGCCGCTGATCGATACCTGAGCGGCAGCAGAGCCCCTCCTGACCTGCAGCGCTCCCGGAGACCTCTGTGCTCCCGCAGAGCTGCAGGCGCAGGGCAGAAAGGGAGCAGCCGGAACGGGGCACAGGGACTGAGGTGCCCCTCCTAGGGCTGCCGGCCTGGCACGGGCCAAAGGGTGGCCCTGGGACAGCTCTGCAGGGCCAGGGAAGGAGGTTCCAGCCCAGAGCAGTGATCCTGATGGCACAGGAGCACAGAATGCCAGCTCCAAAAGGCCCTCAAGGACCAGCTGAGCCCCAGGGTCCTGCAGCCAGCTGGCACCATTCTGGGCACCCAGCTGTGCCTACGTGCCAGGCAACCACAGCATGGAATCGTGGAATGGGTTGGGAGGGAGCTTCAGGGTCAGGGAATCATGGAAGGGGCTGGAAGAGACCTTCAGGACCCTGCTTCTTCAAGCCAACAGCCACCAGGAGGTCTCCTTGGAGCTGCTCAGGAAGCTGGGGGCAGACTTTCGGGCAGGGCCTGGCTGTGGCAGGCCCAGGGGGGAAGGTTTGGACTCCAAGAGGGAGATTGAGAGTGGAGAGAAGGGAGAAACGTTTGGCACTGAGGCTGGGCAGAGCCTGGCCCAGAGGTGGGAGCCGCCCCATGCCTGGCACCATCCCAGCTGAGGTTTGGAGCTCAGAGCAACCTGCTGTGGCTGGGCATGTCCCTGCTGAGTGGAGGTGGCCTCTGAAGGTCCTTTCTCACCCAAACCAGGCTGTGATCCAAGCCTGGCCCCGGCCCCTTGCTGCTGGGCTGGCAGCTTGGCCGCCAGCAGCGCTGGGCAGAGGCAGGGAGCAGCCATCCTGCTTGCCCGGGCATCTTGCAGTGTGCCACCCCCGTGGGTGTTATTTGGCACTGGCAGCCGCAGCACCCCCCCGCGGGGCCCCTCCAGCTCAGCCCAGGAGAAGGAGGAATGGAAGGGGAGCAGCAGCAGCCCTGGAGCTGCGTTTCTCTCCCCGCAGAGGCTGAGCTCCAGCTCCTCTCATCCATCTCCTCCTCCGCAGTCAGCTCCAATCTGCAATTTCCCCTGCCCTGAAAAGAGGCAAAAATCGATCCAGGTCTTGCCAATTTCAGAGCAGGAGAGGGAAGGAGCCCCGGGGAGAGGCAGGGGAGGCCTCTGCCTGCTCTCCCTCAGCACCTCTCCTTCTTCCTCCCCATGCAGAGTGAGGAGGGGCAGGAAAATTGATCCCACCCTGACCTCCAGCTCACCCTGCCCAGCCAAACCCACCCCAGCCCCCAAACCACAGCTCAGGGCTCCCTCCCAGGACCCCAAACCACAGCTCAGGGCTCCCTCCCAGGGCCCCAAACCACAGCTCAGGGCTCCCTCCCAGGACCCCAAACCACAGCTCAGGGCAAACCACAGCTCAGGGCTCCCTCCCAGGGCCCCAAACCACAGCTCAGGGCTCCCTCCCAGGACCCCAAACCACAGCTCTCCCTCCCAGGGCCCCAAACCACAGCTCAGGGCTCCCTCCCAGGACCCCAAACCACAGCTCAGGGCTCCCTCCCAGGGCCCCAAACCACAGCTCAGGGCTCCCTCCCAGGACCCCAAACCACAGCTCAGGGCTCTCTCCCAGGGCCCCAAACCACAGCTCAGGGCTCTCTCCCAGGGCCCCAAACCACAGCTCAGGGCTCCCTCCCAGGACCCCAAACCACAGCTCAGGGCTCTCTCCCAGGGCCCCAAACCACAGCTCAGGGCTCTCTCCCAGGGCCCCAAACCACAGCTCAGGGCTCCCTCCCAGGACCCCAAACCACAGCTCAGGGCTCTCTCCCAGGGCCCCAAACCACAGCTCAGGGCTCCCTCCCAGGACCCCAAACCACAGCTCAGGGCTCTCTCCCAGGACCCCAAACCACAGCTCAGGGCTCCCTCCCAGGACCCCAAACCACAGCTCAGGGCTCTCTCCCAGGGCCCCAAACCACAGCTCAGGGCTCCCTCCCAGGACCCCAAACCACAGCTCAGGGCTCTCTCCCAGGGCCCCAAACCACAGCTCAGGGCTCCCTCCCAGGACCCCAAACCACAGCTCAGGGCTCTCTCCCAGGGCCCCAAACCACAGCTCAGGGCTCCCTCCCAGGACCCCAAACCACAGCTCAGGGCTCTCTCCCAGGGCCCCAAACCACAGCTCAGGGCTCTCTCCCAGGGCCCCAAACCACAGCTCAGGGCTCCCTCCCAGGACCCCAAACCACAGCTCAGGGCTCTCTCCCAGGGCCCCAAACCACAGCTCAGGGCTCTCTCCCAGGGCCCCAAACCACAGCTCAGGGCTCTCTCCCAGGGCCCCAAACCACAGCTCAGGGCTCTCTCCCAGGGCCCCAAACCACAGCTCAGGGCTCCCTCCCAGGACCCCAAACCACAGCTCAGGGCTCTCTCCCAGGGCCCCAAACCACAGCTCAGGGCTCTCTCCCAGGGCCCCAAACCACAGCTCAGGGCTCTCTCCCAGGACCCCAAACCACAGCTCAGGGCTCTCTCCCAGGGCCCCAAACCACAGCTCAGGGCTCCCTCCCAGGACCCCAAACCACAGCTCAGGGCTCCCTCCCAGGACCCCAAACCACAGCTCAGGGCTCTCTCCCAGGGCCCCAAACCACAGCTCAGGGCTCTCTCCCAGGGCCCCAAACCACAGCTCAGGGCTCCCTCCCAGGACCCCAAACCACAGCCAGGGCTCCCTCCCAGGACCCCAAACCACAGCTCAGGGCTCTCTCCCAGGGCCCCAAACCACAGCTCAGGGCTCTCTCCCAGGGCCCCAAACCACAGCTCAGGGCTCCCTCCCAGGACCCCAAACCACAGCTCAGGGCTCTCTCCCAGGACCCCAAACCACAGCTCAGCTCTCTGCACCCCAAGTTTGGTGTCCATGGAGGTGTTGGGTTGATGGTTGGACCGAGATCCCCTTGGAGGTCTTCTCCAGCCTTCATGACTCTGTCTCTTGGTGGCCGTGGAGGCGCTGGGTTGACCTGCCGACCTTGGAGGCCTTTCCCACCCAACCCGTTGCCGTGATTCCTCCTCTCTGAGTCCACAGGAGGTGTTCCGAGCCGGTGGCTCAGCCCCAGCCCGGCTCTGCTCTCCTCAGCCCCAGCACGGCCCAGGAGCTCCCTGCAGAGCCCCCAGGAGCAAGAGCCCAGCCACGCTCTCACCTTCTCCTCCCTCCCTTGCTTCGGGGCCTTGCTGCTGCTGCTCAGGGCTGATTAAAGCTCTCATTCATCACCTCTAAAGAGATTAAAGCCTCCCGAATTCATTTGGTGACCCTAACGAAGACAAACCTGAGCTGAGAGCTCCTTTAATGCAATAGAGCACAACAGAACAGATGAGAGGGGGCTCGGAGCATCTCCCCGCTTGTGGCTGGAGAAGTTCCCCCTTGCTGGGTGGGCAGGGTTGGAGCTCCCCTCCCCCACACCCCTCCCTCTCTCCCCCATTTTTTTCACCCACTTTAAGTAAAAGAAAGATCTCCCTGCGAGTAATTTGGGAGTCGTTAGCCCCGGAGCTCCTCAGGCAGCAGCAGCAAATGGCCTCAGAGCCACTGCCGGGGCAAGGCCTTGATGGAGCAGCCAGCGGCAGGGCAAGGTGGGGAGGGGGCCAGGGAGGCGGCTGGCGGGAGGCTGGGGGCTCAGCACGGCCACGGAGCTCCCAGCAGTGTGGGCCTGAGGGACCTGCCCCCAGCCCCCACCCAGCTCTGCCCCCACCCAGCTCTGCCCCCACCCAGCTCTGCCCCAATCTGGGGCTGTCAGGGGGTACTGAGGCTGTCAGGGGCACACTGGGGGTGTTGTGGGGCACACTGGGGCTGTCAGGGGCACACTGGGGGTGTTGTGGGGCACACTGGGGGTGTCAGGGGCACACTGGGGGTGTTGTGGGGCACACTGGGGGTGTCAGGGGCACACTGGGGGTGTTGTGGGGCACACTGGGGCTGTCAGGGGCACACTGGGGGTGTGTTGTGGGGCACACTGGGGCTGTCAGAGGGCACACTGGGGGTGTTGTGGGGCACACTGGGGCTGTCAGGGGCACACTGGGGGTGTTGTGGGGCACACTGGGGCTGTCAGGGGCACACTGGGGGTGTTGTGGGGCAGACTGGGCACACTGGGGGTGTTGTGGGGCACACTGGGGCTGGGGCTCAGAGGGCACACTGGGGGTGTTGTGGGGCACACTGGGGCTGTCAGGGCACACTGGGGGTGTTGTGGGGCACACTGGGGCAGGGGCACACTGGGGCTGTCAGAGGGCACACTGGGGGTGTTGTGGGGCACACTGGGGCTGTCAGGGGCACACTGGGGGTGTTGTGGGGCACACTGGGGGTGTCAGGGGCACACTGGGGCTGTCAGGGGCACACTGGGGGTGTTGTGGGGCACACTGGGGCTGTCAGAGGGCACACTGGGGGTGTTGTGGGGCACACTGGGGCTGTCAGGGGCACATTGGGGCTGTCAGGGGGTACTGGGGCTGTCAGGGGCACACTGGGGCTGTCGGGGGCACACTGGGGCTGTCGGGGGCATCCCTGTGCTGCTGAGGGGGTACCAGGGCTGCTGGGGGGCACGGTGGGGCTGTCAGAGGGCACCCCGGGGCTGACGCTGCAGGCTGCGGGGCTGCGGGGGGGGCAGGCTGCGGGGCTGCGGGGGGGCAGGTTGCGGGCTTGCGGGGGGCAGGTTGCGGGGCTGCGGGGGGGCAGGTTGCGGGCTTGCGGGGGGGGCAGGTTGCGGGCCGGGGGGCTGGTTGCGGGGGTGGGGGGCGGCCGGTTGCGGGCTGGGGGGCCCTCGGCGCTGCCGAGGCTGCGGGGCCGGGGCGGCCGCTACCGGCTGCCATTTCATCTCGCCGCTCCCTCCCTTCCTCCCTCCCTCTCTCCTCCCTTCCTCCCTCCCTCCCTCCATTTTCTCGCCGGCTGCCGCCGGTACCGGCCCCGCCGCCGCCGTTCCATGTAGTGCCCCCTCCGGACCCCCCCCCCCCGCAGACGGGCAGGCGCGGGGCCCCCCGGCATGAGGAGCTGCAGGATGGTGCGGGTGGCCAGCGTGCTGGGGCTGGTGATGCTGAGCATCGCCCTCCTCATCCTCTCCCTCATCAGCTATGTCTCGCTGAAGAAGGACAACATCTTCGGGGCGCCCCGCGCCGCCGGCCCGGGGGGGCCCCGCATGTACATGTTCCACGCGGGATTCAGGTGAGGGGGCAGGGGGAACCCCCTTCCCTTCCCTTCCCTTCCCTTCCCTTCCCTTCCCTTCCCTTCCCTTCCCTTCCCTTCCCTTCCCTTCCCTTCCCTTCCCTTCCCTTCCCTTCCCTTCCCTTCCCTTCCCTTCCCTTCCCTTCCCTTCCCTTCCCTTCCCTTCCCTTCCCTTCCCCTTCCCTTCCCTTCCCTTCCCTTCCCTTCCCTTCCCTTCCCCTTCCCTTCCCTTCCCTTCCCTTCCCCCTTCCCTTCCCTCCCCCATCCCTTCCCACGCTTTCCTTTCCCATCTCTTTCCCCCCGCCCCCCTCTCCGCGGTGCAGTCCCCGGGGCAAGGCCCAACCGCTCGGTGCAGCCCCTGCCCCCCCCCCCGCTCCCGCACCGGGGACTGCCGTACCGGGGAGGGACAGGGCCGGGAGCGTGGAAAGAGAAGCAGCTCAGTGTGGCTCGGTGCGGCCCGGTAGGGCCCGGTGCGGCCCGGTAGAGCCCTGTGCAGCCCGTACCGGCTCGGTGCAGCCCGGTAGGACGCGGTGCAGCCCGGTGCTACCCGGTACATCCCATCCCAGGCACGGTACAGCCGGTACAACTCGTCACGGGCCCGGTGCAGCCGGGTACAGCCCCGTTCAGCCCGGTGCTGCCCGGTCCATGCCATCCCAGGCCCGGTCCATCCCGGTCCATGTCCCTCCCTCCCGGTGCACGCCGCCGGGGCGCTGGCGCTGTCCGCGGTGCTGAAGCGGCCGCCCCGGGGCCGTGCCGGTAACGGCTGCGGGTCTGTGTCCGTCTGTCCGTCCGCCTGTCCCGGGGGCCGCCAGGTCGCAGCTGGCGCTGAAGTTCCTGGACCCTTCCTTCGTGCCCATCACCAACTCGCTGAGCCAGGAGCTGCAGGAGAAACCTTCCCGCTGGACCTTCAACCGCACAGCCTTCGCCCAGCAGAGGTAGGACCCTGCCGTCCGCCCGCCCCCGGGCTCTCCCTTCCGCTCCCCCCAGCACGGCCCCACCGGGGGCAGCTCCGGGGGCCCTGCGGTGCTGGGCGGCAGAAGCTGCACCACAGCCTCTGCCCAGGTGCTGGCAGCTCGCTGCAGGCTGTGACCCGCTTCACCCAGCTGCAAGGGATGCCAGGCTGTGGTCCCCAGCAGAATGCGACCCACTTCACCCAGCTGCAAGTGGCACTGGCACTGCTGGGGGCTCGAGCTGCAGCCATGCCAGCCTGGATGACACTGGCACTGCTGGGGGCTCGAGCTGCAGCCATGCCAGCCTGGATGACACTGGCACTGCTGGGGGCTCGAGCTGCAGCCATGCCAGCCTGGATGACACTGGCACTGCTGGGGGGCCTGGAGCTTTGAAAGCCCTCCAGGGATGGAGACTCCACCACTGCCCTGGGCAGCCTGGGTCAGGCCTGGGCAACCCTTTGGGGGCAGATATTGTTCCTCATGGCCAACCTCAACCTCCCCTAGGACAGCTGGAGGCCTTTTGCCCTTGTCCTAGAGCCCCCTTGGTGACTCCTTTCCCATGTCCCAGCAGAGAAGCAGGAACTCTGCCACCAGACAGTGCTGGCAGGCAAGGCCTGGGCTCGATGCCATTCCCATGCCCACAGGCTCTGCCCACTCCACTCAGGAGCCCTGGAGCACAGTGGCCTGCCTCACCCCTTCCCCAGGCCCTCTCCAGCTGCTGTGGCAGCAGCATTGCCTCATCCCTGGCACCACCAGCTGCTGCCTAGCTCTGTGCCACCCCCTGGTGACTCCAGCTAATGCCTCAGGAGCTGCCTCTGCATTTGTCCCCGGGCCAGAACCCATCAGGAGGGCACCAGAGGGACTCCATTAAGGCTGAGGTAGTGCAGGATGGGAGCTGGGAGGAGGTTGGGAGCTTTCCACCACCAGGAGCAGACAGTGGCATTGGGTTGCTAATTTTAGGCCCTGCTAGGGAAAGGCCTGGGCAGGGCAGGGTTCTAAGTGGCCCCCAGCGAGGCAATGCCCAGCGAGGGCACTAAGGGATGCCACAGGGAGACAGCCACTTGGCTTTGGCATTCCAAGACCAGAAAGGATTTGCTTCATTCCCACCCAAAGCTCCAGCCAGGAGCCAGCTCCACCATTCCCACCCAAAGCTCCAGGAAGGGGCAGGGCCAGTCTCTGCTCAGCTGCCCCCTGGGACAGGCCAAGGGGCAAGGGATGCAAACTGCAGCCCAGGAGGTTCCAGCTGAAGAGGAGGAGGAACTTGTGCCCTGAGAGGCTCCCAGAGGCCTGGGGCAGGCTGCCCAGAGAGGTTGTGGAGTCTCCTTCTCTGGAGCCTTCCCAGCCCTGTCTGGATGTGCTCCTGTGTGACCTGTGCTGGGCTCTGTGGTGCTGCTCTGGCAGGGGGCTTGGACTTGAAGATCTCCCGAGGTCCCTTCCTACCCCTAACATCCTGTGATCCTGTGCCCCAGCCCCAGTTCCCCTCTTCCCCTGTTGCAGACAGGAGCTCCTGCAGCACATGGGGGTGACCTGTGAGCCTCTGATCCTGTGCTCCTGAGCCCCCAGCCCCAGTCTCTCTCCCTGGGCTGCAGGCAGGAGCTGCTGGCGCAGGTGGACGTGGTGAAGAACTTCTCCCTGACGCGGGGCAGCGTCCGTGTGGGGCAGCTGCTGCACTACGACTACTCGAGCCACAAGTACGTGTTCTCGGTGAGCAGCAGCTTCCGCTCGCTGCTGCCAGAGGTGTCGCCGCTGCAGCAGCGGCACCACAACGTCTGCGCCGTGGTGGGCAACGGCGGCATCCTGACCGGCAGCCGCTGCGGGCCCCGCATCGACGCCGCCGACTTCGTCTTCCGCTGCAACTTCGCCCCCACCGAGGCCTTCCAGCGCGACGTGGGCCGCAAAACCAACCTGACCACCTTCAACCCCAGCATCCTGGAGAAGTACTACAACAACCTGCTCACCATCCAGGACCGCAACAACTTCTTCCTCGGCCTGAAGAAGCTGGACGGCGCCATCCTCTGGATCCCGGCCTTCTTCTTCCACACCTCGGCCACCGTCACCAGGACCTTGGTGGATTTCTTCGTGGAGCACAGGGGGCAGCTGAAGGTCCAGCTGGCCTGGCCAGGGAACATCATGCAGCATGTCAACAGGTGAGAGCTCCTGCCCTGCCCTCTCCCTCCCTCCCTCCGTGCCTCCCACCCTGGGCAGTGCTGCCAATGCTTCGGGAGCCGCCTCCCACAGGCTCCTTTGTTGCTAGGGACCAGGCTGCCCACAGAGCTCGTGGAGTCTCCTCCTCTCCCCAGACCCACGTAGAAATCACAGTCCTGCCGTGGCTGACCCTGAGGGCTGGACTGGATGATCAGGGAGACGGTTGAGGCTCCTTCCCTGGGGATATTCGAGGTGAAGCTCAGTGAGGCCCTGGGCAGCCTGAGCTAGCTGGGGATGTCCCTGCTGACTGCAGGGAGGTTAGACTGGATGAGCTTGGGAGGTCCCTTCCAACCCGACCCATTCCATGACTCTATGACCTTGATGACCCCTCCCAACCCGACCCATTGGGTCCCTCCAGGACCCTGAAGGTCCTTTCCCGGGCAAGGCACCACCTCCCCTGTCCATAGCCCAAGCCCACAAGGACAACCACGAGAGACACCAGCCAGGGTGCTGCTGAGGTGGCTGTGCCCTCTGTGCCCTGGCAGCTCTGCAGGCCCTCAGGTGTGCCCGGTGTCCCCACAGGTACTGGAAGAACAAGCACCTGTCCCCGAAGCGGCTCAGCACCGGCATCCTGATGTACACCCTGGCCTCTGCCATCTGCGAGGAGATTCACCTCTACGGCTTCTGGCCCTTCGGCTTCGACCCCAACACCAGGGAGGACCTCCCCTACCACTACTACGACAAGAAGGGCACCAAGTTCACCACCAAGTGGCAGGAGTCTCACCAGCTGCCCGCCGAGTTCCAGCTGCTCTACAGGATGCACGGCGAGGGCCTGGCCAAGCTCACCCTGTCCCACTGTGCCTAAGGACCAAACTCTTCCAAGTGCCAAATGATTGTCTACAAGAAGTGCCCAGAGCCCCACATCGAAGCATTCTGCTGAAAAGATTCCAACCAGAGAAACCTTCCCCCCCCGAGTGCAACCCCCCGGCCCAGAACCCTGCCCCAGGGCTTGGGTCCCCCCCATGGGTGAGCAGGGCGTGGAGCAGCCTCCCTGGGTGCTCTCCACCACTTTGCATTCCCAGATCAGAGCATCCTGGAGTGGCTCAGCTTGGAAGGGACCTTAGAGGTCATCTAGAGTGGGCCTCAGCCAACCTGGCCTTGGACAGCCCCGGGGGGGGGCAGCATCCACAGCCTCTCTGCAGAGCCCCACCAGCCCTGCCCCTGGCTGCGCTTTCGAGTCCTCTCCCACCCCAGCGCCCACAACCCGCCCTGGATGGCCTCAGTTTCTCCTGCCCTGCTCCCGGCCTGGGAGCGCTGATTCTGACTGGAACTGCTGATTTCCAGAGGTTTTGTTGCTTCTCCTGTCTCTGTTGCTCTGCACAGCTCAGCATCCACAGCCTGCCTCCCGCTCACCCCCACCTGCAGGCCCCTGGGGGCGGCTCCTGGTGCCCACCGCTCGGAGCCTTTCCTAGGGACTGAGTTGGACACTTTTTTAAGGACCAGCGTGGAGGAGGAGGTTCTGCCCTGGCCTGGCCCTCAGCTTGGTGTTTCTGCTGCTCTTGGAGTGCTTTCACCCGACCTGGGCCGAGCCCTGATGTCAATGTGCCAGGCTGGAACGTGCCCACCCCCCCGGCTGCCCTCCTCCTGGATGAGGTTTCCCTGGAGACGTGTTGGGTGAGAAGGACCTCAAACCCTGCCCCCCAGCACCTCCCTTTGCCCCTGCCCTCTGCATCTTCTGACAAGGGTGGGCAGCAGGAGGGCTCCCACCCACCCCTGGCACCCAGCCCTGCTCCCCAAAGCCCTCTTCCCACGGGCATGGCCCTGCCAGGTGCTGCAGCCCACAGCCTGGGGGCCAAGGAGCTGGTGGGCACCATGGGCACCCCAGAGAGCTGTGCCACGGTGGGTCCTGATGCCTCTCCCTTCAGTGCTCTGTGTGTCAGTCTGTGTCCCCCCAGAAGCTGCCCACTCCATGTGCCCCCTGGTGGCAGGGCTGTGGGCAGCGGGCACAGCCCAGTTATCAGGAGTGGGGCAGCCAGTGGTGGAGCAGCCACGGGGGCAGGTGCCAGGGGGTCAGAGGCAGCTTTCAGCAGGAAGTGGGCAGGGCAGGAGTGCAGGGAGGAGGAACTGCAGGCACCAAACGTCCTCATTCCCATCTCTGAGTCCAGAGCCAGCCCCAGCAGTGGCCTCGTTTCTGGTCCCCAGTGCTGCTGCCAACTGGGCTGTGTGGAGGGGGAGGGGCAGCTCTGGGGGCACCGTGCCCTGGCAGAGCTTCCTCAGCCTCTCTACCTCTGGGCGGGTGGAGGAGGCGAGGACAGAGCCCTGGAGCCCACAGCAGCAGGGGTGCAGGGCACATCCCGGTGCCCATCCCCTGCCAGCCCCGCCCCGGGGCTGTGCCCCTGCTGTGCCCACGCCCCGGCCGTGGCTCTCCCCGACCTGTCCTGCCCTCCGCTTCTCCGAAGGCTGCCGAGTGCTGGGGGGCAGGGTGGGGCTCGGGGCACCCCGTTCCTGTCCCCAGCTGCCCACCCAGGCTCAGCTTTCCCGGGACCTCCGCCTGCCCGTGCTGCCCGGGGGCCGCGGCCGAGCAGGGCCTCCTGGTACTGTCGCTGTGCCAGCCGGTGCCACACGAGTCCTGCCCGGTGCTGCTGTGGCGCGGGGAGGGAGCTGAGAAGGGTTGTGCTGGGCACAGTCCCCACAGAGCATGAGGACAGCCCGCCCCGGTGCCCCCGGCAGAAGGGCATCTTCCCCTGCCCCACCGGATGGCAGCAGGACGGCGGCAGGGCTCGGGCTCCGCCGGGGGGGGCCTGGCTGCCGGTCCAGCCAAGGTGCCACCAGACGGACCCGCTGGGGAGGTGCACAGTGGAGCTGGGCCGGGAAGGTCCCCGGAGCCCAGCTGTGAGGTGCTGGCAATCTGTGGGGGACGTGCCAGCTGCTGTGGCCCTGTGCCAGTGCCCCCAGGGAGGGGCAGAGATGGATCTCCCCTGCTCTGAGCCGGGTGGGACAGAGCTGCAGTGTTCTACCTCCCTCCATGGAGCTCCTTCTGGAGGGGCTGGGAACGCCAGACCCCCGGCAGTGCCAGGCATAGCCCTGGCAGAGGCACAAAGAGGCAGGAAGCAGGGAACCGGGAAATGGGAAGAGGGAGAAGCCGTTGGCAGAGCCCCATCCCCTGGCATCGATTTGGAAGCCCAAGTCCAAGCCATCGACTGTGCCGCCCCACACGGAGCGTCCCCGGGGGCACGGATGCGGCCGGGCAGCCCCGGGGCACGGATGCGGCCGGACAGCCCCGGGGGCACGGATGCGGCCGGACAGCCCCGGGGGCACGGATGCGGCCGGGCAGCCCCGGGGCACGGATGCGGCCGGGCAGCCCCGGGGCACGGATGCGGCCGGGCAGCCGCGGCCCCGCCGCTCCTTGCTCCCCAGGTTGGCTGTCCCGGTTCCCGCGCCGCGGAAAAGCAGCTGGGGAGCAGCGGGTTCTGCCTGCTCGCTGCCTTCTGCTCTGCTGCAGGCATCAGGAGGCAAGGGCAGTCGATGCCCACTCCCGCGAACCCCCCCGGGTGGGCTTTGCCCCCGCCAAGGAGGGAAGGACTCTCCTGGTACCTCCCAGCCCGAACCCCACTTCCAGGCTGCTTATCTTGTAGGACTTCGGGAGCCCTGCAGCCGAGTGGGGAGACCCTGGCGGTGTTGGCACTGCCAGCTTCCGCCTCGGTGTCCTTTTCTCACCGTGCCAGGCTGGTGGCTGATCACAGAGAGGGTGCAGAAGGTCAAGCTGCTCCCGGTGGGAACGCAGCCCCTGCGGCAAGAGGTGCTGCTGGCAGGGGGCAGTGAGAGCCCCTAGAGGGCAGTGCCCCCTAGGCCAGGCTCTTCCTTCCCTTCTGGCTGGCCCCAAACCCTCCTGCCTCCGTCCAAAGGGATTCCTGATGGTCCAGGGGAAACCTCCACCCTCACCCCTGCACGGCTGGCATGAAAGCACCACCCGTGTGCGTGGGCATGGGGTGGGTTTGCTCACCAAGCTCAGCAGGAGGCCCTCGGGGCAGCCCCAAGGGAAGGAGCTGGTGGGATGCAGAAAGCCTGCCCAGCCCTGGGCTGCCAGGGCAGAGTGCCCACTCTGCCAGGGCAGTGTCCCCACACTGCAGGCAGCCGGAGGTGAGCCTTGGCTGCATTCTGCTCCATGCTTGATGGGCTGGGTGCTGAGGACCTGCACCCCCAGTAGTGTGGGCTGGGTGCTGTGAGGAAGGGGTGCCCACAGGAGTGGGAGCAGGGCTGGCTCCTCTCCTCTCCTCTCCTCCTCTCCTCTCCTCTCCTCTCCTCTCCTCTCCTCTCCTCTCCTCTCCTCTCCTCTCCTCTCCTCTCCTCTCCTCTCCTCTCCTCTCCTCTCCTCTCCTCTCCTCTCCCTCTCCTCTCCTCTCCTCTCCCTCTCCTCTCCTCTCCTCTCTCTCTCCCTCTCCTCTCCTCTCCTCTCCTCTCCTCTCCTCTCTCTCCTCTCCTCTCCTCTCCTCTCCTCTCCTCTCCTCTCCTCTCCTCTCCTCTCCTCTCCTCTCTCCTCTCCTCTCCTCTCCTCTCCTCTCCTCTCCTCTCCTCTCCTCTCCTCTCCTCTCCTCTCCTCTCCTCTCCTCCTCTCCTCTCCTCTCCTCTCCTCTCCTCCTCTCCTCTCCTCTCCTCTCTCTCCCTCTCCTCTCCTCTCCTCTCCTCTCCTCTCCTCTCCCCCTCCCCTCCCTCCCCTCCTCTCCCCCTCCCTTTCCCCCTCCCTCTCCCCGTTGTCTATTTCAAAGTGGTTGGCAGTGGGCCAGGGCCAGGGCAGTGCCTCAGGTGAAGGGCAAAGCAGTGCCAAGGAGGCTGCCAGCCCAAGGGGCGCCCAGCCTGGCTCCCGGGCTGGGGCACCTGGCATGCAGCATGCCCAGCATGGGCCCAGCTCACAGAACCGCATCCTGAGCATCAGCTGTGGAGAGCAGGGCGCCGCCCACCGCGGGGCTGTGTGGCAGCACTGCCCGGGGTGCCAGCCCCGTGCCAGCCCCGTGCCAGCCGCCTTGGCTCTCACTACAGTGGTCAATAAAATGTTTTCTTGTGCATCGGCAGCTGTGCAGCTCTGCTCCTTCCTGCTCCCTGCCACCAGAGAGCTCTCTGCTTAGGAGTGCCCTGGGCACCACCGAGGCCAGCTCCTGCCCGGGCACACCTCTCAGGCCACGGCCCCAAGCTCCTCGGGGTGGGGACTGCACCACCTCCCTGGGCAGCCTCTCCCGGGGCCTGGGGACCCTGGCAGAGGAGAAATTGTTCCTCATGTCCAGGCTGAACTTCCCCTGAGGCCATTGCCTCTTGCCCTGTGCCTTGGGACTGGGAGCAGAGCCCAAGCCCCACCGGGCTCCAGCCTCCTCCCAGGGAGCACTGAGGTCTCCCTCAGCCTCCTCCCAGGGAGCACTGAGGTCTCCCTCAGCCTCCTCCCAGGGAGCACTGAGGTCTCCCTCAGCCTCCTCTTCTCCACTCTAAACACCTCCTGCTCCAGACCCTTCCCCACATTTTTGCCCTTCTCTGGAGCTGCCTCTTCTGGGAGAGAGGAGCCCAAAACAGCACCCCCTAAAAGAGCTGCCCCCAGGGGTACCCAGGGGTGCCAGAGCAGCCACATGAGTGCCACCCACTTGTAACTGGCTGGAACTCTGCCTGGCAGGAGGAAACCCCCAGCAAAGGTTGGTTCAGCTGCCCAGGACTCAGCCCCTGGGGCCAGGACAGGTTGAAGCCCCTGGAGCAGTGCCCAGCTGTGCTGCCACCGCTGGGAAGATGCCATGGGGGCTGGCCGCTGTGCCAAGCAGGAAGGAGCTGGCACAGTGATTTCAGAGCAGTACCTGCTTCAGAGCAGGTGCAAACGCTGTGTGCCACCCCCGGCCAGCCTCTGCCAGCCGTGCCACCTCCTGCACAGGGTGTGAGGGCTGTGGGGCAGGGGCTGAACCCTTTGGGCTCATCTCTGCTGGGACAATTTGCAGGGCCAGGGCCTTCTCCTGCCCGGCTGTGGGTGCTGGAGGGAACAGCAGAGGGGAAATCAAGCTCAGATGCCCGGCACCCCTGGCACCGCCCTGCTGCCCACCTGAGGGGCTTCGAGGGCACCTGCAGAGCCTGGCTGCGGGCAGCAGCGGAAGGAGGGAGAACAAAGAGGCCTCCCTCTCTCCCTCCCTGCCTGCCTCCCCCGGAGCAGAGGGAAGGCTGGGGCAGGGGCGGCCATGCGGGCAGGGAAGGTTTGCCTCCTGCTGGGCAGCCAAAGCTCGCTGGGCCGGAAGCAGCCAGCGGCCCCCCGGCTGCCAGCCACGCGGGGAGGGCATCGTGGGGGTGCCAAAGGGTGCCCAGGGTACCCTCTATCGCCCTCAGGGAGGCCCTGGTGGATGCCAAAGCAGAAAATGCCCACGAGGCAGAAGGGCAGAGCTCACCTTGTGCTGTGCCCAGCCCTGTGCCCATGAGAGCAGCTCGGTGCCATGGTGGAGCTGCCCCGATGGGCACAGCTATGCTGCCTGCTGGCATTTATGGTTTGAGTACCCATAAACCACATACCCATACGCTGGGTTGAGTACCAGGAGGATTTTGCCATCGCTCTGGCACCACAGCAGAGCCAGACACTACCCTGTGTGGCACCCCGTTGCCAAATGCCATCCTCAGGTGCCAGTTTGAAACAGAAAAGGTCAAACCGATCTCCTGAATTCTGCCAATAGCCTCTTGTCAGGGGAAACAAATCATCAGTTCCTTCTCTTCCCACCGATCGCCAGTTCCTCCTCTTCTCTTTGTTAGGGAAGGTGGAAGGAACAGGTCCAGCCCTGCCAGCTGCCCCTCCAGCCTGCCCACCCTGTGCCAGCCGCAGCCACGCAGGGCTCAGCTCCCCCTGCCTCCGGCACCCGGGCAGGGAGGTTGGTTCAGCCCCCAGGGGCAGCCCGGGAGGCCCAAAGGAGGCTGGGGGCGTGCGGGGAGGGCCGGGGGGAACGGGCAGGGGGAGGCGGGGGATCAATAGGCAATCAAGGGCGGCCGAGCCGCTCATTTGGTTGTGCGGCCAAAAGTTGTATTTCATCGGAGGTGTGAAAGGTGCTGGAGGAGCTCCGGCTCCCGGCGGGATCAATCTGCATCCCTCGGGAACGGCTCCCGGGAGCGGCGGGGAAAGCAGCGCGCTCGGGGGATGCTCTTTGGGCAGGGGCTGGGGTGCCTGGCTCCAGGGGAACTGCCCCTCAGCTCCCTCGGGAGAGAGGAAGGAAAAGAGAGAAAAGGGAAAGGGAGAACAGGAAGTAAAGAGGGAAAGAAGGAAGACAGCAGGGGGGGGAAAAGGAGGAAAGGACAAGAAAGGTTACAAGGGAAAAGAAGAAGAAGAAAAAGAGGGGGAAGAAAAGGAGGAAAGGGAAGAAGACACCAGGGGGAGGAAAAGGAAGAAGAAAAGGAAAAGAAATTAAAAGAAGGAAAGAAGGTAGAGAGGAAGAGGAGGAGGACAGCAAGGGGAGGAGAAGGAAGAAAAGGAAGAAGAAAAGGAAAAGGGGGGAGGAAGTAAAGGGGGGGGGGAAGGAGGACACCAGGAGAAGGAAAAGGAAGAGGAAAGCGAGAAGAAAAGGCGGTAAAGAGGCAAAGGAGGATGGCAGGGAAGGAAAAGGAAGAGGAAGAAAAGGAGGTCAAGCAGGTTAGAGGGGAGCAGGAGGACGCCAGCGGCACATCTGCAGCCGCCGGCTCCGGTGGGCTCTGCCCAGCCGCTGCCCTCCCATGCTGCCCGCCGCGGCCGGGCTGCCCTCAGCCCTCTGCTCCCAGACCAACTGCAACTTTTGCCTTCCTGCGGCAGGGACAAAAAGATTTCACGCACAACTTGCCCGGAACAAAGGCACCTCACGCCGGGCTCCGCTTGGGCTTCTCCCTTCCTTTCTTCTTCTCCAGCGCAGCTGACAGGGGCAGGGGGAGCTGGGTGCGGGGGGGAAGTTGTTTCGTTTGAAACCAGCTTGGTGAAAAGCAGCCTGGAGGGTCCCCGGAGCTCGGGGAGCCTTGGGGAGCCCTGGTGGAAAGCTGCAGGGCAGCGGGGGGGCTGCCAAGCACAGGCTGCTTGGAAGGAGACTCTGGGTGTCCTGGTGCCCTCCCCCTGTGTCCTCCCCTGGTGCCCTCCCCTGGGTCCTCCCCTGGGTCCTCCCCTGGTGCCCTACTCAGTTCTGGCCAGCACCCAGCTCCACGCTGCCCGCAGCACCCACAGCTCTCCCCGTGGCCCTTCTTCCCTGTGCCCAACCCAGGATGCACTCTGGCTACCCCAAAATGCCCTTTCTGCCCCTTTCCCCCCGTGCCTTGGTGGAAGGGCACGGGAGGTGGCACCTTGAGAAGCACAGAGATGGTTATCAGGGCTGAGATAAGGCTGGCATCAACCACCAGGCTCTGCCTTACTGATCAGAGCCAAGGGGAGGGGGAGAGCAGAGGGAACTGCTCTGCTGGGAGTGGCTGCACGGCCTGGCACAGCGTGGCACAGCATGGCACAGCACGGACCGACAGCCAGGCACAGCGTGGTATGACATGGCACAGCTGGCACCAGCTGCGTGGCGCAGCCTGACACTGTCAGGCACAGCATGGAACATTCTGGTACAGCCTGGCACGGTGTGCATAATGCAGCACTGCCCAGCTGGCACGAGTGCCCAGCACAGGGGCTGCTGGAGTAGTCAGATCCATGCTTGCCGGCTCCGTGCCAGGGGCTCCTGTCCCCAGGGCTCCTGCTCCCCTCGGCACCCTCGCTGCCCACTGGGCAGGACAGCAGCAGCACCCCCAGCAGCAGTGGCATCCCAAGGGACAGGGCACTCGAGGGGCACCTCGCAGCTGTCAGGTGGGCACAGCTTGGAGCAAAGCTGGAGACGTGCTGGGCTGGCACTGGGGATCGTAGCTGCCAGCTCTCGATCGATGCCCTGCAGTCGCTCAGCCGATGGCTTTGGCAAGGGCAGAGCCATGGAATCCTGGAATCCTGGAACATGGAATCCTGGAATGCTTTAGGTTGGAAGAGGCCTTTCAGGTCATGGAGTCCAAGCGCCAACCTGGCACTGCCGAGCCCAAGCTCGCTGTGGTGGTGCCAGGTTGTGACCCCGGGGATGCGGGGCAGGGCTGCCTCGACCTCCGGCTCCACCGGGACCCGGAGCTCGCCAGCTCCGCGCAAAGGCTGCATCCTGGCGGCGGGGAGAGTGGCACCGGCACTGGCACCAGCACCGGTACCGCTCCGGGACTCGGTGCGGCACCGTTCGAGGCCGGGCTTGAGGGGACCGAGGAGGCTGAGACCGGAGGGGACGCGAGAAGTGTCACCGAGAGGTCACGGAAAACTGAGCCACCGGAGGGGACGGAGAAGTCTGAGGAGCATCAGGGGGCTGCGGCACCGGAGGGGAGTGGAGGGGACCGAAGAGCCCGGGTGGGGTCACGGAGGCTGAGGCACCGGAAAGCACCAGGGATCGCGGGGCCGTGGCGGATCCCGGGGCGGTTGTGGCGGATCCCCGAGGCGGTTGTGGCGGATGCCCGGGGCGGCGGCGTAGCCGAGAAGCCACAGCCAGCCCCGCGCCGTTACAAAAGGCTGCGGCACCTTTAAGGCTCGGCCGCCGCCGCCGCCCCGCCCGTTGCCGCCCGCCATTGGCGCAGGCCCGGCCCGGGGCGGGCGGAGCGGGCGGGCAGCTCCCTCCCGCGGGCCGCAGACGGCGGCGGCGGCGGCGAGGCGCGGACATGGCGCGGGGCCGGCGCGGGCCCGGCTGAGCGGGCGCTGCCCGCGGGCCCGGCGGAGCGGCGGCATCGGGCGGCAGCATCACCCCGGGTCCCGGCGCGGCCGCCGCCGCCATCCCCTCCCCGCCCGCCCGCCCGGCCGCCCGATGAGCGACTGAGCTGCGGGGCGCTCCGCCCGTCCATGCCCCGCTGCCATGAACCCCGAGCTGGCGATGGAGCCGCTGGGCAGCCTGCACGGAGCGGCCGGCCATGAGCCGGAGCTGATGGGCAGCCCCAGCCCGCACCACGCCGGGCACGGCGGCGCCGGGCCGCTCCGGGTGCCCCCGCCGCCGCCGCACCAGGAGCTGCCCCCGCCGCCGCCGCCCGGCCGGCCATGGTGCCCAGCATGGCCTCGCTGCTGGACGGCGCCGCCGAGTACCGGCCCGAGCTCTCCGTGCCGCTGCACCACGCCATCAGCGTGCCCTGCGAGTCCTCGCCGCCCGGCGTGGGCATCAGCGGCACCTACACCACCCTGACGCCGCTCCAGCCCCTGCCGCCCATCTCCACCGTCTCCGACAAGTTCCACCACCCGCACGCCCACCCGCACGCCCACCCGCACCACCACCCGCACCACCACCACCACCAGCGCCTCTCGGGCAACGTCGGCGGCGGCTTCGCCCTGATGCGGGACGAGCGCGGGCTGCCAGCTGTCAACAACCTGTACGGCCCCTACAAGGAGATGCCGGCCGTGGGGCAGAGCCTCTCGCCGCTGGGCAACGGGCTGGGCCCGCTGCACGGCGCCCAGCAGGGCCTGCACGGCTACGGGCCGCCGGGCCACGACAAGATGCTGAGCCCCAACTTCGAGGCCCACGCGGCCATGCTGGCACGGGGGAGCAGCACCTCTCCCGCGGGCTGGGCACCCCTCCGGCCATGCTGCCCGCGCTCAACGGGATGCCCCCGGGCCACCCGCCGCCTCCCCACGGGCCCCCGCTGCCCGCCGGCCGCGACCGGCCTCCTTCCTCCTCCTCTTCGTCGGGCTGCGGGCCGGCGGGGAGCGGCTCGGGGCAGCTGGAGGAGATCAACACCAAGGAGGTGGCGCAGCGCATCACGGCCGAGCTGAAGCGCTACAGCATCCCCCAGGCCATCTTCGCCCAGCGGGTGCTGTGCCGCTCCCAGGGCACCCTCTCGGACTTGCTGCGGAATCCCAAGCCCTGGAGCAAGCTCAAGTCCGGCCGGGAGACCTTCCGCAGGATGTGGAAGTGGCTGCAGGAGCCTGAGTTCCAGAGGATGTCGGCCCTACGCCTGGCAGGTAGGGGCGGGCAGGTGCCCAGCGGGCGGCGGGTAGGGCACCGACACGCTCCGGGGAGCCGAGCGTGGCTCCGCAGGGCTCCCGCCCACCGCTACCGGGCTCGGCTCGGCGGCCTCCCTTTCCGCCGGGCGCGGGGAAAAGGACCGGGAGCCTGCCTGTCCCCCTCCTTCCCCGGCTCCCGGGGCTCGGCCGGGCTCGGCGGAGCTGGAAGCTGGCGGAGGGCCGCTGCGAGGCCGGCTGCATCCCGCCGCCGGCGGGGCGGCGGGGCCGAGGCTGCTCTCCGGTACCGGGTGCTGAAAGGGCTCCGTGCGCTCACAGCGAGCATCCTTCAACCGCTCCCGGGCGCACCGGCACAGACCGAGCGCCGGCGGAGGGCGCGGACCGGGGCTGCGGGGCAGGCGGGGCCGGGTAGAGTGGCCGGGGGGAGTCGGCATCCCCGCACGGCTCCGCGCACCCCGCACGGCTCCTCACGGCTCCGCGCACCCCCGGGCCTGGCCGCATTGTCCCGCGGAGTGCGCGCGGGCGCCCTCTGGCGGACGCGGGGGGCGTCGCAGCCCCCATTGTTCTGCGGGCGTCAGCGCGGGGCGGGCAGCGACCCCAGCAGCGCCCCTACCCAGCTGGGGGCTTCGGGGAGAGGGGCAGCGACACCCCCACCCCGGCAGCGTCCGCGTCGCAGCGCATCGGAGGAACCCGGGGCGGTTCCGGGCAGCGCTGGGGAGCCCGGGGGGTGTAGGCTCTGGAAGACCCTGCGAAATCCCTTCCCACGGTTCAGCACCGCTCGGTCCTACGGTCCCGCACTGGGCCGGTCGCGCATCCCCTGCCTGACAGCGGCATGCCCCCCAGCGCCGTTTGGCACCCGGAGGCGGCCGTATCCCGACTGCTCCCGACCCTGCTGCGCTGCTGGGGAGCCGGGAGGGCACAAACGGGCTGCCCCGAGCCCCGCATCCTGCCTGCGGGAAGCGGGGAGTCCCCGCGGCTCCTCCCGGAGCCCCGCGGCTGTACCGCGTGGTTCTGTCGCGTTGGGAGTCCCGCACAGGGACGGGGCAGAGCTTTGCGGGGGCTTCCGGCGGGATTTCGACCCTCCTTCACCTGAGCCAGGGGCACGGATGCGGTTTGGAGAGGAGGGGGTGCCTGCAGCCCCCAAGCCCGCCAGCTCCCGCCTTGTCCTGCGGGATTCCCTCTGCCGCGGCTGGCGCGTGCGGGACGCGGCGGGATGTGATGTGGCAGAGCAGGAGGGCGAGGAGCCGTGTTCCGGGGGCGTCTGTTTGACCGCCTGGAGATGCCGTGGATCTGACAGCCGCCGGCCTGGGGGCTCCAGGGGGCTCCTCCTGGGGTTTTTTTCAAGGTGAAGGAGCCTTTGCAGGGCCTGACTTGGCCAGCACGGGAGCAGGAGGGCTTAGGGCAAGGGCTGCTGGTGCCTTTGGGTCTAGGGGTGACTCCAAACTCGTCCTGTCCTTTCCAACCCTCCTTGGATATCCAGGAGCCCGGATTTTCATCCAGGTGAAGGTCTGTGACGGAGGAAAGGGTTTGTCTGCAGGAGGGACAGAATCCCAGCGTGGTGAGGGCTGGAGAGGACCTCTGGAGATCCTCCAGCCCAGCCCAAAGGCTGACCCAGAGCGGGCTGCATCCAGGCAGGTCTGGAATCCCTCCAGGGGAGGAGGAATGGTCTGGGTGGGTTATTTTTTTCGCACGTGGTGATGTCGCCTCCTCAACCCAAACGTGTATCTGGAGAGGGAAATCAATGCAGATAATGTTGAGAAGATTAAAAGAGCATTAATGCTGGCAACAGCAGCATAAACGCCCGGGCCCGGCTCGCATTGATCTGGAACCTGAGACGCCTCCTTTCCAGTAATGCTGGTGGTGCTTTTCCTTCCCAGCACCACTCGGGCCTGGGGGTTCCCCGTGGAGACCCAGAGACAGGGCAGAGTGGTGGTTGTGCTGCCAGGGGGCATGAAGCTGCCCCCAAGCTGGCTGGAGCAGGGAGGAGGCTTCTCACACCAAACGAAAGCCAGCTCCTGGCTCTGCATCCTCCCGGGCACCTGCTCCCCAAAAGCAGCTGGGGGGCCCCTCGGGGTGGCCCCAAAGCAGCGGCGGCTCTGAGCAGGAGCTTCCCCGGACCCCCACCCACGGGAGGGGCTCGGGGAAGCCCTGGTGAATCTGTGGCCCCGTCGGGCAGTCCCTAAATTTCTGCCGGGGTGAAAAATCTTTAGGGTCTATAGGAATGGGAAGAGATTGATCCGGGCAAGGAGCTCAGAGGGTCCCGGCAGAGCGCCGATCCCCGGGGCCGTTACCAGCCCGTTCCTGCCCGGTAATGGCGGGAGCAAAGCGGTTCAGGCCGCTCCGTGCCGTGCTCTCCGCTAAGCCACTGGGCTCAGGCTCGTCCTGAGCTGCCGGCTGCAGTCCCCCGGGTGTGTTCCGAGTGTGCGGTGGCTCCGAGGTGTCCCCCTCGAGGTGCCGGTGAGCACGGCGGGGCCCGGCGGGGCCATCCCGGTCCCGCTGGTGTTCTCGGTGCTTTTCCGGGCCGGTCAGCAAATCGCTGCTTGTTTGCACTTCCCGCTCGCTGGATCACCTTATCGATGATTAAACATTTTTCTCCCCGAACCCCATCAATGATTCATTTCTGCAAAACGCTGACCTCGCCCTGCTTACAGCCCGGGAGGGAGCGGGGGCGGCTGGGCCAACCCCACTGCTTTTGGCCAGCTCCTGGGAGCGTCTCTCTCTCCCAGAGGGTCTCTCTCTTTCCCTCCGAGGGTCTCTCTCTATCCCCACGAGGGTCTCCGTCTCCCCACCTCCGGCGAGTCCCTCTCCGTTTCCCCCTCTTTCCCCGCCGTGACCGCTGCCTGCCCTGGGTGAGGGTCTCGCCATGCAGCGAGGGTCGCGGAGCTTCTGCTCACTCGGGAGCAGGCCGGCTTCGGGCTTTTGTTCCCCGGGGAAGGGCGGGAAGGGCCCCGGGAGCGGCGGCGGCAGCGACCCCGTCAGCACCAGGGACAGAGGCGCCGGCAGCGCCGCGGGGAGATGAGAGCGATGGGGGGGGATCGGGAGGGAGGAAGACGAGCAGGAGAGGGATGGAGGGCGCCAGGAGAGCGGAGAGGACACGGCAAAGGGGGGCAGAGGTGAGCAACAGAGGGGCGAGAGCCTGATGCCGCAGTGGGGGCACAGTGAGGGGCAAAGGTTGGTGGCTCCGCAGCCCACCAAGAGGCAACCGATTCCACCTCGCTCCTCAGCCTTTCATTGTAGCTGTCCGTCTGTCTGTCCTCTGCCTGGCCGTACCCTTCCTAATGCTGCTTTTCTGTGCCCTTTTTGAGGCCGTTTGGTGTCTGCAGCTGCGGCTAAAAACGAAGGGATAATAGCAGCAGCATCCAGTGTGGTGTCTATATATAAAACCGACTCCTTAGCGCGAAACTAAATATACAGGCAGAGAGAGATCCTCTGAGAGGTGCTTAGCAGCTTGAGATATTAGTGCTCTCCTCAGCTATAGATCCGCGGTTGCACATTCCACGTGGCACACCGTGCTGCTGCCGGAGAGATTCTGCTGCTCAGGCAGCAGCCTGCGGAGAGAAGCTCCTGCCTTGTCTTCTCCTTCCCTTTCAGCCCCGCAGCCATCTGAATGCCCTGTTGGGGAAGCAAAGGCTTGTCTCAGTTCCTTGATGGGTTGATAAAGAGCACTGAACGCTTCTGTAGGTCGCCAGCTTTTCCTCCCCTCTCCTCCTGTTAAGGAGCAATTAGTCAATCAACGGGAGCTGCTCAGCCGGAGCTTTTCCAGCCTCTCCTCTGCTTTCTAATCAGATTGTTCTCAGCATCTCCTTTCTCCCCAGCAGCTCCCGGCTGTCACCCTGAAACGTCCCAAACTCAAACTCTCCAGCTGCCAGGGTCTGTTCGTGGTGAGGAGCACATCTCTGCCACAAGGCTTCTCTCCCATGAGCCGATGCTGTGCCTTCCCCCACTCGTTTTGGGGCCGTTTGAACGCAGAAGGTGCCCCCCTCCCCCTCTTGCCCACCCTTCTCCCTCCTCCCTTGGATTATTCACAGAATCTTGGCCTAGACCTCCCTGCCAGGCAGCAGCTGCAGGTGGCTTTCTCATCCCTCCCAGTTAGCCACCTCTGCGAGGTGACAGACTGCCTGCCGGCAGCCCGGGAGGAAGCGGCAGACTCCTCAGAGGAGTTGCCCCTCGGCTACCTTCCGAGAGGAGCAGGGCCTGGAGAATAAAGCCAAGAGGGGAAGCAGAGGGCTGAGAGACATCTCCAGTGCTGCCAGCCTGCCCCATCCTTCAGGCCTCTCCAGTGCTGGGCATTTCTCAGGCTACCTGAGCAATCTCTGGCAGGGCTTTGCAGGTACCGCGCAACCAAACCCCTCACGGTTGGCCTTAATCTCCCTTTTTGTCTCTTAAATCCTTTGCTTCTCATCTCACCCCCGCTAGACATGGCAAGGAGAAAAATGCCTCCCTCGCTCCTGGCAGCAATCTGTTTGTGTTTAAGGCTCCTGTCTTGTCTCCAGAGAGATCCTCCTCATACTTTTTGGAGAGGAATATGCAGAGGGAGCATTATGGATGATGCCTCTCTTTTGCCGAGGCACAAGGCTCTGGATCCAGCCCCATCAATCCTGCAGAGAGGCTCTCTGATTTATGGAGCCTTGGGCACTTTGGTGTCTTCTCTCTCTCTCTGGCTGTTTTTGTGCAGGCAGAACTCAGGCAGAGCAGCCTGGTCTCAGACAGGCTCAGTGACTGCAGCCAGGCAGCGGCAGCACAAGCAGAAAAGAGAAGGCAGCCTTTGGGGCTCGTTTGGGGGGGCTCAGCTGTAAACCCAAAGCACTCCACTGAAAAAAGGAGGCGGCGGGGGGCTGAAGGCACTGGCAACCGCTGCACGAAGGAATGAGCAGGCAAGCGAGAGAGGCTGGCAGCTGCCCAGGACACAAATTGTCTGCCAGACCAAAATATCTCTCAGTAAGCAGGGAACATATTTATGAGGAGTGCTGATTTTCCAGCAGCTCTCAGCTCGCCCTAATGGGCAGCAGGGGGGGAAGGGGGCCGGCCCGGCTTTGGCAAGGGGAGGAAGAGCAGGGGGAAGTCTTAAGTCTTCCTCGGAGAGCTGCCCGTGCACCTCCTCCCTTTTCCTTCCCCTGCCTGCCTCTCGTGCTCGGGGCTGTGCCAGGTGAGGACGCCGCTGCTCTGCCTCCAGCTGTGCCCTCCCGGCAGCCCCCGGCGCGGGGAAGAGGCTCCCACGGCTCTGGCGTCCCCTCCCGGACCTGCTGCTCCTCTGTCCTCCTGGCACCTCTGGTGCCAAGTGTTCCCTCCGTGGTGCTGGGACCCTTGCCTGCAAGCTGCCGTGCTGGTGCTGGGGGAAGGACAGGACCCTGCTGAAGTTACACAGAGTCACAGAACGTTGGGGGCTGGAAGGGACCTCCAAAGCTCCTCCAGTCCAACCCCCTGCCAGAGCAGGGTCACCTAGAGCAGGTCACACAGGAACACAGCCAGGCAGGTCTTGAATATCTCCAGAGAGGGAGACTCCACAGCCTCCCTGTGCAGCCTGCTCCAGGGCTCTGCCACCCTCACAGGGAAAAGATTCTTCCTCCTGTTTCCATGGAACTTCCTCTGCCTCAGCTTCCACCACTGCCCCTGGGCATCCCTGAGCCCCTGGCAGGAGTGGGATGGAAACCTGATGGTATGGCAAGGAGCTGCCTTGCCCCCAGCCCTGCCCTGGTGTCCAGCTGCGGTGCCAGCAGAGCTTGAGGAGCCAGGAGGGCAGCCCAGGCCTGACTTACCCAGATAAAAGTCATCAGAGTTTGGCTCCTGCCCTCCTCAGGGCTCCCTGTCAACAGCAGCCCTTCCCAGGAAATGGCCATTTCCTGCCTTCTCCCGGGAGGCAGAATTCCTGGCAGCAGCTGGCTCGGGAGGCACACAGCAAGGACTCGGCAGCTCCGCGCCTGCCCTCGCAGCGGGGCCCAGGGGACCGCGCTCAGCGCTCTGGAAGTGTGAGGCGCTGGGAGGGAGCTGCAGCCTGGCAGCGGGGGCTGAGTGCCACGGCTGTGGGGAAGCTGCTGGGTGCCAGGGGCGGAAAGCAAGGGCAGGCAGTTCGGATTGCAGCCCGCTCAGAGCTTCCAGGCTCCCGGGCAGGGCCTGCTCTGCCCCCTCAGCCTTACAGCCCAGCCTCTTCCTGCAGAAGCTGCCTGCAGGGCTGGCACCTGGGGGCTTGTGCTGGGGCATCACTGCAGCTGCTGCCACAGCACTGGCTGAGGGCAGGGTTTGCTGCCAGCTCTGCCCAGGGGAATTTAAATCCTGGGAGCAGAGAAGTGGAAACTCTTTGGGGATGCAAAAGGGAGAGGCTCCAGAAGAAGAGGCAAATAAATCCCGTGGTGAAGGGCGGCCACATGCAGCCTGCAGGCTCCAGCTGTGCCTGGGCAGCCTCACTGCTGCTGCTGGGGGTGCCAGGGTGGGGGCTGCAGGCACTGCCCATCGAAGCTGGGAATGCAGCTGCTGGCAGCTGGACCAGCAGGGGCCTGCTTTGGCACCTGGAGGAGGCTGATGCAGCTGTGCAGGGGGCATGTCTGTCTGTCGGTCTGTCTCTCTGTCTCTGCAGCCCCACCGCTGCTTGGGGGTGGTGACAGCCCTTGGAGGGCAGGAAGGTCTCCCAAGGGCCTGCCCTGCAACAAGGCTGCAACAGGAGCTGGGTGGTGACCCCAGCAGCTTCCCCCGGACCGGAGAGTTCCCCAACAACCCGGGACAGCAGCCTGCCAGAAACGGGCTCAGCTCCTTTGGCAGCTGCCAGGGGAGGGGAAGGGGAGGCTGGGGGCTGGGTGCCAGGGGCTGCGCCCTGCCGCGGCCACAGGAGAGGCCCTGGGGGCCTGCAGGGCAGGGCTGGCTTGGGCGGGCGGTTGGAGCTCGGCGAGCAGGAGGAGGCTGCAGCTGCGCAGGCTGCCGCTGCCTCTCGCCCTGGAGTGCAATAAACTGGCCCTCGCCCATCCATTATTTATTGCTGGGTATTAATGATGGGAGTATATCACAGAGGTACTTAGAGGCCCCTGTCAGCGAGCCTGCACGCAGAGGGGGAGCAGCAACAGCAACACAGCCCCTGCCCCCGCAATTTACAGCCCCAGCCACCCAGCAGCTTCACAGGAGATGGGACACGAACAGCCTGAGACCTGCTGCCTGCCAGGGAGAAATGAGGCAGAGCCGAGGCCCCAGACCCCTTCAGCTTCTCTTCCCGAGGAGCTGGAGAGTGCCAGAGCTGGGGCCGGCAAAGCTGGGCCCTCCGTGCCAGGATTCAAAGGAGAGCCAGGCTGAGCCCCAGCAGGGAAACCTGCTCCTGGCAGCACCCAGCCAGGCCCTGTCCTTGCCTCTGAGAGCACTGTGGGAATCCCTGCATCTCCCGGCAGGATTCGTGGAGCCGGGAAGGTCTTGCTGGTCCGGAGGGGTTGGGCTGGGGTCTCCTCTAGTAACAGGAGGTCTGCTCCTTTGCAGCCAGAGAACCCTCGAACAGCTGAGGCTGCAAGGGACCTATGAGATCAGTAAGCCCAGCCTGGAGCTCACCCCACACACATACACCCTCCCCCACTGCTAGGCAGCCACTAAACCACGTCCCTGAGCACCACGTCCCTGGGCACCACGTCCCTGGGCACCGCATCCACGCAGCTTCCAAACACCTCCAGGCAGAGTCCCTGGGCAGCCTGCCCCGGTGCCCGAGCAGCCTTGCCGGGTAGGAATCGTTCCTGATGTCCAAGCTGCCCATGCCCTGGCACGGCTGGAGGCCGGCTCCTGCCCCGTGTCTGCCCGGTGGCCGGCGCGCAGGGGCCCGCAGCTGGCAGCGGGCAGGGCAGGCGGCGAGGAGGCGATGATTTGCATCTCCCCTCGTTACATAACGATCCTGTACACAGCGGAGTACTTAACCTAATTTGTATCGATCCGAGGGGCTGCCATTCGCGCATACTTAATTCCGAGAGGTAATCAAATGGATTGGCCAAGCCTCCTCCTCCGGAGCTGGCAGCGGCGCCGCCGAGCCCCGCGGCGGCTTCAGCCCTGGGCAACCCTTCCCACGGCCGCTTCCTCGCCCCGGGCATCCCTGGCACGGTCGGATTGCCTCCCAAATCGAATTGAGGGGAGGTCTGGAGGTCCACCGGACACCTAAGTGGGTTTGGTGGGCTCTGTTCCACACCCTGCTGGCACCGCGGGGTCCGGAGAAGGGCAAGGAAGCTGGGGAAGAGGGCTGGGGGGAGCAGATGAGGCAGACGTTCAGTTTGGAGAAGAGGAGGCTGAAGGGAGAGCTTTGGGATCTCTACAACTCCCTGAAAGGAGGTTGGAGCCAGGTGGGGTTGGTCTCTACTCCTAAGGACCTAAGTGTCCTAAGTGTCCTAAGTGATAGGACAAAAAGGAAGCAGCCTCAGGTTGCACCAGGGGAGCTGGAAACAAGGAACAACCCCTTCCCCAGAAGGACTGTCAAGGCCTGGCCCAGGCTGCCTGGGGCAGTGGTGTTGTCCCCAGCCCTGGAGTGGTTTCAGAGCTGTGGAGCTGTGGTGTTGAGGTTTGGTGGTGCCCCGGCAGTGCTGGGTTAAGGGTTGGACTTGAAGATCTTAAAGGTCTCTGCCAACCAAAATGATGTCTCTGAGTCTGTGCTCAATGCCCACGGGTGAGGGAGAGGAGTGGCTGCCTGCTGGACCCAGGGCAGCCTGTGCCCTGCCTGGCTCCTCCTGCCCTCTGCTTCTTTGGCCCAAACTCCCCTTTGCCAGGAGAGCTGGTGATTAGCTGAGAGCTTGAGACGCTGCAGGGAACCAAATCTGGAGGGGGGCAAGACAAAGGGAGGCTTTGTGCAGCAGGAACGGGCCAGGGAGTGTGGCCCTGAGAAAGAGCAGGCTGCTAGGGGTGCTGCAGGGGCTCTGCTCACCCAGTGGGCTGGAAAGCAGCAGATACCTGAGCAGGGAGCTGCACTGGCATCAGGTCCCTGCTGGGGTTCTGTGTGCATGAGGAGCTGCTGGCTCTGTGTGTGTCCTTCCCAGCACAGAAAACCACAGGAAATGTTCATGAATGCTCCCAGCCTCCAAAGGAACCTGCTGTCAAGACTGGGAAGGGGATGGGAGGGGTCTGCAGGTCCCTCGGTGCCTGTCTCTACTCTTGGTGGTCTCCAGGCTTAGTTGGCAAAGCCCTGGGATGCTGCTAGGTGATTCCAGGCTCCACAGCTCTGGGGCTGGCTGGGTTCTGATGGGGAAGGAGATGGCAAAGAGGTGCTGCTGGTGCAGATGAGGAGCCAGATGAGCTGCCAGCAGAAATGTGCAGGTGAAGTGAAGCTCTCACAGAACCCAGAGCTCAGGTGCAGAGCTAAAAGCAAACCCCACCACTGACCAGCACACACCGGCCCCCACCTCTCCCAGGCAGGCTGGGCTCACGGCTCTCCCAGAGCAGCGTGATGTGGCTCTTTGCCCGCGGGAGCTGTGGTGAAAGCTGTTAGATGTGGGCAGAGGAGGGCACATTGCCCTTTTCTCTTGTTCTTTCTCTTCTGTCATCCAGCTGGGCCCCGGTGCCTGCCTGCCTCTGCTCCCCCTGCCTCCAGGAGCCAAATATTTCAGCACTGGCTTAACCTGAGGCTTGCAAAGCTGCTAATCAAAAATCGATGGAGTGCTTTGCATATGTAGAGCTGAGCAGCTGAGCAGCTGTCATCTGCCCAGAGAGGAGCCCCGTTTGCAGGGGAAGTGCTGAGGGGCTGGGCTGCTGCCCCTTGGCTCCTGTCCCCACCTCCTGCACTCACCCGGGGGCTTTGCTTTCCCTTCTGAGCAATCTTTCATCCTCCTTGGTAGGAACAGTTTTAAACATCCCCTTGGCTCTGGCTGCAGGAGCTAAAGCCAACCTGTCCTTCCCTGGGCCCATCCCCAACCTGTCCTTCCCTGGGCCCATCCCACTGCTCCCAGCAGTGAAGGGTCAGACCAGTGGGTTCCACTTGGAGGGAGGCAGTGCTGGGCCTGTCCCTGAGCTGACTTGCTGCCTTGCAAAGGTAATCACAGAATGCCAGCTTGGAAGGGACCCCAAGGATCATCATTTCTGGGTGGCGGCAGCCTGCAATGAGCCAGCCCAGCACCCTGTCAGGCTGGGAGGATCACGTCAGTCTCCTTGCCCAGCTGTGCCTCCCTCTCCTTGCCCAGCTGTGCCTCCCTCTCCTTGCCCAGCTGTGCCTCCCTCTCCTTGCCCAGCTGTGCCTCTCTCTCCTTGCCCAGCTGTGCCTCCTCTCCTTGCCCAGCTGTGCCTCCCTCTCCTTGCCCAGCTGTGCCTCCCTCTCCTTGCCCAGCTGTGCCTCTCTTTGCCCAGCTGTGCCTCCCTCTCCTTGCCCAGCTGTGCCTCTCTCTCCTTGCCCACTTTTGTCTCTCTTCTTGCCAGCTGTCCATTTCCTTCTCCAGAGCAGTCCCAGCACCAGCTGCAGCCCTCAGTCAGGTTGCTCTGGGGCTCATGATGGCCACTTCCCTGCCCTCCACTGCAGCTTTCCTGGAAGAGAGCTTTGACTGCCCCCCACCCACCCTCCTGCTCTGCCACGCCAAGGAGCAGCCTCTGCCTGTGCGCTGCCTTCGCCAGAGCAAACTGCAGGGCTGCAGGAAGGTATTTACTGAATGCATTGCAGAGCACAGGCCTCTGCATTATTGATGATAGGCTCCCAATAACTGGAAGAGGCCATCTCTGGACATAAATTAGTGATGTTAGGAGCAGGAGGCCGTGCTGCTGGCCTGGAACCCAGCAGAACTGCGGCACGGGCGCTCACCGCGGCCCCGGGCACCGCCGCAGAGGTTCCACACAAAGGCCCCAAGGCTGCCTCTGCACCTCGGGCAGGCAGGGAGCTGTCAGCTGGGCAGTGTGCTCGAGGTGCAGAGAACCCAGGCTCTTCCCAAGGGATGATGCCTTTGGAGCCCTGAGCCCAGCTGCTGGCACACTGTGAGGAGCTCATGCAGAAGGATCCCTGCTGCCAGCCTGCTCCTTGGAGTCCCAGCTGCAGCCCTGGGGTATCTGGGATGGTCCCACCCTGACCTTCACAGGGGTCGGAAGGGGCCTCTGGAGACCATCCAAAGCAGGATCACCCAGGGCAGGTGACAGAGGAGCACATCCAGACCTTGCTCCCAGAGGCATCTCTGCTGCAGCTGCTGGCATTTAGCAGCTGCGAATGGGTGCAGGAGAGGGCTCAGAAAGAGCCACTCCACCCAAGGCCTCCAGAACTCTGGTGAAATGTTAGCCCCTGCCCCAGCCTGAGCCACTCAGGCTCCTTGTGGTGCCATGCTCAGCTCAGACCTGCCTGTTGGGGAGGTTGATGGAGTTGTGGTGGAGAAGAAGTTGAGAAGTTGGTGCTGGAGAAGATGAATGAGGGCAGCAGAGCAGCCTGGCCTGGGTCGGACAGGGCAAAGCTGGGAGGGCATCCTCCCTTGCCAGGGGTTTTTGCCCATCCCTCTGCGTCCACGCCACCAGCACCTCTCCATCCTGTGAACATCTCTTGGGAGAGGATCTGCTGGTGTGGGTGCTAGGAGCATCCCTCCTGCCTGGGGTATGGGGGAAATGGGTGCAGAAGGGTTGGGGTGAGACTCTGGGTGCAGAATGGCAGGGGGTTGCAGCTGGAGGCTCTTGAAGGTCCCTTCAGCCCGAACCATTTAGTGCTTCTCTGCATCTTTGGGGTGTGGGAGCGAGCACCGGCGGGCCTCCCCGGGCCCCCCCGGACCCCCTGGGCGTCTTTCAGGAGCGCGCTGGGGCGGTGCTGGCTCGGGGGCGGCGTGTCGCTGCGGGTCCCGCCGGAGGGTGGGGGCTAAGGAGCAGGCGGTGGGCACAGGCACCCCCGCTAACCGTGGTCTCCCTGTGGCCGCCCCTCCGCAGCCTGCAAGCGCAAGGAGCAGGAGCCCAGCAAGGAGCGCAGCGGCTCGCAGAAGAAGTCCCGCCTGGTGTTCACCGACCTGCAGCGCCGCACGCTCTTCGCCATCTTCAAGGAGAACAAGAGGCCCTCCAAGGAGATGCAGATCACCATCTCCCAGCAGCTGGGGCTGGAGCTCACCACCGTCAGCAACTTCTTCATGAACGCCCGGCGCCGCAGCCTGGAGAAGTGGCAGGACGACCTCAGCTCGGGGGGCTCCTCCTCGGCCCCCAGCACCTGCACCAAGGCTTGAGGGGCAGGGCACGGCGGCGGCCAGAGCGGCACAGCGGCGGCGGAGCCCTTCGCCGGTGACCTAAAGCACAAACCCTCCCGGAAACCACCACCCCAGCCCGGCTCCGCCGGACACCTTCCCACGGCTTCTCCTCCACGATCCCAGCTCAGGATAGGTCTGACACGGAGGGGCCCTTCCTGAGCTCCAAAGAGCCCCTGAGGTGCCACGCCGAGCCCGGGTAGCCTTCCTGTGCCCGGTGTCCCCCGCCGGCAGGGCGCCGGTGCCGGCCACGCCGCCCTGCACCGAGGCTGGCACGGCCGCGGCGCAGCGCAAGGTCTGCCCCCGAAGAAGCCCAGAAGCTGTTTTCGCAAACTCAGGCGCGGTTTTGTTAGGCAAAACCCCAACCCCGACCCAACCCCGAGGGGAAAGTTCAGGTTTTTTGTTTCCTTCTCTGCAGCTGAGTTTCGGCAGCGAGCGGCTGGGTGCTGGATCAGAGGCACTCAGTGCCTGGAGCTCAAAGCATGAAGCACAACGCAGCAGCCCCAGCAGCTCCGAGCGCACAGGCACAGCCTGCAGCTTGGCACCGGCTCCGCGTTGGCACCGACCGCAGGGGCACCCCCGGGAGGAGCAAACGCAACCTGCGGAAGGCTCTTGATTTCCTCTTGATACCTCTCGTTTGGTTACCGGGAGTCAGGTCTCTCCTCCACAACCTCCTTCCCCAAACCTTTTGAGCGTTTTTGTTCATTTTTGGGGTGTTGTCAAGCCGGAGGAAGCCCAAGGCCAAGCCCGTCGGATGCCACCGCCCGGTGTAGGTGTGCCCATACGACCTCAGCGTGCCACCCAGCCCCAGCGCACCCCCAGTCCCTTGAAGCCCGCCAGCTGCCCAGGCTGGTGGGAACACAGCACACCAAAGAGCCAGGATTCCTGCAAGCCAAAGATGTCTCGAACCTGCCCTCCCCCCCCGTCACCGCCGGAGGGGCGGCTGCGTGGCCGCGGGGGACCCCCACGAGCTCCGGGCCCTCCTCTCTCCGCCTGGGCACCACTCGCCGTGTCCGGCCCCCGCCGAGGGCTCCCTCCCGGGGTGGTCCTCTGGAGACCCTTGAGACTTTTTTTTTTTTATGTACTCCTTGATCGAAACCAAAGAAACGTTTTCTGCACCTACTTCTGCACCGAACTGCTCGGCCGCGGGGCGCCGCCGGGGGGAGCAAACACACCGCGCTCGGGCGCAGCTCCCCGCAGGGCTTTTGGGAAGCAGACCTCAAAGAAAGGGTTGAGGAGAAGGAAAACCAAGCGAAGCCAGGCAGGTCGCTGCTTCATTTCGCCACCTCAGTCCTCCTCCAGTCGAAGATTGTCTTTAATTTGTGCCTATGCAGTTTTCTTTCCAAGAACAAGGAACAGAGCAACCAAAACCTCAGCAGCTACAATACCAAAGATGAGGATTCTCACTACTTGTGTTCGGTTTGTTGTCTCCTCTGGCACGACCTTGACCTCCCCACAGGTAACCTCTTCAGTTTCTTTGTGCAACCAAAGGGGGTGGGGGGTGGGGGTGGGGTGTTGTGTCTGTTCCCCTCGGGCTCCCCTCCCGACTCAAGTGCGAGGTGCTGGGAGGCTGTGCCGGTTGGGCTCCTCCCTGCGGAGCCACCCAGGGATACCCTGGGTTGCTGGGCAGAGTTGGGCTCCTGGCTGGCTGGAGCCACCCGCTGTACGTGGCTGTACGTGTTGAGGCGCCTCCAGTCTTCCTCCTCCTCCTCCTCCTCCTCCTCCTCCTCCTCCTCCTCCTCCTCCTCCTCCTCCCCAGGGATACATCCTGCAGGCTGCAGGGCTGGCTTGGTGTCACTGTCAGTGCTGAGCACCACCACAGCCTGGCTGGCTGGGAGCAGGCCCCCACCTGAACCAGGGCTGGCAGTTCCCTGGGTCATGGGGACATGTGAGACCTGTCACAGAGGGTGATCAAAGTCACCATGCTCCAAGTCAGACCTACCTCCAAAGTGACCCTCGGAGCTGGAGCAGGCTGGCTCCACTTCGCTCCATCTCCGCCCTCAGGCCAGGGGCTTCTGGCTTTGCTGCCCAGGCATTTCCCAGTGCCTGCACCTGCAGGAGGCCTGGGCAGGAAGGGCTGCAGGGCAGCAAAGCCCAGGAGCCTCCCACCTAGGCTCGCAGCGCAGCTCTGCAAATCAAAGCAGCCTGCAGCAAGGCTTCCCAGACAGCCCAGGCATGACCTGGGCAGGATCCAAAGAAGCCTCAGAGCAAGGCACAAAACAAAGCTGCCAAAGAGTGGTTCAGGTGTGGGCTGATGAGCACCAGCTCCTCTGAGTACAGCGGTTGCGAGCTCAGAGCAAGGCCCGGCTGAGCTGGTGTGGTCGTGCTGAAGCTTCACCTTCATTCCCATCCAGGAGGGGCCACCCAAAGCCACCTCTCCAGGTGCATTCTGAGGGGGGCACTGCTCTCAGGGCCAATGTCTTGCTCTGAATGTGCCTCAGGAGGTGCCGGTGTCCCTCGTGTTCCCCAGGCTACATCCCGTGGTGCTGCCGGAGATGCCAGGCTGCCAGAGGAAGCCCCAGGCGTGCTTCCTCCCCTCACTGCAGCCACAGGGCAGAGAAGTCTCTCCTTTTGGAGGAGGAACAAGTCCTAGGCACTCTCTGGGGCGTGTGCCAGGCAGCTGGTGGCCACCACAGAGATGGGCACATGGGGTACCTCACACCCATGACCCCTCCTTGCACCACCAGCCTCAGAGAGGCTCAGAGAACTTGCCCTGGGCTTCTCCTGAGGCCTGTGAGGGCACAGCTGGGGTCCTTACTTCTGTGCAGAGCTGCCCCCAGGACCCTAAACCAGAGTCACTTCAGTGAGCCCCTGGGGAGGGTGGGTGGCTGTGCTGAGCACACAGCTGAAGCTTCTCTGCACTGGGGCCTGCACAGGTGGCAGCGTCCATGGTCATCCCCTCAGCATTCACATTCCTCTGGCCACCCCTGCATCATCCCCAGCCCTGTGTGCCTGTCCCTGCCAGCTCCTGGGCAGGAGCGGGAGGAGGAGTGTCCCACGGGGGGCTGTGTCTGTGGGGCCAGGTGTGAGCCGGATCCTGCCCACGCTGGAAGGCCTGGAGATGCCACCTCTGGGTGCCAGGTGTTGGTGACCCTGCAGAGCCGTGTGATGGAACTTGGCCCTTCTGCCTACCCCAACACCACGAGCGGGTGCATGGAGGGCACCTCCTGTGCCAGCTGCTGGGGGTCAGCCCGGCGGGCACAGCCCAGGCGAATCCAGCTCTCCAGAGCCTTGGAACTGCTTCCTCAGCCAGGAAGGAACGAAGAATGTGCTTTGCTGACTTCGGTTCAATAGCTTTACTCTGGATCTCTCTTACCTGAAGCTGAAGCCAAAGACCTGAGAAGGACTAAACCAGCAAGCCCTGCCCGGAGGGAGCAGGGATCTCCTCCTCTCCCCAGGCCCTGGCAGAGTGTGCCAGCTCTGCCCAGCCCCAGGGCTCCTCTTGCTTGTCCCAATGCCCAAGGGTTTGAAGGCATGGGGAAACTTTCTACCTGGCCTCCTTTCTAGTTGTTAAGGGAATGTTTAGTGTCTGAGGGGTTTTTGTTTCAGAGAGGCAAAGCTGAAACTGGTTTGATTTTTGCCCAGCCACACGTGGGGTCTGACCCAAGACCTTACCTATGGCTAATGGGATTTATTTAACTTAGTCTTAGAGCAGGGCCCCAAATCTCTGCCCAGCCTGAGCCCCACTGAGCTGGAAGCCACAGTGGGAGCTGTGCCTGCAGGCAGCCTGAGGGCCAGGCTCCAGTGTTAGCTGTTTGTAACTATTTATTTCAGGCCTGATGGTCTGGGCTTCGTTTGGCTTATTTATTCCCTTCCGGAGATCCAAAGCCTGTGCTGGGAAACCACACTTGAAAGCTGGGATTGCTTCAGAGAGCAGCCAGCTCCTGCTCCAGGCAGCAGGAAAACCAGCCAGGGGTCTCCTTTCCCTGCCCTCTTTTAATTCACTTTAATTGTCTAAATTATTGAAGTTAAGCTCTTCCCGGCTGATTCGGGAGGGGAAAGCCTGCATCGCCTGACTTATTTATGTGACTTATTCAGCAGCAGCTGAGGACACCCCGGGATAGCCGGGGCTCAACTATTTATGATTATTTATTGCTGGTGTGATGGTAAATGAAAAGGTCATTTCTGGCATTGGGGATGGCCTCTGGAGCGCTGCAGCTGATCTTCGGTACGGACAAGAGGGCGAATGTGGAGGACAAGCGGTGGATGCTCAGCCCTCAACCTCTGCATCTGGGATGCTCTGCCTGAGCTTGGTGGCTTCTTGAAAACCTAAGCTGGAGAAAACCAAACCAAACCAGAACAACCCAAACCAAACCAGAACAAACCAACCCAAACCAAACCAGAACAAACCAAACCAAACCAGAACAAAACCAACCCAAACCAAACCAGAACAAACCAAAACAAAACAAAACCAGAACAAAACCAAACCAAACCAGAACAAACCAACCCAAACCAAACCAGAACAAACCAAACCAAACCAAACCAGAACAAAACCAACCCAAACCAAACCAGAACAAACCAAAACAAAACAAAACCAGAACAAAACCAAACCAAACCAGAACAAACCAACCCAAACCAAACCAGAACAAACCAAACCAAACCAAACCAGAACAAAACCAACCCAAACCAAACCAGAACAAACGCAAACCAAACCAGAACAAACGCAAACCAAACCAGAACAAAACCAACCCAAACCAAACCAGAACAAACCAAAACAAAACAAAACCAGAACAAAACCAAACCAAACCAGAACAAACCAACCCAAACCAAACCAGAACAAACCAAACCAAACCAAACCAGAACAAAACCAACCCAAACCAAACCAGAACAAACGCAAACCAAACCAGAACAAACGCAAACCAAACCAGAACAAACCAACCCAAACCAAACCAGAACAAAACAAAACAAAACCAGAACAAAACCAAACCAAACCAGAACAAACCAACCCAAACCAAACCAGAACAAACCAAACCAAACCAAACCAGAACAAAACCAACCGAAACCAAACCAGAACAAATGCAAACCAAACCAGAACAAACGCAAACCAAACCAGAACAAACCAACCCAAACCAAACCAAACCTGAACAAACCAAACCAAACTAGCTGCTTCCAAGAATGAACCTCTGTGTGTGTAAAAACCAAACCAAACCAAACCAAAAGAGAGAGAAGGGGGAAGAAAAAGAAAAAGAAAAAAAAAAAGGAAAAATGGAAAAAAAAAAAAAAAAAAAAAAAAAAAGGCAAAAAGCAAGCAAGAGAAACCCTTTGTCTCGGTAGTGAGAACCAAAGAGGCTACCTCACTGACTGTTTCCATTTGTAACGTTTCTCGTGTTGATGATACCAAAGATACCAAAGATTCCCTTCTCCGCGCGGTCCGCAGCCTGCCTGTGCTCCCCTCCCCTTCCCGCTGCGCTCTCCCCACGCTCCCCTCGCAGCCCCACAACCGCTTCCCGGGAAGATGCCCGGCCCGGGGACACCCTTGGCCGTGTTTCCTGGTGCCTTCCTGCCAGCGCTGGGAAGGCTGAAAGCATCTCACGTCCCCAGCCCCGATGCCAGCGGACGGAGCGGTTGTGTCGGCCTGGGGCCGAATCCGGGCGTCGGCCAGCGGCTCCCTGGGGACAGGGATCGGCAGAAGCCCTGCGGTGGCGCTTGTGGCCGGGCGGCAGGACTCAGCGGCAGGAATCGTGGCTCCCAAGCCGTCCCACCAGGGGGCTGAAGGCAGGGGGCTGCTCCTCGATTTGGCCACCCGGGCACCAGGAGCGTGCCCTGTGCTGCGGGGCACGGCAGGAGCCGAGGCTGCTCCCTCCGTGTGGGTGTTGTTTGCAATTAGTTTGCCCATGAAAATCAATTAATTCTGCCTCTCAAGTCAGCAATGAGGAGCGGCCACATTAAGCCCCATTAAGGATCATGTTCCTAAGTGATTACTCCCAAGCTGGTTGGGTGCTCCAGGGGAATTAGCGGTGCCCTTTGGCACTGGTTTCTCCGAGCCTGTTTTGCCCTGGCTTGTGAGCCAGCCGCACTGCTGGGCACTGCTGCCTGCTCTCTCCGCTCTGCACCTTCCCACAGCCTTGCCCAGGGCCAGCCCCCAGGGCCTGCCCGCAGCAGAGCCTGCTGCGTGGTTCCCACACCGAGCAGGTGAGCACAGGTTGGGAGGTGGCTTCAAAAGAGAACAAAAACTCCTTCAGACCCAGGTAGGCCAAAGGCTGATCTTAGGAGCTGCTTTCTAAGCCTCTGGGTACAAACACCTTGGGTTAGTTAGTGCCAGCCGAGGCAGCTCAGCCCAGCTCAGCATCTGCTGTGCTGGTGAGACCCTGTGCTGGTGCAGGGCGCAAGGAGCCACCTCCCAAGGTGGGAAGGGAGCCATAAGTGTCGGTGCAGAGCCCAAGGAGCCACCTCCCAAGGTGGGAAGGGGGCCACAAGCTACAGCAGAGGCTTGATCCTGTCCCCAGCAGAGCCGCCTGAGCAACGCCTTTGGGCGTGCCCGCAGTGCCCACAGCAGCTCCGCACCAACGTTCCGCTGGCTGAAGCGCTGCCCCCTGCTCCCGGCTGGCTTCCAGCCGTGCTGGAGGAGGCAGGGCGCGGGGAGGTGCTGCCCGTCTCTCTGTCTCCCTTCCACGAAAAGCTATAATGATTCTCAGGATGCCTTCTGGGCGCGGAGGAGCCCACCCGCCCCCGTGCCGGGCGACCCCTCCCCGCCGTGCCCTGGGGGCAGCCGGACACAGAACCGCCCCCCGGAGCTGGCAGGGTCCTCTGCAGCAGTCGCCGTCCTCACCTGCCTCCTGCTTCACTTGCGCCGTGGGACACGACCACGGGACGAGTGCCTTGCTTGAACCAAAGCAACGACTTTGCCAGTCCAGACTTCGCTGTGCTTTTTTATTCTTCCTGTGAATACCTCAGCTTCAACCGGGCCGCCGAGACGGCCCTGGGGGGCTTCTTGTACTGTGCTGCTCGGCCGTGCAGCCTGCAAAGGACTGAACTCCTAACAATACCAAAGGCTCCTCTCCTCCTCCTCCTCCTTCTCTTTCCTCCTCCTCCTTCTCCTTCTTACTCTCTTCCTCCTCTTTCCTTTTCTCCTTCTCCTCCTCTTCTTCCTGCTCCTTCATTTCTCCTCCTCTCCTCCTCCTGCTCCTTGATTTCTCCTTGTATTCCTTCTCCTTCTCCTTTTCCTTTTCCTTTTCCTCTCCTCCTCCTGTCTCCTGTCTCCTTCCCCTTCCCATCTTCTCCTTCTGTTTTTTCTCCTTCTCTTCTCCCTCTTTCTCCTCCTGTGTCTTTTTCCTTCTCCCTCTCCTCCTGTCTCCTGTTCTTCTTCTTCTCTTCCTGCTCCTTTGTTCCAACTTCTCTTTCTCCCTCTCTTCTCTATCTCCTCCTTTCTCCTTTCTCCTTTGATTCACCTTCTCCTATTTATCTCCCCCGCTGTCCTGCCCTCTCCCCTGGTTCCAAAGCTTTACCACCGCTGTGGGCACGCTGGCAGCGCAGACCGTGCACCCCTCCCCGAGTTTCTCAGATATACCTCATAGAGAGTAGTTGTTTAGAGTAATGTTACCCTAGGCTATGTAAGAAACGGCTCCCTGGCTCCTTTTGCTGACTGTGACTCCAACCAGAAGCAGCTCTCCGGGGCTTCGGTTGTGCTTTCGTACCAGCTGGACACGGTGCGCTCGCGTCGCTCCTCCCTCCCCTGGGGCTTTGCTTTCTGTGCTGTGCGCTGGGGGAAAGCTGCAGAACGAGCCCAAAGTTTACAGTTTCCTATTTTGCTGAAGAAACAATCTGTGCTCATTTGCCCTGTGGAAAACCAGAAGAAAAAGGGAAAAAATTAAAAATAAAAAAAAAAAAAAAAAAAAAAAGGAAAAAAAGAGAAAAAGCAAAAAAAAAGCTCAATCCCCTCCCTGGCTGATCCTCTCCATTCGTGCCCCGTGGTCTGCCCAGCTCATCGTGTGCCAGTGTGGTGTTACCAGTCAGCTACCAGTGTAATGCATGAGGCAAGACCTTGGCAGGGGCTGCGGCGTGGGCCTGCAGGGCTCCTCCCTCGGGCTGGGCTCTGGCTGGGGGTTGGCACGTCCAGTCCCAGTCAGACCAAAGTGTGAGCGGAGGCGAGGCTGGAGCTGCTCTGCCCAGCCCGACTGGCAGGTGGGCAGCCAGCTGGGTGCTTTCCCAGGGACAGGAGTTCCTTTGGCTTTATGGCAGCCCCTGGGCACTGGGGTGCAGCCCTCTGCCTCCCGCCCGGGCCCACCACCCCACGTGCCACGGCGAGGTGGGCTGTGGGCAGGGTGCAGATGGGGTTGGAGCCACACCTGGGTGCTGGTGCAAGTGGTGCAGGCAGCATCCCTGTGGCTTCTGCCTGGGCACCCAGACAGTTGCCCAGCAGTGCTGGCAGCCCCTCGCTCACCACCCTCCACCCGGGTTTGGATTATTCCTGGATTCATGGAATGGGTTGGGTTGGTAGGGACCTTAAAGCTCATCCAGTCCCAACCCTTTGCCATGGGCAGGGACACCTCCCACCAGCCCAGGTTGCTCAAGGCGTCATCCAGCCTGGCCTTGAACACCTACAGGGAGGGGACATCCACAGCCTCCCTGGGCAACCTGTGCCAGTGTCTCCCCACCCTCCCTCCCTGTGCAGAATTTCTTCCTCATACCCAGTCTAATCGTCAAACCCTTGGGCTCTCCCTTGTGCCTGGCAGCCCCCAGTGCCACTGGTGTGTGGCAGCTGATTGCCTTTGCTATCAGCACCCAGCCCCAGCTGCCTGCCGGGACATAAAGCCAAAGAAGTGCTGCCCACGCTCTGCTGCAGGGGGCAGCGGGAGGGCAGGGTCCTGGTCCCCTCCCTGGGCCCCTGGGGTGGGATGTGGGCAGCCTGTCTGTCTCGCAGGCTCTGCTGGAGCCACGCTGCCAGCCGGGCTCCCTGTGGGCTCTGTGCTGTGCTCTGGTGACGTCCTCCCCTCCTTCACCTGCCCAAGCCAGCGCGGGGGCCAGGCTGGGAGGCAGCTCTGTCGCCGGTCCCACTTGTAGGACAGTCGATGACTGTAGCAGAGCTCAACCCCCCGAGGCTTTCGAGGTTCTCTTGCAATAAGCAGAGCCGAGCCCTGCCCCACACCGAGCCCTGCCCCACGCCGAGCCCTGCCCCACGCCGAGCCCTGTCCCACGTCGAGCCCAGCCGCAGTTCCTCCGCCCTCAGGCGAGGCCCCGGGGGTGACAACGGCAAAGGGTCCCTGCCGCGGGCAGCAGCGGGGGGCCCGGCTCGCTCCGAGTTGCCAAGGTACTTGTGTGATGAAATTCAAGGTCTATTTTATTAGCCTGTGGTTTTCTGTCCTTTTTTACTTCTGTGGAAGGTGACGACGTCCAGCGGCGTGCGAGCTGCCCCGCAGCCAGCCGGGGGAGCTCCAGATGAATGTTATTTTATCATTAAAGGGTTTTTACTCACTGAGTTGTGCCAATAGATGTCCTTTCTCTTCATGACAAGTGTGACCTTGCTTCCCACCTTTTCTTTCGAGCTCTTGATGTAAAGCCCCCCTCAAGCCCCCAACCCCCTCCCGCCTTTTGATTTGCCAAAGTTCAATAAAGGAGGAAAACAAAAGCTTCTGCTTCTTGTGTGCCGGTGAAAGCTTCCCCTTCCTGCCCCGGGGGCCACAGCCCGGGCCTGCTCCTCAGGGCCACCCTTGGGTTCTGCAGGGCAAAATCCTGTCTCAGCCTGGCCAGAGAGGTGACTCCTCTGAGGAGCCTCCTGCCCTCCAACCACAGTCACTGTCCTTGCTCCCAGGGCAAGCCAGCTGAGGCAGGGAGCAGCAAGAGCAGCCTCAGCCTCTTCATCCTCTTCTTTCTGCCATGGCTTCTGCTGTTCCCAGCCCAGCAGTTGGTGCCGGCGGTGGTGGTTCCCTGTCTGCTCTGCAGCACTGACCATGAGCAGCTGGCTGCTGAGGAAGTCGCTTGGCAGGGAGAGAAGGCAGCAGGTGGTACAGGGGAGCCACCACCCGAGCAGGTGGCCTGGCACAGCTCCACCCCCTGAAGGAAGGCAGGAGGCTGCTAGGGCTGGCATCTCATGGTAGGTTTTCCTCCACTCTTTCATTTTACTCCAGCTGTGGGCAGGGCTCCGAGCCGAGCACAAGCAGACCAAACACCAAAGGACACGAGCAGGGAAAGCCCTCCCCTGTGTTTTGGAAACAAAAGGTCCCTGGAACAGGTCCTGTCCTCCTGTAACCTTTTGGCAGCCTCCTCCCTCTCCCTTCCCTCCCCTCCCCCCCCGGAGCCCAGTGTTAGCCACCTTGGCACACGCTGGCAGAGCCCTGGGGCGGGTGCGGGCGGGCCGGCAGCTGCTGGGGAGCTCCGAGCCGCCCGGCGCCCCGCGGCTGAGCGGTGCAGCAGGCACTGCAGCAGGCACTGCAGCAGGCTCTACGGCAGGCTCTACGGCAGGCTCTGAGGCAGCGGCGCCGCCGGAAACGCGCCGAGTGCTTCATTATCTTGCCGCTAACCTTAGCCCCGGGTTTAACCCCGAGGTTAATGAAGTCACAGCAGAATTCCTCCCGCTGCTCGTGCCCTGCAGCCCCCTCCCGACCCCCAGCCAGACCCTGCCCTCAATTAAATCTACGCTGCTCCATGCAGCCGCCGAACGGCTGCCAGCCGGAGCTGCCTCCTCGGCGCTTTGCGGCACAGCCCCACACGCTGCTCCTCAGGGCTCCTTCCCACCTCCACCTCCCGATGGGGGGCGGCTGGGGAGGGCTTCGAGCCCCCCAGGCACCCTACTGCAACCCAGGCACGGGGGCTGAGCGACACTGAGCACCCTGGCGATGCAGCCCTGCACAGGACTGAGCTCCCGAGAACACCAAGGGCTCCCGGTGCAGGGCTCCAGCCCTGCCGCGGGCAGCAGAGCAGGAGGCGGCAGCGTGAGGAGCAGGGAGCGAGTGCCAGCAGGGTGGCTGCCGGCCACAGCGAGGAGCGGGAGGGCCGCTGAGCCCCGGAGGGCGAAGCCGCTTGAGCAGCACGGAGCTAAGAGAGCTGACACCGAGACTAATGCAGCCCGGGGCAGGGCATCGCCCCCGCGGTGGCGGCGCCGCTCTCCCGGGACGGGCTCCTGTAGGCACTTAGCAGCAGGCACAGCTGGCAGCAGAGGGGGGTCCCTTCCAACCCGATGCCACCTGTGGATCCGTCACTTCCTGGTAGCTGTCACCAGCAAACTCCTTTGCAGGGGACATCAGGCTGGCACTGCACGATGGCACCGCAGGCTTAGGTGCCCAGTTCACATCACCTCAGGGCGTTTCCAGGGGCGTTTGTGTGCCAACAGCTGCAGGTCAGAGCCACAGGAGGCAGTGCCATGCTGCTGGGAGCCAGCAGCTCCCTGTCCTGCAGACAACAGGGGGTTGGTCTGTGTCCAGCTGGTCGTCCACCCCTGTGCAGCCACATCCAGCAGCCCTTCAGCCAGGCCAGGGGCTGCAGACTGAGCAGCCCTCTGCTGAGCTCAGGCTGAGCAGAGGCAACAGAGTCCAGCCTGACCCAAAGTCACCAACCCTGCTGGGGCTCTGCCTCACTTGTTCCCCAAGCCTCTCTTTGAACTGGCTGAGCCCTGAGACACCTTCCCAGCACCCCCAGCACAGAGAGCTCACCAGTGGAACAGCTCAGGCACAGGGCAACCCTCCCTGCACAGCCAATCAATCAAGCACTTCATTCCTAGCCAAAGCAATCAGCTGCCCACAGACTGCCAAGAGATGCTGGAACAGATTGAGGGCCACAGGTCAGGTTCAGAGCCAGTGCCAGTCTTGCACCCACCCTCTGCTCGGGCCCTGCCTCCAACCCAGCACTGAATGCCAACCCTGCTCCCAGCTCCTGCAGCCCAGGAGCCCACACTCTGTGCAGCCCTGTGGCTTCTGTCCCCACTCAGCACCATCCCAGACACCAGTGTGGAGCAGAGGGAGCTGGGGGCAGAGGAGCTGTGGGCAGGCCCAGGCTGGACGCCCTCAGCCACATGGGCACAAGGCTGCCCCCAGAGAGGGGCTGGGGCTGAGCTGTACCCCTCAGACAGCAGACCCCAGAGTGCAGCTCCCAGTGCCAGCCATGGCAAGCACCACTCTCACCACGGGACCAGCTTGAGTGCCACTGCAGGAGGGCAGGCAGGGCAGCCTGGCATGGTCCTGCCCAGCACTCACCAGCTGCTGGGGGTGATGTAAGCAGCAGCCCTGGCTGCTGGCACTGCCCTGCTCCAACCCACACCAAAGCTTCATGCAGGAGCTCTGCACCCCTGTGCCTGCCCAGCTCCTCCCTGAAGGATGGGGAGCCCAAAGGGCTGACCTGTTGCTGTGCCACCCCACAACTGAAGGGCTGCCCCCGTGGCTGCTTCAGGCAGCGATCTGGCACGGCAGAACCAGACTGAGGTGCCAAGGCAGCAGCTTGGACCCAGCACTCAGGCAGGATTTGGCCAAGAGCTGGGCACAGTGGGAGTGCCTGGCGCACATCTGGAGCACTGCCTCCCACGGGCACACAGAGCTGGGACCTCAGAGGGCATCAGCTCTGTCAGGAGCAGCCACTGCTGCACGGCTCCCCAGGCACAAGACTGCCCGAGAGGAAGGGCAGACAGCAGAGGGGACAGCAGAGCCCACACCAAGGGGCTGCTGAGGACACACAGCTCAGACATTGCTTCCAAAAGTTTATTTGCAGTTCGGTTGTCAGGGCAAAGGACACACAGGGAGGTCACAGGGAGATCCAAAGGAGCCGCTGGGGCACAGCAAATGGAAGTCCTTGGTCAGGCTGAGCTCCACGTGGGGCTAGAACCAAACTGAGCTCCTCTCCCTCCCTTGCAGCCGATTCCCTGCTCTCTGGCTGTGCTGCAAAGGGAAGGAGTTTGTAGCCACTCCTGGGCATTCCCAGCCCCAGAGCTGGCCCAGGGCAGGAGCCCAGCACCGCTGGGGAAGCCATCGCCGCCGGCTGGAGTGCAGCCAGCCTCAGCAGCTCCAGGAGAGAGAAGCTTCAGCTGAACAGAACAAACCCCAGTGACAGAGAAACCCTTCCCAGCACCCCTCTGCCAGCACCCTGGCTCCCCCCAGGGCTGCTCCTGAGCTCCTGGGCACCCCGGGCCAGAGCTCTTCAGTGCTGCTGGAAGCTTTCCCCCAGCTCTCGGGCACGGCCCCAGCTTGTTGGCAGTGCCAATGGCACCAGCAGCACCCCCGGGAGCAGGGCTGGGCAGCCTGGAGCTGGGCACAGGGACAGCACAACGTCCCCTGAGCCCCCCTGCTGCAGCCCAGCTGAGGGCTTGGCTCCTGGCACCGAGGTGCCTCCAGCCAGCACCAGCTGCCAAGCGCTGGCACGAGTCAGGGAGCATGGAAGTGGCAGACCCGTGCCAGGGCCTCACAGTGCTGCCAAAGCAGTGCTGCCGGCGGGGGCACATCCAGCTGGCACCCCAGCCCCCAGCTGCTGACACCTCCTGGGCCTCCGATCCCCTCAGCCAGAGCAGAAGGCACTCAGGACATGCCAGCCTGGGTCCTGAGCTAGCACCACAGGGCTGGGAGCTGGCAGAGGGGCAGTGGGCTGGCAGAGGGGCAGCAGCACCCTGGTGCTCCCCTCCTGTGCCAAGGCAGCCAGTGGGCATGGAGAACAGGGCTGGAAAGGGAGCACAGGAGCCCTGGCTCTGGGCTGCCCAGCAGCAGGACAGGCACAGCTCAAGGAAGACTTCTTTGTGGTGCAGCAAGGAGGCCCAACAGGGACACAGAGGGGCTGGCACTGGGGGCAGCCACAGCTCTGCAGGTGGCAGCAGGGATGTGGGGAGCGAGCTTCAGGGCGTGCCAGGCCATGGGCACAGCGAGGCTGTGCAGCAGGTTGGCAGCACTGCACTGCAGCCCCCAGAGCCAGGCTCAGCTCTCTGAAGATGAAGCAGCACAGGACACTCCCTTGCTGCACCAGCAGAGGCTGTGCCCCTCGTGAGCAGCCCAGGGGTCCAGGCTGCCCGTGCCCCACAGCCCAGGCGAGTGCCTGAGCTCCTCAGCAGCTCAGCTGGGGTGCCGAGGCCCAGCAGCACCCGGTGTGGCACAGCTGGGGCTGCTTCCAGCGCTCAGCAGGTCAAGTAAACATCAGCACCCTGCAGGGGCAGCCAGGCTGACACAGGTACAGCTCAGTGCCAGGGAACATGGCACAACCTCACCCTTCCTCTGGGCCACCCAGCAGGAGAGGGCAGCGGCTGAGGGGCTCCCAGCTCCTGCCCTGAAGCTCTCAGGCTGCTGTGCGGGCAGCAGCTACTCACAAAAGGCTCCTCCTGCCCCATGACCAGCCAGGAGATGGTCCTGGTGCTGGCAGCCAGGGAACAGTGCCCTGGAAAGGCTTTCATCACAGAGCTACCACAGCTCTGGAGTGGGGTCAGCAGTCCTGCTGCACCCTGGCACCTGCCAAGGGAAGGCAGAAGCCCAGCTGGGGTCTGAGTGCCTGCTCCTGACCCCCAGAGCCCACAGCAGTGTGGCACAGCAGACAGCACAGAGCAGGTCTCAGACCTTCAGACAGAGCCAGCCCTTGGGAGCAGCACCTTCCCAAGCCCCCCCGGCCACACACTGCTAGGCTTGAGGCCCCCCAGGCTGCTCCGAGCCAGGGTGCTCCTCAGCAGCACCCAAGCCCTCCCTGCTCCTTTCTCTTTGTGCTCTTCAGGCCCAGAGGCTCTCCTGCAGGTCAGGAGAGTGTTTGTGCTGGGCAATGCAAACCAGCCCTGTGCATCCTACTGCCCCAGCTATGCCTGCCCCAGGAGCTGCTGGCAGCAGAGCAGCAGGAAACTAAGCAAGACAAAACCAAACAGCAAGGCAAAACCAAACAGCAAGGCAAAACCAAACAGCAAGGCAAAACCAAACAGCAAAGCAAAACCAAACTAAGCAAGGCAAAACCAAACAGTCTGGAAAGCATTAGAAGTCACTGAGAAATGAGGGGGCCAGTAGGGGACTCTGCTGGGTGTGCTCTAAGTGTAAACAACCCAAAACTTGCAATGCTTGACCTAAAAGTGAAGGAGAGCAACTCAGGGCAGAGCTGCACACAGCCAGCCCCTGCATAGCAAAAGGCAGCCCCCGGGAGCACAGTGGGGGCTCAGTGCACACTGCTGGGCTCCTGCCCTGCCCAGCCAGGAGGAGAGCAGCTCCCAGGACAAACCTCCTCACCCCCTGCCTGCCAGCAGCCCTCCTCAAATGCAGCACAGCCAAACCCAACCCCCAGAGCCCAACTCCCCTGGCTGCTGCCCGAGGTGACCAGCATGAGAGCAGCAGCCTGCAGCTGTGGGAGAGGAGAGCTTGGCCAGGTGGTCTCTGCTGGGCTGCCCCCGGGGTGCCCCCGAGCACCCCTCACTGCTGCTGCTCCGTGAAGAAGGCTTTGGTCTTCCTGCAGACTGGGTTGACGCAGAGCGGGCAGCAGAGGGTCAGCTGCCTGGAGCAGACCTCCTTGGACTGCAGGTGGGAGCACACCAGGTCTGCCAGGGCCTGCAAGAGAGGGGGCACACATCAGAGGGAGCACAACAGCCTCCTGCAGAGGGCACAGGGGTGGCTCCCCCGTGCCAGGCACCCCCTCTGCTGCAGGGCAGCCCCTGCTTTCAAACTGGCACCATCCCCCACTGCAGGAGTCCCACACCCAAACACAGAGTTGGGTTCCTGGCCTGCCTTTAAAAGCAGTAAAGCAGACTGCAGAGGCCCTGGGGAAGGCAGCCCCTGAGGCACACAGAGCAAGCCCAGGGGCTCCACTTGTACTCTGCAGCTCCTCCCAGAGCAGAAGCAGACATCCCTGGTCTGAAGCCAAGAGAGCTGCGAAGCTGCAGGGCACCCACCTTGGAGAACAGAGGGTTTCCATTCAGAGACTCTGCCCTTCTGATGTTTTCAACTCCACACTGCAGCAAAGACAGGGAGAGAGGAGATGAGGTCTGTCAGGTCCTTCCCCAGGGCAGCCTGCAACCCCCTCCCTTCAATTTCTATCTGTGTTCCATTCAGCCCCAGAGGACAGGGCTCCTGCAGTGCCAACACAGCAGAAGCAGCAGCCCTGCCAGACCCTGCTCAAGGCTTCTCTTCAGGAGGCACAGAGCTGTCTTCAAGAGTGAGCTCCAGAAAGACAAATCCCTGCCTGCTCTGTGCTGCTGAGAGCTCCTCTGAGTTCGGGCAGCTCAGAGTCCTTTTCAGCTGACAGGAGAAGTGCAGCTGCCCCACAGCAGGCTGCCAGCTGCCCCACAGCAGGCTGCCAGCTGCCCCTGCCAAGCTCGGCTGCAGGGGGGAGCAGGCGGCAGTTACCTCGCTGGCCAACACCTGGGCGTACTCGATGTCCAGCTCGTAGAGGGTCTCGATATGGTCGCTTGTGAAGGCTATGGGCACCAGCAGCATGTTCCTCTGCCCCTCTGGCACAGCCCCTTGATGGTCTCATCTGTCTGGGGGCCCAGCCAGGGCATGGGGCCAACCTGCAGGCACAGGAGGAGGGAAGCAAACCCATCGCCGCCGTGACCTCACTGCCAGGCTCTCCTGGGCCGGACTGCACAGCCCAGCTCAGGGCTGGGGTGGAGCCAGCTCTTGGCATCTGCCTCTCACTTCTGATGCGCAGGCACAACCCCTGGCAGGGGGCTGGGGGCTTCAGAGCCCCCTGGGCACGTACCTTGGACTGCCACACAAGCCTGTAGGGGTTGGAGTAGTTGAGCTTCTCCATCACCCTCTGCACAGTGGCTCCCACCTCCTGGGGGTAGGGATCGCCGCGGTTCACCACCTGGAACACAGCAGTGCCAGGCTGCTCCCCCGGCCTGTGCCAGCTGGGGCTGGCAGCGGGGCTAAGAGGGGAGGCTGGCAGCAGGGGCTGGCAGGGGCAGAAGCCAGCTGAGGGCACTCACAGACATGGGCAGCGAGTGAGCAGAGAAGAGGATGACGACATCTTTCCTCTTGTCAGGGGGGAAGAGGTTCAGCTCCTTCTGGATGTGGTCACTGAAGCACTGAGCAGAGGCAGAGCAGAGCCCCTGATCAGGGACGCCGAGCACAGGCACAGGCAGCGCCCCACGCCCCGGGCAGGGCACCGTGCCCCAGGGCGGCAGCCCCGCAGGACGCGGCACGGGCAGCTCCACCCCGGCTCCAGCCCCCCTCCTGCCCCCCGGGCCGAGGGGCGACGGCAGAGCCGCGGGGCTGCCCGGGGGCGGCAGAGCCCCACCTGGATGAGCAGAGGGTGCGTGGGCCAGCGGTCGATGATGCTCCACTTCATGCTGGGCTTCTGCCCCCTCTGGCTGTAGTAGCGGTAAATGGCGTTCAGGCTGCTGCCTGCGGAGGCAGCGCAGCGTTCAGCGCCCTGCAGAGGGGCAGCCCGGGCCGGGCCGGGCCGGGCCGAGCCGGGCCGAGCCGGGCCGGCAGGCTGTGGTGCTGCGGGAGCTCACCTGTGGTGGAGCAGCTGTACTGGGGGTACTGGGTGAAGGCCACGGCCCTCTCGATGCCGTCCTGCTCCATCTCCTGCACCGCCTCCTCCGTCAGCGGGTGCACGTAGCGGAACCCGATGTAGTACTTGTGGGGGGCTGCAGCGGGGTCAGGGCACAGGGATGGGGGTCACAGCAGAGCTGGGCCCCCAAGGACACGCCACGGCTCCCAGGGACACCCCAGTACCACACACAGCACAGCAGCAGAGTGCAGCCGCTGCAGGTGACCTCCTGGTGACCCTGCAGCCCTCTGCCCCCTGACTCCAAGCAGCTCTGCCTCTGGCCAGCTGTTTTCCTGCTACCTCCCTCTGCTGGAACCAGCATTAGCATTTCCAGGTGATTTGTGCTTGTCTGCTTCTGTGGGAACCAGGTGCCAACCCCTGACTCCAGCTGTGCTGCCACTCGGGCTCAGCCAAGCCCTGGCTGCCCTGCATTGCCCTCCCCTGCTCCACCTTCCCCTTCCCCACTTGCTGTGGGGTCCCAGCTGCAGTCCCAGCTCCCCTCTTGCCTTGCCTCTACACAAGTGTGGCAGAGCCAAAGCCAAGGCAGAAGCAGCACCTGGAGGCCTTTGGTGCTGAGCACTCTGGGGATGTCTTTAAGCCCTTCTGGAGGCAGCCTCCCCCCGGGGTGCCAGCTGAGAGTTTTCCACCTCCCCGCCAGCTGCCGTTGGGGGAGGTGGCTGCTGGGGGGCAGGGAGGCTGTCTGGGCTGCTCTGGCAGGCAGGGCCCAGAGGCTCTCAGCAGAACAAAAGCCAAGTTCCTCTCAGGGTTTCCAGGTCACTGGCTCTGAAGCACCACGGGACAGGTTTCTGGAGGAAGCAGATGTCCTGAGCTTAGGCTGCACTCCACCCATTGAGGCAGGACTCAGAAACAGGTCGGGTCAGCCCCAGCTCTCTGCGGAAGGCAAGAGAGCTCCCAGCTGGGAGCAGCAGCAAAGAATGACCCAAGCCCAGCAGCCCTGGCAGCCAGCAGCCTCATTAGCATTGCCAGGCAGCATCCAGACCAAGCCTGACTAACCACAGCTAGGGCAAGCTGGCACGGCCTGTGGCCAAGCTGGCAGCTCCTTGCCACACTCAGTGGTAGGTTTGGTCCTGGCTCTCAGGCAGCAGAGGAGAAGGGTTTGTGCCTCTGGACAAGCTCCTTTGGTTGTCACAGAGTCACAGCTGTTGGCAGCAGAGGGATATCTCTCCCATCAAGAGCTGTCAACGTGGCCCCCTCAGCCTGGCAGCTCTTCTTCTGCCAAGGAGGGAACCTGGGCTCTGATACCAAGGCCCCAGCTGCACCCTGTGAGGAGGCAGCACTGCAGGAGCTGAGCATTAAAGTGGCTTTGTGCTGTCCCCTGGCTTGGGAGCAGCTTTCTTATCAGCAAGGAAGAGATGGCAGGGCCAGCAGGCCTTCAGGCTTTATCTCCTGCTGCTGTCCCCGGGTGGGGTCTGCTGCTATCACCCAGCCAGGCCCTGCCCTGCTCAGCTGGGACCCCTTGTCTCATGTCCCCACCGGCCTCCCCTCCAGCCCTGCCCCAGCCCCGGCCTGGGCTCTGTTCTTTCATCCATCTACAGAGCAGGCAGTTCCAGAAGCCCTGGGCACACCCAAGCAGGAGCTGCAGAGGAACAAAGGCAGCTGCAGCTCCGGAGAGCAGTCAGAGCCCTGACACCGTGCCCTGCCCTGTCCTTTATGCCCAGGCTGCCACAAGGGCAAGCACCAAAAGCTGCTTCCCAGCACCCCTGTGAGGGCAGCAGGGCTCAGAGCAGGGGTACCTGTGTGAGGAGACATGCAGCAGGGGTACCTGTGTGAGGAGACATGCTGTCCAGCAGCTTGACCATGCCCTCCCCCTGCAGGGCTGTCCACTTCCTGATGGGCGAGCCGCCGCCGATCCTGCTGTACTGCTCCTGGATCTTGGGGGTGCGGCGCCTGGCGATCAGCGGCGCCAGCTTGCTGCGGCAGGCAGGGGCACACGGTCAGCAGCGTGGCACACAGACCCCACCCCCTGCTCAGCACCTTCCCTGCAGGCCTAATGCATCGCCCCAGGCGATGCCGAGCCAGCTGGCATCCCTGCTCCCAGCCTGCTCCCAGCCTGCACCCCCTGCATCCCTGCTCCCAGCCCATGGTAACACCATCCCTGCTGGGCCCGGGGTGAAGAAGCCCAAGAAGCAGAGAGGAGCTGAATGCCCCAGGCTGCAGCTGGCACAGCCAGCCCCAGCTGGCACAGGGCCTCACCTCTGTGCTGGCAGCGTCATGAGGTCCCTGTCGAGGAAGAGGCGCAGCAGGAAGTCGTGCACATCGTCCAGCCGCTCAGGACCCCCCATGTTCAGCATCAGGATCCCTGTTTTAGGCTTCCTGTGGGGGCAGGGGAGATGCCAGACCCTGTGACCCCCTGCTTTGGGTTCCTCAGTGCTGCTGCACCTCCTGCAGCCAGCAGGCCCAGCTCAGCACCTCACCCTGCTCACACAGCATCACCAGAGCAGGAGGATCCCCACCACCTTCACTGGCAGCCCCTGCTCGCTGCCCAGCACAGCATGGTACTGCCAGCAGGCTGAGACAATGACCTGGCAGCTGAAAGCTGGAAGGGAGGCTGTGAAACAGGGGCTGAAGAAGCCTCTCTACTGCAATCCCAAGCAAGCCAAGCAGTAGCTTCTACCCACAGAGGACTCTGCTTTCCCTGCTCTGCAGACACAGCTGATCCCCTGCAGCAGGCACAGAGCAGGGGCAGGGTGCTTGGTGTGGGTGGCTGCTGTTTGGGTTCTCTCTCGAGGCGCAGGCCTGGCACACTGCTCTCAGGACAACGTCCCTCCCAGCAGAGCTGAGCAGACGTTGGTTATCGGTGTCTGCAGAGACAGCTGTGACCACAGCTCCCACCCAAGATGGGTTTCCCCATCACATCGCTCTCCCTTGCCCCAGGCAGCCCCAAGATCAGCACTTCTCTGCTCCCAGGCAGACAGCTTAGGCTGCAGGGGAGCTCTGCTCTCCTCTTAAGCAAGCCACAGCCTCCCAAAGGGGCACTGACAGGAGCCTGGGCCTGCCCCAGTGTGCCATCCCCTTCCTCCTGGAGCGGCTGTCAGGAGGGTGCTAGGTAACAGCCAGGCAGCAGGAACCAGCACCTCAAACCACACTAACAGTGCCCCACTGCTTGTTCTTGAATTGCTGCTGCCCTGCCCCAGGCCTCCCAGGGGCCACCATCCCCCTGCGTGCTGCGGGGAACCGGGCAGGCAGCTCTGGCTCCGCGGAGCTGACAGCACCGGGGGAGCGCACCCAGGCAGACAGAGCCTCCCCGGGCACACAGAGCCCTGAGTGCCTGCTGAGGAGCAGCTCTGCCATGCGCTATGGGCACCCCCAGCCCACCCCGGGGCCCACACTCACCGTGCCTGTGGCTGCAGCTGGGGCGTCCTGCTCTGCGTGGCTGCCGCCGCCTGCCCCCTCCAGCGCAGCGGCATCTGCAGCCGGCTGCTGCCCCCCAGCACTGCAGGGAAGAGAGCAGCCTGCTGACAGCTGGCATGACGGCTCCCCACAGGCACCCAGCCCCACAGCCTCACCAGCAGGCTGGGCAGCACTGTGCTGCCTGCCGTACCCTCCTGCAGCCAACAGCTGCCCTGAACTGCAACCTCCTGCCCTGCTTAAACACTCTCTGGACCAGCAGCTGTCCATAGAACGGTTTGGGCCATGGGCAGGGACACCTACCACCAGCCCAGGCTGCTTGGGGACCATCCAACTTGGTCTTGAAGACCTCTGAGAAGGGGGCAGCCACAGCCTCCCTGGGCAACCTGTGCCAGGGTCTCACCACCCTCACCCTAAAGAATTTCTTCTTAGTCTGCAGCCGAAGCCTGCCCTCCTCAATCTCTGAGCCATTCCCTCTGTCACCACAAGCCCTTGTCAAAGTCCCTTTTCAGATACCAGGTAGTAACCTAAAGCCAAACCACAGCCTCACCAATCTTTAAGCTCTGGTCAGAAGCCCAAAACACCTTGTAACAGTACAGGAGAAAGACACAGGGTTGGCACACCAAGGAGGGATGCCAGGCTGTGTGACTCCTTGGGTACAAGCACAGCTAGGCTAACCCTGAACACCCCTTCAAGGCAGCTCTCAGACTGCCTCCTTCAGGGTGCCCAGCAAGCCTCAACAGTGCAGGGCAGCACCTGCAAGCCACAGGCACACCGTCCCTGGGGCTGACCCTGCAGCAGGTACAGCCGGCAGCCACTGCAGACAGCCAGAGAGCCGTGGCAGCCTCCCTTCTCACTGCCCAGCCAGGAGGCTCCTGTGTCCTGGCTTTGGCCACCCTGCAGGGTACTTTACTTGCCGCACGCCGCTCCTCCAAAGCCGCTTAGTTTCCGTGGGGGGCTGAGAGCCATTAAGAGCATTTTCCAGGCAACAATGGGGGGACTGGCCCAGATAAAGAGCAAACGGCTCCGGCCCGCACCCCCGGCGCGGCAGCCATTGTTCGGGGACACGCTTGCCCCGGCAGCGCCGGAGCCCCAGCGGGGCAGCCCTGCGGAGCACTGCAGGCTTCACAGTCCCCTAATGACATCCCCGACAGCCACCGAACGCCCTCGCAGCCTGCTGCAACCAATGACACTGAGAAGCAGCTCGCAGAGCCGGCTTCTGACTCGGGACTCCGCTGTGGCCGCGGCTGCCGAGACACGAAAGGCTGCAACAGCTAAAGGGCTGCCAGCGGAGAGCAGCTGATGCCCCAGGGGCTCCTTTCAAACGTCTGCGTTCTTCTGCCAGCTCGGTGCTGATCACTTTCGGAAGCAGCGAGCCTAGATGTAAAGCGCACGGACCGACCCAAAGAGAAGTCTCGATGGCTGCTCAGCCAGAGGAAGAGGAAGAAGAGAGAGGCTGCAGAGAAGAGAGCTGCTGCTGCACACCAGACTGGCTCAGCACGGGCAGAGCTGCAACACCTGCGTGCTGGGTGGCATATGTGGTGTGGAGGTGGCACGGCTTGGTATCTAGGTGGGGAACATAACGTGCAAACAGCATCGATAACGTGCGGGCAGCAGAGGTAAGGTGCAAACAGCAAAGAGCCTGCACGAGGTGCAAGCAGCATGTGTCACATGTAAACAGCATATGTAACACACGAGCAGCAGATAGGAGGTGCAGGCAGCGTAGATAGTGTGCCAAGAGCACACATAACGTGCCAAGAGGCTGACAGGACGTTAGGGGCTGGAAGGGACCTCAGGAGATCCTCGAGTCCAACCCCCTGCCAGAGCAGAAGCATAGAATCCAGCACAGGTCACACAGGACCACATCCAGGCAGGGCTGGGAAGTCCCCAGAGGAAACTCCACAACCTCCCTGGGCAGCCTGCTCCAGGGCTCTGTGAGCCTCGCAGTGCAGAATTCCTCCTCATGTTGAAGTGGAACCTCCTGTGCTGGAGTTTATATCCACTACCACTCGTCCTATCCCAGCGTGCAACTACGAGCACGTATAACATGCACAGAGCGCACGTTAACACGCAGAGATCCCACATTAACACGCAGGGATCCCACGTTAACACGCACAGACCACACACAGAGTGCACTTGCAGCCCTGGCCCAGCTACGAGCCCGCCCCGCAGCAAACCCAGCCCCGCTTCAGTGACCCAAGCCTTGGCCGCCGCTCCCCCGCCGCTGCCGCAGCCGGCCCCGCCGCAGGCGCAGGCTGTCCCGGCGGCGCTAGGTTACACAACGGCAGCGCAGCGGCAGAGCGGCGGCAGCGCAGCGGCAGGCGTTGTGTAACGCGGGGCCGCCGCCGCCTCCCTCCCCGGGCCCCGGCAGACTCACGGCGCCGGGCGGCAGCGGCCATCTTAGCGCCGGCCGCCTGCATTCCCTCAGACGGTCCGCGGCCGCCGCCTCCTCTCTGGAGCTTCCACCGCCCGCCGCCTCCGTCGCCGTTCCCGCGGCGCCGCCCCCGCTGCCGTTACGGCACGGGGGGCGGGGCCGGGGCGTGCCCGGGGGCAGCGCAGCACCCCATGGCTCCTGGGGGACTCGGCCCCCGGTGCGGTGCTCGGAGGGGGAGGCCGAAGCGCGGCCCCCGAAGCCACCCCCAGCTCCTCGGTATTCCGCTCCCTCGGGAAGCGCAAGGGAAGCGTGGCGGCTCCGGAAGGGTTGCGGGGGGAAAGAAAGTTCCGGGCGAATTAGAAGGGGGCAGCGCTGAGAGCCCCCAGTCACACTTCCAGGGTTCTGTGACTCTCTTGCCTCACCCAAGGCTTGTTCTGAGGCAGCATCTCAGCCTCACCCTATTCCTGTCAGCCAGGTCTGTGGCTGCCTGAGCTTCTCCTTACTCCACCAGTCCATGTGCCCAGGGGTTTTGCTTCCTTGAAGGATGGCTCCTGTGCTGGCGGGTCCCCCAGCAGATTATGGAACTGCAGAGCAGCCTGTTGGACAGCATCTCTCATCCCAGTCACCTTTTAAGCTGCTTATCTGATCTGCTGCTTCCAGGAGCGCCACTTAAGTCCTCAGCCCTTCCTGTAGCAGCTCCCCTGACAGAGGATTTGAGCCTTCCCAAGCAGCTCAGTCCTGCCCCTGCAAGGATAGGCTGCTGCCAGCCGAGGGCTGGTTGCAGGAGCAGCTTCACTTAGCTCTTCTCCCTTCCCATCACTCCAAGCACTCAAAGTCCATTTCCAGATGGCTTTAGATGCTCACAAATCCCTAAATATCCTGAATTACAGAAGCCTCTCAAGCTCCCTCCCCACCCTAGTTCCCACTGCCCCTCTGAACACCACCAAAACTCCCCCCAAAGCCACCCCCAAGGGCTGTGATTGCTCTGTGGTGGCAGCTGCAGCCCCGGCCCTGGGTGACTCTCAGGTCCCAAACAGAACTGTTTCCATTTTCTGGAGTGGGTCTTTGCTGCACTTAAAAACTCACTTTGCTCTCTGCCTCTGCCCATGCAGACACTGCCCCTGCCAGGGGGTGCTGGCAGCTAGAATGATGAGGAACAGCCAGGAGGTGAAGAAGTGCTGCCTGACTCCAGCTGAGGTTGCCATCCTTTATTGGTTGCTGATTGGGACCAGTTTCTGCGACATGCAAGATGAAGAAAAGCAGAACAGGGACACTGCACAGCTCAGCCCCAAGGGGGAGACCCAGACCAAGGCTCAGCAGCAGCAGGGAGCAAATGATGCACCCACGGAGGTTTGCTTCTCTCTAGTGAAAGGAACTGCTTTATTTAGGACTAAAAAGCACACAGCTGACCCCACACACAGAAAAGGGAATGAATCCTATCGGCTAACTTCACTACAGCCAGAGAACATGCTCAGAGGCAGCAGCAGGAGAACACAGAGGCAGCTGGGCCACAGAGAACTGCTCTGCTGCGAGGAGAGGCAGCAGCAAGGCATAGGAGAGCCCTGGAACTCAGCTGCAGCACCACCAGCTTCTCTGGGTCTGCAGCCTGGCCCTGCTGGGGGGTGGTTGTACACTTGGCAGAGCTGGATGTACCAGCTGGGCGGGGGAGGCACCACCAGTGTCCCGCAGCTCACAGAGCCGGGCGGGCATGGACCCACCACAGGTTTCACCCACAGCCAGCAGGAGACAGCAGCCAAGCCTCCCTCAGCAGCAGCCTCATCCTAACCAATAAATAACCTGGGAAAGAAAAGACATAAAGCTTCCCCAGCTCCTGCAGCAGCAGGGGCTCAGACAGAGCTTCCCCTGCAACAGGAGGAGCTGGAGCTGTGCAGCACAGCAGGATTATTCCCCTCTTCACGTTCTGCTGAGCTCCTCAGGGGTTTCTTCAGGCTGTTCTCTGGGGTCAGCATTTCTGTGGATTTACAGAGCTCAAACTCCTGAGTTCTGCACCAGGAAACCACAAACCAGATTCAAAGTAAAGCAAATGAGAACAGTCCGAGGCCCAGCACAGCTGCAGCCCCGGCCAGAGGGAGAGCAGCAGCCTGGTGTGCAGGGCAGCTCCTCGGGGTGCCCAGGCCGCCTGCTGCGGCTCTCCCGCAGGGCTGCTGCCAGTCCATCGGTAGCACTTCTCCTCCAGAGGGGTCCTGTCCTGGCGGTGCCCGGGGCAGGGTGCCGCCTAGGGCCTGCAGCGCTGCACGAAGCGTGGGTAGAGGCAGACGTCCCTGATGTGGTGCCTGTTCAGCACCCAGGTCAGGAAGCGCTCCAGCCCCAGCCCGTAGCCGCCGTGGGGGCACGTGCCGTACTTCCTCTGCACAGGGAAACAGGCACCTCACACGCTGCCCAGCTGCCAGGCGCTGCCCAGTTGCCAGGGGAACCGTGCACCTTTGCCCAGCAGCAGCAGTTCGGGCAGCCTGGCAACTGCTCGGCCAGCAGTTAAATGACCTTGAGGCCTCCATAAGGCCCTTTCCAGTTCAGACTCTGTCACCTTCACAGCCACCAGAGCCCCAGCAGAGCTGGCTAGATGCCCACCTGGTCTGTGTACCAGTAGTAGGGTGCAGGGTCGATACCCTCCCTCTTGTAGCCCTCCAGGAGCTCTTCACTGTCCCAGATGCGCATGGAGCCTCCCACGATCTCCCCAACATTGGGCATCAGCACATCCACCTGCGAGTGGCACAGGCTGACATCGGACCCCCGGGGCACCACTGCCAGCCTGCGAGTGGCACAGGCTGACATCGGACCCCCGGGGCACCACTGCCAGCCTGCGAGTGGCACAAGTGCTGGTGGCAGGGCAGCAGCTCCCGGCCTCAGTGGGAAGCAGGCTCCCTGCTTTCAGAGCTGGCTGCTGCAGGATCAGCAGGTGGCAGGAGGCCCCCAGAGCGCTGCCAGGAGCCCTGTTTCCCTGCAGCACTGCAGCCTCGGGGGAGCAGGCAGGGCCAGCCTGCAGCCCCCGCAGCACTCACCGACTCGGTGAGGCGGGGGTCCTCGGGGCAGCGCTGCATGTAGAAGGACTTGATCTCGGCGGGGGAAGCGGCAGAGCAGAATGGGCTCGTTGATGGTGTCCGTCATCAGCCTCTCGGGGGCCTCGGGGATGTCCTGCGGTGCAAGAGGCCTTCAGCGGCGCCCAAGGCCTCTGCAGTGCCCCCAGCCCCGTGGGCAGGGGTAGCCAGCAGCTGCAGAGCGCACGCTGGGTGCACACCCAGCCCCCGCAGCCTGAGCGCAAAGCTGCCCCCAGAAGCCAGCACGCTTGGGACACAGGGCAGGGGACAAGCAGCGGGGCGGCCAGGGTCCCACACAGGAGCCTGAGGGAAGCCCAGCCTGAGGCAGGGACTGCACAATCACCCAGTGAGCACTGGTGAGCTCAGCCTCCCTCCTCCCCAGGCCCTGAGAAGCCGGGTTTCCTTCTGGTGTTTATGGGCTGCATTTCCGAGAGACCTCAGCTGCTCAGCCCCCCTCTCCTCTCTGCTTTCACTCTGAGCAGTTCAGCAGTTCCAGTGTTTACAGGGTGAAGGCTCACACCAGTCCTGTGATGATGTGATCAGGGCCTGGGAAGTGCCCACACCATCAAGTCCTCTGGAGCTCCACCAGAGAGCTTTGTCTTATGTGTCAGAGAGGAACAACAGAGGGATCAGATGGCCACACACATTTCCATTGCCATGAGAACCCATCCCACGCTGGCACTGCCCAGGATGACAGCCCCGCAGCTCCCAGCACAGCCCAAACCCTCACTGAGCTCTTTCAGCTCAGAGCCTGAAACCTCACTGCTCCTCAGAACCATCCCGGACAGCAAGCCCAGCAGCACGGAGGCCCAGGCAGCCCCTGAGGGCAGAGCCCCCCCCAGCTCACCTCCCCGAACTCGTAGTGGCTGCCATCCTCCTTCCTGACGTCGTGCTGCCGCAGCCACTCGATGGCCTCGCTGTAGTCCATGCGGCGGAAGGGACGCCGCGGCGGCTGGAAGCCCTGCAGCGAGGGCAGAGAAATCAGTCAGTGAGGGTGGAAAAGACCTCCCAGATCATCAAGTCCAATCTAGCACTCAACACCTCCTCACAGCTAAACCACGGCACCAAGTGCCTCATCCAAGCCTTTTATGAACGCCTCCAGGGACAGGGACTCCACCACCTCCCTGGGCAGCACATCCCAATGGCCAATCTCTCTCAGCAGCAGGCAGTGCTCGGTGCCACCCCCCAGCCCATGCACAGCTTCAAGCACACACACTCTCTGCCCCCCAGCCCATGCACAGCTTCAAGCACACACACTCTCTGCCCCCAGCCCATGCACCACAATGCTACTCCTAGATCAAGGAAAGCATCAAGCTGAGCACTGAAAGGCTGGAGCTAAACACCAGCGTCCTGCAAGCCCAGCAGGACTGACACAAGAGACGTGTCACAAGCAGGAGAGCCAAGAGGAGCATTTGAGCAGGTTGCCTTTTGTGTCCAAGGTCAGCACACGTGAGTGATTCACAGGGAGGTACCAGCAGAGGTTCCAAGGGCAAGGCCACACAAGGGCTCTGCTGCTTCCCTGAGCACAGCACAGCATCAAAGTCCACCCTGGGCAGGGCAGTTGTGCTCCTGCTCTTTGCTCCCTCCTTGGCTCAGCACACCTAGTGGAGCCTCTCATGCTGATCAGGACCAACAGGTCAGAGCCAGGGCTGCCTTGGTTTGGATGTGCTGAGTGGTGGTGAGCTCAGCACTGCCCTAGGTCCAGCTGTGCATGGCCAAGGGCTCCAGCAAGTGACACCAGCTGTGGAGCCCCACGGCCCAGGATGGAAACCTCAGCACCAGCTGTGCCGCTGCTCCCTGCTCTGGGGCAGGTTTGGTGCACTGGTGCAGCGCACACTGCAGTGAATCCCAGCACACTGCTGGCTCCTAGAACTCACCAGCAGGGGGCTGCTTCCGAGGCCATCGCCAGCCTGCAGCACTTCCCTCCTGCTAACATCGCTGCTGGTGCCAGCAAGGCAGGAGAGCTCCCTGCCCTGCCTTCCCCACAGGCAGCTGCTGAGCAGCAGGAGCCCCAGGTCCCATTTCCTGGCCAGCTGCTGGCTGCCCCTCTGCTGCCTACCGGGTTGAGGTCGTAGAGCAGGCTGGCTGCAGGGGACTGCAGCACTCTGTCTACCACATCACAGACCAGGTTCTCCAGCCGGGCCAGCAGGTCCTCAAAGCTGATAAAGGGGCACTCAGCCTCGATGTGAGTGTACCTGAAAGAGCCACAGCACTGCACACCACAGCCAGGCAGGGGCAGACTCACTCCCACTGCCACACCCCACAGCCTTTTGTCCCCGCTCATTCCTCCCACTGCAAAGGGAAGAAACCATTAAACCCCTCAGGGGCCACCCCAAGCATCCTGCTGAGTCCTTCCATGCCAGCACGATACTGTCAGCTCACTGCCCCCCATGCCAGGCAGCTGCCAGCTGCTCCCCACAGTGCCCTGATCATACTCTGCCAGGTGCCTGCGGGTCCTGGACTGCTCGGCCCTGTAGGACTGCGCCACGCAGAAGACGTCGCCCCCAGCGCCGGGATGCAGGTCTCCAGGTAGAGCTGGGAGGACTGGGTCAGGTAAGCCTCCTCCCCAAAGTAATCCAACTTGAACAGGGTGGAGCCTCCTTCCACCTGAGTCTGCACCAGGGTCGGGGGGTGACCTGCCAGAGAGCAGGACCCCGGTTAGAGCCAGGAGCACTCTGGCAGAGCACCATCTGCCAAGCCTAGGGGGCACAGCCAAGCGCTGCTGCCAGGCTGGCGTCCTCCAGCAGGCTCCCCAGAGCCGTGCAGGCCTACACACCTCTGAGAGCCCTGCAAGCCATCAAAGCAGGGGTCCCGAGAGCCAGCCTTCCCTGGGCCCCTTCCCGACCAGCTGGGAAGCCTACCCAGCTTTGCAGGAAGACGAGGGCCCCGGTGCCAGGCGGTGCCAGGCGGCGCCAGGGCCAGCGGCGCTCACCTCGCAGTAGCCGCGGGCGAAGAAGTGGTCCCTGAAGGCCTGCACGACGGCGGAGCGCACCCTGAAGATCTTGGCCATGTTCTCACCGCGGATCATCATGTGCCTGTTGTTGAGCTGCACGTCCACCTCCGAGGCCTCGTTCAGCAGGTTGTCGGCGCCGCCCGCCGGGGCCAGCCCCACCAGCTCCCAGTAGTCACAGCTCAGCTCGTGGCCTCCCGGCGCCTGCAAAGGTCCCAGAGCCCACGTTTCGCCCCGGGCAGGGGGGCGCGGACGGCCACCCAGAGCTGCCCAGACGCTGACCGCAGCCTCTCCGAGGAGCCCGCACGCCGCCAGGGCTGGAGGACAAGCACGAGGTGCTGCAGAGCCCACAAAGCATCTCGGTGACAGGAGAGACCCAGTCCCAAAGTCTGAGCCTCACAACACCCTCTTGGCAGGAAAGAGCTGTGGCACTCCCTGCCCAGTTCTCCAGTGCTCTCTTCTGGGCAGTGTCCCTGGGCCAGAGCAGTGGGCAGCTGCCTCAGGGCAAAGCAGGACGGTGCCCCAGTTCCACTGGCACCCCCTGACGTGCGCGGGACAGCGGCAGCAGCTCTGGGAGCTTTGTCCTGTTCTGGTCTAGCGAGGACTCTGCTCAGCCTCACCACTCCCGCCTCTGCTTTTCCTCCCCTCAGGAAAAGGGGGAGCGGAGCAGAGCTGTACCTGCTTGCCCTCAGGAAGGAGGTTGAGGGTGCCATAGACAGCTACAGTGCTCTCGGTGGAGAGGACCAGCCCGTTGTAACACTGGCACTGCAGAGAAAGCAAAGCACAGGTGAGGAGAGGCCTTACTGCCAGCTGGCCCCTGGCATCTCTTCTCTCTGGCACAGACACAGCCTCTCTGGGGCAGGAGCGGGTTTGGAGCTTCCCAGCCTGCACAAGCAGGAAGAGGAGATGTGGACACCTCCCTGCTTAAGGACAGCATGCAGCACCCCAACTCACCAGCTCATCTGACAGGACACACTGCAGGAAGCCTGTGCCATCCCTCAGAACAATGAACATCAGGTTTTTGCCTGGTTAGAAAGAAAAGCAAACCTCAGCAGAGCGCCTCAGCTCTCCACTCACCAATGCACTGCAGAGGTGACCACAGCCTCCCAGCTGCTGGCTGCACTAGGGGCAGCTGCTGGCCTTCTGCAGAGGCTCTGCAGCGCTGCCCTGCAAGCTGCACACCAGAGAGTTTCCAGGGCTGTAGCGACATCGTGCTAGCCCAGAGGGGACACCCAGCTCATGGCTTAGTGCCTCCCCTGTGCCTGCTCCAGCTCTCTGCAGGCTCTGGTGGCTGCTCGCTGCTCCTGCCTTACCTTGCCTCCGTAACCTGTGAACCCAGCCAAAGACCTTCACTCTCTGGCCTCTGTAAGCCTCCAGAGCATCAATCTTCACCTGGAGAACAGGGAATGGAGGCAGTCAGAGAAGTGAGTCACCACTTGCATGGCTTTCCCCATACAAGTGGATGGGACAGCTCCTCCCCACAGCACAGCTCCAAGCCAGGGCACAGCAAGGAGTGTCGCAGGCAGGGTGCCGGGACAGCATCTCCAGCCCTCACCTGGAGTCCTTCCTGTGACTGCTGTGCCAGCAAGAACTAAGGGCTGGGAAAGCTCTGGAGCAAGCAGAGCAGCACAACTGCCAGCTGCCCCCTCAGCTAAGGGCTGCAGCACCTCACAGCAGCAGGGCCCTGCCAAGCACCAGGGTAGAACCACACTGCAAGTCTGAAACTACAGCTGCTGCCTGCACACTTCCTTCACTCATCACCACCAGCACACACAGCACAACCCAGCAGCTGCTTCAAACAGAAACAGAGCCTCTGCCAGCAGACAGACACAGAGCAGGCTGATATGTGAACCAACAGTCCCTAAACACCCCCAGAAATGCATAGGAAAGGCCAAACTCTCTACACCAGAGGTCACAGATAAAACATGAGGGCAGTAACAGGGTGGTGGCCAGAGCCACAGAGCAGGGGCAGGCTCAGCCCCTGTAGCACAGGCCGCTTCCCAGGTGCTCTGGATCCTACTCACACATGTGGCCTCTGGGAGACTGGGGTCATTCTTGATCACAACCTTCTTGGCTTCCTCCAGGTTCTTCTCTCTCCTCAGGAGATCTTCTGCCTGGTTTCAAAAGCAACAGCTGTATGAGACAGCTGTAAGGAGGCTTTGCAAGACTCTCACCCTGTAGCCACCCCGGGGACAGAGATGTCCTAAAAAGCCTTGCTGGAATGCTCCCGGGCCCTAAAGCTGCCCTCACCCAGGAGCAGGGTGAGGAAGCATGCAGGGGCAGGTCTCATTTTGCACTTCCAGCAGGCCACAGGGCAGCATCTGCAGTGACTGCCACCTTGCCCAGCACCAGCCACTGACCTCCCTCTTCTCCTTGGCATCATTCTTCATCTGCTCCCTGTGCCACAGCTTCTTGACATTCTTCATCTGTGACTTGGAGATGATGGCCCATCTCTGTTGGTGCAGGGGAAAGAGCAGGGGACACAGTGTTACAGCTGTGCCCCCTCACACAGAAGATCACCAGAATACTTGCTAGGGAGGTCCAGTGCTACAGCACCTCATTTTCTTTCTGGGAGTCCACATAAATGGTAGGGAACGGCTCCTTTCCTGCTGTCATCAGAGCCTGCAAAGGGGGAAAAACAGAATCAATGACACTACCAGTGCCCTAAAGTCCTCCTTAAAGAGCCTGAGCAGGCAGCCTGCTGCTGCTCCCCTGGGCAGGGCTGCAAAACCAGGGCCACTATTGAAGGCCAAACGCTTCACCTAGCTCAGGCTCCTCAGAGCAACAGCAGTTCTGTTCCAGTTACCTTCAAAACAGTCTTGAAGGGCTTCTTCTGAGTGCCATCACCAGTGGAATCGTTGCCCTCTCGCTCAGAGACGTACAGCTCTTCTGCAAGGCAAGACAAAGCGTCCATGAAACAAGCCCAAGGGCATTTATCAGCTGCGGGGACGGCCAGGCAGGACAGAAAACCTCCACAGCCAACAGCAGGGATAAACCTTCAGGCACCAGCTGGTCAGACAAGGCAAGAAATGTTTAACGTTTGCCACTCTAAAAGCCAAGCAGAGGTAAAGCCTAAGGGGCTGCAGGCACTGCACTCTTGAAAGCCACCAGCAGCACAGCAGAACCGGAAGGGAAGCTACGTTTCCTTCTGGGAACCACGCAAGAAACTGAATTGAACGTACGGAAGCTGCTTCCGCTCCTGCAGGTGCCTCGGCACAGGCCCACGCCCGAGCCCCCAAGCGCTGCCTACGTTCCCAGCCTACTACTGCCTGCTAAACCGGAACCTTCTCACCCCCGGGGCTGCTGAGCCGCCGCTCCCGGGACGCGGGCAAGGGAAGCCCTCGGGGCCATCACAAACACAGCGCCCCACACCAGCACGTCTGCAATGTTCCTTACCCCTCCCTGCGCTACACCGAGCCGAGCTACAACATCCCTCCAACCTCCGAACCGCTCCCACAGCTCCCTCCCTTCCCGCCCTATAGCCGGAGCCCCAGGCCGAGCACGCTGCCGTCGGCCGCCGCCCCGAGAGCCCTGCACCGACACCAGCTGGCGTCGCCATCTTCCCCTCGCAGCCACGGGCACTGCTCGCGGTGGGCCAAGCCACCCCACCCGAGCAGCAAGGGCCGGCCAGGGCACGGCCGGGACCCAGTGACGCAGCGCGCGCCCGCCCGCCGCCAAGCCTTACCCAGGGCGAGCGCCGCCGTCCTCCCCAGCACCTCTCCCGCCATGCTGCGACCCGCAGTGCCGCAGCCGGGCGCCGGAAGCTGCGCAATGACACTTCCGCCACTCTGAGCCAACCCGCTGCGGTCTTGCATCAGCCGCCCCGCCTCGCGTGCGTGGTGACGCCAGCCTGACGCCGTGACGGAGCACGCTGGCGCGTCACGCGCCCTGGGCGGTGCGAGGGGAGCGCGCCCCGCCTCCTTCCCCCTGCTCCGCCTCCTTCCCCCCTGCTCCGCCTCCTTCCCCCCTGCTCCGCCTCCTTCCCCCCTGCTCCGCCTCCTTCCCCCCTGCTCCGCCGCCCTCCCCGCACTACTCCGTCCCGCCCCCGGGCACCAGTGCCCGTTGCCCTTTAGCTCTTACTGAGCGCTGATCAGATGCAGGCCAAACAGCCCCAGGTCTCAGCCGAGGGGTAGCAGTTCCCCCAGGGTCAGGAAGGCAACACCAAGGCAGCTGCTGGAGGAAGGACAGAGTGGAGCAGCTTCTCGAGGGACAGGAGAGGCTGAGCCTGCTGCCTCCTCTCCTTCATTTCATGTTCCCCTTCCAAGAACCAGCCTCAGCCACAGCAGCTTTGGTCTGCTGTCCTCTCCAGCAAGCGGACCAAGTCCAGCCCCTCGGCTGCCCCAGTGACTGTCCTGCCCTGCTTTACAGCCCAACAGCTGCTGAGCTGTGCCTTGCTTTCCACTTCTCCTTCACCAACTGCTCCTCTCTCCCTCCCCTACACAACCCTCTTGCCCTGCCCTTCTCAGCCAGGGGCTCAGCAGAGCAGAGGCTGTAAACATTAAAATCTTTATTTGCATGAGAGTCTTGAAATGTACCTCATCCAGGAGAGAAGAGCTGCAGAGTAGGACCAGGGCTACAAAATCAACTCAGGAAGCAGCTCCCACAGAGATCAGCTCAAATACACTGGACAGAGTGGGGAAGAGAGGCGGGAACAACTGAGCAGGAACCTACTAACTTGACTTGGGTCCCTGTTGCAGGGGAAATCCAGGAGCTGGCTAGGACAGGAGTGCTGGGGCACCAGCCAGCCCCTTTGCTCTAGTGCAGCAAGCTGGAGCAGGGCAAAGAACTCACAGCTGTAAGTGCCAGGACTGCCAACACGCTCTGGCACTACCCAGGCTCCCACCCAGGGCCCTAACAGCCTTGTCCCCGTGGCCATGCTGCTCAGGGAGCTGCCCCACGCCGGGTGGCTGGTGCTCAGCAGCTTGCATTCAGCCCCTGCAAGGGAGCTGCAGGCCTCCGGCAGCACCTCGGTGGAGGAGGGTCTGCAGCGCAGCCAGCACCGCCAAGGCTCAGCAGCCTCAGCAGAGAGCTCTTGGCCTTCCACGCCTGCAGCAGGGCCCGGCTGGGCGGTTCTGAGGGCCACCACCACCTTCAGCCCCTTGTTCTTGGGTACAGCAACGTCCTGAGTCTGCTCCGAAGCGGATGCTGCTGGGCGGTCCCTGGGCTCGCCGCCTGCGCCGCGCTCAGCTGCTGCCGGGAGCCGCCTCGGCGGCGGCGCTGCCCAGCAGGGCATGGAGCGGGGCGCGGCGCTTGCGCAGGCTGCGGCCCGAGGCGATGAGGTCGGCGTAGCCACGCTGGTGCGAGAAGGCATAGGCGGAGCGGCGGGCGGACACCCCCGACGCAGCGCGCTCGGCCGCCGCCGCCACTGCTGCTCCTCGGCCAGCAGCTTCCTGCGCTGCTGCCGGACCTGCGGGGCACAGACGGGGCACGGGCGGTGGGCGACGGCCTGGCAGTGCTGCGCAGCAGGGGGCTGCTGCCTGCGGCTGCTGTGCTCACAGCAGAAGACAAGTGGGGGCCCGGGGAAGGCTTCCTGTGTCGTTCTGTACTGCCTGACTTGTCTGTCCTCATGTCCCAGGGGAGTGCGGCTGATAGGATCTCAGACCGGTTGGGCTGGGAAGGGACCGTTTAAAGGCCATCTGCTGCAACCCCCTGCAGCCAGCAGGGACATCCCCCACCAGAGCAGGTTGCTCACAGCCCCAAGCAACCTAACCTGCAATGATGCCAGCCAGAGGGCAGCTACCACCTCCATGGGACAGACTCTCGCCACCCTCAGTGCCAAACATGTCTCCCTTCTCTCCAGTCTGAATCTCCCTCTCTCAGGTGTCAGAACAGGCCCTGCTCCAAAGCCTGGCCTCAGCTTGCTGTAGGCAGTGCAGCACTGGACAGGTAACTGGAAGCTGTTCCTGCCAGCTCACCTGACATCTCCACACTTTCTTCACCACCACCACACTCCTGCCTGTTTTCATACCCATGAGCTATGGGCCAGCTAAAGGCAGAGCAGCAGACAGAACCTAGTACAGCCCCGATAAACAGCAGCTGGGCCCTCGGGGCTTGGCCCACTTGGGGAAGCCCTGCAGCCACCCTGCCTGGCCAGCAGGCCTGAGCTGCCACCTGCTGTCAGCCTCCCCACTCCTCTCCGAGAGAGCGGCAGTGCTGCCTGCTGCGAGCGCCTCTGCCCAGGGAACCCCACCCAGACTCACTCTGTCGCTGTCCAGCGGCCACAGGGTGGTGCAGAGGAAACGCAGAGCCACCACGGGAAGCAGGCACACAGCGACTGACAGAACCATGGTCAGCCAGAGGTAGGGCTGCCTCAGGGCGTTGGGAGCCGCTCCTGGGAACGCGGAGGGCTAGAGTTAGTTCTGCTGTCACCCAGGCAGCACAAGTGAGGGAGGGAAAGCACTGGGGCCCCAGCAGGCAGCCGTGTGCCATGCATCACAAGGGCAGTCACAGACCCTGCACAGATCCCTTCCTCGTCAAAGCCCCTCTGAGAACGCTGCCAGATGCTGAGCCAAGCCCTGCCCTCAGCATCATTTCCTCTCAGCCGTCAGCCTCACGCTGTGGCACAAAGCTGCTGGAGCCAGGAGACCAGGACCCACCTGTGAACTGGAAGCCAGAGGGGAAGAGCACGTGGATGCCGGCGCTGTGGAAGTCAAAGGTGATGCCGAAGTACAGCGCGATGCTGCCAAAGACCGAGAAGGCATTCACAAAGGTCCAGTAGGAGGTGTCCAGGCTGATCTGAAAGCAAGCAGAGGCTGCTGACCCCGAGTGCTGCTCACCTGCCCTGGTCACACAGCGCTCAGCAGGCAGAGCAGGGATGTTTCTGCACCCTGGAGCTGCTCAAGCACAACACAGGGCCCCGAGGCAGGGCGGGAGCTGAGCTCACTTGCCTGGAGATTGACCACGAATATGAGCGAGGAGGCTGCGGTGACTGCAAACGACTGGTAGTCAGAAGGGGCCTCTCCATCCTGGCCCATGGTTTTCAGGTAAGCTCCATAGGGGATGAAGAAGATGATCAAGGAAGTTATGGCTCCATGAAGCAAGCTCAGAAAGAATTTCTGGTAGTTAAAGAGCAAATCCTTCTGCCCCAGAACGTAGAGCCTGGGGAACCGCAGGCTCAGCTTGTCGCTCACGTCCTGAACAAGGGGGAAAGGCACAAACAAGTGGTGGAGATCTCTGGTTCAGTGTCAGCTTTGCAGAGCAGGCAGCTCAGCAGATGGCCTTTGCCAGCAGCTCTGTGGGCAGCAGGACTCAGCACAGGGCTGTGTGAAGCGGAGCAGGAGGACATCCTCCCTGAGGCCACCCCGCGGGCATCCTTGGCAAGGCTCTCACACACCCTGCCTGCAGGCCTCCAGATGTTCAGCCCACGATTTGCCAAGCAACAGCCAGAGTTGTGCAGCTCTGCACAGCTGAGTGCTGTGCTGCTGTCCCCTCCCTGCCCTATCACCACACATCCTGACTTCAGCTCTCACTCAGGTGAGGTTCCAGCTTGGTGCTGGATTCATTTCTGAAGCAGAACCAGTGCTGTGCCTGCTTCAGGAGCTGTTTCCTGTCTCTCACACTGAGGAGAGGAATGGCCAAAAGCCCCCCACCAGAAGGCTGTCCCCCAGAGCAGAGCAGCCATGGCAGTGTGGCTGGAGAGCTGCTGCTGTGTGAGCAGCCCTGGGCCCCTGCACCCTTAGCAGAGGTTACCTGGTCCAGCAGCCCCACGAGCAGCACCGGCAGGCTGGAGTACAGCACGTTGTACAGCGTAATGAACCAGTCCTCGTAGGCTGTCTGCAGCACAGCAGGGGTGGGGAGTTAAGGGCTGCTCTGAGTGCAGCTTGGCCTTCCGCCCTGAGCACCCCTGCTTCCCCACAGCACTCCCCCAGGGCAGGCAGCACCCCAGCTCCAAGCTCTGACCAAGCCACCTTGGCCTGCGCTTGGCTGCCCCACTCCTTACAAGCCACCAGTGCCCCCTGTCCTGGGACGTCACCTGAGCTGAACCCCTCACAGTGTCAGTCTGCCGCACAGCTGCACTGCACACTGTGGAGAGCATCTGGCACAGGCCTGGGAGCCCAGCTCTGTCTCTTCTCTTTCTCCACAGCTTCCACACAGCAAGCAGCATTAGCCTCCAGCAGGCCTGCTTCTCTGGGCTACGGCCTGTACTTTGGCTGTGCCTCTCAGCTCTTGAAGGCCACTGAGCACTGTGAGCTGCAAGCACTGCCAGGCACAAGCAGCACACTTGTCCCCGAGCGGCTCAGCAGGCAGCCCCTGCAGCCACTGCTGCTGATGACCCTGGGTTCCCCTCGAGCCAAGCCGAGCCCTCGCCGCTCCGCACCGCCGCAGAGGGAGCCGTGCCCGTTCCTGGGCTCCTCACCTGGGCAGAGAAGCCGTTGAAGAAGGAGTACCAGACGTGGACCAGCGTGAAGGCAAAGTTCTTGTAGAAGAAGTATCTGAGGAACTTGCACATGCGGATGTAGGACCAGCGGCCGTGCACCAGCAGCAGCCTCTGCAGGTAGCGGAACTGCGCCAGGGAGTAGTCGCTGGACATGACAGCCTGCATCCCCTCCTGGCCGCTGATGCCAACCCCGATGTGGGCAGCTGAGGCAACGACAGACGCCAGCCCGTCGGGCAGGGCAGCCGCAGCGCCCGGGGCGAGCCGCTCAGGCCCCCCTGCCCCACTGCGCTCCTGCAGCCAGCACGCAGGCTGCTCAGGGCCGACAGCAGTGCCCCAGCCCTGCCCTGCCCTGCGCAGCTCACAGCTCTGCCGCCCCAGGGATGCTCTCTGAGCTTGTTCCAGCAGAGTGGCTGCTGGGAGGCTTGAGCAAGGGAGCACTAAGCAGTGAGACAGAGCAAGCAAGCCCTGAAGCAGCTGGCCAGGCAGCTTAGAGGGACATTTGTAACACAAACCAGTTCCCAGGAGCTTCCTTCTCAGGAGCATTTCTGCTCTTCTTACAGCACAGGATGGCTGATGCCTCAAGCAAGGGGAGCTGAGCTCTTGCTTTGCTCTAAATTACACTGCTGCAGCCCACCAGATGCTAACAGATGTGATCCCAGCCCCTGTTCAGGGATGCCTACAGAAGCTGCAACAGCCAGCAAAGGCCACTATCCATTTGCTAAAGGGCATCCTCAGAGGGGAGAGCAGAGGCAGGGGGCCAGCAGAGCCCACGGGTGCTGTGGGCAGCTGCAAGAGCAGCAGAGGCTCCTGCGCAGGGAGCGGCAGCAGGGGGCCCGGAGGTGGAAGCGCCGGGGCTGCCTTACTCTTGATCATGCTGACGTCATTGGCGCCGTCCCCGATGGCCAGAGTGACTGCCTTCTTGTACCTCTGCACCAGCTCCACCACCAGGGCCTTCTGCTTGGGCGTCACACGGCAGCAGATCACCGCCCGGCACTCGCAGGCCAGCTCCACGAAGTTCCTCTGCCGCTGCTCCTTCTGCACCTCCGCCCTCCGCCTCTTCTCCTGCTGCTTCTGCTTCTCCTCTGCTGGCCCGGGGAACTTCAGCTTCAGCTTCTTCCTCCTCTTCTTCTTCTCCAGCAGGATTTCGTTCTGCAGGACACACACAGGGCCCCTTCCCCACTGCACCACCCCCAGTGGCTGGCCCAGCACTGCCTGCACCGCAGCTGCCCTCAGCCCCGGCCCAGCACTCGGAGTGCTCCTGCAGAGGAGGCTGCAAGAGCTCCAGGAGCACAGGCTGGATGTCCTCGCTGGCACTACCAAAAGCACAGTGCTCTTAGAGCTCCGAGGAACACTTCCCTCGCCTGAAGGAAGGCACCCTGCTACTGAAGCTGCCCTCTCCTACCTGCTGTCCCCCAAAGGAAGCACCACCATGCCCACGTGGAGGTGTCCTGCAAACACTCAGGTTAGCTCTGGGGCAGTCTGGCTGGGGCAGGGGTAGTGGAGACCTGCAAGGGTAGCTGCTGCTCACCCCAGCCTGCTCCCTACACCTCGCCACACACAGATGTGCACTGCTTTGTCCCAGACACTGAAACCTGCCAGAGGGTCCTGAGCTGCTGGCTGGACTTTCTCCTGCCCAGCTGCCTGCAGGAGCAGCCTGCCAGCAGGATGTGTAATTGTCAGGGCACTCCGGCGCCACCTCCCTGCGTTCTGAGCTGCTGAGAGCATTGCACTGCAGGGCTGAGCAGCAGAGCTGTCCCCTTCCTGCCCCATGGCTCCCAGCTCATTTCCAACAGGCTTTCTGTGCTGCACTGAGGCTGTGCATCCTGTAGGGCTGCCTCTCCTCTCCTGCTCTTTGTTGGCTTTTTCTTTTCCATTAGAGCAGCATCCCCATGAAGAGGAAATGCCCTGGAAATCAGACCATACTTGGGCAGCTAGCAGGGGATCTGAAAGGCCCAAGACACCCTGACCTAATTGCAAGCTATTTTCAGCCCTCACAGCCCAAAATACTTCTGACATCAACACCCAACACAGGAGTTCAGGCAGGGGAACAATGGCCAAAGGATGTTCAGTTTGGTTCGGCAAAGCAGCCAGGTGAGCAGTCCTGTGAGGGTGCCTGGGTGGTACCCCCAAACCCTCCATCACACAGAGGAACACCTCCTGCACCTACCAGCCAGGAGCCAGTGATGATCAGAGCTCGATCTTTGCTACCCTGGAAGAAGGGCTCCTTCATCCTGAGAGAGGAAGGTGCACCTGAGCCAGCTCTGTTCCTCTGGTTTTCCAGCCTGGTTTGCAGCAGTGCACTGCAAAGAGAGGTGGAGGCTGTTACAGAGCTGTTGAGGCTCAGCCTGAGCCAGCTCAGCCCCAGCAGGCAGCAATGCAGGGGTGCTGCAAGGGCTTGGTGCTTGTGTGCAAGGCGATGCCTAAGCAGGCTGCAGCAGCACTGAAGAAAGGATCACAGTGGTCTGTACATCAGCAAAAAATGGGAAAACCAGTCAGGAACTGCTGGGGCTTCCCAGTTCTTCTCCCAGTCCCAGTCTGAACACCCTGGGACCCTCGGTGTTCCCACAGCACAGGATCTGCAGGAGCACAGGACAGGGTGAAGGAACAGCTGAGGTAATGCTGGAGCTCAGGGACAGGCAGTGAGGGCAAAACTTGGCAGCTGCTCAAGAGCTGACTGGGGAGAGGCCTCCTCAGCCCACTCTACACTCTCTGAACACCAGGGTAGATTTCATGTCAACATTAACCTCCTGCAAGCAGGATCTCACCATGCTTACCCACAGTTAAAAGGCTGCCTTGTAGGCCTCTGGGTCAGCAAGCAGCAGAACAAAGCACTGCCAAGCAGAGCTGAGGAGGCAGGATGGATAAACCAACCTCAGTGCTGGGGTGCTCTCAGACTGGCACCTTTCTAGTTCCCCCACAAGAAAGCCTTTCTGCTTTTCACTTGCCTGGTGTCTTCTCCATAGCAGATGGCTGTTTCCTCAGTGAGGAGCTCACAAGCAAAGCCAATGTTTTCAGCAGTTTCTACAGTGACACACAAGGGCACAGCCTGGGTGAAGCTCTGCAGGCTGCAGGAGCCCCTGCACTCCTGTGGGCTTTATCTGCAGCCTGTGCTTGTCCCAGTCCATATCCTGGCCTTCCCCCTGGCCTGGCTGGAGCAAACCCACCTTTTTTGTCCCCAGTCAGCACCCAGATTTTGATGTCTGCCTTTGACAGCCTGGAAATGGTTTCTGGAACCCCATCCTGTAGCTTGTCTTCAATAGCAGTGGCACCGAGCAGCTGGCAGAGATGCGACACACAGGGGTTAGCAGGGCAAACAGGGCTGGGAGCCAACTGTCCTGGGCTTGTCCTCAGGCTGTGGAGCAGCTCCAGCCAGGAACTGAGTGAAGAGCAACTGCAGAGCAGTGCCCACACCGCAGCACAGGCACTGGAATACAGTTCCCTTACCCTGTTGCCATCTGGCCAGTGGAACCCTGCACAGCCCTGACTGCAAACACCGCAGCAAAGCAGGCTGACTGCACAGGACCTGCTCCTCACCCAAACCAAGCTCTGGGCACTGAGAGCTGCACTTACAATCAAGTCCTTCTCTATCTCCTCATACACTTGGTCCAGGGCCTCGTCACGGTTAGAGTTTGCTATGCTGGCCTCCAGAAACTTCTTATTCCAGGCTTCAAACTCCCCTGGCTGATGTCCCTGTAGCACAGGCAGAGTGTCCTCAGGGTTTCACTTGCAAAGATCTGCCAAACAAGAACAGAGAGCTCAGGTCACAGTCTGCCCCCGCCATCAGTGCTGGCTGCTCCAGGGCTGCCCACAGGCCAGCTGGAGCTGAGAGGGAGTCTGACAGAGGCTGGGACAGGGCAGTGGGGAGGTCTGAGCCCCGGCAGCAGGCACACAGCACTCAATGTCACTTCTCCTCAGCAGGCAGAGGGCATCCTGTAGAGCAGGCAGGGCAGCCAGGGAGACCTCGTGGGCCCAGCTCTGGGGCTGCCTTTGTTTCCTCAGCTTAGGACAGGAGTGAGTGGGAGGAGGTCAGGGGGAGCAGGGAACCGGTGCTGGAAGTCCAAACCTACATCCAGGGCTTCCTCCGTGGCCTGCCTCTGGGGGTTGCAGGGGTGCAGCCGCTCGTAGATCACCGTGTCAGCCCCCTTGCAGTACAGCCTGATGCTTCCATCTGCCCCTCTCACTGTGGGTCACAAGAGTAGAGGGCACAGGTTGGGATGGCATGGCTGCAGCTCAGGGCCTGCAGTGTCCTGCTCCTAAGTACTGCAGCTGGGAGACTGAGGATCTTCCTGCCCATCCCTAACATGGTTCAGTGAAGGGCCCTGGTGCTCAGGGGCAGTTGCTGCTCTCCTTCCCAGCAGGAGAGGCTCCTGCAGCTCCCAGGGACCATGCTCTGGGCACAGCTCACCGATGACGGACATGCGCTTCCTGTCGCTGGTGAAGTCCAGCATGGCCAGCACAGGGTAAGTCCTCTCCAGCCCCAGCTCGCTGATGGTGATGCTGTTCTGGGTCCGGGACAGGAACACGTACCCGAAGTTCCTGGCTGCTGTCACCAGGGCCCCCTCGTCTGGGGAGGCTGCCTGGTAAGTGAGCTGGCCTGTGTCTGAGAGCCAAGAGGGGGAGTCAGGGTGGGATGGGCGCGCCAGGGGCACCACCGAAGCGTTCACACCCGCTCCTCAGAGGCACGAAGCCTTCCTGGAGGGGGTCTGGTGCAGTGCTGCAGCATACAGCAGCTGTGCAGAGGAGAGGGCCGAGGGACCCCTCCTCTTTGTGCCATGTACCCTCCCCATGGCATGAGCCATTGAACCCTCCCTCCAGCTGCCAAAGCGGATCCCAGCAGTGCCAGTGCCAGCGGGGTGTGCCTAAGAATTTGAGGCTTTAAGGATGCATCTGAACCAGGAAGAGCCATGTCAGGACACACAAGGGCTCTGCACAGCAGGCTCCTTGCTCCTGTGTTCTTTCAGGGCGCACTGCCCCAGTGCCACTGTCCTATAGCCAGCCTCCTTCCCCAGAGGGCTGCTGAGGGCCAAGCAGCACCTCTGGCTCTTGCTTCCCCTCCCAGAGCAGCCTGACACTGCTCCCTGAGGGCTGTGCCCTGCTCTGGGACCTCTGCCTGCCCTTGCACAAGCACACACTCACCATTACAGGTGTCAACCATGACTGTGTGGCAGATGGCCAGCAGGAAGAAGAACTGGTGAATCTCTGGCTCCTTCCTGGACCTGATCTGCTCTATCAGGTAGTGATCATAGAAGAGGAACTTCCCATCTGCATACTTGTTCCAGCTGAAGTCCACTGGCTGCTCAGAAAGCAGAGAGGGAGTTGTATCTCCTCTGCTCGGTGCCTGCCTGCATCTACTCTGCAGGGGCTCCACAGGCTGGGGACTGCAGGTGGCACCGACCTACCTCTGGGTGGCTCTGCGGCTGCCCTGCTCTGTCCCGGCTGTCTCCTGCAACACAGGCACCAGCACTGAGGGCACAGGGCAGCACAGCAAGAGGTCCTTCTAACACGTCCCCGGGTGAGACCTGCACAGAACATCTGCCCCTGAACAGCTTGGGCCTAAGCAAAGCAAACTCACTGCCAGCTGCACTGCCTTCTGCCAACCCTCCATCCCGACTGCTGCCGGCAGCTTTCCGCTCCGGTCCCTCACTTCCGCTTTGTAAAGGGAAAGCGCCACAGCTGCTTTGAGTGGAGCCCCACTCAGTGCCAGGGCCGAGTCAGACCTACAGAGCTGTTTCTGTCAGAAAAGCCCTTCAGGATCACCGAGTCCAAGTGTTCTCTAACTGCCACAGCCCCCTAAGAGCTTGCAAACACTTCCAGCCACAGCGATTCCACCACCTCCCCCCGGCAGCCTGTGCCAGTCTGAGCCCGCTCGGTGAAGAGGATTTCTCTCCTGTCTAACCTCAACCTCCCCTGGCACAACCTGAGGCTCTCTCCTCTCACCCTATCCCTTGTTCCTGGGGAGAAGAGCCCAAGCCCGCCCGGCCCCAGCCTCCCCCATGGGAGCTGAGCTACCTCGGGCAGCCCGCGGCAGGCCCCGCAGGGCGCAGCTGTGAGCGGCCGTGCCGCCGCCGCCGTACCGTAGGTGCGCCCCTGGATGCAGCACTTGTTGAAGCTCATGACGTTCTGGGTCAGCGTGCCAGTCTTGTCCGAGAAGATGTAGCGGATCTGCCCCAGCTGCTCGTTCAGCGTGGTGGTCCTGGCCTTGGCGGCGCCGGCCCGCCCGGGGCAGTACATCTGCAGGTCCCAGTTGATGAAGCAGCTCTGGCCCCAGCGGATCACCTCCACGCTGCGGGGAGAGGGGGGGATCAGGCGCCCGCCCGCCGCCCCGCTTGGCCCCGCGCCGCCGGGAGGCTGCCCCCGCAATCCGTGCCGGCTGCCCCCGCAATCCGTGCCGGCTGCCCCCGCCCCCGCCCCCCCGCCCGGCTCGGGGCTGGCACCTACCTGACGTAGAGGGAGATGGGCACCATGGTGTTGAGCACGATCAGGTAGCCCCAGAAGGTGAGGAAGCCGCGGTAGGGAGGGCTGCGGTCCTGCGCGTCATACAGGTACCAGGAGGCGTTGCCCACCTGCTGCTCCCAGTAGGTGTGACCGATGGCCAGCCCGGCAGACAGCAGGATCAGCACCACGAAGATCTGCAGTGCACACAGCGCCCTCAGCTGGGCCCCAGGAACCCTGCCCCACGCCAGGGCTCAGACACCCTGGCCTGAACTGCTCCCCCCGAGTGTGGCTTGGTGCCCTTGCATCCGTTGAAGGAGGCAGCGACGTGGAGTGTGAAGGTGCTGGCAGCAGGGGCACAGCCTCAGCCCTGCTGAGATGAGCACCTCCTCTGCCAGCAGGCCAGCTCCTCTCTGCTCTCCCCACCCCAGGGCAGCACACTCAGGGGTGCAGGGCAGCAGGCATTCCTCACTCACTGCCCACGCAGGGGCTGACCAAGGACAAGCACCACAGGAACAGAGCTCTGCCCCCCCCCCTGTCCTCAACCCCTGCCCACCAGCTGAGCACGGAGGAGCAGAGGCAGCTTCCTGCAGCAGCAGGTCTGAAGCACTTCTCTGCACACACAGCCTACCCTGCCCTGCAGTTGAGGGGCACAGACGCCACCCACAGGGGGAGGCCACTCTGGCTTCCCTCCCAGTGCATCCCAGCTCCTCATGGAGTGGAGACGAGCTCGGGAGCATCAGAACCCAGCTTCTCAGCCTTGCCTTCCCACTGCTCCCTGACAGCCAGCTCCACCAGCTGAGGTGGAAGCCAGCAGGCTTACAGTGTAGACCATGTAGTTCATGAGGGAGTCGATTTTGGTCCTTTTAAACCTGGTCTTGCCACTGTTCTTCATGATCTTTGTGTCAGCCCCTGGAAACAAGCACAGCAAAGATGCCAGGGGCACTGCTGGGCACGGTGTGAGCCGGCCACCCGCCCAGGCCACAGCTACCTGCAAATATCACCATCCCATGGCAGAAGTCTGTGTTCCTGATCCTGCAGCCACGCAGCAGCACCTTGTCAGCATCCAGTGGGTAGCTCCTGTGCCTCCACACCAGCGTGCCTGCAAACTTATCCAGCCGGTTGTTGGGCTCCTCACACTCCACCAGCCCTGCAACCCGCAGGGGAGAACGGGGCTGAAGCACAGCAGGCAACAGGAACACACTGAGGGTACTCACTGCAGGAGACCCGCACATAAGGCCTCACCCTGCCCCTTGCAGCACAGTCTCATGGTGTGACTTCCTTGTGCTGCCCCACAGCAAAGCCAGGAAGCCACCAGGGGCACTGCCGGCAGTGCTCCCACCCCCCACCAGGCTCTGCCTGGGCAGCAACCCTGAGAGCAGAGCTGCACCCACCATCGAAGTCTGCCAGGGCAGCCTCGTCCTGAAGGAGTCTGTGTGTCACCTCGAGGGCCATCTTGAACTTCAGGTTGGTCTCCCTGTGAAGCAAGGGCGGAGTGGTGAGTCTGTGGAACACGAGGGGCCGGGCAGGAACCACAGGAACCGAAGCAAATCAGGGAGGCAGAAGAGGAGGAGGAAGCCTCTCCTCTGGGACCACCCCCGAGCCCCTGGAGAGCAGTGACAGCTCCCTCTCCAGGCGCTTCCTGTGTCCTGTTCTGCAGCGCTTCAGACAAGCCTGTGGCACTCCTCTGGCCCCCCGCCCCCTCCAGCGGGTGGGAAGGGGCAGTCAGCCTGGAGAGGGCTGTGTAGCTGAGGGGGAGCCCCGCAGCCTGCGGCTCGAGCGCCCGGCCAGAGCCTTACCCGTCGAGCTCAGCCGTCTCCACGTAGCACAGGCTGTTGGGCTCCGAGCTGGAGAGCAGCAGTACATCAGCCTGCAAACACAGGTGGGCAGGGGTCACACAGCGCCCCCCGTGCCAGCCAGCACTCAGCTCTGCAGCACTCACAGGAACAGAAGTGTTCTTCCTCAGGCGGATGACATCCCCAACCTGGACATCTTTCCACTTGGTGGCCCTGAACCTGGGAGCAGGAGAGTTCAGTGGTGATTGACCTACACCGCTCTGCACCCCAGGAATGCTGACCCCTTGGCCCTTCCTCAGCACACCAGCATCCCACTCAGGCAGGGCAGCCTCGTCCTCTGGGGAGCTGCAGCTTAGCCAAGGGGCTCTCACTTAGAGCTCTGTCAGCCTGCCTCTTCTCTGCCCCCTTCGCCCACACCTGAATTTCCATCCTGCTCTCAGCAGATCTGGTGCCACAGAACTAAGCTAAATCACTCCTTTGAGCAGCTCTCTTCCCATTAGGTTTCCAGAGGGATGATGGGGAAGGAAAAGCTGAACCTCCTCTATCAAGGCCACCCCCTGCCCCAAGCCCCCAGCACAGACCTGCCATCCCTGATGACCTCACACCTCCTGTTGTTCACCTCCCTGTCCATCCTGTGGCGAGCCTGGAAGCAGAGCAGAGAATGCAGCCCTGCTGCGCAGCCCAGGGCAAGGGCCAGCCCCCTGCCCCCTCCCACGCTGCCCAAGCAGGGCTCTTACAATGTCATCCACCAGGTCTTTGACTGCAGTTATGCCCAGCACCAGGAGCAGGGGCACCAGTGTGGTGTACCATGCCAGGGTGGATATCTGGGGAATGGACTGCAAAAGACAAAGCCAATCAGTCCAGCGCGGGGTGACCAGCCAAGCTCAGCCAGGGGCATTCCAGACTGTCCTGGTTACAACACAAGAAAGACCCCCAGCACCTCAGGGAGAGGAGCTTAAGCCAGGTTGTGAAGAGGAACAAGACCCTCAGGGTCCCTTGAGCTGCTCTGCTTCAGCACCAGCTGCTCCCCTGATTCCTGAGTGGAGCTTAGGGCTTTGCAGAGTGCAAGAAGCCTCCTTCCTCATGAAATCCAAGGGCTCTGCAGCCAGGGCAGGCCCAGAGCTCAGGCAGTGCCCTGCAGTTTCCTGCCAGCACAGGGCTGAGCTGTGCCCCAGGAGCCCCTCAGCTGAGAGAGCAACACCTAGACTCCTGCAGGCAGTTTGGCTCAGTCCTTACCTGCAGGATGAGAAGCACCAAGAAGTAGAAGTTGGCTGCTCGCTTGAACTGCTCAAAGAGGTTCAGGGGCAGGAAAGTGATGGGGTTGTACTTGTAGGTCTTGATGGCATTGCCCTGGGGAGGGAACCCAGGGTTAGGGACAGCAAGCAGAGGAATCAGCTGTGTCCTTTATCACAGCCAGGGGATTCAGCGGCCAGACGTGCCCAGCAGTCCGGCTTTAAGCCTGTCCCAGTCTTGCCCCATCAGGATATTGCTTAATACTGCACTGAGACCTCTCACATGCAAAATTACACCTCTGGGGACACCTGCAAGAGCCAGAGCTGAGCAGACAACACCTGGAATTTGGCCTGAGGACACCTGGCTCCCACTTCTCTTAGAGGAGGCCTCTCGTGATGGCCCAAACCCAGAGCCAGGGACACTGCCCTGCCTCTGCTGGAAGCACAAGGGCCAGAGGCTTTGACCCTGCTCACCAGCGGGGCAAAGGCCTTTCTGAGGCTGAGCAGTGCTCAGGCAGGTGCTGCCCCCAAGGCCACTTACTGCATACTTGCTCCTCTTGAAGCACAGGAACACTGGCCTCTGGAACTGGGGCTGCTCGTGGAAGCGCCGGTCGTTGGCTTTCACTTGCCAGCTGCAGTCTGCAAGGGAGCAGGCAGCAGGGCTCAGCACTGACTGCTGGGGCCAGGGGGGACAAACTGGCTGGCCTCAGCTCTGCTGGCCTCAGCTCTGCTCTCAAATGCCACCTCTCAAAGGTGCTCTCAGCTCAGACAGGGCTGGTACCTGCTTTAGCACAGCAGCCACTGGCAGTGCCTCACCTCTGGCACAGCATCCAGGCTCCCTAAGGAGAAGTCCTGCAGAGGCCTTGCTAGCAAAGCAGCCACCCCCTCCTTAGAGCCCTTCTCAGCCATCTATGTCCTGCAAAGTCCATCCTTCAATGGAGTTCCTCTGGGATGTGCACAGCTGGAAGCTCTTTTCCATGCCCCTCTTTCCCTCCATGATCCCTCTCCTGCCCTCCCTCCTGTAGCACCACCACCCCCACTAATGCTGCTGCCCACGCCCAGCAGGGCAGGCTGTGCCCACACCAGTGACTGCCCCAGCCAGTTCTGTTGCCACTCAGAGAGCTCTGGGAGGCTGAGGCTGTGTGCTGGCAGGCTCCTGACTCACCAGGCAGCTCTCTGCCATATCCCCTGCTCTCCAGCCTGCACTAATTTGCCCTTAATGGGTGCTCCTTGGTGGCAGGGATTCCAGCACCTAGGCTGCTGAGCAGGGTGAAACTCCCTGAGGCAGGGGTGAGGAAGCAGGTGCCAAGTGCTGCTGGGCTGCTCCCAGGCCACACTAAGGTAAGGCACATCTGATAAGGTTCATCTGGGCTCCACAGCTCAGAGCCTTTCCACTTCCCTCCACACACAAAGAAGTTCTCCTGGCACGTGTGGGAGCCGTGCTGTGCACAGCCCTCCCTGGCTGCAGGCTGAGAGCAGGCCAGAGCAGCACTCTGCTGCTGTGGCACTGCCAGGTCTGGTTGCACAGCTGCAAACACCCAGCAGGAGGAGGGCACACGCTGGGCACTCTGCTGGCTGCCACCTCAGCACCACCTCAGCGCTCCAGCCACACTGCCCCACATGCAGCTCCCCAGAGGGCCAGCTTTGGGGTAAGACATAACTGAAGAGCAGGAGGTGAGCAAGGTGCTAATGACAGGCCTGGAGAAAACTCACACATGCCTCCAGAACACTTCCTCACCACAGTCACCACAGCTCTGGGGGCTGACCAAACCTCAGCAGCCCAGCGGAAAACTGACAAGCTGGGTCTTAAGGGAGAGCTGCAGGAGGGAAGCTCCCCCAGATCCCTCTGAAATGCTCCCAGGTGGCAGTCACCCCTCAGACCCGGGCAGCAGTCCCTCTAAAGGGACACCGAGGGGCAGCAGCCTTCCTTGAGGGGCACAAGAGGAAGGAGAGTGATGTTTCTGTAGCACCATCTAGGAACAGAATCAGCTGCTGCACAGGCAGCAAGTCCCACAGAGCCTGCAGCTGATGCCAGCAGTTATCTATGACTGAGGAGAAGCAGGCAAAGAGAGGTTGAGCAAACAACAAACCCCCCAAGGGTCTAAAGAGGAAACACAAATCTGACCTGGTTTGTCAACTGCTCACAAACTCCAGGGCCAGAGTGCAGGCCTGCTGAGCAGCAGGGCAGCATCTCCTACCTCCTGACAGCTTCAGGCTCAGAGGAGTTCTGCCAGAGTCACAGCTCTGGGCCATGCCTTGGTTAGAAGCTCAGGTGCAGGCAGCAGGGACTTGTGGTTGCACTGAGCAGCAGCAGCTTTCCAGGGCAGAGCCCAAGTGCAGCCCCCTGCTTTTAGACTGCAGGATAAGAAAAGGCAAGGAACCCTCCAGAGAAGACACTGCAGGGGCAGGAGGCCCTGCTTTAGTTTGGTTTCTCAGAGATGGTGCTCAGTGTCTGTGAAAGAAAGCACCTGGGGAAAAAGAGAGGAGCAGGGGGAGGCAGCAGCAGCCATGGTGGGCGGGGAGAATCCCACGCTGAGGGGAGGCTTTAGGCCACAGACTGTCACCTGATGGAAGCCCCAGACCTGAACGCTTCCTAGGTGGCTGTGAAATGGAAACATGCCACGGGTGGTGACACAGGGAGAGGTCAGCAGCTGCTCCTGTTGCTACACAGGCAGAAAGAACTTGCCTTGCAACATGGAAAAAGGAATGCAGGGGAGCTGGAGACCGTCCTTGGAGAGAGGCCAAGAACAGGCATGTCTAAGACAGGCTGGCAGCAGGTACAGGCTGCACTTGGGGCTCTCTGGCCTCCACTCAGCTTTCTGTGCTCTGCAGACACTGCACATGAAGGCAGCAGGAGGCTGTGAGCGAGCACCAAAGCTGAGGCCTGGGCTGTGCAAGGCTGCCTGCACTTCTGCCAACCACAGCTTATGCTGCCTCAAGGCTCCAGCTGCAGGGCAGAGAGTGCTTGGAGCTGTGCTGCAGCATTCGCAGGGCCCAGGCAGGGCCCAGGCAGGGCCTGCCCCACCGCGCAGACCATCCCCGTGAGGCGAGGCGCCGCGGCACCCGACCCCGGCTGCAGCCGGCACGAAGCTGCCTTTCCTTCCCCTGCCACCGCCTGCCCTCCAGGCTCACGGCAGCCAGCCTAGCCCCTAGGCCAGGAGGGAGCCCCCGGGCCGCTCACCTCTGCGCGGCGCCCGGCCGCCCCCTGGGCGAGGCGCTGCCCCGGCGCGGCCGCGGGCTGCCTGCTCTCCAGCTCCTCCTCCGTCTCGTCGTCGCTGTAGGGCATCTCCTCGTCGTTGGGCTGCGAGTCCTCATCCAGGGTGGTCTCCGAGTCCCTTTCGGTGATCATGCTGCCGGCGACCTGCGGGCGTCCCACAGCAGGAGCAGCTGAGCGGGGGCCTCGTCCCCTCCCGCCGCTCTGCCGGCGCCGGCCCCGAGCCCTGCCCGGGAGCGGCTGCCCCGCAGCAGCCCAGGCCAAGGCGAGGAGCAGCTGTGGGTGGCAAGCCCTGCACCGCTGCTCTGCTCTGCTGAGCCCACTCCTTGGCGTCCATTGGGGCTGCTCTGTGATCACAGCAGCAGCAGGCAGCTGAAGCTGGGGCAGGTGTGCCCATCTCTGCCCGCAGCTCTCCAGCGGCACACTGACCCTCGGGCCCCAGCACCTTCTCTCCCAGCCTGGCATCTCTGCTCTCCAGGAGGTTGATTTAAACTTGAAGAGCTTCCAGCCTGCTCCAGACCATCCCCTCAGCTCAGGCTCTCTGCTGCACAGTTCCACTGCCTGCCATCCTTGAGCCCTCCCCAAACAACACCTGCCAGCAAGCACCTGGGGCACCCCGAGCACCACCTCCCAGGGGCCAGCCAGTGTCCTGCTGGGCGCCCTGGCACTTGCACAACTGCCCTGGCAGCAGGGCTGGGGCCGCCGAGGAGCACACCCTGTCCCTTCCCAGCCAGGCCGTGCTGCAGCTTAAGCTGCTTGCACTTGTCCACAGCTCCAGGACGCTGTGGTTTAATTCTCCACTGCGGGCTCCTCCAGATCTTCCTCTGCTGCCCATCCTCTCCTGCACTGCCAGGCAATCTGCCAGGGCTGCCTGGCCCGTGGGAGGCCCCAGGTTGTGCTGAGGCTTCAGCAGCTGCTGCTGGATTTGAGGCTGTTCTCTCAGCCCCAGGAAGCTGAGCCAGCAGCAGGGCTGATGCAGGGGAGGGAAGGTGAGGAGCAGAGCTGTGTTTACCGAGAGGGCACAGAACTCAGGTGCACATTCCACAGCCTTTGCTCACTCTGCCAGCTTTCTGCCTGCTCCTGCCTCGGGGCAAGCCCAGCTCATTTGGAACCACTTACACACTGACTGCATCTGTTTGATGGCAGCAAAAAGCACCACGGCAATAACCCTGCTCCATGGGCTCCTCTAGAGAGAGGCTGCAGTTAGCTCGGGTCACAGGGAGCACCCTGAGGGGCCCAAAGCTACAGATCCGTGTAGGACACGGCAGGGGCACGGGGAGAGGAGCAGAGTGCTGCTGGGTTTGCTGTCTGTGCTGGTGTGGGTGTGAGAGGCCACGACACGGAGCAGCAGCAGGCTGGCAGTGGCACACCTGCCAGCCACCAGCCCCTCACCAGCACAGATCTCGCTCTGCTGCAGTGCTGGGCAGGGCAGCTCCTCAGCTCGGGCCTCAGACTGCTGGCTCAGGACACAGCCCTGGCAGTGCTTTAAGCAAGAGTCATAAACCAACTCAGACGGGACAAAAAGCAGCCCAGGGAGCCCCTTCAGCACTACTGGAGGTCTCTGGAGCTAAAACAGGACCGAAAGGCTATCCCCAGGCATCTCAGAGATGTTTAACTGTGTGCTTCTAGCAGCAGACACATGGGAAGCCTGCTCCTCGGGTAGCCTGGGGCCACCCTCTCTGTCCTCCCTTCAGGCAGACTGGAAGAGCCATCACCACATCTTCAAACCCAAACAAGCTGAGCCCAGGCCCCTGCAGGCAGCCCTTCTGGCACCCCCTGCCCATCCACCACCAGCAGCCCCCAGCCACGGAGCTGTGAAAAGGAAGCATTTCTGCCACTCCCTCAGGGAGTTCCCTGAGCTCCCCAGAGAACACCGACGTGCTGCTCAGTAAAGCCTGGCTTGGAAAGCTCCATCCACAGCCAGCACTCAGAGCTCCAGCAACCAGCTCCTCAAACGCTACTTCCTTCCCTTCCTGGCAGGAAGTGTTCAAGAGGAATAGCGGGAAAAGAATCCTTTGGGAATTCCTCCACCCAGGCAGCACTTCCTTGCCTCCAGCAGGCAGTCCTCAGGCAGCAGGATATTGCATTTCTGCTCTGCTGCAGCCACGCTCCTGAGCACCGTCCCTCATGAAAAATGCATCCACCTGCAACAGGAGCTCCGGCTCCAAGGGGCAGACAGAGCCACAGCTGCTGCCCAGACAGAGCAGGCAGGGCCCAGAGCTGAGAAGAAACTGCCCTGGTACCAAGTGCTGGGCTGGCAGCTGCCAGCCGACCTTAGGATGTCTAAGGAAGAACAAGAGCAGGTAGTTGAAGTGCCATGGATCAGCACAACCGGGCCAAGGAAACAACCTCCCTGCAGGCCCTGGCTGAGTCAGAGCCCAGCAGCTCCACCTCAGCCAGGACAGCCTGAGTCAGGCAGGCTTTCCTGAAAGCAGCCTGGCCAAAGCCAGAGCATCAGCTATCAAAGCCAGGAAGGAAGCAGACTGCTGGCCCTGCACACCTTCCTTCTTGCACTGTGACCTGGGAGAGAGGTGCCAGCTGGAGCTGCCAGCACGTGCCTGGTACCAGGTGACTCAGGGCTCCCACCCGAGGAGGTAAAAATGCCAGTGCCAAACCCAGGTGCAGACAAATGCTGCTGGTGAGGCAGGGCACCTGCAGAGCCCAAGGCACCAGTCTGGGCCACTCAGCACAGCGGAGACACCAAAGGCTCAGGCAGTGCTCCTGGAGCCTCAGGCTGGCCCTGCAAGGGAGAGAGCCCCAGGGAAGCTGTTTGGGAAGCAGCAGCTCTCCCGTGCCTCAGCCTGGCTCCATCCCCTGCTGCTCAGCCAGCCCTGAGCTCTGGACATTTCAGACTCACCACAGTGCCTCAGCTCCCAGAGAGCCTGCACGGGAGAGGGCCCCGAGAGCAATGGGTGACTGCCCCCAGGGCAGAGCCTGCTGCAGGCTGGATGGCAGCCACAGGGGTTAGCACCTTGGTGCCTCACTCCAGGCTTCAGCACTGTGCTGCTTGACTCCTCCACAGCTGGGGTCAGAAGGGTGCAGGATGAGGATGCTGGAGAAACAGACGCTTCCCAGCGTACCAACCAAGTGCTCTGGCAGCATGATGGAGTGAGGCTGCCGTGCCAGGAGAGCAGCCTTGGCACAGCACAGCCTTGGCACAGCACAGCCTTGGCACAGCACAGCCTTGGCACAGCAGGCAGCATCTGCTCCAGCTCGTGCTGCAGGCAGGGCACGCACACAGAGCCCAGGGCAGCCCCGCACCCAGAAGGTGTTTGCAGAGGGGTTCAGCTGCACTTCCTAGCCATGAGCCCAGGCACTCGCTGCACTCACTGCTTCCAGCTGCGAGGGAGCTCCCTGGGTGCCTCATTTAGCACAGGGCCCAGCCCAGGCTCCTGCTGAAGGCAGCACTACCATTAAACTGGTGGCCAAGGTGTCCTCAGCAGGACAGCTGCCTACTGCCACGTGGGAACAGGAGTGTGCAGGGTGCCAGGGCAGAATCCCTCACTGGGAGCCAACAGGACTCTGCACAGGGAAGAGATTAGCTGGCACACAAGGAAGAGATTAGCTGCTCACCAAGAAGGCAACAGAGGCCAGCCATGGCACAGCCCCACAGCCTGCAGCCCAGGCTGCCAGAGGGGAGCAGGGGTGGCTGAGGAAGGGCATCTGTGGAAGCACAGCAGGGATAATCTGAGCCATTATCTGCCCAGGAATCATCATTACAGATAAGCAGAGCCTCCATCAGCTAAAGTCCAAGCCAGGACACATTCTCTTTTCAGCAGATAAGCGAGCTGGCAGCCTTTGCTCCAGATGTGAAGGGCTTTCAGCTTTCACATCTTGCAAAGAGCCCCTGGTGCCACCTCTCAAGGGCAGCCCTGCAGGACCAGAGCCAAAGAAGGGCTCTTGGGCATGGATGGGGCTGCAGACAGGTCCTGCCCTCCCTCACCGAGCCCGGCAGGCCCTTTGAACTGCCACAAGCAAAGGTCACTTCCTGCCGGCAAGCAGCAGATGGGGCAGTGCTGCACCCTTCCTGCCAGCACCCCAGAGCCACGCTGCAGACGCTGCCCCGGCCTGACCTTTACCCCAGGCGCCCCCGGCCCTCGCCTGGGGCACACCGAGCCCTGGGGCTGCTCAGGGACACTCCTCTGCATCCTGTAGCTGAGGCTCCATCTGGAACAGGGCAGCAGAAGGTTAGGTCTCGGCTGCCTCCACCCCGCGGGACTGTGCCCGTGCAACAACCACAGCAATCCTCTTCTAGGCCAACAGGGGAAGTAGCCTTGCCCTGCAGAGGTCTCTGAACAAGAGAGCTTCTGTCAGTCCTCCACAGCCTCTCGTGCTGCCTCCTCTCAGGCAGAAGCCCTTTAGAGGACGACCTGCTGCTTTCCTCTTTGCTCTCTGCTTCTTACCCTTCCCCCTCCTTTTTGCTCGTTTTACACCTCCTTATACACAGCCACGGGGCACTTGGATGGGAAAGCACCCAGCAGCTGCTGAAACTGTCCACCCCTGCTGTCAGAGATACATCTCTCACATGTGTAAGAGCACGGGGGGAAAGCTGTGCCCACACCAGACACATCACAGGGCACAGCACCCCCAGGGCAGGGCTGAGAGGACCATCGCTCTTCCAGAGGTCTCATGAGAGCCGTGTTCTCCACCCCTGCCAAGTGCAGGAACACAGAGAGGTTAAGTGATTTGCCCAGGGCCATAGGGCACGTCACAGACAGGGCTGGGGTTGGGTTTCAGAAGCTCCTGGCTAGTACCCTGCATTCAATTACACCTGCACAAAGCCTCTCATTTAACAGCGGCAAGATGAGGGGAGCATCAAACTCCCTCCGCAGCCAAACTCAATCACAGCCCTCCCCACGGCCAAGTGCAGGCAGCACCTCACAGGCAGGCCCAGTGTGTTCAAGAGAAAAGCCACAGCAGCAAAGCAGGTGAGAAAGAAGCTCCAGCTGAGAGGGCTTCAGCACAGAGCCAGCAAGGGGCTTTGGGAGGTCACCACCACAAACCACACAGCAAGGAGCTGGCACACGCACAAGCTGGCTCACAGGGGAGAGTGAAATGAAGACAACAGTTCATAAACCACTCAAAATAATCTGCAGAACACCTGCAAGCCAGCAAAGAGACAAACACAGGTGTGGGACAGACACAAAAGCAACCACACACGGATGTGAGCAGCGGGAACAGTGCTGCAGGAGCTGGCAAGGAGCAACACAAAACGACCCAATGCCACTTGACACATCAACCAGAGCTGGAAGAGAACAACAAACTTAAAACCCCAGAAGCAAGTAGAAAACTGTGAGCAAATCTGAGCCAGCACAGACCCTTCAGCAGGGAGCTGAACCCAAGGACTCTGGCAGCAGCTCCACAGGTAGGGACTGCAGGAGCACCAAGCTGACCTAAGTGCCAGTGAGCTGCCCAGGGCACTCCTGAGCCGTTCCATCCAGCCCCCAGAAGACAAAAGAGGCTACAGAAGCTCATTAGCAGAAGCTGGCTCTTGCCAGCAGCTCCCTGCCCAGCATGCCTCCTTCGGTTTCAAACTGCTGCTGCTGACATCCAAGCAGGGGTGAAACGGTCGTTAGCTGCTTCATTGAGCACGGCTCCAGCCAGGCTCTAAAGGGATGCTACTCAAGCTGCAGGCACAAGGCAGCAGGCAACAGGACTGAGACGCTGATTTGGGGGGGTTCAGAACTGCTTTCCACCTCCCAAGGGGGACTGACCTCACAGAGAGCTCTTCCAGCATTTTCTGCTGCAGAACACCGATGGTTCCTTAACACAGCAGTGACTGCTCTCAAGGCTCCACAAGCACTGCCTGATGAGCAACATCCCCCCCCCCCCGAGCTCTTTGCCTCATGTAGAGATAGGGAAGGGGAAAGGACAGAAACCGGCCAGGAGCAGAGCAAGCAGCCCAAGGCCACAGCAGCAGTCAGCAAAGCAAAGTTGCACCGAGTGCCAGAGCCCAGGGCCACAGCGAGCTGCAGCTGCTCCCCCGAGCCTTACCTCCAGCAAATGCTGCTGCTCTCCTCGGCCAGGGGCATAGGCTGGGCAGGCGCCGGGGAAGCCTGGATGTCACCCGACAGGCGTCTTTGGGCAGAACAGAAAGACAGGGTGAGCTGGGCACTGCCGAATCCAACAGGCACCGAGCTGGCAATTGCTAGACGGGCCAGCAGCCTGGCCAGAGCCGTGGCAGCCCACTCAGTGCCCCGCACCAGCGGCCCCTATCGTGCTGGGCAGGCAGGATGCAAGCAAAGGCCTCACCTGGCACTGCCCGCCCGGGCACAACCGCCCCGCCGTCCTCGGGAGGAGCATTCACTAGTTTAAATATTGATGGCAGCTGGACCTCCGGCCCAATAGGAACAGCGCTGCCCGGCCCCGGCCCCGGCCCCGGCCCGGCCCCGGCCGGACACAGCCCCCGTAGCCCCAGCCCCAGCCGCTGCCTTCGCACCCCGGGCCGCTCTAGGCCCCCTGCACCGCCTCACGGGGCAGCCAAAAGAGTTGACGCTCCGCGAGTGGCCTCGGGCCGGCGCCGCTGCCCGCCCCGAGCCCTTCTGTGCCGGCGGGGCGGCCGGACGCGCAGACAGATACACAGACGACAGACACAGCTGTGCCGGACAGCTCTGCCGGCCGGACAGACAGACAGCGGTGCCGGACGGGCGGCCCCGCCGTGCAGCGGCGCGGTGCCCGTCCCCAGCCCTCGCAGGGGCTCCGTCCCGCTTCCGCCTGTCCTCCCGGCAGGGCGGCCCCGCGGGTGCGGCCGGGGTCCGGCGCCGCTGCCCGGCCGCGAGCGGCAGCGCTCCGCAGCACCTGTGTCGCGGGTCCCTGTGTCGCGGATCCCTGTGTCGGCGGTCCCGGCGCCGCTCGCCGCCGCGCTCGCCCACGGCCCTCGCACGCCTCCGACGGCCCCGATCCGCCCGGCTGCCCCGCGGCAGCCGCCGTCAGACCGGACTAACGGGTTCCCCCAGTGCGCCGGGACGGCCCCGCCACCAGCCAGGGGAGGAGCTGCCCCGGCCCCGGCCCCGGCCCCGGCCCCGTCGCGGCTCCCGCACCACGAGAGCGGCGGCGGCGGGGCCGTCCGCGGAGGGCCGCGGGTACCCCGGGGAAGCCTCTCCCGCCGCTCTCTGCCCGGTGCAGCAGCGCGGCCGCAGCCCCGCACAGGACCGCGGGGGCAGCCGGCGGCCCTGCTCGCGGCGCGTTCCCGCCAAGGCCGGAGCGGGGAAGCGGGGAAGCGGGGAAGCGGGGCGGGGAGCGGGGAGCGGGGAGGAGCGGGGAGCGGGGAGCGGGGGGAGCGGGGAGCGGGGAGCGGGGGAGCGGGGAGCGGGGAGAAGCGGGGGGAGGGGGAGCGGGGAGCGGGGAGCGGGGAGGGGGGAGCGGGGAGCGGGGAGCGGGGAAGCGGCGCTGGAGCAGAGCTGGGCTGCTGCTGATAGAGGAGTCCTGACCTGTGTGTCCACAGAGCACCAACCCGCATCTGGTTCCAGGGCTGTTTGAGGGCGCCAGGGCTGTTTGAGGGCTCCAGGGCTGTTTGAGGGCGCCAGGGCTGCCTGAGGGCTCCAGGGCTGTTTGAGGGTGCCAGGGCTGTTTGAGGGCTCCAGGGCTGTTTGAGGGTGCCAGGGCTGTTTGAGGGCTCCAGGGCTGTTTGAGGGTGCCAGGGCTGCCTGAGGGCGCCAGCATCTCAGCCCTGAGTATTGTAGCCTGGGGCAGCCACAGCTGAGTCTTGGGCCAGGCCAGCAGTGGGCTGGGGAGCAGCAGGTCTGGAACCATTGTGGGAGGAAGAGGAGACAGCCCCAGGCCTCCCTTGTCTCTGTTGCTGTGGGAGGAAGAGGATGCTAGGCCAGGCCTCAGCCCTGTGGCAGTGGGAGGCAGAGGGCTCAAGAGCAGGCTCCAGGCCAGCAGAAGCTGCCAGCACTGCGGCCTGGCTGCCGTCCAGCTGGGCTCTGCCTCTGGGGTTACTCGAGTGGCAGCGTGGCCTGAGGCCATCTCAGCAGCACTGCAGTGCTACAGAGAAGACCTTGGGATACAGGGGTCTGACCTGGCCTTGGTGAAGGGTCAGCCTGGACCCCTGGCTCCCGTGTCCAGGAGGACTGGAAGGCCTGGGGAGCTGGAGGGTGCTCACTGCTGACACTCCAGCAGCTTTGCTTGCTAATTAATGAATGAAGTCATTAGGTTTAGGGTTGGCAGCACTGCAGTTAGCATCTCTTTGCAGTCCTCTTCACTGTGTTTTTCTTCTTCCAGGCTGCTGCAAACATCTCTGGAGGCTGCCGGGGCCTCGTCAGAGGAGTGCGACAAGCTCTGGCTGTAAGTGTGAGTTCAGCTCATGTTTTACAGGCTCCACTTTGTGCTCCCCAGCGCTGCTGGCCTTGGCTAAAGGTTCCCTGACCTGGAGCCCGGGCAGTGGCAGAGTTTGCTGCTGGTAGTGTCCTGGCTGTGTGGCTCAGGTCACCCTGTCTCCGAGCCTGCAGGCTGTTTTGCTGCTGCACACAGGAGCACAATAATACATACACCATACACCAGGTTGGAAGAGACCTTCAAGATCATCGCGTCCAACCCATCAAACAATCCAACCCACCCAACAACTAGACCATACAGCCAAGCACCCCATCAAGTCTTCTCCTGAACACCTCCAGTGAAGGTGACTCCACCACCTCCACGGGTAGCCGATTCCAATGGGCAATCACTCTCTCCGTGTAGAACTTCTTCCTAACATCCAGCCTAAACCTGCCCTGGCGCAGCCTGAGACTGTGTCCTCTTGTTCTGGTGCTGGCTGCCTGGGAGAAGAGGCCAACCTCTGCCTGGCTACAACCTCCCTTCAGGTAGTTGTAGAGAGCAATAAGGTCACCCCTCAGTCTCCTCTTCTCCAGGCTAAGCAACCCCAGCTCCCTCAGCCTTTCCTCATAGGGCTTGTGTTCCAAACCCCTCACCAGCTTTGTTGCCCTTCTCTGGACACGTTCCAGCAAGTCAACATCCTTCCTAAACTGAGGGGCCCAGAACTGGACACAGGACTCAAGGTGTGGCCTAACCAGTGCAGTGTACAGGGGCACAATGACCTCCCTGCTCCTGCTGGCCACACTGTTCCTGATGCAAGCCAGGATGCCACTGGCCTTCCTGGCTGCCTGGGCACACTGCAGGCTCATGTTCAGCCTACAATCAACCAGCACCCCCAGGTCCCTCTCTGCCTGGCCACTCTCCAGCCACTCTGACCCCAGCCTGTAGCACTGCCTGGGGTTGTTGTGGCCAATGTGCAGAATCCGGCACTTGGATGTGTTCAATCTCATGCCATTGGACTCTGCCCATCTGTCCAGCCTGTCGAGGTCCCTCTGCAAAGCCTCTCTGCCCTCCAGCAAATCAACTGCTGCCCCCAGCTTGGTGTCATCTGCAAATTTACTGATGATGGACTCAATGCCCTCATCCAGATCATCAATAAAGATGTTGAAGAGCATGGGGCCCAGTACTGATCCCTGGGGCACACCACTGGTGACAGGCCGCCAGCTGGATGTGGTGCCATTCACCATTACTCTCTGGGCTCGGCCCTCCAGCCAGTTCCTAACCCAACGCAGTGTGCTCCTGTCCAAGCCACGGGCTGCCAGCTTGGCCAGGAGTTTGCTGTGGGGAACGGTGTCAAAGGCCTTGCTGAGGTCCAGGTAGACCACATCCACAGGCCTCCCCACATCCACCAGGCGGGTCACCTGATCATAGAAGGAGATCAGGTTGGTCAGGCAGGACCTGCCCCTCCTAAATCCATGCTGGCTAGGCCTGAGCCCCTGGCCATCCTGTAAGTGCTGTGTGATCGCACTCGAGATGACCCGTTCCATAATCTTGCCTGGCACTGAGGTCAGGCTGACAGGCCTATAATTCCCTGGCTCTTCCAACCGGCCCTTCTTGTGGATGGGCACCACGTTAGCCAGCTTCCAGTCTTCTGGGACCTCTCCAGTGAGCCAGGACTGCTGAAAAATGATGGAAAGTGGCTTGGACAGCTCATCTGTCAGCAATCTCAGCACCCTAGGATGGATCCCATCCGGTCCCATGGCCTTGTGGGGGTCCAAGCGGCTCAGTAGATCTCTAACTTCCTCTTGGAGCAGTGGGAAACTATGCATCTCTCTGGCTCCTTCTGCCAGCTCTGCAGGCCAGCTGTCTGGAAGACGTTCTGCCCTGCTAGTGAAGACTGAGGCAAAGAACGTGTTAAGTACCTCTGCCTTTTCCTCATCCTTTGTTACAACGTTCCCCTCCGTGTCAACCAAGGAGTGGAGGTTGTCCTTGCCCTTCTTCTTGCTATTGATGTATTTATAGAAGGACTTTTTGTTGTCCTTCACAGCAGAGGCCAGTCTAAGTTCTAAATGGGCTTTTGCCTCCCTAATTTTCTTCCTGCACAACCTAGCAACATCCCTAAACATTCTGTAGGTTGCCTCCCCTTTCTTCCAAAGATAATACACCCTCTTTTTTTCCCTAAGTTCTATTAAAAGTTCATTGCCCATCCAGGCTGGCCGTCTGCCCCGGCAGGTCATCTTCCGGCACACCGGCACAGCCTGTTCTTGCACCTTCAATAGTTCTTCCTTGAAGTAGGTCCAGCTCTCCTGGACCCCTTTGTTTTTAAGGGCTGATTCCCACAGGCAGCCAGGGCCCTGCCCTCAGTGCTTTCTGGTGTCTCCCAGAAACCTGCTTCCTGCAGGGCCATGGAAAAGGTGTTAAGTTTGTTATTGTTGGGTTATGGGTAAGGTCCTGACATCTGCTGTTCCACAGCCCCAGGGCTCCTATGGGATCTGTTTGACAAAGCCAAGGTTTGCCCTTTTGCCCCAGCGAGGACTGGCACTGCCCCCAGGTCAGAAAGTGAAAGTAATGCAGAGGGTTAATTGAGTGAAGCAGCAGCCAGCCCAGAGTGGGGCCTGCCGCACTGCCTGCCAGCCACGCAGCTCCAGTTCCTCAATCCTGGGTACCAAAGCTGGAGCTGCAGGTCTCTGCACTGACACCAACACACAGCAGAGCTGCAGCAGAAGCTCAGCCAGGTCTCAGGTGGACAATTCTTACCAAGCAGGCGTCCCCAGCTGGGCTGGAGGGAGAGGAGCGGAGCCTGGCGCCCGCCCGCCCCTGCCGCTGCTGGCTCCGGAGGCTCAGCCCTGCACAGAGATGCTCCTCTGCGGGGGCTGCACCCTGACCCCGGCTGTCTGCCCTGCAGGAGCCGTTCAGCGTGGCTTGGGCAGAGAGCTGAGGAGCACAGGCATGGCTGTTGAGCACGGCCTCCCTATGGCTCAGCAGCATCCCCAGGGGCATCCACTTCCCTCTGAGCATTGCAGTGAAGGAGACGAAGGTCTTGGCTCGGGCAGCGCTGTGGGTTTGTTGTTGTAGCCTTGCTTGGTTAGTGGGAGCCCAGCCAGGGCCCTCTGATCTTCACAGGGTGCCTCCTCCAGCTGCTTGGCAGCCAACTGCAGATGTTCATTGCCTTGGTCGTGAGGGCCTTGGCCTCGCTCCTGCAGTTTGCATTCCTCTCCCACGGGCAGCTGGGCGGTTTCCCCACGATCCTGCAGCCCAGCTTGGAGCAGATGGTCAGGGAATGCTCCTGCCACAGAGCAGTGTTTGGTCATTGCTGCCTGCGTTGTGCTCACAGGGACTGCAGGCTTTGGCAGGGGAAGTGCAGCCACACTTGGTGTGCTGGTGAGCCAGAACCAACGTGCAATATTAGCCTGATCCCAGCGTGGTGATGGGAGCTGTGAGCTGACCCAAATGCTCTAGTGCTCAGTGTGCTCCCTCTGCAGGAACCCTTCCCATTTCTTGCTCTGGCTGGCCACAGTTAGTGGAACACACACTTCTGTCCTGCTTCCTTTCAAACCAGCTCAGCTTCTGTATTTCTTTTAAATGGAGCTTCATTTATTTTTTGTCTGACCCTGCCTGTACAAGTGGAAGCTCCAGAACCATTCAGTGCTCCTGAATGCTGCTGGTTTGCTGCTCCTGCCCTGGCAGCTCTGGTGGAAGCTGTCCCGGCTGCTAGGGATTGAGATGAGTCTGTCAGCATCCCCAGTGCTGCACCTCCTTAAGGAGGGGCTGACAGTGCTCAGAACTGGGCAGCAGTGCAAGGTCCCACGGCTTTGGGGTCAGTTCTTGTGCTTTGGGTTAATTCTCCAGAGCCAGCTGCTGATTCCCAGCTCCACTGCTTCCCCACAGAAGGCGTCCCTGGGGCCTAGTGCAGGAACTTCCACGTGCCCTCAGCTGCCTCTCGGCAGCTAACCCTGACCGTGAAGCTTTCCCTGTGGGTCAGAGCTAAGTGGAACGAAAGCTGCTTCTGCACCACAGTGTTTTAGCAGTGCAGCATCCCCTGCCTTTCACCCAGTAGGGAGGACGCCTAGGTCCCTGGAAGGCCTCTGCTTTGCTCCCCTGAAGAAGGCAGTGTTTCTTTGGAAGCGTGGGAGGGTTCAGCCGTGCCCAGGAGGTGGCAGTGGCTGCAGCAGCTGGCCTCTCACAGCTTTGTTGCTCAGGTGGCAAGGAGCAAGGCTACAGCAGAACTTCTGCTCTTCTCAAAACAGATGTCCTTTGGAGCTTCACACAGGTTCTGGGTTTGACAGAACACTGCTCTGGTGATGGAACAGGGAGGGGAAAGAACGAGCTTGGGCTCCTGCAGTTCTCACCAACATGATCAGAGCTCCTGAGCCCTTGTGCAGGCTTAGCTGACCAGTGTGCTTGGGCACTGTGCAGGGCAGAGCCTGCCTGAGCTGGACACTGCTTTGCTGTTCATCTCTGAGTAGCTTCCCTGTGCCAGCACAAGTCCCCATCAAAGAGACTTTCATTGGCCTAGCCCTGCATTGTAGTGCTGGCTTCCAAAATTGTGTCTTTCAGCACCTTTCCAACCTGCCTCAAATGCCTCACAGAGGGATAAACCTAAAGCTGATTCAAATTCAGTACCCTGTGAGCTCACCAAAGCAGCAGATGTGTGCTAATGCCAGTGATGCCAGTCCCAGTCCTGCCCAGGAAGGGAGCTGATGGCCAGGGCTGCACGTCTGCTTCCTCCCTCAGGTCTCATCAGGCAGCTGTATGATTGCATGAGGGATTGCATGAGGATTGCATGAGGACCTTTCAGGAAGATTATTAGAGGGAAAAGGCCCCTTGGAGGTGATCAATGGCCCTGTCCAGAGACTGTTTCCACACCTCTCAAAGCCCTGCCTGGTGCTTGAGAGTAGTGCAGCAGCCACTCTGTAACCCCTGGGCATGGAGAGGGCAGAGTTACCTGCCCCTGGCATCTCCTCAGCTTACTATGCTTGGCTTAGTGCTGTGTGAAATGACCAATTCTTTCTGTGCCAGGCTTCCTCTCAGCATTCCAGGAGGGATGAGGCCCCCAGGCCCTGGAGATGTCCTGCAGGTCCCCAGGTCACGCACAGCTCTGGGTTCCACTGACAGTGTGGCTCCCAGCCTGTGGCACTGGCACTCTGAAGCCTTTGGCTCACAGGCTGTGCCACCTTCTCCAGCTTTTCAGTTAGAAAGTTCTCTGCATCTTTTAGCTAACCTAGAAGCAGAACCTGTGAGGTTTGCAGAGGGAGCAGGTGACCTGGAATGAAGCTGGAGGTGGGGAGATTCAGGCTAGATGTGAGGAAGAAGTTCTTCCCCATGAGAGTGGTGAAGCCCTGGAATGGTTTATCCAGGGAGGTGGTTGAGGCCCCGTCCCTGGAGGTGTTCAAGCCCAGGCTGGATGAGGCTCTGGCCAGCCTGATCTAGTGTGGGGTGTCCCTGCCCATGGCAGGGGGTTGGAACTAGATGATCCTTGTGGTCCTTTCCAACCCTGACTGATACTGTGATACCTGTGGCAGCATTCTGTGTGCCCAGCAACTGTGTGCCTCTGTGCTGCCCTGCTCTGCCTGCCCTGAGGGGTGGAGGGAGGGCAGTGCTGGGTGCAGGGCTAGCTGCTGCTGTGGTTTCACAGGACAGGCTGGGTGTTTGTCAGTGCTCACAAAGGTGGGTGGCAGCTGGGTTTAGCCCCTGGCTCCAAGTGCTGCTGGTGCAGATGGAGTCTTGGCTGCAGTATGTTCTCAGATGGGCGTTTTGGCTCACTCCAGGAAAGCCCCAGGCAAAGGCAAGCTCTGTAGCAATGATTCTGTGCTGGTTTTGTACTCAGGCCTGCTCTGCTAACTTGAGCTCAAGCTGGAAGTGAGGCATGTGCACTGTTCCTGATTTGTCTCTTTTTACTCTTTTCTAGCACTGCAATGCAAAGCTTTCAGGTAAAGCTGATAGGTTTTCTGGGGCTGGGATGATGCTGTTGGCTTCCAGAGCAAGTCCTCTCTCATCTTGCCTCCCAAAGCCATGCAGGGTGTTTGAGGTTTGCTTCCTAAGCCAGGTGACTGGCACGGGGCAGTGCCTGGCTGCCACTCGGTCCTGTGCAGCTCGTGTGCTGCTGCTTGCCTGAAGTGAAGTGGGGCAGCAAACAAAGGGGAAGAGCAAAGGTTTAGCCTGCTCTAAGTTCATCTCTGCGAGCCGCAGGGTGAGGTCCCAGCCCCGGCAGCGCTCCTCCTCCTGTGGCCGATAGATGGAGAGCCCAGCCCGCTGAAAGCGCTGCTGGGGCGGCCTCAGCCTTCGCAGCCTCCCCTGGTTCTGCTGGCGCTCAGGGGCTGTGCTTCGGCAGCGCTCAGGGGCTGTGCTTCGGCAGCGCTCAGGGGCTGTGCTTCGGCAGCGCTCAGGGGCTGTGCTTCGGCAGCGCTCAGGGGCTGTGCTTCGGCAGCGCTCAGGGGCTGTGCTTCGGCAGCGCTCAGGGGCTGTGCTTCGCTCCACAGGCGACCTCACGGCGCTGGAGGCACTTGTGTGCTCAGAAAGCCCTGTGACACAATTCCTGGAGGCCTTCGTGCAGGCGTTGCTCAGGACCGGTATCCCAGGCGGCAGTTGGGGGGTGTGACTTGCTGGCCGGCTGGAGGCATAGGAGAAGCCAGCGTGCAGCAGTTGCCTGTCAGCAGCGAGTCCCCCAGGGAAGAAAGCAGTGCTGTCAAAGGTCAAACAGTGCTTACAGCAAATCCAAGGAATTGCTTTAGTTGAGTGCTACAAGGTCTCTGCAGTGAGTCGGGGCTGCTGAGTGCAGCTGCCGGGCAGAGCGGAGGGCAGCGGGACAGGTGCTGTGGCTGCAGGCTGTGCGCCAGGTGCTGTGAGGGGCTGCTGCGCGTGGAGTCTGCCATGCGGCCTGCCTGCACAGGCTCCCACAGAGCAACAGGTTGGGTTTGCTGGGCTGGTGTCTGCCTCAGAAGCAGGTTGTGAGGACATCCAGATGGATCAGAGCTGCGCTGAGATCTCCAGGCAGCGGGCTCTGGGCGGCAGCTGAGCGGGCGGCGCCGCAGTGCCGGCGCTGGTGCGGCACAGGGGCTGCAGGCGTAGCTGTGCCCTGCAGCGGCTCTGCCCTGGTCTCTCCCAGCAGCAGCTGGGTGCTGGCAGAGCCCTGCCATGTGAAAGTGAGTCAGTTTGTTTGTTTTCAGGGGAAGCTGCTGCTTTTAGCAGCCTCTCCAGAGCCACTTTATGTAACAGCTCGGTGAGTGGGCTCTACCACCACCACAGCTATATATATTCCAGAGGCATTCCAGCACAGCGGCCGCAGAGGGCCTGCCCAGAAGAGCTGCCGTGGCAGGCTCCTGCTTTAGAGCTCTGTGGTGCCTCTGCAGGCTGGGCACCATGTCTGTGGGGACAGGGCTGACACGTGGCCCTGCAGGGAGGGCAGCAGGCCTTTGCCCACTGGGCTTTGTGCTGCTCAGCAGTCAGCCGGTGGAGCGCACGAGGCTGTGGAGAGGGCTTTGCAGGGGCAGCTGAGGGCAGTCCTTGCTGAGAGGTGCCCAGGCAGGAGGCACCAGGGTGGCTGGCTGACTTCACACGAGGCCTTGGCCCGTCTCCTCTGCACCACAGCCCTACCGAAAGGTGTCTGATACAGGCAGAGTGGTGGGAAAGGCTGCCGCAGCACAGTGAGCAGAAGGACAGGGGGTGCCTGCCAGCCAGCTGCATGAGCACCAGGCCTGGGGGTGCTTCACTCCCCCTTCCAGCTTCTGCCCTTCCTCTTACAACCAGGAGGACTCAGACTGGAACACCTGGGCTCAACACAAGGGTTGAATGTGGTGTTGGAGCCTTTGCCCACAGTGCTGCACCTCGCATCTTCTGTCTTGTCCCTGAGCGCTGGCACTGCTCAGAGTGCCCTGTGTGGTGCTGAGAGCAGCAGGCACACAGTGCCAGTGTGCTCCCCTTGGATCCCCTGAGCGCTGGCACTGCTCAGAGTGCCCTGTGTGGTGCTGAGAGCAGCAGGCACACAGTGCCAGTGTGCTCCCCTTGGATCCCCTGAGCGCTGGCACTGCTCAGAGTGCCCTGTGTGGTGCTGAGAGCAGCAGGCACACAGTGCCAGTGTGCTCCCCTCAGACTCGCTTCTTTCCGAGGCACTGGGAGCAGATCCAAGATTGGGAAATAGTCAGCAGGGAAGCTTGAGCTAGCTGGAAGTTTGCTCACAGGCTTCAGCCCCTGTCACTCCCTGGCAGAGCCGAGTGCTGGTGGCAGAGGGCAGGTGCTCAGCTGAAGAACCTCCCCAGGGAAGCACTGCTGGTGCAGAGCCTGCTGCCCTGGCTACGGGCTGAGCAGCAGCCACTCGATCTGGGCACTTCTGCATCACAGGCTTGCAGCTTCTCCAAAAGGCAACCACAAAACCTTCCCTGGCATGCTCTGGCCCTGTGCTGATTCTCCTGTGCCTGGGCAGCAGGCTCTTGGCTCCCTGCTGCCAGCAGCAGGTCTGTAGTGATTGGCTTCGGTGAGCTGGCATCTTTTGGCTTGAGTCCTTTCAGCTCCTAGGCAGAGTGCCTCTGGTGCCCAGCTCAGCAGCAGGGCTGCTGCCAGGGTGCCACTGGCACCAGCAGCTCTTTCTGGTGCCCAGGGCAGCTGTCAAACCACACAGCTATGGCCATGGGCGCCTGGAAATGGGGCTGGGGAGAAGCAGAGGAGATGGGAGCCTGGGCGAGAGAGGAGTCAAGGGCTGGGGAGGTCTGGTGGCAAGGAGAAGTGAGGGAGTGTCTCAGGTGGAGAGGCCAGAGGGGGTCAGGGTGCTTGGGGAACACAGACAGAGCTCAGGGTGGGAATGAGGCCACGGCAGGGTGTTGGGAGGGGAGGGGGTGCCGGGTGGGGGAGCAGGGCTGGCAGGGAGCAGGGCTGCGGCAGGCACAGCTCTGCAGGCAGGAGGTGGAGCAGAGCCTGCCCCACCATGCCTGGCCCCACGCTCGGCCATCTGCCGCAGCCCTGCTCGCCAGGCCCAGCAGGGCACCGTCGGTCCTGGTTGGCACCACGCTGCTGTGCTGAGCCCAGAGGGCCAGCTGGCACGGCAGGCTGTCCCGGCAGCCCTGCCAGGGTGGTGGCTCTGCACGGGGGCTCCTGGTGTTCCTGCAGGGAGCAGCCCTGCCCTTGCCTTGGCAGAGGCTGCTGGCAAGGAAGCTTCACTTTATCCCAGAGTTCTTCTGTGTCTACAGTCGCGAGGGGTGCTGGAAAATGGGTCACTTGGTTGGCCTTCCAGCTGGAGAGCTTTCACTGAGGTGCTTGTGAAGGGGTTCAGTCTGTGAACCCCCATCCCTGGCTGCCCAGCTCCCCAGCCCAGAGGCACACAGCCCAGCCGTGCCTGCCGCGGGCCAGGGGCACACAGAGCTCTCCCAGGGCTCGGCACCTTAGCTCCAGTCTTCCTCTCTCCCTGCCTCCACTCAGCAAGGAAACGAGCTGCCAAGGCTCAGACGTGGCAGCCCCAAGCCTTGGTCTAGAGCAACTGAACAGCTCTCTGGAGAGTTTCGCCTGCCATGCTTGGGTGAGCTCAGAGGCCGGTTCCAGTGGTGCTCAACCTGTGTCCTCAGGTAAACAACCAGGGGTGGCTTCTGGCCACCACTGGCTGATCCATGCTGCCTGCAGAGAGCCTTCTGTCTCCCAGGCTGTGTCTTCCTTTCCCAGAGGCTGGAATTCTGAGAGCAGGCCCCAGTGCCACGGCCAGGCTGCTGGAAAGCCTTGGAGCTGCAAGCTACTGGAGATGAACAGGGAGGTAATGATGGCCTCAGCATCTCACACACATCCTGCTGTTCCCTCTGCTTTCAGAGCACCCAGTGGCAGCCACCCTGCCCTCAGAAGTGCTGCAGAGAGCTCTGGGCAGAGCAGCTGTGCAGAGCCTGACTTCAGTGGATGGAGGCAGCGTGTCCCCAGCTCCCCCTGCTCGCTGTTAGCATCCTGTAAGTGTCAGCAGCAAGGGCTGTGCTCAGCACTCTGGGCAGAGACAGCAGAAGCTGCTCCTGTGGCACGGTCATGCAAACCTGCTGGGCCCTGGGCAGCTCCAGGCTTAGCATTCTACATGGATCCCTGGGGCTTCCTTGCTGCTGAAGGTTTCTCTACAGGCAGCAGGGAGGTGCTTCCGTTTCAGAGCAGGGGTCTGCCCTTCCAGGGCTCTTTGACTCAGAGAGGTGCCTGACCCCTCCCTGCCATTTGCATTCCCTGCTGCCTGCAGGGGCTCCTGGCAAGGGGAGTCATCACTGGCTCCTCTTGCAGACATGCCAGATGGAGAGCAATGCAGCAATGGCAGCAGAACAGTCTCCACGTGATCTGTAGCCAGGCAGGGCTGAATTCCTCCCAGAGAGAGCAGCAGCCCAAGTCCTGAGCTCCTCTTGAGGCAGAGTTGAGCCCTGTCCATCCTGCACATGCAGTGCTTTGTCCTGCCAGCAGCAGAGGAGTTTGGGCTCTGCTGGGTGCTTTAGCTCTGGGCTGGCAGGGAGTGCCACAGCCCCTGAGCACAGAGGGGATCTCGGCTCAGTCCAGGGGCCTGTTGGCAACCCCCCTAAGCTGTGCTCTGCCACCTCTGCTCTCTCCTGCCAGCCACCTCAAAGGTGTTTGGCTTTGCAGCCCATTCCTGTCCTTGCCCAGGCACAGACCAGTTCCTTAGCTCTGCTCCTAGCCTCCCCACCCCTTCCCCAGTCCTTGCTGGTGCTGTGCTGGCTGCGTGCCCCTGCCCCTCACTCCGGCTGCAGCTTTCGGAGGCAGCTTGTGGTGCCACAGGCACTCACCTCCTCAGGACCCCCAGCTAGGGGAGTTACAGAGAGGAGCACTGGGTGGCCCCTGGGGCAAGCTGAGCTGCCTGCTGCCCGTGGGGCCCAGCAGTTTAGGAGGGGCTATAGAGAAGAGTTAGCTTCCAGAAACAAAGAGAAGGCAGCACAAGGTCACTGAATCTCTTCTGGGCTGTTTTTGTTGTCCGTGCTGTGTGGCTGACAAGGAAAGCAGTGTCCACAGGTGTGATTCAGAGGTGGTTCCCTCTCAGGGCTGTGAGGAGCCTGCTCTGTGCCAGCTGCCAGCCCAGCTCCACCTCTGCCCGGCCAGCCTGGGCTGTGCTGTGTGCCTGGCCTCCAGCTGCCCAGCAAGGTCACTTCCGTTGCTCCCTCTTGTGCAGGTGTCCGGGAGACAGACATCCCTGCTCCACGGGACACAAGTGGCAGCCCCTGAGCAGGCAAGAGAGGCCTGGAGGAAGGTCTGAAGAGCTGATTTCAGCCGAAGGTTAGAGCCCTGGGAGCCCAGAGCTGATGGGGAGCGTGCCCCAGCCCCTGGGAGGGTTTGCAGAGTCCCTGCAGCTGCCAGCCTTTGCGCCAGCTTTGAGCCCCTCTTCCTTGCCTCTGTGACACTGTGCTGACACAGGGCTCGCCTCCCGGCCCCAGCTCCTGACTCACCCTTCAAACAGCACCGAGCCCAAGGGTGGCTGCAGGTTCTGTGGCACATCCCTGGCACAGTGGCATTTGCAGACACTGAGTGAACGAGGAGGCTCTGGGGTAGCCTCTGTGGATTGTTTCATGCCTCAGTGTTTGACTCACGACTCTGAGCTGCTATCATCTCCCTGCTCTCTGTACCTCTCACCCGCCCACCGCTCAGATTTATTTGCCTCCTACTCACCCTTTGCTCACTATGCTCCTCCCAGTCCTGCTCTAATCCCTGCAGCTCATTTGCCTCTGCTCTCTTTCTCCCCTCCTCTCTGGTGCTGCTGGGGTGCTTAGCCAATCTGACAGCCAGGAGGAAGCTGCCTTTTGGGCTCCTTGGTAGCCTTCCTCTGAGCACTCCATGAGCGGTGCAGTGTGTTGCTCCTGATCCCAGCCAGTGCTCTCTTGTAACCCTCATCCTGAGCAGTAGGGCATCCAGGTGGCTTTGTCAGCCTGCTGGCTATACTCAGAGCTCTGTAGGTGCCAGTGCTTGGTGTGACAGCTCGCAGAAGCCACCCTGTGGCAGTACTCCTAACCTCTGTGTGACCTGCCTGGGGCTCAGGAAACTGCTGGTAGCAGAGGCTGGGTGAGGATGGAGCTGCTGAGTCACCAGTGAGGGCCATCTCCACTGCAGGCTCCCAGGGACAGCTGCTGTCTGCAAACTGCTGCAGAGTACACTGCTCTCAGCTGGGCAGCTCAGCCAGCAGAAGAACTTGAGCTGGAACTGCCCGAGGTGGTGCAGCTTTCCCTGGAAGTTGAGGTGAAGGACAAAGGCTTCCCCGGGGTTTCCTCAGCAGCACTGCAGGCAGGGCAGATGCCAGCTTTGAGGGCAGCAACCACATGAGGCCTTAGTTTAACAACAGGAGGCCTCTCACCCTCTGTGAGTTGCTGTCACACCACTGTGCAGTCTGGAGGAAGCCCTCAGGCCTTCTCAGGTGGTTAACTGCTCTGCAGGCAGCAGGTACAGGTCGCAGAGCTGCTCCAGGAGGTGTGACAGCCACAGGTGGCTAAGGCAGGGCAGGGGGTGGGCTCCCCATGGCCTCGAAGGCCAAGCATTAGGGACACTATCAGCCACGCAGGCAGTGCTACTAAGGGCTTGCATTTCTCTCTCAGGCTGCTCACCTGGACACCTCCCCATGCCCTGGGACAGCTCCAGACCTCTGCTAGTGTTCTCTTAGCTGGTGTACACACATGGCAAGGGTCCTTGTGCTGCTCAGAGAGGGAGAGGAAGGGGGTGGTGGGGCTGAAGGGTCATGCTGTGCCCCCCCCCCCCTTCGAGTGGTTTGCATGCTAATAACAGTCCAAAAGGTCTGGCAGGTCACGATCTGGGGACACTGCTGCTCCTCCTGAGGCCTGCAGCACACTCTGCGCAGACAGGGTGGGAAGGGTGCCCTGGGTTCTGCTAGAAGCAGATCCCTGAAGCCGAGAGGAGCAGAGAACTGTACGAGGGTGATGGTACAAAGTGGGGCCATCCCTGAGGATGCATCTCAGTGGCAACCCAGAGTGACCCCACAGCAGGAGGACTGCCTTCTCTGATCAGCCTTCCCACCTTTCCCCACCAGTCTCTGTGCCCCCAGAAGCAGCAGTGTCCTGCCCTGTGCCAGCAGAGCGGGCTCGGTGCCACTGGAACGTGTGCAGGGTTTCACTGGGCAGAGCAATCCTGCCCAGCCCATCCAAGAGGGAGGGCCTGGCTGTGTGCTGTGGCCCTGGAGCAGGGTTTGTGAGCATCCCTCTCCGCGGTGCTGTGCTCTTGGTGCCGCTTCGTGGCGGCCCATGGAGCACGAGGCAGAGGGAGGGCGGGGGCCTGGGCTGCAGGGCCGTGCCGGGGCTGTGCTCTTCTCTGGAATGGGCGTGATGGGCCTGCAAGCCGCTGCCGATGGAGGCCACACAAAGGGCTGCAGGAGGCAGGCGGAGGGCCTGGGCTGCTGTAAACAGCATTGCCCAACCTCAGCCCTGTCTTTGGCCCAGCAGTGAAAGCATGGAGACAGAGGAGCAGGCTGGGACGGAGGCAGACGTGCCCTGTACCAGCAGCAGGCCCTCCAGATACAGAGCATGGGGAGGTCAAGCACTGAGTCACACCCCCACACCCCCCCCCGAAAACCAACCCCCAGCTGAGAAGCTGAGAGCAGTGCAGTCTGCACACAAACATAGCTGGCAGCCAGGCTGGGGAGAGCCTGCTGAGAGCAAGGTGTCTCTTAGTCCTTCAGAGGGCAGGCACAGGAGATCCTGGCTTGTGCTCCTGTCCTCTCAGCAGCTTGACCTTCTCCCTAGTCAGCCAGGCCACTGGCCACTCAGCTCCTCTCCTGCACTGCCTCTGTTCTGGCACTGACCAGTCGGTGCCAGACACACAGGCTGCTGAGCAGGAGCTAAGCAAGGGGTGAGCTGCTAAGCAGAAGGGGTCCTCCTGCAGCCCCCCAGCCCATGGGGTGGGAATGCCTGCGGCACCCAGCAGCCCGCTCTGGGGCAGTGGGAGCGGGCAGCAGTGCCCCTGCTGTGCCCAGGAGGCGCAGAACCCCTCAGCCCAGTGAAAGCTGTCCTCCCAGGGCAGGAGAAGAGCTTCTCCCGCCTCGGACAAAGCTCTCCAAAGCTGCCGTGCTGCCACTCTGCCTTTAGAGAGGGAGAAGCCAGGCTGTAGCCACAGAGCCAGCCGGAGAGGGGGTTGAACTCCACACGCAGACCGGGATGTTGCAAACGCCGGAGTGCAGGGAGAGGCCTCCCTAGCCCCGGTGATGTGCATGCCAGGTCGGGGCTGGGATGGGGTGGGGTTGCTGATTGCTGGTTGGGACAGGAAGGACAGAGGAGAGGCTGCTCAGGCTGTGCTCCCGCTGGGTTTGTGCCGAGAGTTGGGGAGCAGCCCAGCACGGGGGCAAGGAGGCTGCTGCTCAGCTTCTGTGCTCCGGGCACCAAGCTGCAGTTGTTGCCGATCAGACCCCAGGTGCCTCAGCTTGAGTGCAGGAGGCTGGTGAGCTCTGCAAGCACGGGCTGGGGATGGTGGCCGCGGGTCTGGCAGGCAGCAGTGTCCCTGCAGCTCCCTGGGCAAGCGGGGCTCTGCCAGAGGGCAGCGGTGTGCCTGCACGTCCGGTGGCACCGTGCCAGCTCCACCGGGAGAGGTGTGCTGAGGAAGGAGATGGGGAGCAGGGCAGCCTGCCGAATGCTCTGAGCACCAGCCTGCAGCTAGAGCTCCCTCTGGCAGGCTGCAGGCCTGAGAGGGGCCAGCAGAGATGGGAGAGGGCCAGTAAAGCAAAGGAGGAGCTGGGGTACTAAGCAGGCAGGTGGCTCCCAGAGCTGCTGCTGCCAGCAGGGCCAACAGGGCCCAGCTTCTGGTTAAGGGTACTGCCCTTTAGGGCCTGCAGTGGTGACTCTGGAGGAGTTGTGCCAGCAGCTGAGCAACTGCCTCCCAACACAGAAGCTATGAAGTGAGAGGACCAGCAGAGCTGTCACTGAGCACTGCCTTGAGCCTGGTGTCCTGCCAGTCTGTAACCCCAGGGACCTCAAGCCCTGCTGGCCACACTGCTTGCCATCACCTGGGGCCTGACTCCTGGCCCTAGGAACGGCAGGGCTGCTGTGTCTAAGGGCTCTCCTGGCTCCCTACTGGGCTCTGCTCACACAGGAGGAAGTCGGCAGTAGGTCTGTGACACTGGGAGGTGCACCACCACCACCACCACCACCCCTGCACCCAGCCCAGAACTGGGGGCAAGACCCCCACCAGCCAAGACACCACCCAGAGCAGCTCAGCCCCAGCAAGGAGCCCCAGCTAGCACCCGTGGAGGGGATTGGAGAAGTCATCAATCATGGCCCTAACAACCAGGGGGGACCACCAGGCCCCCTGGCCGTTGTTGTTGTCATCGTCACCACCACCATCACCCAGTGTGCACCATGGGAACGCCATGGGGACTCACCAGAGACAAGAAGAGGATCTCCACCCCAGATGGGTTCACCTTGGGGCTTCTGCCCTTCCTGGGGGGAATTAAATAGGGGAGTGGGTGGGGAGAGCCAAGTGGCCACACCTGGGGCCACTGGCTCCAACAGAGCCCAGGTGCTTGTTCCATCATTCATGCTACTTTCGTTTAATCAAAACCATCTAATTGGCACGAATTATCATTCCATTTGTCACACCTGTAAATACTGTGAACACTGTGCCTGTACCTGTTCCTTGCACTCCACTGGAGACTGTCATTTGCTTGTGAATACAGCTTCCCTTTGCTTCCAACTGAGCTGCTCTGGCAAATTTCAACCCACCACAAGCAGAAAAGCCTCTGCCGTGCTCTGGCTCTCATCAGCCTGGGCACATCGCTCCCTGGGGCCCTGGATGCTCCCTTGGCCCCGCTGCCTACAACGCTGACACACCCTGGAAGGCATCAAACTGCGGGCAGCTCCTGCCAGGGGCCCAAAGCAGAGCACTGGCTACAGCCAGGCCTTGCCGAACGATTAACAGCCTCTTCCCGGAGCCTTTGTCCACACCACACCAGCCACACCTCGCACCGCAGGTCGGGCTCTGCTGAAAGCCCCCCCGGTGGTTTTGTTTGCCCTTCCGGGAAGCTCTGCAGTGCTGATGGGAACACAGCCCCTCCACAGCCTCCTCGGCTCTCATCCTGCTCCCTGCTCCGGGGCAGAGAGAGGGAAGTCTGGAGTTTGTCCTGAGGGAAAAGATCTGCTGCTCCTTCGGGAAGCATCGGGGCCAGGCACTTTAACCCTCTCCTTCGGAGCTGGGTGCGCAGCACTGCTGCACAGTAACCCAGAGGAGGTGACCTTAAGTGGCTTTGGTAGGTTGCATTCTCCTGGCAGTCTCAGCGTGCCCCAGCAGCAGAGCTGTGACGGGAGAGGCAGGGCCACTCTGCCTGGCAGCACCAGTGGGCAGAGCTTATCCTGCTCTCCTGCTGCTGCTTCTCAGCAGAACACAGCTCGGGCAGCTCTCCTGCTTTGTTTTCCGCAGCTCTGCGCTCGGCCCCCGCCTCCTGTCAGCCTGACCGGGGTGCCGCTCCCCTGAGCGGCAGGGCAGCGCAGCAGCAGCTCCAGCACACGCTGGTGGATCTCGAGTCTTGGACTTGCTCTGGGACTTGTTCTGGTGGTTGTGCACTAGGCTGCCACCGGCTCTCCATCAGCACCCTGACAGCCAGCCCGGGGTCTGGAGCGGCAGGGAGGTCACAGGGAGGGTCAGGCAGCTACCTCGCCTCAGGTGTCCGAGCCTTACTGGAAGCTGAGTAACACAGAAGCCATCCCACGGGCAGGGCAGAGCTTGCTGCCGCTGCAGGCAGGCAAAGGCAGGGGCCGTGGGGCAGCCTCCCACAGAGGTGAGGTTCAGCCATCCTCTGCTCCTGGTGGGCAGCACTGATGAGGTGGGCTGGCTGCAGCCCTCGGCTGGGCTGGGCACAGGCTCAAAGGGGGTGGCAGGGGAGCGCGGTGTGCCCTGCGGTCCCCACAGCTGCTGTGCCTGGCAGGCGGCGCCAGGTGCTCGATGCCCGCTCGATGCCCGTCCTGGCCACCCTTGGCTGAAAATTACCTGATTGCTCCCCTAATTAGCACCCTGCCCTCGGGGCTCCTGCGGGCTTCAGCAGAGCAGGGCCATTCACCCTGGGCCCCCCACAGCCGCTGGGGCTGGCGGCTGGCACGGTGTGGCTGGCATGGGTTGGATGGGACAGCCAGGGTGGGAAGAGCCCCACACAACCAGCAGCCAGCTTTGGCCTCTGCTGTGCTGCCAGGTTGCTGTCAAGAGGAGCAGCAAAGGCTCAGCCCTGAGCCCCACTGCAGCACTGGAAGCTGCTGCCCTGCATGGGCAGCAGGTGGAGGGAGAAGGTTCTGCCCCTCTGCTCCACTCTCCTGAGCCCCCACCTTTAGTGCTCAGTCCAGCTCTGGAGTGCTCAGCACAGAAAATCATGGACCTGTTGGAGCAGGACCCAAGGAGGGCCACAAAAATGATCAGAGGGCTGGAATGCCTCTACTGTGAGGACAAGCAGAGGGTTGGGGTTGTTCCACCTGGAGGAAGGTCCAAGGAGATCTTATTATGAGTTGTTAGAACTTAAAGGGGGCCCATAAGAAAAATCTTTTTAGCAGGACCTGTTGTGATAGGAGAAAGAATAATGGTTTTAAACTAAAAGAAGGTAGACTAGATGTAAGGAAGACATTTTTTACAGTGAGGGTGGTTAAACACTGGCACAGGTTGCCCCAAGATGTGGTAGAAACTGCATTGCTGGAAATGTCCTGGATCAGGTTGCACAGGGCCCTGAGCACCCTGATGTGGCTGAAGATATCCCTGCTCGCTGCAGGGACGGTGGACTAAGCGAACTTTGAAGGTTCCTTCCAAGCCAAAGTGTTCTGTGACGTTAGGAGATCGGCATAGCCAGTGCCCTGCAGCCACAGCCTCCCTCCCAAACTGCAGGAGCCTGCGTGCTCCTGCTGCAACATTCCTGCTCCGAGAGACACGGTGTGCTGGGTAGCGTGGCACAGGTCCAGTGGTTGGGAAGTTGAATGTGAAACACATCTCCGCAAACAGACTCATTCAGCTGAGACTGGTATCAGATCTCATCTCAGAGTGTGACTTACAGACTGGACCTAAGTGCAGCTGGAGCCAGGGAAAAGATTCCCCTTGAATTCAAAAACCCTGGGAGCGACCTAAGTGAGCTTGTCACTGTGCTCAAGGCTGGGTATGGTGGTGAGGAAGGCGGCAGGAGGAAGGCAGCAGGAGGAAGGGGGCAGGAGGAAGGCAGAGGGGACAGTTTCTCAGGGGTACAGAAATGCTGGTGAGCTGGAGCTGAAGGAGCATGGCCATTTCCACCCCACCTGCCTCACTTGCCCCTTCCCCCCCCAATCCCAGAGCACCTGAGCTCTGTTGCAGTCTCCTCCCACCCCAGGTGTGGCCACTTGGCTCTCCCCACCCACTCCCCTATTTAATTCCCCCCAGGAAGGCCAGAAGCCCCAAGGTGAGCCCATCTGGGCTGGAGGATCCTCCTCTTGTCTCTGGTGAGTCCCCATGGTGTTCCCATGGTGCACACTGGGTGATGGTGGTGGTGGTGACAATCAAAGGCCGGGGGCCTGGTGGCCCCCGGTTGTTAGGGCCATGATTGATGACTCCTCCAATCCCCTCCACGGGTGCTGGCTGGGGCTCCTTGCTGGGGCTGAGCTGCTCTGGGTGGTGTCTTGGCTGGTGGGGGTCTTGCCCCCAGTTCTGGGCTGGGTGCAGGAATAGTGGTGGTGGAGCAGGAGCTGTTTAGGTAGGGTGGAGGCTGAGGGGGAGCAGGAGCTGCTGTAGAGTGAGTAGTTGGATTATGGCTCCGACGGGCTCCTGTAGCATTCTTACCGAAGCAGCACACGCTTCAGGACAAAGGGCTTCCAACTCAAAGTACCCGAGGCTTCTTTTTTAACTGACTTGCCCTATGAGGATCAGGAGTTGTATAAAACCAACTTGTGTTTATCCCATACTTGCTGGAGGAGTGGAAAGTGTATTGATAGATCTGGTTTGAAGAGGAGTGACAAAATAGGTGCAGGGAGGAGCTTCTGGCTGTGGTGGCTGCTATGGGAAAGGTAAAGCTTCTGTGGATGAAGTGTTCTGTGAGTGATCTGTGACCGGTTTAGGCTGTGCCTTTAAGGAACTGACACTTTCTGAACACTCTGGCTGAATGTTTTGATATTAGAATGAAAATAAAGATATGCTAAACCAATTTCATTGGTAGAACCTGGCTGTAAGTTCTAGCTTAGTCTTTCAGTCGGGGGGGGGCAGGCAGTCTGCTTCTTCCCCCTGTACTGTGGGCTGGCCTGCTTTTCTCTCTCTGAAGCAACAGCTTGCTATGCAGGGACAATTTTTGCTAACCAGATAACAAAACTAACTTTTGCATTCGCTTTGAGCTTACCAGAGCTTTACCCTTTTAATTACCTTCCTTTCCCTCTCTCTCTAACCCTTTTGGGAAAAAGGGGAGGTAGGGAGGGAGAAGGGGGGAACAAACCGAACCCCCCTGGCTGCAGGGGGTTTGGGGAAAGGTCTCCTGTATTACATACATTGCTGTATATACTGCAAATATTGTATGTTTTTGTACATATTCATTGCATTCCATTTTCCGCTTGTAAAATACACCTTTCATCTGCTTCTCCGGCTGAGTTAGCTGTGGATTCTTTTGTGTGTGTGGGGGAACCTTCCTACTCCACCACAGTGATCCTCTAAGCTACATCACTTGTTTTTAGGACCAGCAATGCACTTGGTAGCTCAGCCTGTCTGCATGCAAAGGGGAAGTCTCTGGGGAGACCTAATGGCAGCCTTCCAGTACCTGAAGATGGCCTAGGAGAGGGATGGGGAGAGACTGTTTGCAGGGGCCTGTGGTGATGGGATGGGGGCTCCAGCTGGTGGGCTCTGCTGCTGCTCCTGGAGACAGAGAGCAGATAGTGAAAATGAGCACAGGAAGCGGGCTCTGAGGACTCATGATAGTTTGAGGTGTCCAGGTACTGCCTGAAGTGTCCAGGGCTACCCTTCCTGTGGCTGGCACTCACCTGACCGCTGCCTCGTGGTGGCATCCCAGGGTTGAGGCAGGGCTTGGATCATGGCAAAGTGGCCCAGGAGTCCCCTGAAGGTGTCCTTTGCTCCTGCTCTGAGCTCTGTGCTGGGATAGGGAGAGCTATAGCAAGGGGAGGCAGCTGAGGAGAAAGGGAATGATGGGAGAATCCTGACATTCTGTGGCACCAGGGGAAAAAGCTCAGTCTAGGTGTGAGAGTGATCTGCTGAGCTCGGGAGAAGCACTGAAACCAGGGGAAGGCTGAAGGAGCCTGGTGCTGGGGCGCTGCTCAAGGGGACGCCTCGGCAGCTCCTTTGAGGTAGGGGGAACAGAGGCCCTCCTGGGTGAGCTGTTCCATGTGCAGTGTGTGCCCAGGGATGTTGGTGTGAGCAGGGACTGGGACCCTCGTGGGGCGTATGGAGCTGGCTCACCACTGCAGCTCCTGTGCTCTGGGCAGGGGTCAAATGCTCCCTTCCCCAGGAAGAGCTTTGGTAGGTGCTGGGAAAAGCCTTCTGGCTGATGGGCTGCGTGTGGAACCTCTCCAGGAGGAGGGATCTCTCATTTCCCTGTCCCCTGGGCTCTGCAGCAGAGCAGGTGCTAGAGGATAGAGAGCAGAGGCTGTGCCAAGCAGGGAGCTGAAAGCTGCACTGGTGATGGGGCTGGTAGTGGCCACTTGTCCTCTTGCTGGAGAACGTGGTGAGGGCCACCCTGAGCCGGTGGCAGGCCAGTTTCGGTGGCCACAGCCTCCCGGGCGCTCCTGCTGCGTACCGCAGCGGCCCCCTGGAGTTTGGCGGACCGGAGGCACAGGCGGCAGGCCAGGAGCCCCCAGGGGGCTGCGCTGCACAGCCCAAAGCATGCCGTGCCCGCTGCCCGCCCGCGGCTTCGAGCTCGGCGTGGGCGGCCAAGGACGCGGTGCCGGAAACGGGCTGGAGGGACCCTGTGTCCGCGGGGCTGCCTCCTACGGACCCGGCGCGGAGCTCGACGCCGGGATTCCGGCGGCGGCCGCCTCCAGCCGGGGCCGGCTAACGGCTCCCCCTCCACGCCTTTCCTCGGCGCGGCTCTCACTCGGCAGCGGCTCCGGGGCAGCAGCATCGCCCCCGCTGCCGGGGCACCGGCGCTTCCCACTCCCGCCCGCCGGGGAGCCCGCTCCGCGCGTCGGTTCCCGCGGCGGGCGGGGCGGGGTGTGAGCGCTGGCCGCCGGCCCCGGGGCGGGCCCCGCCGCACCGCCCCCGTGCTTTGTGCAGCTGCCGCCCTCCCTCCCCTCCAGCGCGGCGGCAGCAAATCGGCCCGGCCCGGCGGGGCTTCCTGCCCCTGGTAGCCACCTCGGCCATTGGGCCTGCCCGCAGCTTCCCCCTCCCCTGCGGGCCGCCGCCGGGGCTCCCCGTCGCGGGCAGGGAGCGCTCCTGCGGCCGCAGAAAACCTCGGCCGGCAGCGCGGGCGCGCCCCAGCGCCGCCCCCGGCCGGCACCGCCCCCGGCCCCTTCCCGCCGGCCCTCGGCTCCCGCTGTCCGCCTTTCGCCGCCCGCGGGCGAGGAGCAGTGGCAGGAGGGGGCGGCGGGCGGCTCACCTGGGCCGGGCGGGAGGTGCCCCCGCGAAGCGCCGGACGGGAGCGGCGGCGAGCGGGACGCCCGCGCAGCGGCTCCATGGCGGCCGCGGCCGTAGAGCCGGTCTACGGACTCTCCGAGGACGAGGTGAGCCGGGAGCCCCCCGGGGCCCGTCCGGGGGCGGAAGCGCGTCCCCGTGTGTGCCCGCGCCGCGCGTGGGCGCGCCGCGGCCGAGCGTGTCGGGGTGCGGACGGCCCCGCCCGCCGCGGGGCACGGGAGCCCTTCACCACCACCCCCGGGAGGGAGGCGGCGGGAATCCGCCCCGCGGGCAGCCCCCGCCGCCGAGCGAAGGTCGAGGGTCGGTCCAGGAGGGCGCCCGGGATTCCGCCCCGCGGGGTGCCGCGCCCCCGCCCGGCAACGCTGCCGGTAGCAGCCGCGGGCGAGCTGGGGGACACGGTGGGGGCCCGTGGGGTGCGCTGGCACGGTGGGCGGCGGCAGCCGCCCCGTGGCCTGGCTACCCGGCCGGGCTCCAGAGGGGGTCCCGGCGGGCGGTGTCTTGTCCCTGCCGCAGAGCGCTGTCCGCGGCCGTGTTCCGCCGCTCGTCAGTGCCGGGCGTCTCGGTTCAGGGCCGGCGGCGAACAAAGAGCCGGGGCTGGCGGCGAGGGTGCCGGACTCGGAGGCAGGCGCTGCCGGTGTTCCCGGGCAGGGACCGTGACAGGCCGGCCCGCAGCGTGCCGGGAGCGGGTGGCAGGCGCAGCCTGGTGCCTGCTGCAGATGGCAGCTGATAAGGGCAGCACCGGCGATAACTAATCGCCGTGCGCGGGCGGTGTCGCCGGTGGCTCTCCTGAGCCGTGCGCTGCCGGGCGGTTACCGTGCAGTTCCCTCCTGCCTCCGGCTGTCGAAGCGGGGGCAGTGCCCCTGGGATCGCCCTGCGGAGGTGCCTCTTGTCCTCAGTAGTGTCCCAGAGCATCGGGAAGGGGACGGCTTTGTCCCTGCGCTGTGCTCTCGGCCTGGCACCGCCTCTGTCGGGCGGGTGGTGTGCCCGGCTGCGTCCATCGGAGTGAGCAGCAGCAGTGCCGAAGGCGCCAGCCCAGGGCACGGGCTGGGCACCGGGGCTGCCTGGCAGACTTGGGCTGCAGGGGACCCTGGCATGTGAAACCTGGCTGCAGGAGCTGCCAGCCAGATCTGTTACCCTCTGGTGTGAGTGGTACTAAGTCTAGCTGGAAGGAGGCTCTGTGGGGGTGTGCTGGGTGGTGAGCTCTGGAGTGTGAGCAGCCAGGTCCGAGGTGCTCTGTGTGTGCAGGTAGGGCAGAGGAGGAGTCCTGGGCACTTAGGGTGGGGAGCACAACACTGAGGAGGATCCCTGCCTCCCTGGGCACCCCAGGAGCCTTCCTGTGAGGAAGAGGCTGGATGGCAGTGACCAGGGCTGTGGGAGGCCCTTCAGGTGCTCTGCTCCCAGTGCCAGAGGGCCTGCACGGGCTGGGGGTGGCCAGGCCAGGGCCTGCTGTCCCGGCATGGGCATCTGGACACCCTGGGTGGCAGTGACTTGTACCACTGGTCTGGGTGTGCTGGCAGGGGAGGTCTGTGCGGGACGGGTGAAGCCGTGAGCCGTCCTGCTGGGACCCGAGCTGAGGCCTGGGAGCTTGGCTGCTGCCTGTTCTGCTTTGTCCTCCGTGGTGTCTTCTGCTTCTGTCTCTTCCGTTGCCATGTGCTGGAGCTGGCACAGAATGCCCAGGAGAGGCAGGGATGGGACAGAGCTGCTGGCTGTGCTGCTCAGCACCCGCTTCACCCCTGTTCACAGCTGGAGGAGCCCTCAGGAGGGCAGGGGCAGCTGCTGCTGTGCTGCTCACTGTCGCTGGGGACCTGGCAGAGGGTGGGCTTGGTGGCCACCTGCCCAGGGAAAACCAAGCTGAGAGGAAAAGACCCGCTCGGAAGCACAAGGATTTGGTGCCTGCACTGTGACCCACAAAGGTCCCATGGCACAGGTGCAGTGGTGACCAGAGCCACCCTAGCTGTGAGGAGCAACAGAGCAGTGCTTTGGTTTCTCTGCTGCTCTTGCTCATGCTGGTGCTGAACACTGCACAGATCGTCTGAAAATATGACAGGACACCACAAGTGGAAGGAGGGTGGAGGCAAGAGGGACAAGGTGTGGAGGAGCATGAGGAAGGGCACAGGTGGCATTCCGTGGCGTGATGGGCTGTGGCCTCAGGACAGCAGCAGCCTAACCCCTGCTGCAGTCTATGGTGAAGGTGTGGGCAAAAGAAGGCCTGAAGGAGGAGTTCTCCCTTGGCAAGGGGCTGGCAGTAAGCTTCCCAAGACCTGGACCTGGCAGGTGGGTGAGGAGGGCAGCTGCACGCTGCCTGCTGTGGGCAGTGGCTGCCCCTTGGCCTGGGTTTGCCTTGCCCTGGTGCTCTGCAGAGCAGGCGCTCCCTGGCAGAGGCCCAAGGCAGCTCCTTGGGATGCAGTCTGCAGCTCTGCCGGCTGGTGGTGGTTTGTGTGGGGCTGGGAGTGGGCTGTGGGCAGGCCTGGCAGCCCTGGCACCCCGGCTGATGGGGAGCAGTGGTCATTTAAATGCCCCATGGCTTGCCAGTGAGGTTCCTCCCTGCTCAGGAAGCAGAGGCTGCAGGGTGGGTGTCAGCAGCCCTGCCCTGTGTGGCACACCGGGCACGTGCTGGGCCGCTGGCAGAGCCTGTGCCCACATCCATCTGTCAGTAGTTGTGAGCCTGGCTGGGTGCTCCTGCCCGGCCCTGTGCTGTGGCTGCCTCAGCAGGGCGAGGGGCACCGGGGCTGGCGGCGCTCTGGGGACACCCTGAGTCAGCCCTGCCAGCCTGCCACCTTCTGCAGGCTCTGTTCTCAGGAGCCTGTGCCAGGCTCAGCTACCCACAGCGAAGCATCTGTTCCAAGTAGCTGCCAGTCGGATGCTGTTCCCAGAGCGCCTCGGCACCAGGGTGACCTGAGCCCTGGCACCGGCTGCCTGGGCAGGCCGCTCCCCGGCCGCGGAGCTGGCCGCACGGGGGGCCTGGGCGAGGGGCTGTGGGTGCCGCTGGCCCGTGCCAGCCTGGGGCAGCCCGTGATTCTGAGGTGCGTGTGGAAAGCTGCGGCCCTGGCAGTGCCGCTCTGCCCAGGCAGAGCGCTGCAGCTCCAGCCACCTGTGCCCTGGGAGCTGCTGCTCGTTGAAGAGCAGCAGGGAGAAGGGAGCAGGGCCAGGGGACGTGCATGGTTCCCCCAGCTGCTGGCACCCGCATGGCTGGGGCCGTAGGAAGAGTGAGTGACCTCTCCTTGCCTCTTTGCTGCCTTTCCCCCTCTCCCCTGAGCAGAGAGGCCGAGCTGTGTTCCTCGGGGCAGCGTGTCCCTCGACCCGCACCCTGCGCTTCCTGAGGGGTGTTGAGGTGCAAGTGGCCCTGACAGGATGGAAGCTCCCACGAGTGCTGCCTTCCCCTTCCTCGGTGTGCCTGGCTGCAGGAAAGCCTTGCAGCCCCTCCTTGGCTGAATGACTGAGGTGGCTGCAGGGAAGGATCCCTACTGCAGTGTGGGAAGTTGGAGTGTTCCTGTCCGGCGCTGCTGCTGCTCCGCTCTCCCTGCTCCAGGCCTATTCAGCTTCCCTGCCTCTGCTCAGAAAGCTGCAATTACAGCGGAGCCGACTGCCGCCGTGCACGAGAAGATGCCGGAGAGGAGCTGCTGGGGAGGCAAACACCTTGGTGCTGATGCTTAGAGTGAAGAGCTGTGGGGTGCAGGGCCTGGCCCCTCTTCCCCCCCCTTGTCTCGTGTCTGGCCTGGGCTTGGCACCCTGTGGGAGACAGATCCCTGGGCAGCCTCTGGATCCCTGCTGGCGGGAGGCAGCTGTGCTAGCTTTAGGCTAGGCCTTCGAAATTCTCCACAGAACTTGAACAGAAAGTGTTAAAATGTAAATAAATCACTGTTGGGTGTGAAGAGGATAATAAAGATCATTGTAAAGCACCCCATTGGGGAGAGCTCTGTTTTGGGAACAAGGTCTCAGGGCAAACAATCTCTCTCCTCCTCGGCTCTGGAGAGATACCAGCTTGCTTCTGCCTGACCTTGGCTGCATGGTTTGGTATTAACTCCTCTGCTCCTTTCTGCCTAATTTGTGCAGGGGCTGGGGGGGCAGAGAGGGAGAAGCTTCCCCTGGCCTTCAGCGGGGGTCCTTGTGCTGTTCTGAGTTGTAAACAGCTGCACCTGTTGTAAGCACTGTGCATCTGTATGTGTACTTTGCTTGTAAATACAGCTTCTGTTTGCTTCCACCTGAGCTTCTCTGGCAAAGTTCATGTTGGGGGGGAAAATCTCAACCTACCACGGGAGCAGAGCCAGCCCGGGGGTGCTGGAGTGGGACCTGTGGGGGACGGTTCTGTAGAGCTCTGGCTGCTCTGTGCTGTGACGTCGCAGCGAGGTCTGTGCAGTGCTGGCAGGGGAGGGCCAGCCTGGGCAGGAGGTGGCAGGGACAAAGGGTCTGTATGTGCAGAGTGCTCCAGAGTGGGGCCTGTGGGGAGCTGGGTCTTGTGCTCCTGCTGGGTTTGTTGCTCTGCAGGGATGCCCCTGCAGGAGGTGTCCTTCCCATGCCAGGGTATGGGGCTCTGTGTGGGTGCTGCCCCTGAGGCGGGGCTGCCGGGGTTCCAGCAGGAGCATGCTGGTGAAGTGGTTTCAGCTCTGCCTCTCAGCTGGGTGCAGAGCAGTGACATCCTGGAGCTTGGCAGGTGGGCTGGAGGGGGCCACGTAGGGCTGCTGGTGGGTTGCTGGGGACGTGGCTGTGCACTGGGTGGCTGTGCCTGGAGACAGGTGCTGGCTCTAGGGGCATTGTCTCTGTGGAAGTGCCTCACTCACCCTGCACTGCAGCTGGCCAGACGCAGGCCCTTCCAGCTCTCGCCCAGCCCTGTCCCCTCGCTGCTTCCCAGCTCCTGGAGTAGCCAGGGCTGGCTGCTGGGGCACGGGTGGGGTGCTGGGTGGGTGAGCAGGGCCCAGGCAGGGCTTTGGTGATGTGCTGGGGAGGCAGCAGGGAGGCAGCTGTGGCTCTGGAGGGGCACGGCCTGGCCAGGGTGGTGCGGTGGCAAAGAGCGCGCTGCCCGCTCTGCAGCTGCAGTCCTGCTCACCCTGCTGCCCGGCAGGAGCCCCTGAGTGCAGAGCAGCTGTGAGCACAGGCTCTGTGGGCAGGGGGCTGCCCTTGCTGCTTTGAGCTCTGGCTTCCAGGGAGCAGGCAGAGCAGGGCCTCCCCGTGGCACGGGGCACCTCACAGCAGTCGCCTGGCTAGTGACTTTCTGAATGGGGGAGGAAGCTGAATTGGTTTTACAGATTGAGTGCCCTGGCTTCCTGGGGCAGCACCGAGAGCCTGCGGGGGTGGTGACAAAGTCCAGCTGAGGAAGTGTTTCATGAAGGCAAGGCCTTGCCCAGCTACTTGTTGGGGCATAACAGCAGAAGGAAGGGGCTGTGGCTGTCAGCAGCTGGCTCTGAACGCTTGCACTGAAACTCTCTTCAGGAGTTAGCAGCATCTCCTGGCCCCTGCGCAGGGGGCAAGTCCTGCCAGCACAGGGCGGCAGGGACTGCGGCCAGGCAGCTGCTGCTGCCCGTGCTGCCCACAGGGGTGGTGCTGAGCGCCTCCTGGGCTTCAGTGTGCCCAGGTCCATGCCGTGTACTGGCCGTTGGAGGGCGCTGTGCAGCGGTGGAGGTCAGCTCCGGGCTCTGCGCCGGTCCCCCGTGCCTGGCGGGCAGAGGCGGGCTGCGAGCCCAGCAGCCGTGGGGCTGCCACAGCAGCCTTGGCACAGCTTTGCCTGGGGGCTGCTTTCAGGAGGCTCCGCTGGCGCCTGGGGCTCGTTTGGGAGAGGAGCCAGGCACAGAGTGGGTGCCAGAGCAGATCCCCATTCAGAGGGGAGTCGAGGTCGTCCCTGGGGATGGGGAGAAGGGGCTGGAGCTGCGGGCAGCCGCAGCCTCCACAGGCCATCAGTCACTGTTGGTAAGCCCAATGCAGCTCACTCTGCAGGGCTGTCCCCGGGGCTGCTGTGACACCCGGAGGCCAGCTGGGAACCTGTGGGACTGTGCTGTTCCCTTTGTGTGTGTCCCACTAGTGGGGAGGAGGTGTCTGCCATGGGACCGTGAGCTCAGCCCTGTGCTGCTGCAGGAGCAGGGCTGGGCACAGCCTGTGTGGCAGCCAGCTGCACTGCCAGCTCCTCGGTCCCAGAGGCTTGCGTGGGGCCAGGCCTCCCGCCGAGTTGCACTGTGCCTCATGCGGTGGGAGCTGGGGAGCTGTGTGCCTTCTCAGCAGCCAGCGACAGCTCCTCTCAGCCGCGGTGGGAGCTGCAGGGTCAGCCTGCAGAGTCGTGGGTCGCTTAGAGGTCTCCGGAGCTGTCCGGAGCTGCTGCCTCCGCTGCCTCCTCCTGCCAGGTCCCTACCTGGTGCCCTGTGGCGGCGGCAGCAGTGCTCCCCGGCAGGTCTGCCCCTAGCAGAAGCTCTGCCGTGCTGGCTGAGCCAGGTGAGGAGGCAGCAGAGGCTGGGTGGCTCCTGCAGCACCAGAGGAATGTGGTCTGGCTGCTGGGCTCGCCCCGGCTGCTGCTCTTGCTGCCAGCTGGGACCGCAGCTTCCACAAGTGCTTGACCCAGCACCCTGCCAGTCCTTGCCAGCGTGGGGACTTCCTCCTGCAGGACATCTCCCTGCCCCTTTTCCCTCCAGCGTCTCCTCTCCCCCTCGCGTGGGGAAGGAAGAAACCCAAAACCCAAGGGCAGGAATTGTCTTCTGCAAAGCAGCAATTTGCCAGCAATTAACCTCAGAGTGAGAGCTGTGGTTAAACTGCACAGGCCTCGGAGCTAACTCTAGCTAAACCCCAAACCACCCAACCAGCTGCAGCACAGCACAGCAACCCCAGCATGGGAGTTGTGGTGCACCCTGCAGCGGGTGCTGAGGGCACTGGCAGGGCACGAGCAGGGTCTCCATGGGTGCTGAGGGCACTGGCAGGGCACGAGCAGGGTCTCCATGGGTGCTGAGGGCACTGGCAGGGCACAAGCAGGGTCTCCATGGGTGCTGAGGGCACTGGCATGGCACGAGCAGGGTCTCCATGGGTGAAGCTCCAGCACCTTGTCTCTGTGCTGGGCTGTGGGGGTCAGTGGTGGTTGGGTGCCAGGCTGATGCAGGGCAGGTTTTGCTTTTCTCCTGTGGTTTGTCTGCTGGAGAGGGGCAGCACTGTTTGGCACAGCCCCCAGTCATGCCATGGTCTGTCCTTCAGCAGCTCCTAGTGTGGGATAATCCCGGCCTGAGGGGGATGTCCCTGCAGTCTGTGCCAGGCTCTACCTGAGCGTGGCTCCAAGCCCCCTCCCGTGAAGCCTCTGTACAGGATGCTGGCGGTGCCTTGCTGGCGGTGCCTTGCTGGCAGCTCTGCAGAGGTGGGAGTGCTGAGTAACTCCCAGCAGAAGGCATCCAGGGAGGACTTCCTCACCAGCTGGCTATCTGCTAGCTGCTGGGGGGAGAAGCTGTCCTGCTGGGGATAGCGGGCAGGAGGCCTTGAGGCTGCTCTGCTCCCCTGCTCTGCCTGCAGGGTGGGTGCTGACTGTGTTTGAGGGCTTTGGAGCATGAAGTATTTTTATCTCCCAGGAATGAAGTGACCTGGAAGATAACCAGCAAGGAAGAAGCTTTTGGGGATGTGTCAAAGGGAGCTGAGCCAAAGGAATTTCTTTGGCTCTGTGCTCTGCAGGCCTCCTCCTGCATCCTTCACTCAGCTCCTCGGAGGAGCCAGGCCAGGTCCCCCTCAGGCTGTGGGGTCACTCATGGAATCTGCCATCAGCTTCTGCAGTAAGGCAGAGAGGTGGTGAGCTTCTGAGTGGTGGTGAGACTGCAGCAGAGGGTCTTGCTGCAGCTCCTCAGTGCTGTGGTGTTTGTGGTGCTGAGCAGCAGCCAGGCTGCTCTCGTGCTCCTTCTGCTGTGCCTGGCAGTCCTGCTCCCCTGCTGCTGCTGGGGGAAGGCAGAGGGCTTGCATTCAGACCTTTCTCTGCTTGTGTGCATAGGCTTTACAAACCACCACTGACCTACCCCAAATGAACGCCTGACAAGTGTTCCTTCCCCAGCTCTCCTTGCTGCCAGCTGGTGCTGAGGTGCAAGGGAAGCCAGGGGCCTGCAGCCAGCAGCTGCTGTCTGCTGTGCCCAGGGAGAAGCCCCAGGAAGCCTGGCCAGGCTCCTTCTGTCCCAACCAGGTGGCCTTGCTGTCGGGCTGGAGTTAGAGATACAGCCTGGGGCCCCAAGAGGTCCCTGGGAGGTAGGAGGTGATGCCCTGGGCGGTGCCAGCTGTGTGCCTTAGCACTCAGGACAGGAGCTGCACCCGTGGCTTGCAGGATCCCTTCCTGGCCCCGCGGCTGGGGGGCTCTGCGCAGTTGTGTGGCAGCTCTGGGCTCGGAACCCAGAGGGCCAGCAGGTCGCTGGCCATGCTGGCCGCTCCTGGCAGAGAGAGGCCCTTGGCCCAGCTTGCTGGAGGGGCTGGAGTCTGGAGATGGGTACTGGGTGATGGGTGCAGGCTGCCGGGGCGGGCGCGGCTGGGCGGGGTGTGGGCCGTAGCTGATGTTCATCTTGCCCCACCTGTGTGTGCCTCCCAGGTGTGGGGTGGCTGAGCATGGGGTGGGGCATCTGCAGCTCCTGCTGAGCAGAGGGAGGCAGGGGCTGGCTGGGCTGGTGGTGTCTGGAACTGCTCCTGCCAGCCTAGGGGTTGGCACTGCCCGAGGGAGGTCCTGCTGCTTCTGTGTGCCTTGGGACCTTCCAGGAGCCGGTGTCGTGTCTCTGCTGGGCTGTGGGACTGCAGGAGGTGCTGAGGATCAGAGGTGAGTGTGGGGATGCAGGGGGTGTCCAGGGGAGGGTGAGCAGCACTGCTTGGGGCTGTTTGGATCTCGGGGGTGCAAAGCTTGGCTACGGAACCCTGATCAAATCTGTGCTGAGTTTGTCTGGGGACAGCTTGCCTGCAGCCGTCTGGGAACGTGAGCTCCTTGGCAAACAAGTGGGGAGAAGAAAGGCTTCCTGCTGTTAGCTGTGGGGGTGCTTCGGTGTGGGGAGGGGGAAAGGGACCAGGCTGCGCCTGTGCTGTCTGCTCCTGCTGCTTTTGCCGTGTTGCCAGCCCCCAGTGTGTCTGCTTCGGGAGCAGCTTTCCTCTTGCCCCTGCTGTGGTCCCTGCCTGCAGTTTGTGCAGGCCCTCTCCTGATCCCAAGGTGAAACTCAGCCAGAGAGGGATGCACAGGGAGCAGGAGAGGCTGGCTCCTGCTGAGCACCCACAGCCCCTGCCCTCAGCTCAAAGAGGGGAGCTGAGTGCCAGGAGGGGCAGGATGAGACCTTGGTTTAGGCTGGATGTTAGGAAGAAGTTCTACACAGAGAGAGTGATTGCCCATTGGAATGGGCTGCCCGGGGAGGTGGTGGAGTCACCATCACTGGAGGTGTTCAGGAAGAGACTGGATGGGGTGCTTGGTGCCATGGGTTAGTTGTTTAGGTGGGTTGGATTGGTTGATGGGTTGGACGCGGTGATCTTGAAGGTCTCTTCCAACCTGGTTTATTCTGTTGTATTCTATTCTATCCTTGCTGTGTGCTGTGTTCTGTCCAGTCCAGCCTTGCCACTTGACTCTTCCCCTTGCTCCTGGTGCTGTGTCCCTCATGTGAAGGGACGTGGCAGTGCTCTCGGGGTGCTGTGCCACACCTGTGTCCTGCCACTGGCCTTCCCCTGACTCACCAGTGGGCGCAGTCTGGGATGAGTCTTGCTGCTCCACTGGTTGTATCCCCCTGGCCCTGCGGAGGGGTTCCTGCTGCTGCATCATCTCCTTGTCTGGACCTTGTGCTAGCTCATCCTCAGCCCTGGTGCTGCTTGTCCTCTGGCAGTGATGGTTGGGAAGAGGCTGGTGGGAGGCAGTCCAGGAGCAGTCTCGTTAGAGCCCAGCTGTCTCTAGGCATTAGCAGCCTGAGAGCCCCGCGGGGGTTTCTCCTCCTCCAGGCCTCTCTCTGGGTGTGCCCGTGCCCGTGTTCAGCTGGCAATCCCTGCTGTGTCACCGTGCTGATGAGTAACAGTCACAGAGGGGCTTTGTGCTGCGGGGTTCCTTCAGCTCAGCGAGGAGAGTCCAGTGCACCTTCTGGTGCTGCTCGTGGTGAGCCCAGGCTGTTCTGCCGGCTGCGTCTCTCCTCTGCCCTGCTCCTGGCTGCTGGCACGGAGGCTGAGGGGTGGCTTTGGAGAGTCCAACAGCTCAGACCCAAAGCCAGAGGGCCTGAGGGGTGGCTTTGGAAACCCAACAGCTCAGACCCAAAGCCAGAGGGCCTGGAGTCAGGGCTGACCCCGTAGGAGCTCGGGCTGGGGAGGTCCCGTCCAATGTGAGCTATTGGCTGGCAGCAGGATGTGAGGGGCTGCTGAGGGGCTCTAGCAGCTGGAGAGCTTCCCAGTGCATTCTGCCACCTTGCAGGGCTCGCTCTGCTCCGTGGTCGTGCCCTGTGCCTTGCTTTGTCCTGGCGGTGGGGAGCTGGCCGAGAAGCAGTGCGGCAGGCTGGGGGCCACGGCACAGGGCTGAAGTGGCTGCTGCAGGCTCTGAGCGGCAGGGGAGGTCTCAAAGGCCAGGCCTGCAGGCTCTGGGGAGGAGCTGGGGTCCCCTCTGGTGCCAGCCCGCAGGCTCTGGGGAGGAGCTGGGGTCCCCTCTGGTGCCAGCCCGCAGGCTCTGGGGAGGAGCTGGGGTCCCCTCTGGTGCCAGCCCGCAGGCCTCGATGGCTTCGATAAGGCAGGAATGAGGGACGGGAGCTGTGTCACCGCCGGGTTGCTGTGGCAACCCCAGCTCCCGCAGGCTGCTTCCCTGTGCTTAACGCTTTCCGTGCCGGCAGCCCGGGGCTGGGGCAGGCGGCGCCTGGCCTCGGCTGCTGGGGAGCCTCGGGCTGGCACTCCTGGCGCCTGACCCGAGGCAGCTCCCGAGGCAGCTCGGGTGGCCTTCGGAGGTGTCCCGGGGCAGGCTGTGCTTCGCTCCCCGGGCCGGTGGGACAGGAGGCAGCCGATCGAACGGCAGGCTCTGCCCCTCGGCGGTGTCACCCCCGTGGGGCTGGCGGGCGAGCCGCGGCCGGGAGCGGCTGTGGTGCGCTGCTGCCGTGCGTGTGAGCGGCAGCGCTGCGGAGCGGAGGGGGCTAGCTGGAGAGTCACGGAGCTCAGGAGCTGCCTGCCTCCTCCTGCGGGGGGATCAAAGGCAGAGCTGCTGGGGAGGTGATGGCTCCTGATTGAAGCTGACTCCCTGCTCCCATCGCTGCCTCCCAGCCTTGGCAACCTACCTGTTGTGCTTTAGTCATCTTCCCATCCCTTGGCTGCCTCCCTGCAGGGGAGGAACTTGTACTTTTCCTCTAGCTCTGGCTCCCCCGGCCTGCTCCTCTGCCATTCCCTGCAGCACCTCCCTTGGGTGCCCCTGGCTGGCCGTGACCCCAGCTCCGTGTGCTGCTGCTCCTTGCCGTGAGGCTGCTTGGGCACAGGGGGCTCCCTGCCCCGGGAGCTGGTGCCTCCAGGGCACCGATCCCTTGGTGTGCAATGGGCTGTGGTTGGTGCCACACGAGGCACTGTGCTTTCCTTGGCTGGGGCTGTCCCCTTTGTCTCCACAGCCCGTGGTGGGCTCAGCAGCCACTGGGCAGTGCTGGGTGCCAGACCAATTCCTTGGGTTAGGAATCACTTCCACCTCAGAGGCTCTGTCTTCACCTGTGCCCCTGTGCTGCTGTAGCAAGTCCATCTGTGGGGCTGTGAGTCAGCCTCCAGGATAAATGCTTCATCCCTTCTTGTTCTTGGTCTTCAGGTACCCTCCTGGTGGCTGCCTTGGGTCGTCTCTGCAGTTAGGTGGGACCTGGCCTGCAGAGAGCCTGTTTGTGAGCTCTCAAGTACCTGCTGATGCTCCCCGGAGAGCCTGGGAGGCTGTGTGCTGGGCTGGCCCCACCTCAACCCTCTGCTGGTACCTCTGAGGTTTCTGTTGCCTGGGTGGTGTTTGGCTGGGAGTTACCTGGGTTGGGCAGCAGCTTTGGGGAGTTCGGGGGTTTCCCTTTGCTTGCCCAATGAATCCCAGCAGAGTCATCCTCATTCTGGCTTTGGTGATGTCACACAGCCTGGTTGACATCTTACACAAAAAAACTTCCCCCTGAGCTTTGGGGCTCCTGTGGGCAACAGCTGCAAGCTGCTTCGAGTGAGCTTAGAACAAGGGTGGTAGGGCAGAGCAGAGGGCTGGTTGTATGCTGGTTGCTTGGGGGCACTGCTGGTGCCTGTCAGCTTCTCTTAAAGCTGGGCAGTTTAGCACTCAGTGCTCTCAGCAGCAGCTGTGCTCTGGAGCCGTACCTGGTCTGGGCAGGTTCTGCCACCCTCAGTGTAAGCAGCTTCAGGGGGAGGTGGTGTTTGGGCCCAGGAGCATCACCTGGAATGTCTAAGGCCACGTGTTGGTCTGAAACCCCAGCACATCCAGGAAGAGGAGCCCGGGGAGGAGGCCGCTGTGGGGTTTGGTGCCTGTGCAGCAGCTCCCAGCTGTTTGCTCCCTCTGCTCTGTGCAGCACACCAGGACCTGTGGCTCACCCTGGTTCTGAGGGGATCATCACTTCATGGAGACCTGTCTGGAGGAGCTGAAGCTGTGCTTCAGCCTTCTGCTAGTTTGTGTTATCCTGAGGGCTCTTCAGCACCGTGCTTCCTTCGCTGTCATAGTCACTTGCTTGGGGGAAGGAAGTGCTGCCCTTGGTTCTGTGCTGACCTGAGCTCTCCAAGAGTCGTGGTGCTGGCAGGCCCCTTGCAGCCAGCCCTGCCTCACCCCGTGCTGCTGACCAGCTCTGCCTCAGCTGAGGAGCTGAGCTCTTCACAGCTTGATCCTGGCTCCTGTTTGTGGTCTCAGGCTGCTGAGAGCTGGTGTGGAGCTCCCAGCTTGGAGAGCTTCATCCTGCTTGTGGCACCGCGGCCCCGCAGCTGCCCGTGCTGGAGAAACTGTTGCTTGTTCTGCCCCTCTCTGGCCTTGTGAGAGCCACAGGGTGAGGCAGGAGCTGCTCAGCTGCCTTGTAACTTGGCTGAGGAACTTTGCACTGCATTGCCCTCTGCTCCCTGCCTTTCTGCTGCTTTCAGGAACACACATCTGTGGCTCTGGGAGCTGCTGAATGCCTGACCTTATTGCAGCTCTGCTGCAACACGCGGGTCCTCAGTGTGCCTTTTGTTGGGTGCAGCAGCCACACTCTGCATCCAGAGTGCCTGGCAGAACACAGAGTCCAGGCTTTGTTTGGGGCAGTGAGTGCTGAACACTGGAGTGAGTGTTTCTCAGTCTAGTCAGTGTCAAGTACCAGCCTGGGGAGCACTGCCTGAGCTAACCCCTGGGCTTTGGCCAGCCCCAGCCCAGCCAGTGTGCTCAACCTCCCAAACCTGAGTCAAGCTCTTCCCAAATCAGCCTGAGCTGGGAGCTGCAGTGTCCCCCCTCTGAGATGCTCTGGTTTGCAGCTGCAGGAGCTTGCTGGCCCTAGATTTCACAAGTGGCAAGTGCTCCTCATGAGCAGAGGCCCAGGGCCGATGTGAGGGTCGAGTCAGTGGGGAGGCCCAGGGAGAGGAAGAGGTGGAATGTGGAGTGCAGGGGGTTGGAAATTGCACTGGGTGGGGAGGGTGAAAGCTGGACTCAGGCACTGCTCTGAGTGGCTGTAATGGGAGAGGTTCAGCCCTCAGGCTGGAGATCCAGAAGCAGAGGTTTGTTGTGAGGGAGAAGAGTTGCTGCTGGGGGGCCTGGCCTGCTCAGGATGGAGAGCCCAAAGGAGTGAGCTGCTGAGGCTGACTGACAGCAGCACTCGGGAGATGTTGACATCTCCAGCAGGGGAGCCTGGAAAGCCATCCAGGAACAGCAGTGATTAGCTGCTGCTGGGAGATGCAGTTTAATTGCTGCTGGGTAATGGCATGATTCATGCAGTCAAACTGCAGCAAGTGGAGCCTCTGCAAGGTGCCACTGCTGGCTGCTCTGAGCTGGGCTCTGCTATGCACGGCTCTCAGGGTGCTTAAGGTAACAGCCATTGAGCAGCTGCAAGGAGCAGGGTCCAGCTGCCATCCCAGCTGGGGTCACAGCCTGTCTTTCACCCTCTGCACACTTAGGCTGTGCCAGGCTCACTGTGACCCTCAGATGAGGCAGTGAGCACAGAGTGGGGCACAAGGCTCCGTGCCAGCAGCGTGTGCCGATCCCTGAAATCCCTGCAGAGAGCTCTTTTGGGGCTGCAGTGCTGCAAAAGGGCAGACCCCAGCAGTGCCAGTGTCTGTGTCTGGGGGCCTGGTGCTGCAGGAAGGAGCTCTCCCTTCCGAGGGGCTTAAGAGCCTCGATGGCGTTTTCAGCTGGTTTCCTGCTCGAGGCTTTCCAGCAGAGCCTGTTCAGGAATTTTCCTGTCCGTTGGTGCGGCTACCCTGCCAGGCAGGGGTTCCCAGTAAAGCCTGCTTCAGGAATTCCTCATCCTGCAGAGGCGCAGGTCCGGGCTGCGGGGGCCTGGGGAGAGGCAGAGGCGCAGGTCCGGGCTGCGGGGGGGCCTGGGGAGCGGTCCCGGCTGCTATCTGGGTCAGAGCCGCGGCTGCAGCGGGGTTCGCGGCTGCCGTGAGCGGGCAGGCGGCGCTGGGCGGCCGGGCCGGGATCGTTAGCTATGGATCGTGTTACATAAACGTGCCGCGCTGGGCAGCGGGCAGCCGCTCGGGCCCCGCCGTGCATGCGGCCGCAGCTCCGCCGTTTGCTGGGGGATCCTCCTGGGAGCTCTGGCAGGCACCGTCGGCCTGCCCGACGCGGCTCCGGCGCTGCGCACCCCCGGGGATGTGCTGCGCTGGCCGGGCGTGGCGGGGTGCCCTGGAGCGATCCAGGCTGTACCTGCTGGGCAGCCGCTGCATTTGCTGAGAGTCTGGAGTCGCATCCAGGGCCGCACCTGGGTGCCTGTGTCAGTGTGCAGGGGATGGAGATCAGAGGGTGGCAGGAAGTGTGATTCCCAGCTTGTCGTCTCAAAACGACTGCAAGGGGGTAGTGTTTGAGAAACAAGAACAGTGTGAGAGCATCAGGGGCTGGCCTGGAGGAAGGGAAAGCCCAGGCTGCTGTGCTGGGAAAGGTGCTTTGGAAACAAGTGGGGATCTAGGCCAGTGTCTGCCTGCTGAGATGGAAGGCACAGCCCCTGTGGTCTCGTCCCCCAGCCACCACTCCAAGTGCTCCTGAGCTTGAAGCAGTCCAAGGCAGCAACTGCCATGGAACTAACCTGACTGAGTCTGGTGGTCATGGTCCCTGCTGTCAGCTGGAGGTCCCTGCTGTCAGCTGGAGGTCCCTGCTGTCAGCTGGAGGTCCCTGCTGTCAGCTGGAGGTCCCTGCTGTCAGCTGGAGGTCCCTGCTGTCAGCTGGTGACCTCTGGCAGTGTTACAGACCGGGAGGGGAGCTTCTGGGTAAGAATTTTCCTTCCCTGGCACAGTAGGCTCTGGAAGACTGTGTGCACAGCCTGCATGAGTGTTAGGGCGAGCTGCAGGAGCTAGAAAGCAGCCTGTTGGTGAGATGAATTCCTTCACTGAGGGCTATAGATAGGCCTGAACGTTAAATAAGGAGCAGAGAGTCCTGTGCAGTGCAGGTCCCTGAGTTTCAAGCCCTTGTCCATTCTCCTGGGTGTTTCTAGAGCCCACTGGTGACCTGGTTCAGCACACCACTGAAACAGCTCACAGCTGCATGGAGCTCCACTGCTGCTCCTAGCAGCAGGCCCCAAGGCACTTCCTTGGTTGTGAGCAGGGTTCCATGAGGCCACGGTGTGACTGCAGCCCACTTCTTACTAGGCTGCTCTCAGCTTGGGCTGGGGGCGCTCAGCCTGGAGATGTGGCCTGGAGAGCTGTGGCTTCAGTGAGTGACTGCACAGAGCCAGGAGGCACGGCAGGGCAAGGGAGGCTTCCCTCCAGGAGCGCCTGGCTGTAGCTGCTCTGGCTTGGAGGCCGCCTCTAGCCAGAGGCATGTGGGTTTCCATGGTAGGCTGAGAGCTCTGCAGGAAGGGAAGGTGTTTTCTGCTGGACTGTGGAAGGGTGAGCGTGGCTGGTGCTTGCAGGGAGGAGGATCTGAGCAGGGTTCCTGGGCTGCTGGGGGTGAAGCTGCCGGAAGTGAGGTTTCCCTGCTTGGGCCAGCTGGGGAGGTGGCTGTAACCCAGTGACCTGTGCTCTGCTTTCCTCCACTGACCCTTCCGGGGAGCGGAGATGGGGCTGGTGGCCTGGTGCTGGTGCTGTGCTCGCTGCAGACTGAGATGTTATCGGGGCCTGCTTGCTAAATTGCCCCTGACAGATCTTGGCGTAAGGACCACGAGAGCCGTGCGGAGCCCTCCCAGGAGCTGCTGCGTGGCCTCGGGAAGCCCTCTGATGTCCCCAGAGGGTGAGCTGTTCTCCAGGAGTGCCACTCCTCTGCCCGTGTCCCCAGCCAGCCTTGGTGCTGCTGTGTGTGAGGTGTGGATGTGGCACAGCTTCCCGCAGCGCTGCGCTCTGCCTCCCTCAGTTGTCCTCTGGGTGCCTCACGCCAGAGCCAGCCTGACCCTTCTGCAGCCCGACTCCTCTTGCCGGGTTTCAGCTGCTGAGATTCCCTCTGGAGGCTGCAGATCCTCCTTGATTTCTCGCAGCCGTGGCAGCACTGAGCAGGTCGCTTGGGCTGCTGCCTCCTCTTGTGGTGTCCAGCTCGCCAGGGGCTCTGCCTGGGGCTTTTCATCCAGGACAAGTGAAACATTAAAGCATCGGTTAAAGATTTGTTGTCGTTTCCATGCTGAGGCGGTTTGCAGCCCAAACACGGAGTTAAGGATCTGTTGTCTTTTCTGGTGTGCTGTGTTTTGCAAACTCTCAGGTATAACAAAAACAGAGGCGAGGTGCTCAGCGGATGAAACCGGCTTCTCGGAGCCTGTCTCTGTCTGCAGGTAACTTTCCAGAGGGATCTGGTTTCCCTCCTTCCAGCCAGTGGAAATTTACCTCGCTGGTGCCTATCTTGGTTTGAAATCAGAAATGTCTCTGGGCAGAGAGAAGGGAAAGGCCCAGCCCCAATCCAAGCAGCACTGCCCCGGCACGGCTCAGCTTTCCTCAGGTGCAGTCCTAGAGCGCTGCCCGTTCCTCTCCCTGCCTAGGCACCTTCCCTGCCTGCCCGGGACACGCTTCCGTCTCGGCCCCGCAGCTGCCGCGGCGCCGGCGGGGTCGTCTATGAAACCGCTGCGCAGCGCTCGGTGAGTGCTGGCGGCCCCGGGGTGCTGTGCCCCCGGCGGTGGGGCGCAGGGATCAGGGGGTGCTGTGCCCCCGGCGGTGGGGCGCAGGGATCAGGGGGTGCTGTGCCCCCGGCGGTGGGGCGCAGGGCCCCGGCGGTGCTGTGCCGAAGGTGCTGCACAGTGCTGGGTCAGGGCCGTGGGGCCGGGTGGGTGCTGGCTGTGCCGCGGGGTCGCCTGTCCCGCAGGACTGTGTCACCTCCAGTTCCCTCACGGCAGCCGGTGGCCTTCCGCTGCCTGTGCTCCAGAGCTCGCTCGGCTGGGGTCTGCAGACCATCTGTTCGGGGCTAGCTGCTGTGGATGGAGGCAGCTGCCCCTCCCGGGTCGCTCTGGAGGGGTTCAGCCGGGGAAGCAGCGCACGGCTCGGGGGCTGTGCCGTGCCCGCGTCCTGTGCTTGTTGCTGCCTTAACTTCCTTAAGCTGGGGTCTGCTCGTTGCCAGTGCAGTCGGGGGTTTGCTGGGGGCTTGGATTTCAGTTTTAGCTGATTTAGGTGGAACCAAGCTAAGTCCTCCCCAGGGCCAAGTGTACTGCAGGTGAGAGCATGATGTCTGCAGAGGCTGTCCTTCAGCAGAGGAGAGCTGTGCACCCCCTGCCGTGTCTCGGGCAGGCAAGAGCCCATAAGCTGGTGTTAATCATTAGCAGGGCAGCAGAGTGTGGGCAGCAGTGGATGGCAGCCTTGATGTCTCACCCAGCCTGCTGCAGCGGGGAGGCAGGCTGGGCTCAGAGGGATGAGGGCACAAACAACTGCAAGGGAGGCTTCCGAGCTGTGAGCTCGGGCTGCCAGCAGCGCCCCGCAGCAGCACTTGGGCTCTGAACAGCAGTTCTGCGCTCCCAGGCACGGCCTGCATCGCAGCTGAGAGAGGTGGCTCGGGGAGGAGAGCTGGGGCCGTGCTGAAGCTGCTGGGAAGAGACCACCAAAGGGACGTTCAGAGAGGGCTCAGCTCCTCAGGAGTTTGCTTTCCTGCAGGCGGCTCACAGCAGGCTCTGTGGGGCTGAAACTCGCCGTGCAGACAGCTTCAGGCAGGTTCCAGTTTCCCTGGCTGCGGCAGTCAGGCTCTGGCTCCCTCCCCAGCAGTGGCATCAGACTGGGCAGGTCTGGCTTCCCTTCCTGACCTTCCCAGTGAGCTCAGAAGGTTCCCAAATCTGTGTCGTGCTTTCAGCTATCTAAAGCAAACAGCTGAGGTGTCGTGGCTGTGCCAGAGCAGACCTGTGGAAATGTTATTGTTGTGTGAGCCAGCTCCAGGGAGCAGAGGCTCAGGTTACTGTAACTGAAGCCTGTGTCTTGCACTTGGGGAGGGCTTATCAGAGGAGAAAAGGTACAGCTGATATGGGTGGCTGCAGAACCTGTTTCTGCAGGATCCCTTCCAGGCTGAGCCTTGGTGGCCTCCCTCTGCAGCAAAACCAATCTGGCCAAAGAGGGTGGCAAAGGAGGCCAACAATAGCCTTCCTAGCTCACCGGGAGGAAGGGGCATGCTCAGCACCAGGCTGATGCCCAGCAATGGGCATCTTCAGACACTGCCTCCTGTGCTCAAGAGGTGGCTCTGAGCTGCCCGTGGAGCGAGCTGCTGCGGCAGGTTTCAGGGATGCCATCAGGAGGGTGCAGGCTTTGTGTGAGCACAGCCACCTCTGACCAAGAGAAACAATGCAACAGAGGTGCAGAGCGTGTCCCCCCTTGGGGCTGGAGACAGCTCCAGAGAGCTGCTGGGAGTGTGGCTCAGGGTTTGCAAAGGCCCCGTTCAGCAAATTGCCTTCTGCTTTATGCCCGTTGCTGCTGCACTATTGATGATGTCATTGTTGTTATCTGCTTTACTCTGCTCCTACTTAACTCCCAACGGGCCTGAGTGTTTGGGTCCAGGCTGTTCTTCAGCAGGTAAGCTGAGTGAGCCCTCAGCCGTAACCTCTTGTGAACTGTTGCTGTTCCCAGTGACTTGCAGAGTCTTGCAAGTCACTGGGAGACTTGCACTGACCCCTGCTCTCCTTTTGTCAACAGGAGGAGTCTCGTATCCTCAGGGTGAAGGTGGTGTCTGGCATCGACCTAGCCAAGAAAGACATCTTTGGAGCCAGGTAGGTGGTGTGCACCGAGTGCCCAGCAGAGGAAGGGCTCGGTCTGACTGATGGCTCACACGTGCTGGGGAAGCCCATGAGAGATGGCAGGGGTGGGACTCGGGGCTGTGCTGGCAGGAGAGCCTCAGTCACAGCAGTGGCTGCTCTCTGAGGCTGGTCCCCAGTTCAGCCAGCCCCAGCTCTGTGTGGAGCAGTATCTGGCAGCACCTAAAATGACTCCTGGTTGTTCCCCACCTGAGGCAAGCAGGGCCAAAGGCAGCAGGACCCTCTGCCTCATCAGGGAAGCTCTGCTTGCCTGCTGAGGGCCAGTACAATCTCTTGGGTGCCAGGGCTCCAGCTGTGAGGTGGCAGCTAGGCTGTGAGTGGGCTTGGACACATCCAGGTGCCACTGTGCATCTGGTACCTTTGAGAGAGAGAGGCAAGGAGAGCTCTGCCGGTTGGCCCTCACCATGAGCAGGCTGGCAGTAAGGACTGATGGAGGAAAGAGCTCGGGGAGAATGACTGAGAACTTGTCTGCCAGGCTGTGGCAAGCCCAGGCTTCAGTTCCAGGTGAGCCTTCAGCCAGCCTGACTTTTAACTGGGGACTTGAGAGGGAAGAGAGAAGGTTTTGGGGGGCACAAAGCAGTCTTCAGGTGACTGCTTCCCTCTTCACCTGCCCACCTAAAGGTGGGACAAGCAGAGTATAGTTTGGCTTTGGCCAAACCAGCTGTCCAACAAGAGCACTGGGCTGCCATGGTCAGTGGGAAGGTGCAGACACTTGGTGTGGTCTCAGGTGCAGGAGGAACTGTGCTCCAAGCCCAGGCTTTGCTGTGCAGTGACCTAGAGAGCCAAGTCAGGTAGGTGCTGGGGGAGCAGCTGGCTCTGGAGCCAAATGGGGCTGGAAGGCAGGACTGAGCTCTCTTCCCTGAAGCCTCGTTCAGGTTTGATGTTCTTGCTGTCTCAAGCCTGAGTGTGAGGGCATTTGTTCTGCTGTGGTGGTTTGAGCCTTAACTGGAAGTTAGGAGCTCAGATGGGGCAAGGCTGAGAATCTCCTCCCCCCACTTCCCCTCCCCCTCTCCTTCCTCCCAACAGAGAGGGGAGAAAAGGAAGGAGCAAATTTACCAAACAATAATTTGGACTTGGCTTGGAAGTAGAGAGGTAAAGAGTTGTCTTTAAGCAATATATATATAACAATAACAGAAGAAATGTTCACAAGGGGCAAGGAACAATAATGGATGGGAGGGGGACAAAAAAACAAGAGAGTAATACAAAACCAGCCTTCCTGGAGAAGCGTGGAGGCAGCAGAGAGAGGAATCAGGGCTGACCACGTGGCAGAGGAGCGGGAGGGCAGCTGCAGTAGCTCTCATACAGCAGAGGCAGGAGCCAAGAAGCTGTCCCAACAGCTACAATGTCCTGCTTTTATACCCTAGCTAGGCAGGGAGGGGGAGTGGAACAGACTCAGCCTCCCAGGCGAGAAATGCTCTGCAGGGAGTGAAAAGTACCTGCAAGCCCTCCACCCTGCTTTGTTCTTTTGTTTTTCAAAAAAGGGTGTTAACCCACCACATCTGCAAATGGTCCAATCTGCTTAGGAGATTTTTATCAGTCTGAGGTTGGTGGTGTCCAACTTAGCTTTTAGTGGAGACTAATTTCTTAATGTATAAATGAGCCTCCCTGGGGAGCTGCCTGTGTCTCTTTAATGATGCTTACAGACTGTTCATTAGCTTGCACATCCAGCCTGCAGCTACACCAAAGCAGCAATTAAAAGCTTAATCCACTGCCATTTTAGAGTGGAGTTGGCAACAAACCTTCCTTTGGTAGCTGAGTGCAGACTATGGCAATTCAAACTCTTTTATTGTCTTCTTCCAGCTGTGATGCTTCGAGGCACAGCTTTTGGTGCTGACTGTAAGCCACAAGAGAAGCAGCTCCTGTTGATGGGGTGGGACACGGTGCTTGTGGAGGATGTCCAGGGCTGAGGCACAGAGGAAACAAGATTCCTGTTGCAGATAGTAGCCCTGGAATTGCTGGATTTGTGCCCTAGGACTGCTGGATTTCTGCTCTAGCTTTGCTTTTCCTACATCTCTTCTGTCCAGCCCTTTCCCACAGAGTTTTGGCTTACTTGGGATGCTTAAGTGGCTGGATTTTGTTGGTGGATCCCCAGAGCTCTAGGTTTTACCACTTGTGAAGAATGCCAAGGTAATGGTTGGAGTACTGCATCGGCTCTCTAAGAGCAGCTTTCCCTGCCCCTTAATGCTGGGGTGCAGAGCTCAGCCAGCCTGTTCCTGTGGAAGGTAACTGCAGGGCCTGCCTTGGGCTCTGCATCTCGCTGGCTGTGACTGGCCCCTTTTCATCAGCTCTGAAACACTGCCCGCAGCCTTCTCCTGCCTGGCTGAATGCAAGGAAGGTCTCTCAGCAATGCAGAGCACTGGAGAAACTGGCTTTGTTGTTCTGCAGGCTGTGACAATAAAGGGAGCTCAGTGCTTTCCATTTCTGCTTTTTTTTTGCCTATGAAATAATTTCCTTCTTAATTCCCTCTCAACTCCTTAAATGTAATGTCTTAATGAATTCAGCTCCTGTTTGTATTGTTCTGGGTAATGAAGGAGTGCAGATTGCCATGTGATGAATGCTGGCTATGCCACACACTGAACAATTACTATTATTTACTACTCTGTCTGTGCTCACACATCAGGAGTGGTGCTCTGAGCATCAGCAGGGCTGAGGCTTCCCTGTGCAGGCCCTGCAGACACAGGCACTGCCTGGGGACAGGGGATGGAACTGCCCCTCCTCAGCACCTTCAGATTCAGCAGCAGGGATGTTGGTGCCAGGGCTTCCTGTGGGGCTTTCAGTCGTGCTCTGTACCTCTGGAGAGCAAGGCTGCCCCGGGTGAGGCAGGGCTGATTGCTGTGTGTTCTGTGGGCTGCCAGTGGGAGGCAAGCACGTGTGGTGAGGCACAGGCCAGCAGGTGGTTGGTTACCTTCAGGCTGTTCTCTTCAGTCCACTGTCACCAGTTCTGCCCCCGTTCAGGCTGTGCAGTATCCTGTGTTAACTGGAAACTCTCTGGTGACAGCTGTATCCCTGGAACTATCCCCTAGCATGTGTGCCACCTTGGCACTGGGTTTTAAAGCCAGCACATCCTCCCCAAGGTGACACCTCTTTTGTCGAGCCCAGACAGATGAACTTGAAGTGAGCTGCTCCCAACAGTTAACCCAGCAGTTTTAGACCCCCTCTGGCTGGTGATGAGCTGCCTCCTGAGAGCTCTCCAGAGCTCACTGCCCAGCTCAGCAGAGAAAAAGCTTCACCCACAACTTCTGTTTGTTTTTTACCACCAGAAAATCTCAGTTCTGCTGCTTGAACCACAGTAAGACTCAAACAAGAGTTTTTAACTCCTACAGACCTGAACTCCCAGCACTGTTGCCTGCAGTGGGTTCACACAGGGAATGGCTCAGCCCTGGCTGTCCCAGCACTGCAATGGAAGGGCAGGTGCTGCCTCACTGTGCTCGGTGCTGCGGGCAGTGGGGAGAGGAGAGCAGGAGGCAGCTCCAGGCGGTCCCAGTGCATCCTAGAGCGCTGCCAGCGCCGCTTCAATGCCGGGAGCGGGCAGCAGAGGGCACCCGAGATCTCCAGCTCCTGCCGCCAGCTGCGGGGGGACAGCTTTCGAGGAAAGGAGCTGCTGCGGGGCGCCCAGAGCGGCAGGGCTTGCCCCAGTGGCACCAGCTCTGCTGCTGGAGAGGCGTCCTCTGGGCAGCTGTTCTGTGTGTGAAGTGTTTCCTTCTGCCTTACCCTTTCGGGGCTGGGGTGCTGTGCGGGCCCTGCGGGCGGGCTGGCATTCGTCTTTAACGTGGCTCTAACGCTGCGTTCCTCTGTGGCCAATGAGAGTTGCTGCTTGCAGCGTGCTGGTGTCGCTCTCTCGCAGCTCTCCTGAGCGAGCTGGGAGGTGTTCTGCTGCTCTGGCAGCTTTGCGCTGAGCGCCAGGGAAACGTCAGAGCCATCCAGTGCCAGTCCACACTGCTTTTTGCTTTCAAAGAGGAAGATCTGGTTCTCGAAGCAGCAGTGGAATCAATTCTTACTGAAGAAAGGATGTCAGGGCAGGCACTTTGGTTTCAAATCCGTTTGTCTCCCAATCACATGCTGTTCTGTGGGGCTCAGAGAAAGGAAGGCAGCAATTAGTGCCTCAGAAGAGGAAAATGCCAATGCTGCTCGTGAGGGACTAGCAAAATGCCTCCAGGAGCCCGCAGAGGGTGGCTTGCAATTAGTGGTTTTGTGCCTGCCAGTGCTGCCTGCCAGTGCTCCCTGCCAGAAGGAGAAGCATCCACTCAGCCAGCTCCGGTTGTGTTTGAGGAGGGAAGGAATGCTGGGGTAGCTCTCAGCTGAGCTTCTGGATGTGGGCTCTGGGAGGGTGCTGCAGGATTTGTTTCTGCTGACCCTGGTGAGCCTGCAGTGGCATTGCCTGAGTGCCTGTGCAGCTGTGGCTCCATCTCACTCCAAAGCCTGCTTGGGGTTTTTCCCTCTGCCAGGGCAAGCATTTATTGCTCCTTAAGTACTGTTCCACTGCTGGGAGGGGAGAATGCTGTGCCCTCGGCCCAAAGCTTGCTGCAGACACAGTGCCAAGGAGCAGTCAGCCTAAGGGCTTGGCTGTGAAGCCATCAGCAGTGGCCTGGGGTCAGGGTACAGATGGAGCCTCTGGTTCCCTTTTTTAGTGGACTCAGAATCACAGAGGGTGTGCAGGTGGGTTCCTGCCTGCAGACCCTGTGAGGTGCCCAAGGGTGGGCTAGGGCAGAGTGGGGAGGAAGATGCTTCAGCAGCTGCAGCAGGGCTCTTGGGGTTCAAGGTTGAAGCGCTGCTCTGTTTGCTGGCTGGGTCTGGAGCTAGACAGCACCAAAGTGCTGCTGTTCTGGTGAGAAGGGACTGAAATCGTGGCCTTGAGCTGCTTTACAGAGAGGAGCTAAAGGAGAAGGAAATGCAGTAATGCCTGCAGGAAATGCAGCTGCATTTTCCACTGTGTAGTGAAGGGCCCCCAGTGGGTGACCCAGGTCTGGCTCTTCTGTTCCATACCCTTGCAAACAGGGTGAAGAGGGTTGTGGGTTTGAGCTGCCTTGTGAGGAGCTTTGCAGCATGTAGGTGGAAGTGCTGCTGCAGAGCCCTTATCTTGTGCATAAACAGATCAGACTCTGCTTGATAGCTTGGGACCGAATGGGAATAAGTTGGTGCAGAAACAGGTCCATAAATAATAGCACTGTGAAATCCAGGATGGTGTGGAAGCCTGTGGTGGTACTCAGGTGTGGCACTGGTGTGCCCAGACTGTCAGAAGATCCAAATGTGATTGTGGGAACGTTTAATGCCTGTGAGCCATCCTTGTATGCTTGGCCATAGAAGTGAGCAGGGCTTTGGTGCACCTCTGGGGTTTGAGTTTTCTTAGTTTGAAAAGGTTTAGGTTTCATGTAAGAGGTTTTGCCCTAACTTGTATTTTGAAACAGAAACTGAACCCCCAGGGGCCTAGCTGCTGGCATCACCATGGAGCAGAGACCATTGCTCTTAAAAGTGGAGTTTGGAGCAGCACTGTGAGCTGTTCCTCGCCCCTGAGCTGCAAAGTGAGCTCTGACATGAGTGCTCTAAGCCGTTGTGCTCAGTGCTGTATCAGAGCCCCAGTACAGGTGGGGCTGGAGCTGCGCTGTGTAACCTTCAGCACACCCTGTTGTGTGGGGATGGTTTAGAGACGTGAGAGTGCACAAATGCCTGCAGAGAGCAGAAACAACAAGAGCAAGGGCTTTAGCATGCCCCTGAGTGAGCAGAGCTGCAGCACACCTGAAAGAGCCCTTCTCGACTGCAGCAGTTAGTTGTGTGTCAAGGAGACCTTTGCTGGACGCTGGAGGCTGCTGTCCTGTGGGGAAGTCACTGCCCTTCCCCTGCCACTGTGCCCCTGGCACCCCCCTGGCCAGAAGGAGCAGGTGGATGGTCAATGCCATCAGAAGCTTCTTGCAGCAGTGAGTAACAGCACACCAGAACAAGGCTGAGCTCCTCTTCTCCAGGGTTCTGAGCTGCTCTTGAAGCGGCTCTTGGGTGACTCACGTCTGCAGCCTCCCTTTGCCTCATTTGATAGCAGCTGCCTGCTTTTGCAGATGGAGCTGCAGAGCTTTGATAGGCAGCCCCCAGCCTTCCACAGGGCCTGTGCATGGATCCATCTTGGTAAACAGTTCCTGTGACAGCTCCCTGTCCCTGGGAGCTGAGTCATGGCAGATTCCCTGTCCTCTCAAAAATGAGGAGGAGCTTTCTTGGCTGCCTTTGGTTTTCTCTCCTGTTGGGGGTACAGCCTGTTGCTATTCAGTTTGTTACTGAAGGGGGGACTCTCCTTACTGAAGGAGCTTTGTGAGCTCAGGATGCACTTAGGTCACGCTACGCTTGCCTCCCTCGGGCAGTGGCACAGGGCTGTCTGCCCCTGTGATGGCAAGAGTCCACTTAACCCTGCACACCTGTTGTGGCCTTCTAACTGGACTGCAGTGGGGGAACACTTGGTTGTGTGATGGAGAGCAGAGCTGTGTGTCCATGGCCCTGCTGTGCCAAGTGCTGAGCCAGTTTAGTTCCCTACCCCTGGCCTGGGGGTCAGATGGGGGAAGAGCGCTTTGCATGGAGCTGAGCTGGCTGAACGTGCTCAGGGTGCTGTCCCTCGGGCACTGCAGCTGGTGCCAGCCGGGCTCCTGTGTGGCCAGGGGACAGGAATGGCTCCAGCTGCCTGCTGCCACCTTACACTTGCCTGGAAAGTGCTGTGGAATGCCCACATCTCCTCAAACCCAGCTCTGGACTCTGGGCACACCGGGTGTCCAGGGCTGGGTGCCAGCTGCAGCACTACTGCAGCCTGGGGGCAGCTGGGGCTGCCCTGTGCTGGCTCCAGCAGGTTGCATCCAGATCCTGCTGGTTCTGCTGCCCTCAGTGCAGGGCACAGCTGAGCCCCTCAGGGAGAGCCTGGCCAGGAGTGGGGCAGAAGCCAGCAGAGGAGCAGGAAAGTGACGGAAGAAGTGAGAGGAGCAGCCCTGGCAGCATCAAGGTGGGAAGCAGCCCAGGACATGGTGGGAGGTGGAGGGGGCTGCTGAGGGTGGGGTTGTTGGGGGGCATTGTTGGGGGGCTGGGGTATTTCTGGTGGGGTTTGTGTGGTGAGCAGCGTCAGCTGCAGGCCACCAGTAAGGCTTGGGAAGGCATCCAGTACTCGAGCACACCGTGAGGAGATGGATCCCTCGGGCTCCAGAACGGAGGGAAATAGATGGAGGCAGCCAGTGCTTATGTCAGGGGATGTGGCATGCAGAGGGGCAGCTGGGCCCTGCTTGTGACTGCCCGGGAGGGTGCTGGCACCTGCAGAGTGCTGTTGGATACACTTGGGTGAGAGAAGGCAGAGCTGTGGTGGGAAAGAGAGCCTGGGACAGCTGTGCTTTGCCTCACAGGGCATGGAGCTGCAGCCTGTGTTGGTGTGAGGGATTTGTGCTGTGTGCTGGGCAGGGAGCTGCAGCCTGTGTTGGTGTGAGGGATTTGTGCTGTGTGCTGGGCAGGGAGCTGCAGCCTGTGTTGGTGTGAGGGTGCTGATGGTGCCACTGGAGCCTGCACCACGTTCAGTGTAGACCTTGCCCTGTGCTGGAAATGTGGCTTGGTGCAGGGTATTGCTGCCCCCTGAGATGGGAGGAAGGCTGGGGAGAGCAAGGCAGAGCTGAGCAGGTGTGCAGGTCCTGATGGAGGTATTGCTGGACTGGGTCACACTCGTTCCACTGCTGTGGTACTCAGTGCTGTACTCTGTTGTTTAGTGGTAATTCCTTTTTAATGAAGTAAACTTCCTGTCTACCAAAAACTGCTGCTTTTGGAAGCTTTTGGCAACTTCAGCAGCTCTAGATGTGAAAAGAGACTATAATTAAACTGCAGTCTCCTGGCAGTGCCTCCTGTGCTGCCGGGAAAACTTTGGGAAGGGGCTGCTCAGGCACGTTCAGACCCGGTGCATGCAGCTGGGGAAGAGCAGAGGAGCATTTCTGAGCAGTAACAGCTGGAGTTTGGGTCTGGGCAGTGAGCTGATGATCTGCTTCCCTTTGCTCTTGGCTGCAGGCTCTTTCATGCCACATCCCTCAGGAGCTCCAGCTGAAGGCTGGCTGGCCAGGGGCGGGGGCTAAGCGCACAGTGACCCTGCAGAGCACGACCCTTCCGGTAGCCACACAGGAATGCAAGGAATGAGATGTGGCACTGCACGGAGAAACAGTGGAGTTGAGCATGCACTTATCAGCCAGGGTTAACAAAGCCAGGCTGATGGCTCATGCTGTGTAAGAGTTTTGGCCTGCCACCTCCTAACAACTTCCAAGGCTTTTATAGCACAGGTGCCACTTGGACATTCTACCTTCCACCAGCTCTGCGGGACCTGCTAGTTTGAGCTGGACAGCGTGGGCTGAGGGAGGGCTTACACCAGGCGTAACCCAGGTCCATTTCTTCATCTGTTTCCTCTCTGTGGCTGAGGCAGGTGTTTGTTGACAGAGGGGTAGCACAGGGACAGGGCAGGGGGTGGGGTGAGCCAGCTTCAGCAGCAGTGCTTAGTTAGGTCGTTTGAAGTGGCTCAGATTGTGGTCTGTGCCGGGCTGGATAAGCCTGTTCTGAGCAGCCTCTGTGTGTGTGTTCCTTGGTGGGGATGCTGCCTGCAGCTCCTGTCCAACATTCCTCTTCCAGAAGTCAGCTGCCACTGAACTGTGCTTTGGTTTGTTTCTCTTTTCCATGCTGGATTTTAAGGTATCTGGCAGGGTGAAATGGCATAGGAAGGATTCAGCTCTAGGGGCTGGTGTGTGCAGGTTCTCTGGCAGAGCGTTCGCTTAGACACAAAAGATGGCCTCAGGACAATGGAAGAAGTATGTCTGCACTTCCACCTCTTGGTGAGATCGAGGGAGGTGTTTTTCTGCAATGCTTTTAGAAAACCGAGCTTGTCTGTGCTCTGGGAGGGTCTCAGTGTAGGGATCTGGTCCTGTTGCTCTTCACTGCAACACAGTATTTTCACGGAGCACCCCGGAAAGGTGGGGACACTGTAGGTGGAGTTTGAGAAGGAATTTTTAGCTCCCTTTTTCACCCACAGGCACTTCTTTGCAGCTGTGATGTGAGTCACTATCTCTAGCAGCACTGGAGTAAAGTCCTGCTAGGTTTCTTGCAGTGCTGGGTGCGGTGGGAGCCTTTCTTTGGGAAATAAAGAGCTAGAAGGAAAAGTGAGGCCTGCGAGATGGCTCTGGGACACGGCGGGGAGGGGAGAGCTTGGGCTGCTTGGAGGCAGTGGATTGCAAGGCTGGCCCTGCAGTGAAGAACAAGGTAAGGCTTTCTTCTCCTGAAGGCAGATACTCCTTTGCTCCAGCCTGGGTAGGTGCTTCCTGCTTCCTTTGGTACCAGAGACTTGGGTGGCAGGGGAGCAAAGCCTGGTGTCTCCTGCAGAGCAGCTGGTGGCGGGTTTGTATCCCGTACAGACACCAAGGCTGAAGCTCAGGCACGGAGCAGTGCAGGCAGCCTGCTCTGCAGCACTGCTGGGAGCTGGCCTCTGTCTACTTGCACTTCTCCCTTGCAAGCGGTTATGGGGTGAAATGTTAGTGACTGTGAGAGAGATTCTGCCTTAGAATGTTGGTTTGCTGCTCTTGGTGAAATGTTGTTGAAGTTACCTCATTCTAACCATATTTAAGGGTGCCTCTCGTGGCTTTGTTTCCATCATCTCTTTGAGTCAGAGAATCACCAAGGAGACGAGGCTGGCATCTTGGGAGCTCAGTCGGGTGAGGTGCTGGTGACTTCCTTCCCTGTTCACAGGAAAGGGGTGACAGAGGGAATATGCCTAGGGTTTGTGCTAGCCTGGTGCAAGCCTGGTTTCCCCTGAAGCAGCAGGGCTGTTGTGAGCAGCATGTGGCAAGCAGGCCTGCACCCACTGCAGAGCAAGCCACACTATGTGCCGCACCTGGAGGCGGCTTCAGCTTTGCCACCAAAATACCTCACTGCCCTCACGTGTGCCTGCGGGGCTCTCCACCCCCGACTTCTGTAGGCTAAAAGATAGAAATAATCCCTGGGGCGTGGGCAAAAGGCGTTTCACGGGATCACGGAATTTCAGGGGCTGGAAGGGACCTCAAAAGATCACCCAGCCCACCCCCCCGCCAGAGCTTGCCTTCCAAACTCTTTCAAGCACATGTGGCAAATGCCGTTCTGGACCCCAGGGGAGAGAAGGGAAACCACTCGTGGGGCCAGCCTCACAGGACTCTGAAAAGCTTTTAAGGGATGCTGATCTCTTTGGGGTGGGCTTGTTTACTTATCAGGCACAGCTTCTGGATAGGAAATGGTGGTGGTGAATCTCAGGTCTTGTTTCCTTTTCTCTCTCCTGTTTCCTTATGCTGCATTTAACAGTGTTTGCTTTTTAACTGCTCGCTGCTATTCCGAGAGCCACGGGCAGAGCCGAGCTGGCAGTGTCTTGATGGCTTCGAGACCTCCTCAACAAGTGCTGCTTTCTGTTTATTGGCAGTGCTGCATTTGTTGACAGTAAGTCAGATACAGGCTTTAGGGAACATTAAGATGACACTGTGACTGAAGTAAATAAAACCTTCTGCCCTTTCCCTTGATGCTCTTCCTGCCTCTTCCAGAACAGCAAGTGTTCTCACTTTCACCCGGTGGAGTGAGTCAGGCTGCAGAGTGAGCTGCTCTTGCCTCACTGCCTGCGGCTTTCAGCTTGCGTCCTTCCCCTGATCCTTTCCTGTGCACAGCTCCATGCAGAGACATTCTGCCCACGAAGAGGGTGAACACAAGGGCCAGAACGAATGGCCAGCGTGGGGGGAGGTGTGAGGCTTGTACTCACAGCAGTGTCAGCTCAGCTGGCTTATGGTGTCTGCCCAGCTCAGTGTTCAGGTCAGCAGGTGCAGGTGACTAAACAGTCTCCAGTATCTAATCACTGGGCTAGATTCCCCCTCCTGCTTAGGAGTGGGAGCTTGGCTGGTAGCCTTCAGTCTGGCTCAGGCTGTCCTGTTTCTAGAGCAGGCAGAGGGGTCAGTGGTGTTTGCAGCAAAGGCAGCTTTCCGTCTGTTTGCCGTGTCCAAAGCCAGGGGGCAAAGCTGCCAGCCAAAGGCTCGGTAGTGCCGCAGTCAGTATTGAACTGAGCAGGTTCAAGCACGTGTTCAGTCTGCAGTTAGGAGGGTTCACTGACAGCTCCAGCCCCACACACTTGGTGTGCAGGGACAAAGAGGTGCTGAACCTCTCTGTGTCTGTGAAGATGTGTCCCATTAACCGTGGTGTCTTCTCTTGCAGCGACCCGTACGTGAAACTCTCCTTGTACGTAGCAGATGAGAACAGAGAGCTTGCTCTGGTGCAGACCAAGACCATCAAAAAGGTAGGTGTGTGCTCTCCTGCTGCAGGGCTCTGCAGGGGTCACAGTGCTGGGCACAACTCTGCGGCACGGCACAGCACCTCAGACTGCACACGAGCCATGGGCTTTCCCAGGTGGGAGTCAGGCCAAGAGCATCTTCAGTGTGTGGGGCCGGGGGCCGGGATCCTGTCTGCTGCGTGTTCTCCGGAGCTTGCCTTATCGGATCTCACGGCATTGTTTGCCTTCTCCTGCCCAAGTCATACTGGACTGAAATCAAGAACTAAGAAGCTACTTTAATGATCATTTGACTTCTAGCAAAAGTAATAATTCTTTAATGTTCCCTTCCAAAATTTCCATTTTCAAAGTATTTCCCTAATGTGGGAATTGAAGACAGCCAAGTAACAGGAGATGTGCTGTAAGAAAAGCCTGGGACCACACTGGAAATGCTTCCATTTTTAATTAGAACCAAAGTGAAAAGTTGCTTGGTTTCTTAATTCCATTCCATGGAACCCAGAATTCCACTGGGGAGTATTTGTCATTATTAGGCCCTGAGATTTTAGAAGATGTTTTGTTTTGGTGTGTGAGGGGTATTATTAATTCACTTGTGTTGATGTTAGAGAGGAAAAGTCATCACGTGTCTGAAGAGCAAGGGAAAAATGATGCATTGACATGTTTCTGAAGCTCAGCAGTGGTTCACCTGAAGCCAGCACTGCAGAACACCACGGTGAGGAGGCTCAGTGAGAGCTCCAGACTGTGCCGCTCTGGAAGCAGAGTGCTGGGTGCCGCTGGAAGAGTGGTGTGGAGATCCAAGCAGAATTCACAGCCACACCTCCTGCTCTGTTCCAGTTCCAGTGGCCTTTGTAGTTCTTTGTTAATTCTTGATCAAATAATACTGTCCATGTTTGAAAAGACACTGCTGGTGGAACAGCACAAGCGCTGAGGACAGGATGTGTTCCGCTCCTACACCTGTGAAACCTGAGGTTGAAATGGTCTGGGACTGGAAATGAGGCTGCCATGTTCCTGCTGCTCTGAGGCAGTACCTGGCAGGCCTAGTGGGGGTAAGAGAGCTGCTGAGAAGGCTACAGTAAATGACAAAAGGTGTAGTGAAGGTGTGACAGGATGGTTATTGACTGTATCCAGAGAGAAACGTGGCTGCTGCCCTGGGAAGGAGGAGAAGCAGGACAAGGTTTGCACACCAACCCTGTCATAGTCAGAGGGCAGCTGCTGCTGATGTAATCCTGGGATCTGCCTTTTTTCACTGCTGCTTGTAACTGTCACTTAAAGCCTGGACTGCCTCAGTTGTTTCCATAACAGTAACAAGGACTTGTCTATTGGAAAGTTGTAGCTAGTCCCTCCTGGTTTGAATCCTTACATTTCACCTCAGGACTTGCCCTCAAAGCAAGAACCTTCCTATGCAAGTGGCCATGTGTTTTGTACATAGCAGGTGTCGTTAGTGCAGCTTGATTTGGAGTTAAAATCACTGAGGAAAAACTGAGCAAAATCAGCCTCAGGAGTGAGTCTGAAAGACTGGCAACGATCTCCCTCAGCTCTGTAACTTTTCTTTTGCTTTGCTTTCACTAGCTCCTTACTCTGCTCATTCTGCCCTGCTCAGTCCTGTAGGTCCCTTTCTGTCTGGTACTGTCCTGCAGGAGTGCCTTGGAGGAGATAGGGCTGCAGGGGCCTTTTTGTTCCCCTTTTCCATGACCTGGACAGTTGTCTGATACTTCTCCTGCTGCACCTTCACCACAGGCAGTACTTGGGTGCAGCCAAAGGGGCTAATGCACAGCGTCCTTGCCCTGAAAGAGCAGTTATCAGGAGAAGGTTATCTTCCTCTGACCTGGTCTGAAGCAGTTTGTTTTGCTTTGTCTCCCTCACACACTGGGGTAGCACAGCTGTGAATGTGATGAATGCCTGCTGTTTGCTTTTGAATGGCCTGCTAGAAGTGCTCCTTGCTTTCTGCAGTGGCTGTTCGCTCTGTTTGCGGGGGCTTAGTCTCCTCACTCAGCTTTAGGCTTAGCAACATCGCTCCTCTGCTCTTAGTTGTGTGGCTGGAAGCCCTCTCAGTGCCCCTTCTGATATCCTGTGGCACATCTAACCCAGCTTGACTCTTGGCAGCTTGTTATCTGTGCAGCACTTGCCCTTTTTAGGATGCAGCTCTTTTGCTGTGGAGGCTTTTTGTCGTTTCCCTGCTGACACCCTTGAGGAAGCTATTCCTGCGTTTATTTCTGGGGCCCTCCCTCCAGCGTTGTGCTCCTCTGCTGCAGCTCTGCCTTTGTGCTTTCCCACTCAGCATACCGATGGTTTTTACATAGCAGTGCAGAAGCCTTTGGCGGACCCAGAGCTCTTGCCCGTCCCAGAATCTCCCCGTGGTGGGCAGCGTTCAGAATCCCCTGCTGGTGCCAGCTGCACACAGCTCTCCTGCCGGCGCCAGCCACACGTGAGGCATATGGCAGTCAAGGGAACTGCTGTTGATCTTGGTAGGAAAGCTGAACGTTGCCCTCAGCCCCAGCCCTTGTGCCTGCCCTTCACCTGCACACGTTTCGTTCCTGTCAATGGGAACCTTTTACAATGGGCTTTACTTCCCTCAGATGCTTCCCTACTCTGTCCTGAGGTTGTTTAGGACAAGCAGGAAAAACCTTTCTGAGAGTGCAGCTGCTAACCACCTGCTCAGCTGTTGCTGTAGGTTCAGCGTCTGATCTTTTCTATGCTGTCATTTCCTTTTGGCATCCTTGCCCCCCACCTTTCTAGAGTGGGATTTTCACGTGCCAGTGTGTGGTTTAGGTCGGGTGAGGTTCACCCCAGCTGCAGAGGGAAGGAGGCTGTGCAGTTGCTAGCTGGATGTGCTGCCGCATGACTCCTGTGCTGGGGAGGAGGGCAGTGTGGCTGAGCTGCTGCCCCCTGGACGTGGTCAGTGCCTTGCATCTCCACCGAGGATCTAAGGTGGACAGCTGAGATCTCCCTCAGCTCCGACAAGGCTTTGGTGGATGCAGAGCCAAGCTTTACTGACGACTCTTCTGGGAACTGCCGTGTGAGAGCATGAGGCGAGGACCTGGCAGCAAAACAAAGCATTGGACATGTCATACTTGGTTTTAAACTGGTCCTAAAGGAAAGGGCCCAAATTACTGATGTTTGTAGCACTCATCTTTTTAATCAAGTTGTTATCCGGTGCCTTCAGATTGCAGTCTATGTGCATCTGTTGTTCTGAGCGTTTCAGGTTATTGAACAACCTGAACGTCCTCCGGAGGCGTGAGGAAGATGAGCAGCGTCACACCTGTTCAAAGGAAATCACCTTTCCTTTGGCTCTGTTCCTTCTCTCTGCAGCTGTCCTTTTAGTAGCCCCAAAGTTGTCCTTATCTCTGAGGAACTACTCTTTAAAAACCTGGGTTTAAATGAAGCGAGACCGAAACATCTCCAGGTTTTGTTTTTGCAGGTTCTGTGATTTGCCTTTTACTCATAGAAGCCTATTTATACCTGGCATCTATTTTAGGATCATCTGACTCCAGTGTCCTCCCACGTTTGGTTTACTGAGTAGAGAATTCCTAAATAACTTGGTGGCACTGTTCTGCTCGCTTTCCTGTTCTTGATCTCATACCTTTGTCTTTCTCTCTGCAAATTCAGCACTTCCCTGACGTTTTGATATTTGCAAAATGGCAAAGCTGAGGAAGCCGCAGTGTGCAGCTCTGTGTGTTTGCCTTACAGACGCTGAACCCGAAGTGGAACGAAGAATTTTACTTCAGGGTAAGTTGCCTTTCACTTGTAGACGTTCTGCTAATGGCTGCAATTGATCGTGTGGCACTATGCAACTCGTTGTTGTCACACGGAGAAGAGCCTGTCCTGGTGTAACTGTCTTCTGCCCCTGCAGTGGTGCAATGGTGAGCAGTAACTGGCCTAAGCTGCTTCGGAAGTGAGCTGCCTCACAATCTGAGATTTCAAAGACAGTTTTGAGTCAATTCATCTGACAAACTCTTTTTACTTCAGAACGGTTTTTTAGCAGAGTGTGTTTGTGGGTTTAAAGCCTTAATGCAGCGGCAGATGAACGAGAACTTCCAAGAGCCAGATGGCAAAAATACTGAAACACGAATGTGGAGAAGGAAGACAGGAAAAGGCCTCTCCTTAGTTGCCAAAAAAGCCAAAATGTGCTGCTTTCCCCCTGTAGTTTCATTTTAGTCTTTCTCCATTTTGCTTCAAGAGAGAACCAAGTTACAGCTAAAAGGGAGCAGCCTTTATCAGAAAAAGCGATGTGAAATGTTTGGAAGTGGTGAAGGAGGGGTTGAAGTCGTGGTTATCAGGCCCAGCACAACTGAAGGAAAAACTTTGTTGCTGGGAACGTTTTTCCAAAGGAGGAAGAGTTAATTGCAGCACAGCTGCAGCTCTCACAAGAGCAGCCTAGGTAGAGTTTCAGGGGTTTAAACATCTAATCTGGAACAGCTGCCTGAGAAAAGATGTCCTTGTAGGCTGTCACAGATGGGGATTTGTCATGGGCAAGGTGCCAGCACTTACCTGTCCCACAGCCCCAGGGCTCCTATGGGATCTGTTTGACAAAGCCAAGGTTTGCCTCTTTGCCCCAGCGAGGACTGGCACTGCCCCCAGGTCAGAAAGTGAAAGTAATGCAGAGGGTTAATTGAGTGAAGCAGCAGCCAGCCCAGAGTGGGGCCTGCCGGTGCTCCCAGCACTGCCTGCCAGCCACGCAGCTCCAGTTCCTCAATCCTGGGTACCAAAGCTGGAGCTGCAGGTCTCTGCACTGACACCAACACACAGCAGAGCTGCAGCAGAAGCTCAGCCAGGTCTCAGGTGGACAATTCTTACCAAGCAGGCGTCCCCAGCTGGGCTGGAGGGAGAGGAGCGGAGCCTGGCGCCCGCCCGCCCCTGCCGCTGCTGGCTCCGGAGGCTCAGCCCTGCACAGAGATGCTCCTCTGCGGGGGCTGCACCCTGACCCCGGCTGTCTGCCCTGCAGGAGCCGTTCAGCATGGCTTGGGTGGAGCTGCTCTGGGAGGAGAAGTGCAGTAGCTGTCCTGCATGGAGCACAGCAAGGGAGAGCTTTTCATGGAAGCTGCCAGGCTATTTCTAGTCATAGGAGGGCTTAGAACACATGTTCCAGTGCTGCAGCTGAAGTGCCTGAAGCCTGCTAGCCCTGTCCTACTGGCCTGGCTTTAGTCCCCACGTAAAGGAGTAGCCATGTTAGTATGAGCTTCAAGTGACACTGCCTGAATTCCCTCCTAGGTGAACCCAACCAACCATCGCCTGCTCTTCGAAGTGTTTGATGAGAACAGACTGGTGAGTACCTCCTCTCTATTGTGTCTTGTTAATCACAGAGCTCTCTTACAGCTGATGGAAAAGCAGCACATCTGAAAGGAGTTTTCTGTTTTCTGTTCAGTGTGCCAAGAACTGCAAATAGAGGCATAAAAAGCATCCATTGTAGGGACTGTCAGAGCATTAAACGCAAGGGCAGCACCATGCTGGTCCTTCTTAACCCACTATCCTGACAGGGGAAACCTCAACATACCCTTCCTTGGGCTTCGCCACTGCAAGCCAACGAAGTCCCAACCTTTCTTGTCACTTCCAAAGCAGCTGCTTCCTCCCCAGATAATTTTACTGTTTCTTTCCTGCACCTTGTACTACTTGTGCAGCCTTTGTGGGATGTGGTTACCTGAGCTGCACCTCGTGCGTGAGAAACGGGTCTGTGAAGGTTTAAGGTCGTGGCAATGTACTGCTCTCTGGTATGGTCTGGGTTTGCTGCCTCACAATGCCCAGCATGTTGGTGAACTTCATATGTCAGATGCAGTAGCTCCTCTAGGTGTCCCAACACCTTGCTGTGCCTCTCTATCCTGATTGCACAGATAAGGCTTTCACAGACAGCTGTGGAGTGCCACTGGTGTTCGGACACGTTGGGTTCAATGTGCCAGTGCAGTGGCAGGCTAGGCTGGCAGAGTGACTCTTCCTGGGTCTGTTGTTGGAAAACTCTAACAAGTGCCTTTTATTGTGAGATCAGGTGTTAATGTTTGGTTGGGTGCAGCACAGCCTGCTTTGTGAGGCTGTCGTGAAGATCCTCTCACCTGAAAAAACCGGTATGGAGACACTGGTCTTCAAAAGCCAGCCTTTTCCTCTGCCTGCCTATTGAATACAGAGCAAGTTAGAGCACACGAGGACTTGGAGCCAAGGCATTCTCCCTTCCTCAGGAGGCAGCAAACTGGTAAATCTGCACAGTGTGCATTTGGAGTGGGCTGAACCTGAGCTTGTTTATGACATGCAGTGACCACAGAGACCACTTGCACTGCTGCAACTGCCCAGTGCCTTCAGAACTGAAAGGAGACCCTTGGTCAGTTCTTGCTGGCTCTTGGGGGCTGTGCCGTGGCCAGCTGGGACAGGCAGTGCTGGAGCAGCCATGCTGTACCCTAACTGGAAGGCAGAGCGTGTGAGCGGGGGCGGGCCATGCCGTGTGCCGGGGGCTGGCTGGGGAGGGCAGAGGCGTCGCTCTGGCTAGCAGAGGGCAGTGGCATGCGCAGGGCGTCCCTGTGTGACAGTAATGCTGTCCAGAGAGAACTGTGTGCAGTGACAGCTGAGAGAGGACACTTTTGGTGTGCTCATTTCAGATCCTGCAGGCTGTGTGCAAGGCTGGCCTCACACTGGCCACTGCTTATGGTCCTACCTCAGGCTGCCCTTGGGCTTGGCACCCCCGTGGCAAGGCAGCAGCCTGTGGGTGAGGAGCTGCTTCCTTTCAGAGTGTTCTGAGCTCCTGAACAAAGCACATACAGTGGGGCTGCAGAGTTCTGCCAGCTGACGGTTACAGGGCAAGGAGACGCTGAACTCAGCATTTGGGCTGTGCTCTGAAGTACTCACTGTCAGTACCTGCATGGGTTCCACTGCAAGAACTCCAGTTCTTCCTCGTGCTCCCAGACCTTTCTATCCCAAATCAAAGCAGCCTGCGTGATGCAAGCTGCTGCTTCGGGGCAAAGAGAGTGAGTCCTTGGACAGTGTTTTATCTGGAGGAAGAGAGAAGTGCTGTCGGCACCTGTGCTTCCACAAGGCCATCTCCAGCACTGGTGCTGGCTGGAAGCAGTTCATGTTTTCCTTCTCCTTGGCTCGCAGTCCGCCAAAAACAATAGGGGACTGTGCTGTCTGCTGGCAGCTTTATCCCTCCAGGCTTCCATTTCTCCTGTGATTGGTCACTTTCTGTCTTTTGAAAGCAAGCTGCTTGCAAACAGGGGCTCAAATGTCCAGAGAGAGCCCTGACCCTGCACCTCCCAATGTTCAGCACCGCTGACACCGTTCTGCTTTCGAGTCCTCCCGGAACAAATGCCCATGCAGTGAAATGAAGCTGCGCTGTGCGCCAGCTGCAGCGCCTGTGCCAGGGCGTGCTGACAAGGGCTGTTGCGAGCTCACTTCAGATGTGAGTATCCCCAGGCCGCTCTGCCTGGCAGCAGAGATGAGTTAGGGAGTTTCTCTGTGCTTGTGTTCTGTCTGTGCCGCTGCGGAGGGCTGGCGGCTCCCGGGGAGCGTAACTGTACTCCGTGCTGGTGACGCTGCTGGCGCTGTGGCTGGAGGCTGGCCAGCGCTGGGCAGAGCTTGTGTAGTGTTCGAGACCGGTCGGTACCAAGAGACATGCAGCACCCCTCGCCGGCTTTCCTTCCTCCTCGCTGCCTGGTAAAACGGAAACCCCCTTTGTCTTCTGCCATCTTGCACGCCGCTGCCGCTTCTGCGTGAGGAATCTTTGCCATGTGTCCAGCTGCTTTGTCTGCCGCGGTTCTGGTCACGCCGGGGCACTGGGCAGGACAGGCTGTGCTGTGTGTGCAGGGACAGTGTGGTGGCTCTGGAGGCGAGAAGTTGTGCTTAACGGCGTGAGGAGCAGAGTTAAGAGGGAAAGCACAGCCGTGCTGTGTTGGTGCTCTGCCACGACAGCCTGGTGCCGCAGCGCAACAGACCGTTAGCTGGGAACAGTTGTTCTCCTCTGCATGTGAGTTTCACTTTTCAGCCTGCCCGGAGGTGGTTTGGCTGCGGCGGAGTTTCTGCGTGCGCCGCGGGTTAGATTTACAGCGCTGCCGAGCGCTCGCTGCCGCGGTCGGCCGGCAGCTCTCTCGCTGGGGCCGCTCGGCGCTGATAGAAAAGCAGCAGCTGTGAAGGTGCCGTTTCAGGCTCTTGCTGGCGTTAAAAAAAAAACAACAAACCAACCCAGAAAGAAACAGCAAGCCCCCATCAGCTCCCACCGGAGAGGGGGAAGCAGGCCACGTGACTCCCGCCATCCTACCCTATGTCACAGTGTGTAGGAGCCCGGCCGCTCTCACCCAATCATGCCTGGAATGCTGCTTGCCACTTGGGCTATTTCTGCTATCTGTCGCTATCAGGGCTGCAGTGCTAACAGTTTGGCAGATGGGACACTTTTTCTCGGAGTTTATGTCTTTGGTTTTTAACTTCTGGCAGTGCCTGAATTGTTGCTGTTCTCCCTCTCCTTCTCTCCTCTCTGTAAAACCATGGCCCATCGGCTGCGGTTTCATTTTGGCTCTGGGCGAAGCAACACAGCCCCCGAATCGGAGGTCCTGGACCGGGAGAGGGAAGATGACTTTTTCATGGCATTCCACACGCTGCCGAGGAGGAGCAGCCCTCATGCCTTCTCCCGACACGCAGCAGACTACAGTGGTGGTGGGGACTTGCAAGAAGTGAGCTCCCTGAAAAGGAGCACATCCATGTTTATTCCCCAGCTGCTGCACAGCATCGATGCGCGGCCGACGCGGAGCTCCTCCATGCAGATCTCTCTTCAGCGGAAAGCTGCCGATGGCTGCGCGGACGAGTGCGCAGCACCAGGGACTCTGGAGGAGACGCTGCCCTGTCAGCCCCGGGGCAGCCCGCGGCACCACGCATCCCCTGGGGGAAACCTCTCGTCTTCTCCTGGCGCTCCCGAGGCGACTCTGGAGAGCTCTGCAGAGCTGGAGCAACAGGTGAATGGAACTCCCTGCTGCAATCACAGAGTGTTCTGTGCGGTTCCCCCCAACAGCCAGAGCCAGGAGGCTTCCTCGGCTGCCCAGGGAGGTGAGGTGAGCGAAGGGGCGTCGGGTTTGAACATAAGTGGCGTGAGGATTCAGCATCGGGCTTCGAGTGCAGATGTGCCTCACGTTACTCTCCTGCCCTTTGGTGCTGAGGCTCAGAACAGTGCTCCCAGCCCTGAACCCCGGCGCTGGTCCCTGCAGCATGTGCCAGATGTGTCAGCAAATTCAGGGAAGAAGTTCCTTGTTCTGCAGTTACAGCAGCCCCAAGCGAGCGACACGGGTGCAGGGGGCGAGTACAACTTCGGATTTACTGGCACAAAAGGGGACAGGTTGGTCAGGTTCCCTCGGATCCGGCTGGAGCGGAGCACGTCCTACCCCGTGCAGCCGCCAGCAGAAGAGACCAGCCCCGCAGGGGATGGACAGAGCTCGGAGCTGCGCGGAGCCCCGCCAACGGGGCAGAGGCCTCTAGAAGCAATTCGGTAGAGCGGATTCCTCAAGGGCAGGGGTGCTTGTTCAAAATCAGACCAGATCAAAAGACAAGGCAGCAGCACTTCAGAATTCTTGTTACCCGTGGTCCTGAGGAACAAAATCGGGGTGTTGGTGCAGAGGGTCGTGGCACCCCTGGTCCCACAGCAGCCAACGCCGCAGTAAGTACAATGCCGAGCGTGCTCTGCTAGCAAAACACAGACGACAGCTTCTGGGCTTGAGGCTGCTGAGGCTCTGCCGTCGTTAGTGCTAGAACATTCTGTGTTTCTCTGGAGCAAGCCGCCAGTCGTCTCTGTTTCCAATCTAACGTAGCTTTGCTCTCAGTTGTGATACATGCAGGGTAATATTTTGAGATCCTCATGTCACACGTGTCTCTCGGTCCGCTCTTACGTCAGCTGGAAAGACTGTTGCAAATCAGAGCATTCAAATGGCAAATGGAGTGCTTGTGTTAATTTGGCTGGCTGAGGCCTTGCCACCTGAGGAGTCCCTCCTGCACTCTTGGGTTTAGAGGACACCAAAGGGTTTGGTCTTCAGTGTAATGTACACATGTGTGCCTGTGGACAACTTCAGGCTGTGTCGTGATGTGGTAGTAGCTGAGGCTGGAGAAATCTCACCATAATTCTAGTCACAGTGTACTGGCTTAGCTAAGGAACCACGAAGTTAGGAAAAAGCCAATCTCATCGTGATTTTGGTGGTGGTGGGTTTTGCCTTCTGGAAATGAAAGATGTTTTGGTTTGTGTGTACAAGTCCCAATCAAACGTGTTTGGAGTGGCCTGGCACAGCCTGGCAAAGCCTCTCATCGTTTGTGCTCGATTGGCTCAGGAGGGCAGACTCCCTCGGGCTGTCCTTTGTTCTAATGGGAAAGGATTGATGGTTTCTGCTTCTGAGCCTCTTTGCAAAGGCCCAAGAAGGAACTAAGTGTAAGGGTTTAGATTAGTCACTTGCCTAAATTGCTGTGCTGTGCAATTCAACACTGCCCACTTGAGTTCCTGAGCTCAGTGCTGCTGTATATAGACCAGGGACTGCTCTGCTCCAGCTGTGAGAGCAGATTCACTGAGGCAGACTTTGGTCTCCATGGCTGGGGGAGGTTCTCCTCCTGCACTTTCCTTCTCCTCCATCCTTTCCCAGCACAAAGGCTGCTGCAGGTGGTGAGGTTGTAGGGTGACTCTGCAGCTGCCCTCAGGAAAAGCTGGTGGTCCCCAGGTTGTTTCTGAATAGCCCTTTTAGCTCAGCGAGTTGGTGTCCCTAGGCTTTGGGTTAGAAAAGCAAAAACAAACTCCTTGCAGTGCAAGTTTGGTTTCAGTTTCTGCAAGCCAGCAGTTTGGTCCAGCAGTGTTTAGTATCGTTCCTGCCAGCCCCAGAGTATTTCAGCAGGAGAATCTGGGAAGCAGAAACTTGCCTAATTTTTCTTCTTCACTTCACCTTTCATGTCTGCAGCACATTATGTCAAGTGTTCTCACACTGAAAAGGAGATCTGAATCTCATATGGAAAATGAAATGGGAAGAAAGGTCTGATTTTTCCTTTGCTAGTTGGTGTCCTTGTTCCTTTCCAGGAGTAGCTGTGCGGGGAGACCCACCGTAACCCATGATCTCAGTCGCTGTGGGATGTCAAACCCAGGACAAAGACAGCAGAGGTGTCCAGGTCTGTGCAGCTCGCAGAGCCTGGTCCTGCTGTCTTTGAAGCAGTTTCCCTTCTCTTGAAGGATCTCCCCCAGGTCACCCCTTTGATCCTGCCTGCAGCAGTGATTCACAGGGCAGACACAGTCAGTGTTTCCAGAGGAGAATTAGGGAATTTGTTCCTATGTGCTGCAGGGACCATGTGAAATCAATTTAGCCAGCTATGAGGCATGGCAGCCACCGAGGCGCTCGGGCCAGATGGCACTGGCATGCTTGGTGCAGAGAGCTTCAGAAAGCAGGAATGCATGGAACTGAGCACTTCTGTGGCCTGCTGTCACGTTTGTATGGGGCTCAGGAGCACTGAGGGGAGAGATGGTTGGCTGGCAAGAGGCCCTCGGAGTGTGGGGCTCCAAGGCTTTCGGTGAGAGCTTGGCTTTGTTTCGGCTACACATCAAACCCTCTGCAGTAAGGTGCAGTAAGGTTCCTCTGTCCCACAGAAGTGCCTTTGAAGGAGCTCTGGTGCAAGTATGGGTAAGCCTGGAGTCTTTGCTGAGCTGAGGGGAGGAGGTGCTGTGTTAGTTCTGGACTCCAGCTCCCCACGTTTGTGTGCCTGTGATTGATACAGGGCCCGGGCCCGGGGCTGCACGCAGCAGCTGCTGCAGCCGTATTTATCTTGAGTGAAAACATTCGAGCGGGCGTCTGCTGTCCTCCTGCTCCCAAGTGTTTATGACCTTTCAAATATCTTCTGTTTCAGACAAGCCTTTTGGGGCAAGCAGGATGTATTTCATTACAAGCCATTCTAAAATCTCAAGTACAGCGTGAGCTTGTGTCCAGTGGTGGGAAGCTGGACGTGGAAGCCTTGTTACAAATTGTTTGGAGGGCTCCGGTCGTGTCTGTAACGCAATAGGCTGTGCTGAGCGCTCACAGGCCGGGGCGTGTAACAAACACCCACATTGTTTGTAGTTTGGGGGCTGTATTTGTGGGAAAGGCTTCAAAAATCTCCTGGAGTGGACAACTGTTGGAGAGACCTGACAAAGGCCTCTTTGTGGGGAGAGAACACAACGCGTCCTCGCGGCGCTGAGGAGCAGTGCTGGATTCGAGTTCACTGAGGCAAACAGCAGCTCTGGGCTCTGCAGAGCTGCATTGCTCACAGCTTGGCTTTTAGTTTCCTTTCTTCAGAAATAACTTGAGAATAAATACTGCTGTGAAAGCGCAGAGAATCTGCTTATGCTCCTCAGATACAGCTGGGGCCTGCAGAGGCAAAAGACAGGCTCCTTTTCTCAGGAAGATGTATGCTCCTGAACCACCATTAGCTGGCAAAGCCTGCCCTGCAAGAAGCAAAAGCAAGTGAGATAAGTGTCATTGTTTGCAGGCCTTTGAACTTGTAGAGAGCTGGTGCTGGCCACATCTTTAGGGCGTATTTCTATCCTGATATTTTCTTTCCTCATCCACTTGTTTCAGAAGTCTATGCTGCCTTGGATGCAGCGGGCTGGAAGAGCAGAGCTGCTTAGCTAGCTGTCCCAGCCTGCGCCCTGGCCCAGCGCTCTCGAGCGTGTAGCCATTGGCTGCGCTTGGCCTGTGCTAAGCCTGCATTTCCAAAGCACACACCCTGGGGTGGCGGTGCAGAAGGGCAGTGCCAGAGTAACCTTGGTCTGGATTTTCACCAGCATGGCTTGCAAGATGAGACACGTTTTGGTTAGTACCAAATTAAATTCTGGGTTCAATGTTCTGGTACCTGAACCCATCCACTTAATGAGGAAAAAAAAAGAATTTTACTCCTCCATCAGTGGAAAGTCTGAAAGTCTCTTCCCTGAGGTGGTGTTGAGACACCAAAGGGTTTGTGCTGCTGACTGGCACCAAAAGAAATCGATAGGAATCTTCTAAGGATGAAATAAACCAAAAACCTACTTGCTTCAAATAATGACTGCCAGACTTCATTTGTCCAGGTTAGTTAATGCAGTCCACAGAGAAACCTGTGTCTGAGTTTGCTGCTCTTGCCCACCCTGTGGTCCTTTACCAGCCCTTCAGTGCCCAGTGTACAGCACTTCATTCAGCCTCACTCCTCACGTCTAACTAGCCCCCATGCTGGGGCTTCCTTAGGGTGCGAGCTGGTCTGAGACAGTGCCAGGCCTGGAAGAGAGGCTTCATTGCTTTTCCTACAATTTGTGAACCAAATCTGGGTGTCCAAGAACTCCAGAGAATAAGCAGAAGTGGTACAAATGCTGTTCCCTAGGACCTGGATATAACTGACAGTATTTTCCTGTGGATGGTGATGTGCATTAGCCCCAGCAGGCTGCCATCCCTTAGCATCCTGCAGCTCCCATTGAGTGTGGTACAGGTCAAGGAAAGACAAAGCCTTTACAGTTTATTTGATAGCCACCTTTGTGTCAGGGGCATCTGTGGGAGCACCTGGAGCTCTTGCAGACCAGGCAGAAGCCATGTCAGGAGGCAGTGTTTACCCCAGGCCTGTGCAAGGAGAGCTGCCTCAGTGCCGCTCGCCTGCACACGGGCAGGGGTAGCCAGTGCTGGGGGCAGTGCTGCCACACAGGGCTCATACTGCACGGTGGCTTCAGCTTGTGCACTGCTCGTGGCTGTTGGGAGACCTGCTGCAGGGGCTGCTGCCGGGGCTCTGTCAGGCCTTTCTAGCACGTCGTTCCTGTTGTCCTTAGCAAGCTGTTTAAAATAGCTCAAGTGAGCAGTGCTGTGAATTTCCTGCCTCTCCACTTGCTGTATAAGGAGTGCAGGTTCCTATCTGGAAAGCCTCTCTTCTATGCAGATAAGACTTTGTTGACATCTGCAGGTAGAGGTGATGGATTCCATCCCTCGAGCCTGCTGAGGTTGTCTGTCAAGGACAAAACCTATTCTCTTCCCTCCTCTGTCCTGCACAAGCCCACCTAAAGGTTGCAGAGGGTGACGGGTATTTCCCTGACCACAGCGGGCTGTGCCTAGAGATTACCATCCTTGTTCCCCTCTTCTGTTGAGGGATCCCAGGAGGTTGCCCCCTCACCCTGTTGGGTTTTCCTCCTCTCTTAACGAGCCATCCCGTCAGCCTGCACACCAGTGCTTGCAGGATCTTGTGTCCTGGAAGGGCAGGCTGTCCTGTTCAGACCTCTGCAGAGCAGAAGCTGGCTTTGCAAGAGGGAGGGTACCAAGGGCACTGCTGTGTCTTTTCCTCTCTTCCTGTGAGTGGAGGACAGCGGAGGCTGCAGGTAGAGCAAATTGGCTTGCAGAGTCACAAACCCCACACCTAGTTCTACGTCAGGTTTTGGGAGAGTTAGGGTCTGGCGGTGCTGTCCTTGCCCTGTTCCTGCGCCTCCCTGGGAAGCCGTTCTGAACCTCACTAGGCTTCCCTGGTAAGTCTTTTTCACCCTGAGGGCTGAGTGCTTTGGCATTTCCCTGCAAAGAAATCAGGATGCAGCTTTGAGCAGAAGAGCTGGAAATAACATCACTCTTTTACGAGCAGTAATAAAGTCCTTGCTGCTGCCTGGAAAAATGGTGTGCTGCAGCTGGGCACAGAGCGGCTGCACCGCCGCCCCAGGGCCCGCGCTTTACAGTGGAAATGCTGACACAGGCCAGAGCCAGCAGTGCTGCCTGCTGCCCAGCCCTGCTGGGGAGCAGGGCTGTTGGGTGAAGGAGAGTGCGGGGATGGGCACGCCTGGTGCCTCTGCTTGCTCTCAAAGCTGTTCTCATTCCCGTTCTGTCCTGGTTGCTTTGTGTCCAGACAGGATCTGGTCGCTGAATGCATCGCTGTGTACGTTCACCTAAGACTGTTGCTTTTGTTGGGCTTCCATCTCACAGGATGGCATTGGTGGCCTCTGAGGGTCAGCAGTTGTGTACAGAGAAGACATAAAAGCCTTAACAAAGGTAGCAGTGTGACCGTGAAGGCTCCTGTCTCCAAAAAGAATGAATAAATAAGAAGGAAAAGACTCCCTTTTACTCTGTCCAGATCTTCTGATACCATAACCCTGTGTCCTGTGTGTGTGGAGAGGGCTCATGATGCAGCTGAGGCCCAGGCATCACCTCTGCTAACAGCCTTCCAGTTTGCAGGTCTGGCATCTGCTGACTCCAAGCCTGGGCCAAAGTGAAAGGCAGAAGGAAAACTTGCTTCTGCTCAGCTGGGTTGTGCAAATAAAGCCCCGGGGCACTGCACGCTGGGTGTCAGTTCGGTTACTCAGTTGGTTGGCAGGTGGTTTCATTTCCCCTTTCACCTCCCAGTGCTGGCAGCTCCAGGCTCTGCTGTCTGTGCTCTAGAGGAGAGATTATAAACTTCGTTGGAAGGTGGAGGGTTTATCTCCAGTCCAAGAGATTCAGCTATGCCTCTCTCAGCTGCCCTTCTTTTACTTGCTGAAGTCTGGTATTCTTAATCCAACTCTACAGAAGTTTTTGATGGCAGAAAAGCCCAGAGTCAGTGTTGTAAGAATAAGGCAGCAGGAACTTCTTCAGTGCTAACTTTAGTAGGCAGCAGCTTGCTGGACACAAATAAGCATGAAAGTCTGGAGGATGGTGTCCATCAGACAGTGAAAATCCTTTCAAACAAGATGTTAGAGGCTGCTAACAATCCTAGAGGAAGTTACAGCCTAGGTCTTACATCAAGTGAGAGTTAAACAGCAGAGGTCAGTTATTTTTAAAAGCAAAACCTTTCTTGCCTTTTAAAGTTATTTCTGCTCCTCATCCTGTAGGTAAGGCCCTCAGCACATCAGGCTGTGGAAACACCAATATTATTGAAGGGATTAGGGTAAATCACAGCTAGTTAAGGTAGTTCTGCTGCTATATAAAGTGTCAGGCTTGTTTTGCACATCTCCTGGGCAGGGACAAATCCTTCTGCTTTCAGTGCTATGCAGCCTTTACACCACTCAGCACAAAAAGACGTGCTCCAGATCTACTGAGCACTGAGATCTGCCTCAGGCATGGCTTGAGGCTCACAGTCTCGTACAGCACAAGGCACTCCTGTGCTTCACAGCCTGGGAGGGTGCAGCTGAGCCTGGTTGTTGGAGCTGAGCAGGATCCTGCCGGGCAGCGCTGGGAGCTCTGCAGCCCGAGGCTGGAGGCTGCTGTGGCCATTACCAACGCTGCAGTATTTTTAGCAGCTCTCTCGGGGAGTACTTGCCAGCACACTGAGCTTGCTCTGAACACCAGGGAGCTGTGCTTGCTGGAGGTGATGGTGGTGGCGTTGGGAGGCAGCCCAGGGACAGTCTGCTTACTCACAGTCAGCTGGGACCTGGGCTTCTGGCCCTGTGCAGATGCACGAAAGCTTTGTGCAGTCCCCAGCGCACAGGAACCCAGCTCCAGCCCAACTCTGAGCAGTTGTGCCTACTGCCGTGGTTGCAGCACTTCCGACGTTGCCAGCTTTCCCCACATGCTTCCACGCACCCTGGCACTCGCCTTGTGCCGCTGTGGAGAGAGGCACAGCACCAGGCTGCTCTGCCCCACAGGCCAGGGTCAGACCTGCTGAATGCAAAGCAGGTGGGGAGGAGAAGAGGCAGGAGTGGTGTCCAGCACAGTACTGACCTCTGCTGCTGTGCACTCGAGTGTTGGGTGAGGTAGCAAAGGGTCTGTGCCAGATCTGCTAGGAGCTCCAGCAATCGATTTCGACTGCTTTGCGTGGTCTGAAAGTCCGTGGCTAAATCCTGAACTCTCCAGAGGTGTTGAGAACTCTGCCTCTGACTTTGGTATGATGGAAGGGGCACTCATGAGCTTCCTTTACTCTGTTCTTATGTTGAGCTGCAGTAACTCCAAAGGCTGCAGCTTAACAGCTCTGCTAAGGTAAAGGGGAGCTTCTCAGCCTGGCTACTCCAAAGTCATTTGGCCGCAGCTCCGGCCCACGCTTGAATGTTACTCTATGTGTAAGCACGTTGTGTGAAGGAGCTCCGCGGAGCGCCTCCCGCCTTTCCTGCGGGCAGCCTGAGCCTCTAAGTGCTGTTTGCAAGCAGGCTGTCTCTGGGAGCCTGCGTGCTCGCTGTGCACAGCCCCAGATGGTTTCACACCTGTCAGGATCAGCACTGGTTACTGACTGCCTTGCTTTCTGCCTTGCAACTGTTCACTGGCGAGCAGGAGCTGGCACTGAAGCTGAGAGACCCTGCTCCAGGCTGGAGCAGCTCCATGGGACCCACCTCTCCTGTCCACTGCTGTCCAGCGCTCTGGCTGTGTCCTGAGCTGCAGCAGAGCTGCCTTGGGCAGGTGACAGCAGTTGATGGGAGGAGAGGAAGCAGAGAAGAATTTGGCCTTGTCTGTTTGCAGCGCCAGCCCCATTCTCCATGGAACTGCTGTGTCTGGTTGCCCTGCCCTGTGGTCCCTTCCGAGGGCTCTCTGGGAGCCTGGAGCTGGAGAGTGCCTCCTTGCCTTTTGTTACGTTCCTGAGTTTTACAGGGATTAGCATTTCTGAGCAAACATTGCAGCAAATGTTTGTGGAGTCGTGGCCTTCCTGCTCTTTGTTCTAACCCAGTCTGAAACACAGACACATCAGCTCCTTGTGCAGGAACTCGGGATACAGACAAAAGAGCTTGGTGCCTGCTTTAGAACAATGAGCACAGCATGGAACAGGCTTCCCCCCCACCCGGTATTCCTTATTTGTCACCTTGGGATGCTCCACTCCCAGCTGCCCTGCTGCTTGTTTTTTACTGGCTGGAATGTAAATGAGCTAGTTAATAACTATTTTGCTTTTGGCAAAAGAATTGCCCACCTTGGATGGTTTCCTGTCCTGTGATGTGAGGTAGGACAAGAACATGCATTGTTTGGAGGATTCTTCTGTGTCAGCTTGCAAACTCTCCAAAGGTCCCTTCTGAGGAGTCCTCTAGCAGTAGCCTAATTCATCTAACAGTCCAAAGTACCAATGAAGAGAGAGGTGCCATTGCTCCTCTGTTCAAAACATGCTCTCAGTTGAAATGGGGCTCCTGGGCCTGTCAGGTCTGGAGCTGTGCATGTCGAGGACCAGTAAGTGAACAGCACCTTGACTGGTGTCTGTTACCAGCAGGTGTTTTGTTTCTCACCTGCAACCTTCAGCAGGTCTGCAGGGTCTTGCTCTTGGCAAGCAGCAGAGTGGTTCAACATCTGTTGTGTCAGCTTTGCCCAGTCTCCTGCCTCCCTGAACACCAGGGCTAGTCAGGGCAGAGGGCTGAGGGGATGTGCTTGGTGCTTTGGGAAACTGATTAAATGCCAGCCTGTTTTCTCCTTTCTTTGCCTTTTGATACCTCCACATCTCTTTTCTGTGTCACTGCAGTCTCTTGTTTAGCCTCAGCCTGTGATTGTTCCATCAGCTACATACCTAAAGTGCTGCCTCACAGTCCAGGATAAACATGCTGATGGGGCCTGATGTACTACAAGGGTGACTCTGAGGAGGTGCTGGGCATGCCCTGGCTGTTCTAGGATACTCATTCCTTGCTGGGGAGGACCAGACCTGTCCCAGGAAGGTGGAGCTCTAGCATGTGCTTTTTAACCAGAGGCCTGGACACACAGCTTTGCCGAGCCTGGCTGAAGCTGCTGGTTTCCAGCACCTGTGTCAAAGATGTGCCATCAGCTGCTGCAGGCCAGGCGAGCGTGGAGCGCTGAGGCGAAGGAGCTGCAGGCGGTAGCTGGACGCGGCCGCAGGCCCTGCCTGGAACCGTAGCTTGTCCAAATGTTAGCTGCTGTTTGCATGCCCCTGCAGCCGGGGGTGCTGTGCGGAGTTCACCAGCGGTCAGATAAACACTTGGTGCCGTTCCAGGGCTGCCTCTGGTCACCGGCGCACGGTGTGCGGCGCACTCAGGTTACAGCGGGGATAGCTGGGTGGCCGCGGCCTGTTTACAGTGGCTGGGGCCCAAGTGTGTGCCGCCTGCGGCTTGGGGTGGCACAGCGCGCCGCCGCCTGCGGCTAGGGGGAAACTGAGGGCTTGCTTCCGCCTGCAGTCCTGGCTTGGGGCTTGCTCCGCCGGTTCGGAGTGAGGAGGAGCGGCTCTGGGCAGCAAAGGGCGTTCCATCAGTGCAGGCGCGTGCCTCAAAGCGTGGCCCTTCTGCAGGAAGGGTTTTGCACCGTTCGTGCGACTCTCTGCTTGAGAACGCTTCTGCTCTCTCTGGAGAGCGGCAGCACGGCCGAGCAGAAGGGCTGCAGGGTGCGGTGTCAGGAGCTCGGTGACAAAGCAGGGTGTTTGGCTTGGTCACACAGCCGTACGCTGAAGGTGTGGATGCGTTGCTTATGGCAGTGCCCTCTGCTTCCTGAGCTTGTTAAAGCAGCGGTGCTTTTGGGGCTGAGCTTACCAAAGAAAGGAAATAGGGCTCCTGGCTGGTAGAGTCCTGTCCACGTTTGGTTCCCATGGAACTCAAGGACAGCTCTAAGCCTATCCATGGTTTCCCCCAGTCAGGTGCTAGTGTCCAGACAAGACAAGGACAAGATTGCTGCAGTACTTCTCAAGTGCCTTCTTCAGGAAGCAGCAGGAGGCCGAAGCTGCCATTGTAGAGGTGATGTCCGTTCTCAGTGTTTGTCACTGCCCTGTGATGAGCTTTCGGCAGGGTTGCAGGAGCTGGTCACGTTCTGCATCCTGAGCTCTTCATGTTCTGGATCTCAGCTGCTGCAGTTCCAGGCTATACAATGAGTAGTGGAGTAACTCTAGAGGGACTATCAATTCCCCCAGCACCTCAGGGCAGTTATGCCCTTACAGTGCTTGGCTGTTCTGAGGTTTCTATTTCTTCATTGCTTTCTGCCAACAAAGCACACATGGATTAAAATTGATTGTGACAGATGCAGAGTGAAATCCAACAGGCTGAATAGCAGGCTGAGCAGCAGGACACCACTGAGCAACAGGAAAAGGGGATGAGTCAGTGAGGGAAGATCAGAAAAGAAATGGTAATAGAGAGAAGACAAGATGTGTGTCACAGATCACAGGATGTTAGGGTTTGGAAGGAGATCATTGAGTCCAACCCCTGCCAGGTCACACAGGAACACATCCAGACAGGACTGGAAAGTCTCCAGAAGACACTCCACAACCTCTCTGGGCAGTCTCTTCCAGTGCTCTGTGACCCTCACAGTGAAGAAGTTCTTCCTCATGCGGAGGTGGAACCTCCTGTGCTGGAGTTTATATCCGTTGCTCCTTGTCCTCTCCCAGGGCACAAGTGCACAAGAACAGAGGCTGTCCCTGTCCCTTCTTTCCTGGCACCCAGCCCTCAGATATTTAGAGACATCATGTCACTGGAGTGGCCACAGTGCCAGAGCACCAGGCAGTGCTGCTGAGCAGTGTGCCAGCTGGGTCTGCCTGGGGTCACCTGCTCAGCATCACACTCCTTTAGGGCAGGTCACAGAGCTCACTCCTGGGAGCACAGAGGGGCTGCACCTCAGACAGCTCACTGATAGGAATGCAGTCACTGCAGCTTTTGGTCCATTGTCAGTGGGGGCTGAGCAGTTCTGACAGCACAAACGTGGCATTCTGGGGGCCCATCCCCCTCTGTGCCGGGTGGTGGGACACAGGTGGGTGTGTTGGGTGCCAGCTCACGGTCATTGTGTGCTGCAGATGTTTCTGTGTGCCCTGTGCCCGGCAGGAAGCGGTGCTAAACGTGAGTGTGAGTAAGTGAAGGATTGCTGGGTCCTTGTGAAAACCCCAGGGAGCAGAGTGCAGCTGCTGGTATTTCTGGAGAGCCACCAACCTCCCTCCCAGCGACCAGCCTGCTGCTGTAAACCTGCCCTGGCTTGGCTCTGTTCCGTTACCGGCTAGCCACCCAGCTGAAACGTTTTCACTTGCAACAGCGTTGTTTTCTAAATTCTGTGCCTTTCACAACACAAGTGGGGGCTGGAGTGCAGTTCAGTGTGACAGCGTCCTGTAAGCACTGCTGCAGGAACAGAAAGCATTCCTGCCTTCTTGTACAAATGACTAAGAGCAGATAACTGCTCAGGAAACAAACCTGCCTGTGTTCTGTTCTGCTTTTTGACTTGGAATAGGCAAAGCCGCTGCCACCAGCAGCTCTGTCTCACTGCGGTGCAATTGTGTGCCTCACGGTTGCACACTGAGCAGCGCTGGATTGCTCTTTGGCGGCACAGTCTGTCTTCAAGTCACAGCTCCTGTGGAGAGCCGTTCGTAAAAATGGATCCGAACCAGCGAATGCCAAGCCCAAGAGAAAAGCAGAGATTAACAACCAACCTGAGCTTGCAGCATCCAATATCTTTTCTAAAGTATTTTGCTGTCTGGAAGGAGCTTCTGAGAATCTTCGGTTTGGGTAAACTCTGGGATGTCTATGTCACAAAAATAAGCGGTGAAAGCAAGTTAAAGCTGCCTGGGCTGGAAATGGAAGGTGGTAGTCACATCCTGAAAGGATCTGCCAGAAGGGACTTGCTGAATCCCCTCTGCTGTCTAGGCGGTCGTTGGGAAAGTGACTCACTAATGGTGCTGGCACCCCGAGGGTCCTGAGCAGCACCTTGGATTGGGCAGTGCAAGGAGGAAGCAGCAGTTCAGGGTGAAAGGAGTTTTGCCAAAGTTGACCTCCTTAGAGGCTGGGCGTTTTGTGGTCCTTGCCATGAAGGCCCTGGCTGGAGAAGCTGTCCCTCTGTCCTGGGCACCTGCCCTGGTAGGGGTGATGCCGCTGCCTCGGCCCTGCGTGGGGGCAGGCAGTGGTGGGCTGGAAGCTCACGGAGAAGGGCACAGCATGGACCTCTAGAGAGAGCTGCGAATACCTGTCTGGTGAGCACCATCTCTAACCCAGCCAAGCTGCTCAGGTCTGTGAGACCTGGAGAGAGCTGTTTGGAGAGGCTGGAAGCAGGCAGGAGCTGTGGCTTGCTGCTGCGAAGGCAGCGCACTGCCTTTCCCAAGAGACGTGCACTCGGTGAGGGCTGCTCCAGCTCCTCTGCCTTCAGCCACACCAGACTCAGACTAACAGACAGGGATCTGTTCTGGTAGGAGGTGGAACTTCTTAAAGAAAAGGTCTAAGAATTCCAGCAGCAGTAAACTGGAACTGGTTCTAATTTGGTCATTTCTGGTCTGGTTGGTTTAGGTACTTCTTGGTTACCTTTCCTCCTTTAGGTTTATGTAAATGGAAAGAGCTTTGTGTCCTTGGAGCTGGTAGGAAGAGAGAAGAGTTTCTGAAACGTGGCAAGCAAGACTTGAATGTTGGTATTCCTCTCACCAAATGATAAATGAATGCTGTGAAGTGCTCACCACAGCTTTATTCACGTGCATGAGATGAGGGAGCTGATAAGCCTTAGGTGCAGAATGATGTCTGTGTTGGCTGGCTGATGTTCTGCTGGTATAGTCTAAGCAGTGAGAGAGCAACATGCTTTGTTTCAGTTAACAAATCCACGCCGTGCTGCTGCTTTCCAAACAACAGTGAACACCACTTGTATGGACAGCGTTTGCCCTGCTCAGCTGCCTTAGCCTAGACCCAGGGGCTCTGGGAGGTAGGAGACAAATGGAGACAACTGGAGATCTGCTGGTGTTTGTGGGGAGAAGCAAATGCCTGTGTCTGTCACATCTCCTGTCTTCTTTAAACACACTCCCTGCTGGGGAGAGAGAAGGATTGATTCTGGCTGTATTACCTGTACAAGTCGGTCGTGCGGCAGTGGTTCCCGGAGGACAATAACTGCTGTTAGAAATGCAGTGCTGCCTCGTCCATCAGCAAACCCAGGCCTCTGCTGTGCTGCTCTATCCCTGGGGAGAGTTCTGGTCTCTCACCTGGGGAAGCAGCTCTCTCTCCAGGTACGAGGGGTGATGCTGTGAGGCTGCTGGGTTGGTGCATTTCCTTGGGCATGGGCAGCACTGGGGCATTTCTGTTGTGCAGGCTCCTGCAATGGCTCCCCTGGCACTTGCCTCAAGTACAGGGCTTAAGCAGCACAGAAGTGAAATTTGCTTCATTCTTGCCAAATTTTACACTGAATTTGCTTGGTGGTGGTAACTGCCTCTTCACAGACCCATCCATGTTAAACCAACTCTGCCAGGTTGGTTTAGTTTGCCAGTTTGTCCCGGTTTCAAGAGTGCCACTGACTCCTGGCTTTTAGGAAGCACCAGCTTCAAGCCTAGTTGTGTCCCCAGAGCCTGGTGTGGTTCTGCACATGGAGGGGATGATTGAGGCTGGCATACTGATCATTCCTTGCAGCTGAGGCTGCCAGTGTTGAACTGTCCCACGGTGGTGACCACCTGCCACAGCCTGTGGTTACGTGACCAGGCACCCTGCGTCGCCGTGCTGGGGGCACTGGGTGGCTGTCTGCAGCCCAGTGCCAGCAGCTCCTGCTCCTAGGTATGAGGGAGGGATGAGCCAAACCACAGAGAGCAGAGGTGTGAGCCTTAGGCACCTGCAGCAGCAGAGGACTCCAGTGCTGCCCACCAGAGCGTGAGTGGTCTGCAAAGCCTGGGAACAGCTTCCATTGTTTAGGTAACATAAGGTGGGCTCAGAGCTGCGTCGGGTGGACCTGCCAGGCTGGGTAGTCCAGGCCCTAATAACTTAGGGGCACAGTTGTGTGCTGAACACGGGGCAGAGACGGGGTGTGGGCTGAGAAGGCTGTGGACTCAGAGTACTGTCCTGTCATCAAATTAATCAATGTCAAAGTGTGATGGGTTAAGGCAGCCCCCCTCCAAACCCTCCCCATCACGGGCAGAATAAAAACACCTCAGACAAAACGGATTGCAAAAGTGATGGAAAGTTTAAAGGAAAAGCGGTGAATGTTTACAGAAAGCCAAAAGCAGAGTGACAAAAGAAATCCCAAAACAGTCCCAAGATGATCCCATCCCCACCTGGGGGTACATCCAAGAACCCCAGGGCTCCTTCTTCCCCCCTCCCCACTGCTAGGCTAGTCTCAGCTGGCCAGATCTGAGACTGCCCATCCCCCGTGGCCTTGGGCCTAGCCAGGCCCATGGCCGGGAGACAACATCTCCCCCATTACCGGGTGACGGCGAGGAAGAAAGAGAGAGGTGCTTAGGCCTCGCACTAGATCTTATAGTGGTGCAGAGAATTATGGTAGAAATACCCAATTTCCTGTGTCCACCCACTGGGCTGGACCTCTGGACACAGGAAGCAGGGGGGGCACCCAGCCCAAACTGTAACACAAAGTGACTGTAGGGGTGGTGTCAGCCAGCTCTGAGACCCAGCAGCATCTGGGTTGCAGTGTGGCATCTGCAGCAATGCACAGCAGTTTGTGGGTCAGGAAGCTGGGACCATTGTGATCAACTGGAAATGCCAAGAGAATGGTAGGTGGATGCAGTGCCATTTGCCAAGCTGGAGTCTGGCCAGGGAACTTCTGTGGGACTGTGGTCGGCAGCCTGCTGCCCAGCACAGTGGGCTGTAGGCACACGGGAGTGCACATAGTGCCCGGCACGGGGTTCTCCTTTCTCTGTCCAGTTCTGTGTTATTTCACCCCCAGGACTGTGCAGCTGTGGCTAGTTCCCAGGCCAAGGTGACCAGCAGCACATTTCCACATCACAATCCCAAATGTTTTTCTACAGCTACTCAGCTGTCAGAACCTTGTCAGGCCCTTGGAGCAGTCTGTGACCAGCGCTCCCCAGGCTGGTGGACGGCTCTGCCTTCAGAGACAGGAAAGCCTGAGACACTTGGTGGTGATGGGCTTGCACCTTTGAGGTCATAAGATGCAACACAGGGTTTCAGCAGCCCGAGCTGTTACTCTGTGCTCAGGAGGAGAGCTGTGTGCCTCAGGAGCGTGTGTGTGTCCACGTCCAATTGCTGTGGTCCGGGATTGCTTTGCCTTCTCCAGGCCACACCAGGTCATGCTGAGGTGCTGCCTCGCAGTCCTGGTGCTCCCCTGCCACACCTGGGGTGGCCATCAATGATCCTGTGGAGATGCAAGGTGAAAAGCAAAACGCAAAGCAGGAAGGGGGCCCTGACAGGGAGCTCTGAGAGTCTGTGCTGTGTGGTCCTTGTCCTGCAATGCGCTGCCTGTGCTCCTGGCCTGGCTGCAGCTGCTCAGCCTGCTGACCCTGCAGCTGAACGATGCTCAGGGACAGCTTTACCTGGCAGATGGAGCCGAAACATTTAGCAGTAGATCTTACTTGAGTGGCAAATTGTCCTGAGGACTGTCGCCCTCGATTTTCCTTGTGTTTGACATCACCCAATATAACTGTGTGGTGCTGGCAGGAACCCCACCAGGTTAAGCACCCCCTTTCCCATTGTAACTTGCTGGACACAGGAGGTTTTGTCTCCCCTTGGGGTTTGGTGGCAGCCAGCAGGTTTCTCTGTGACTTACGTAATGAGTGAGAGACTGCAGCCAATGGAGCGCACAGGAGAGCCGCCGCGGCTGGCATGCGAGCGCAGCAGAGATGAAAGGTTCTTCCCTTCTGCAGGAGCAGTGCGTGACTCTGCTGCGTGGCTGGACACATTGGGGTCCCTAGGCAGGCAGGTGTATTTATGGCTCTGCCAAACAAGGCTGCTAGCTACCTTCCACTGCAGAGAGCTGCCAGGAAAGTAGGACAGCACCTGAAGTAATGAGGTTGTGCATCCTTTGTGAAGCTGAACGGGGTGTAAAAATAATGCTCCTTTACTGACTCAGGCAGGCAGGAGCTTTTGTGCTGCCTTCAAAGACCATTTTGAATGTGGCCTTTCCTCCTGCTCGAATTCCTTTACAGTCAGATGGGTAGGAAGGGAGACTTGTGAGTTGTGAGGTGGCATAAAACTCCCTGGGAGTCTTTAGTGAGCAGATGGGGTAGCTGCTTAAACCTGCCCAAAGCCCAGGCTGCTTGGGCAGACACTCCTTTTGTGTGGCTCCATGGGCATGCAGCCCAGCAGGCTGTGCCCACGGCGTGGGGATCGTGGGACCTGTTGCTATCTTGGTAGCAGAAGTAGAATTCTCACAATGTTATCATACAAAATATGGATTTTAATGTTAAGCTTAATGCTCTGCTATGAGAAATATGTAAACTTGGCTTTGGAGCAGCAGTATGCACTTCCTGGAATTCCTGTGCATAGCGTGGCTATAAATAAGCAGCAGGTTATTTGGGAATCACTAGGGCTGATATCTGGTGTCATAAACAGTATCTGGGAGAAAACGCTGCCCCTGACAGGCAGCTGAGCTCGGGGCACACAGTGTGCTCTGCCAGTGGACCCCGGGGACCCAGCGGGCACAGGGCTGCCTGCCCTGCAGCCACACAGGGGCTGCTTGGAAGGTGTTGCCAGGACTCCACTCACCTGCAGGCAAGCCCCAAATGCTCAAGGGACTTTGTAGTGAGTGCTGAGTGTGGGGCTGTCAGTATTGACAAGTCTGGCTCTAAAATGGATTCGTTTCAAAGGGAGTTACCTTTGTGCATGGGTCTGACTGGAAGCAGCCTGTGAATGGCCAAGGCTATGTGGTAAGAACTAGAGGATGAGCAGGCAGGCTGGTGGGAAGGGTGTGGAACTGGGGTTCAAAAGCCCCAGAGCTGCTGGCACTTTGCTGAAGTGGGAGAGATGTACTTGTGAGGGAGGTGATCCTGTCACTGCCCTTTGGGTGCTGGGCTCCCCTCCCCTCCCTGTCAGATAGAAAAGAAAGAGCGAGGGCCCAGGGATTGACATGGGCATTTCAGCATCGTCTGAGCAGTGCCTTCACTCCAACTTTCAGTGCCAGAGCTGGTGATGGCTCGGGGCTTCCAGTTCTGCAGAGGCTGTGGGAGGAAACAGGACTCGTTGAGAGTGCAGCTAACATACTGCAGCCTCTGGAGCCACTTGGTGCTCTGCTGAAACAGAAGTGGTAACAACAGATCCTGTGCAGACAAAGGGGCACAAGCCACTGATTGCTGAAGTCATGGAGTGCGGCCCTCTTTGTGTGTTTCGTTGTGCCTGACTTGTGAGCCTTTTCCCTGATGTAAAGTGGCTCCTTTTCTGCCTTTTTTGTGCTTGACAGACTCGAGACGACTTCCTGGGCCAGGTGGATGTGCCGCTCAGTCACCTCCCGGTAAGCTCCGCTTCTGCTTCTCCTTCAGCAGGCTCTGCAGCATCTCACAGGGGTGACACCTGTGAGGGGATCTAGAATCGTTTCCCCAGAGCATTCAAGTCCTGTTTTCCCAGAGCAAGCTGTCAGAGACTTAGACATGTTGTGAACAGCACAGGAGCTGGGAGAAACAGTCCCTCTGCAGGAACAAGGAAGAATTAGAAGGGGCTTCAGTTGGGCCTTTCCACCTTGCTCTGAAAGCAGCCCAGCATGGGTGTCTGTGGGTGCTGCTGCAGCGGAGTGCTCACCCCGGCTGCTCACCCCGGTGGAGATGGGCCTGGGCCAGCTTCATTTAAAGCCTTCTCCAGCATTTGCACTGCTCCTGCCATGGGAATGTGCTTTGTGTGTCTCTGTGTTGTGGGCAAGCCCTTACCCTGCCCTTGTCTTCCTGCTCCCAGACTGAAGACCCCACCATGGAAAGGCCATACACATTTAAGGATTTCCTGCTCAGACCAAGAAGGTGAGGGGGGCCCTTTGCATCTGGCAGCATTCCTCGCTTGAAGGCGCATTGCCACAGCCGGGCAGGGGCTGTGGGTGAACTGTTGCTCCTGTCTCCTAGCCACAAGTCTCGCGTGAAGGGGTTCCTGCGGCTGAAGATGGCTTACATGCCCAAGAACGGGGGCCACGAGGATGAGAGCGGCGAGCAGCGGGAGGACGCCGAGGTGAGGCTGGTGCTTGTGCCGGCACGCCGCTGGCTGCGGGGTCGAGCGCGGTGGTAGAGCGGCTGTCTGTTGAAAGCTCCAACCCTGGGCGTGGAGTTAGTAGCAGCTTCCTCTCCTCCCCCTCTCCAGGTTTTCATTAGCTGGGACTTGGTGTTCTCTCAACCATCCCAAGTATTTCAAAGCATTTCTGCTGCCTTCAGGAACTCCAAAGTCTGTCTGGCCCAGGTTGTGAGCAAGTGAAAGTCATGCCGAGTGTAAGAGTTCAAGGAGCCTGTGCAGGTGATTTACAAACACAGGGGTCCGTGTTAGGTACCTCTTGTGCAGAGGCCATTTCACACAAGGTGTTGAAAGCTATTCTTTATTCCTGGGCAGCCTTGACTGCAGAGACTAAAGCTCAGGTGAGCACAGCGGCTTTAGGGCTTCACAGCACTCTGTGGACCATCATCCCTCTGAGGAATTTGCTGCAGTGAGGGCTGTCAGTGACTCCATCCCAGCTTTGCCTGCCTCATCAGAGGCGTGCCTGGGAGGGAGGACTGAGGTCAGAGCTGGCAGCTGGCTCTCCCTGGCTCCTGCACCTGGCCACCACCAGTGCAAGCAGGCATCTCAGGGTGTTTGGGACCTGTAACAGCATGAAGGGTTTAGGTTTTGGTCAGTGAAACGAGGTGCACACTATAAGCATTCAGCCTGCTCTTGGCTTGGCATTTCAGTGGGGCTGGAACTTTTCTCTGGGCTGAGTCTGCACCTGTTGGCTAAGGTGAGCAACAGTGACAGCACTTTCCCTTACCTTGAGCTTTTGTTTCCCTTCACTCCGAAGCACGGCTGGGACGTGGTTGACTCCAGCGACTCCGCATCTCAGCGTCAGGAGGAGCTGCCACCTCCTCCCCTGCCCCCTGGATGGGAAGAAAAGGTGGACAACCTGGGGCGAACTTACTACGTCAACCACAACAACAGGACCACGCAGTGGCACCGGCCAAGCTTGATGTGAGTGGCAGTGCAGAGCAAAGTGATCACTAAGGCAGGGCCCTTCCCGGCACGCAGCCTTCGGAACCGACTCCAGGCTGGAAAAGCTGTAAGCACGCCCTCCACAAAGCCATTTACGCAGGCACACAGGCTCCTCAGCGCTCTGCTGCTGGGCTGGCGCTCTGCTGGACTCGGAGCCTCACAGACGTGCCGGCTGCCTGGGAGCCCCTCTGGCTATCGTCACTTCCAGAGGACATCCTCGTTTGTCAGCAGTGCAGGACAGCTTCCCACCTGCAGCAGACGACACACAGGGAATTCTGGGGGGAGGCTAGGAAACCTGCACGTGGGGGGAGTTTGGCATGTTTGCTTGGACCTTAGAGAAGTGGGAGACACAGGAGGAATCTTCAGTAAGTGGTTTGACAGCAGTAAATTATTTTTCTGTAGAGACTGTTGGAAAGGTAAGGGGAAGGAAGGTCTACTCTTAAGTGTTAATTAAGGTGGCTAACTTTGAGGAGCTCGTGGTTCTTACTTGCTGTGCAGAGTGCTGTACCTGTATGCACTGGTAGTGCTAACAGGCAGCTTGCTAAAGCTGTGCAGGCTCAGCTTCCCAGAGCCAGGTCCAGCGGCACTGCTGAGTGACACCCAGCCCACGTCTCGGTCTAACACCTGGCACTGGGCACTGCCACTGGCACTGCAGCAGCAGTGGGTGTTCCTCCTTCAGTGACCAGAGGTGATCACAGCCTTTGGGGCCAGGGATGGAAGGGTCTCTTAGGAAGCCTGCAAGCGTTTCTGTAAGCAAAAGCACGAGAGAGGCTCTGCAAGCCACAGACGGGCTGGGTATTGTGGGTTGCCCTTCCTTAGCTCCCTGTTCTCTGCTCCTCTCCCAGTGATGTGGGATCCGAGTCAGATAACAACATCAGGCAGATCAATCAAGAGGCGGCCCACAGGCGGTTCCGCTCGCGCAGACACATCAGCGAGGATCTGGAGCCAGAGCCTATAGAAAGTGGAGACATTCCTGAGGTAGGTGAAGGTCTGGGTTAAAGGATTTGAGCAGACTTCAAGCTGCTGTTTCTCATTTGTCAGCTAATGACTGCACCACATCCACAGTCCTGTCTGTGGCAGCTGCCTCCCTGAGACGGCCTCTAAGCAGAGCTGTGCTGTGAAGGCCCCACCCAGCCCTGCTGCCTGCGCACCACTCAGTCCTGTGCAGATCCTGGCAGAAGCCTTCCCCATTGCAGGCATTTCTTGTGGAGATGCACTGCCAGTGTGATCTTTGGAGTGACAGTGGGAATAGGGCCCCTCAGGGCTGTGATTAAGAGGAAACTGAAGCTGGGGGGTTCCCCCAAATATTGGGTTATTTAGACTTCAGAGATGTTATTAGGGCAAATGTGTGTTTCATTTACACCTAGGCTAAAGAAACTACGTTTGGTAGGTATTTGTAGGCCTAAGTGAGAGTTTGTGCAAAGCTCTAATCCCATTCAACGTCAAGGCATATTTTCTGAGGTGGATCACAGGCTAAGCTCTTTGTGAAAGCCAGTTTGGGTTCACTGTATGTTTTTGAGAGCAGCAAACAGAGTGGTGAAGCTGTTGTAGCACTGGTCACTGCTACTCTCTGGTGTGCAGGTGCTGAGTACTTCCTGCCATGCATTGTATTCTATAGGAAAAGTGACAGTTGTTTCTTGGGAGTTTCCAGTGAGAGTGCAGGACTGGTTTCATTTTGAGCTGAGTATCAAATGGGATTCCTTTAAGGAGAGCTCTTTCTAGTCGCCGTTTCAGCAACATCCTTGTCTGTGTTAAAGCACTGACTGCCTCTCACACAGCAGGCTATGTGTGTCCTAGGGGCTGGGTTGTGGTGATAAGCAACCTCAACAAGGGGAAGGGCAGGGCAGGGCTCGGTCTGGCTTTGTAAATCCTTACTGTGGCTGCTCCTCTTCCCTTAGCCTTGGGAAACCATTTCAGAGGAGGCAAGTGCAAGTGGAGATTCCTTAAGCCTGTCCCTGCCGCCGCCTCCTGCCTCCCCCGTGTCCCGCACCAGTCCTCAGGAGCTGTCCGAGGAGCTGAGCAGAAGGCTGCAGCTCACCCCCGACTCCAATGGGGAGCAGCTCGGTGCTTTGATGGTAGGTGGCCAGCACAGACCTCTCCGGCACACCTTTGTGAGGCTGACACAGCCTGACTGGCTCGGGGGGGGCTTCAAGACATCCTTGTGTCACCACTGAAGCATCTGCTGAGCAGGGGGTGCTGCTGGGGGAGCCCAGCCCCAGGCCCTGCTGCACAGCTGCAGCAGCAGTGCTGTGTTCAGCAGCTCAGGTTAAATGAGGGACAAGTGAAAATGCTGAGTGACCCCTGTGTTTTAGGGGGAAGGGGCTTAAAGACTTCTTTCTTTCCTCCTTTGCAGCAAAGAGATCCTTCTTCGAGGCTGAGATCCTGCAGTGTAACCGACACCATTGCTGAGCAGTCTCAGTTATCCCTGGTAAAGCAAAGCTGGCTTCTCTTTCTCTCTTTTTGCTTTGAGCATCCTCTCATTCTGAGGAGTACCATTCTTGGGCCACTTCTGGTCAGACACAGGCCAGGAATCAGCACGGGCATGTGGTTGTCCCACATAGTAATGGATGCCACCTTAATACCATCCTGGTAAACAGCTGAAGTGAGCATACCCCTCAGGCAGCATCATCACACTGGCTGTAGTTAGCAGAAAGGGAGTCTGCTACACCCGAGATACACTGCAGGGAGAAAACCCTCTTGGGGTGCATTCAGCTGGGGTGGGAGAGGAGACCTTCTAGACTGGGAGCCACAGCAGCCACAGGACTCTCCTATTGGGGCATATTTTTGTGTCCCACTTGGAGTATATGAATGTGTGTGACATTAAAAAGGACTGGTGCTTTACCTAGCTAAAGGCAGCCTTTTTGTGAGGGGAATCCAAGAACAGAACTGGGCAGAACCACAGCTGCTGCTTTTAAGAGCATGCTTCAGGCAAGCAGCTGCTGCTGCTGCAATTCTTGAAGTGCATTTTTCACACAGAGAAAGACAGACTGGAAAAAAGGAGATTCTCTCTCCCACCACAGCCCTGCACACCTTTGCTCTAGCTGATGGAGTGGTCTACCTGTTTCCTCCTGCACCCCAGGATGGAGATGGCAGAGGTGGCAGGCTCTAGAGAGGCTCTGGAATACAACTGCTGAGGTTTTTGGAAGAATCTTTTGAAATGATGCTTTCCTTCCAGGCTCTTCTTCCCTGTTTTGAGTTAGGAATTTATTGCAGGGGGATTTACCCACAGCCACTTGCTTAGTATCCCTTGTGGTAACAACAGGAAGTTTGCTGTGCAAGCTGCTGTCTGCCTGGCTTGTGCTGTCCCTGCCAGGCAGACACTGACAGCCACCACAGAGGGTTTCTCTCTGCAGTTTCTCACACCTGTCTGCTGTTGACAGATGCAGGCAGCTTCGAAGCATCCTCTGGCTGCATTGTCTCTGCTGGCTGAGCAGCAGGGCAGTTTCTACCTCTGGCTGTCTCCTGTCTGCCGCACAGAGCTGACTCAGAATGCAGCCTGCTCCAGAGGCCTTCTGCTTCTTTAACATCATTTCATGGAGTCTGGGTTTCTTTCACTGCTGTGGTCAGACTGAGACTGGTGATTTGTCTGTGGATCACTCATTTAAATAGCAGCTGTTCAGCAGAATGCAAAGCACTGCTCTGACAAGAGGATGTTACCTGCTGGTGACTGTGCTGATGATCATTTGTCTTCTAGCAGCCAAATCCGTATTCTTTCTAAAGCCCTCTATTGATTCTTGCTGAAAGGCCACAGGATCAGTTGCATCTTTTCCACCTGACTGCTTCTGTGCGCTCATTGATGACCAGAAGGTGTCCATTTGGGGTTTAAATGCCACGTTTGTGGGCAGAACGTGCACAACTTGGGGGAGGACAACTCAGTTCCATTCAGAGCAGCTGCTCTTCTGACGCTCGTTGCCCATGCTGAGTGCAGAGCATTGCACGCAGCAGCTCTGGAATTCAATTCCCCCGGTGGTTTCTGAAGGGGACTCTGACTTGGTTATCAGTGATTGCTGGCTCAATCTCTTTGCTGTTATCTGAAGCGTTATTCCCGCCTAATTGCTCTCTTTCCATGAGGGGAGGTGCCTGTGCTTGGTGCTGCCACGGCCGTGCCTGGGGCTCCCTGTACTGACTGTGCCGTTGTTGTCCTTTGCCAGCAGGGCGGCCCGGCTAGGAGAGCTCGTTCCTCAACCGTCACGGGGGGCGAGGAGCCCACGGTAATCAACCTTCCCAAGCCTCCCTCTCAGCAGTGGCCTCAGGGAACGCTTCCACACAGGCAGTGGCTCGGGGCTGTCCGTGCTCCTCTGTGGGAGAGCATCTTGAGCTGCTTGACTGAGGCCCCAGCACATGCCAAGGAGACTGAAGGGCAAACGCTTCTGCAGGTTGCTTTGTGGGTCGATGAACCCACAGAGAGCAGTAAGGAGAAAGGCTGCTGGTAGCTGAAATTATCTTGGCAGAGTGATAGAGGAAGGAAAGATCAGGCAGGGTAAGGAGAGCATCTTTGTTGTGTTCCTGCCTCCTCACAGTTGCTAACTTGCAGCATGTCACTGTCAGACTATGGATTATTTCAGCTTGTGAGCTGAAAATCTCTGCATTTTCCACACCTCCTGTCCTACAGACAACAGTAACATGGAAGAGGGTGCAGCAGTCAGCGACTGCTCCAGGAGAGCTGTCAGTCACTGTCAGCCCTCTGTGTCTCTATCAGGTACCTCAGCCATCTAACCTGTGACTAAAGCAGCATCTGCGGTCTGGTTTGAGACCACTTCCTGCTGCCTAATCCACCACTGCTTTGGAGCCCATCAGAGCAGTCCTGGAGAAGGCAGTCTGCTTCTCAAGCCTGCCAGCCTGTGAACCAGAAACTGTAGCCTTTCAGTCTTGACTGCTGAGTAAGGAAATCGGTCTCATCCTTTGTTTGCCCATCTGCCCTCCTCTGTGTTCTCTTCCCTGTTGCAGTGTGGCAGCTTTCTGACCCCTGCAGCATCCGATTCCCCTTCTTGATGACCTCAGCAGTCCTCCAGCTCTTTGTGTTCCACTCTTCTCTTAGAAAGCAACCACACCGCCTTAAGAGTTCTGGGAAAGAAGGCTCTAGCATATGAAGCAAGAACAAGAGTTCATTGCTTTGGAGCAAAGAATGTAGAGTGCAGGAGAAGCTAAGTGTGAATAGGAGCTGCTGTGGGCCTGCAGGGAGTTATCTGCTCCTCCTGTGCCCTGTAATGCCATCTCCACTCTCTGGAGCCGTTTTTCCACCACTGAGATGTTTCAAATGATCATAAAACACAGGTCAGTGTTGAGGAGGACGTGGAAACTTTGTGTGCTTTGTGGTTGGTGTGGTGACTAAAGCTGGAGCCTAGGGGCAGAGAGAGGCTTGCCCTGCTCCCTGAGCCTGAGCATGGGCAGTGCAGCCTCGGGCAGAGGAGAGCAGCTTGTGCTCATGTGGTGGAGTAGGAAGGTTCCCCCCCCCACACAAAAGAATTCCACAGCTAACTCAGCCGGAGAAGCAGATGAAAGCTGTATTTTACAAGCAGATATGGAATGCAATGAATATGTACAAAAACATACAATATTTACAGAAATATACAGCAATGTATGTAATACAGGAAACCTTTCCCCAACTACCCCCTGCGGCCAGGGGGTTTGGCCTGCCGCTCCCTTCTCCCTCCCTACCACCCCTTTTTCCCAAAAGGGTTAGAGAGAGAGAGAGAGAGAAAGGAAGGTAATTAAAAGGGGAAAACTTTGTTAAAGCTCAAAGCGAATGCAAAAGTTAGTTTTCTTATCTGGTTAGCAAGAATCAGAGAGAAAACGAGCCAGCTCACAGCACAGGGGGAAGAAGAAGACGACTACTGACTGCCCTCCCCGACTGAAAGACTAAACAAGAAGCTACAGCCGGGTCCCACCAATGAAATTGGATTAGCATATCTCTTGTTTTCATTCTAATATCAAAACATTCGGCTAGAGTGTTCAGAAAGTGTCTCTTTCTTAAAGGCACAGCCTAAACCGGTCACAGCTCACTGCTCAGCCACGGTGCTGCTCTGCGCCTCTGTGGCATTCAGGAGTGCTGCCAGTTACAAGCTCCGTTTTTCTCCACAGCAAACCTAACCTGTTTTCTCTCTCCTGAAACCCCACCTGCCCTGCCTTGCTGGAGCAGCCCTCGGTGGCCTACGTGCACACCACGCCAGGCCTGCCCTCGGGCTGGGAGGAGAGGAAGGATGCCAAGGGCCGCACCTACTACGTCAACCACAACAACCGCACCACCACCTGGACACGGCCCATCATGCAGGTGGGTCTGGTAGCATGCCCAGCTAGGGCAGCAAGCACCTGGCACCTGCTGAGTGTGGCTGCAGCAGCTCCTTAGAGCCCTGCCATCCAAACCCAGATCCCAGGCAGTTCGGTCACAGTTCAGGGTAACCACAGAGTGACTGGGGGCTCGGGGTGGCTTCTCTTACCTGCCTTTTGGGGCAGATGGAGGCAGTTGCTGCAGTGGCAGGAGTGCAGAGAGGCACCTCTGAACTAGCAAAAGGAGAGAAATGCATTCCTGGGGTTTGAAAGCTGTGCTGATCTCTTCAGGGTACCTCACGTTGTCTGCCCTGCCTAGGAATTAAACTACATGCTTATCCCCAGGAAAGGGTGTTTAGTTAATTTCCTCAGAATCACAATTTCCAGCACTTTCCAAGTGTCCTGGCTGGCTGAACTGTGTTTCTGACTACCTGCTAACTTGGCTTTCCTTCTGAGACAGCTTGCAGAAGATGGCATGGTGGGGTCAGCAGCAAACAGCAGCAACCATTTAAGTGAACCCCAGATCAGGCGGCCTCGCAGCCTCAGCTCCCCCACAGTAACCCTGTCGGCTCCTCTGGAGGTGAGAAAGATCCCTTCTGTCTGGCTGCTTGTTCCTTTGCAGCTGTGCGGCACAGCCACTAATGACTCTGCAGCTCCCCGTCAGGATCTCTGCGCCGCGCAGTCCCTCTGCGGCAGCTGAGTGCTGTGTGTTCTGTGGCACCTCAGCTGCACGCCTGAAACGCAGCGCTCTGAGCCCCAGCAGCCCACGAGGGTGCAAAGGCAAAGCTGTGTTCTCACTGAAACCCTTGGTGCTGGTGACTGTTGGAAGCACAGCAGCAACAGGAAGGAGGAAGTTCTTCACCAGAGTGGTGAAGCCCTGGAATGGGTTGTCCAGGGAGGTGGTTGAGGCCCCATCCCTGGAGGTGTTTAAGCCCAGGCTGGATGAGGCTCTGGCCAGCCTGATCTAGTGTAGGGTGTCCCTGCCCATGGCAGGGGGTTGGAACTAGATGATCCTTGTGGTCCCTTCCAACCCTGACTGATACTATGAACACGTGCAGCTGCATCTGCAGGGTGGTGGAGTTAGGATGCTGAGTGTGCTCTGTGGCCATTCAGAAGGGTATTTCACATCTGGTGTTCCAGGGGCTCATTCCCAGCACTTCACTCCAGGAGCAGCTGCTCCTGGGACTTGCAGCTCCTGACTGTGAGGCCGAGTTTCTCTCATCTGCCAAACTTCTCTGCTCCCCCCTGCAGGGCATCAAGGACTCTCCGGTGCGCAGAGCGGTGAAGGACACCCTTTCCAACCCCCAGTCTCCACAGCCCTCCCCTTACAACTCCCCTAAACCACAGCACAAAGTTGCACAAAGCTTCCTTCCTCCCGGCTGGGAGATGCGAATAGCGCCCAACGGGAGGCCCTTCTTCATTGATCACAACACTAAGACTACCACCTGGGTAAGAGAAGCCCCAGACCATGCGCTTCCAGTCACTTAAATGCTTCTGTCTGCCCCCCACTGCGGACACCCCACGTCCCTGGGGAGTCTGAGGGGGGTTGTCCGGCATCTCACTGCGCCCTCTCCTGTGAGTGACTGGTGCCACCGCTGCTGCACTCAGGGCAAGGAAACTGCCTTGTTCCTGTCCCCTAGCTTTTCGGGCGTTTCTCCACCAGGTGCCACGCAGCAGTGCCCTGCAATTGGCATCTGACCTTTGCATAAGGACAAACCAGTGCCTGCCAGCACTGGCTGCGGGCTTTGGAGGTGCACAGTGCCGTGGAGCTTCGGGCTGCGGAGCCTGAGGCTCTCCATCCCTGCATCTGGCAGTGACTGGCATAGCTGGTTTATCACTGGCATGGGTGCTCACCTGCCCCCTTAGCAGACTCCAGTGGTGCCTTGGGTTTATGTCAGCACACTGGATTCCTTAATTCTGCACTCGTGGCCCACAGCCTGAAGGAATAAAATTACAGCAGAGTAGAGGAGAGACAAGAAGCATTGCTCATCATCCCTGAAAGGGGATGTGCACTTCAGTTGGTTAGGCATCGTTCCAGCTCCCAGTCAGCACCAATTAGGTATTCTCAGCGGTGTTCCCAGGTACATGTGGGGAAATGATGTGTCTGGGATGCTTTGTGCTTTTCTGCCTCATTTGGACGGGGGTCTAATGACTGCAGTGCATTAGCAGAGCTGTCAGGAGCCCATTTCGTCCTTTCTGAGCCATTAGTGCTGGGAGGGCTGGTTCCCTCTCGGAGCGCCCTGACGTGCGCGCGTTCCCGAAGCCCGGCCTGGGCGCAGCCCCAGCGCCGTCACTAACCCGTGGCAGTGCAGGGATCCCGCTGGAGCGTGGCACACCTCCAGATCCCCAATGTTCTGTCACGTCTAGATGGTTAGGGTTAGTCTCAAGAACTCAAGCAGTGGCTGAAATGCAGGAAGAGTTCCAGGCGGTTGTGTGCTTAGCACATAGGCCTGACTGGGCCTGCGGGATTTACAGTTCCCTGTTTCTTACAGGAGGATCCACGGCTGAAATTTCCAGTGCATTTGAGATCAAAAGCATCTCTGAACCCCAATGATCTCGGCCCCCTTCCTGTAAGTGACCCTGTGTGTGCTGTTGTGTGTGCACACATACACCTCTCATCGCTTCTCTTGGGGTATTAAAGCGACCAGAAATCTTCCCTGGGACCTGCCAGAGCTCCTCTGGAACTGGGAGCTTTGCAGACACCGTCTTGGGTTTATCCTGATGTACTTTTAGATGGTTGCTTCTTGCTTTAGGGGGAAATGGAGCAGATTCTTCCAAGGGAGCTCCATCAGCATGTAAAGGCACTCAGGAATCAATCTCTGCTACCACCTCTCGTCAGCCATCCTCCTCTCAAACACCCTGCTACCCACTGCAAAACCTCTTCCTTTGTGTTTGAGTGGCGCTGGGCCGTGTCTGTCCCTGTGCAGCTGAAGGCATCTCCTGCTTGCAGCTGGTCCCTAAGAACACAGCTGTGGCAGCAGCTGCTCTGTTGCAGCTCTGCAGCTCCTCCCAGCACACCTTGCCTGGCTGGGCACGGGAGTCCTGAGGGCAGCTTACCTTTATTGCTGCCACACACAGAGGTGAGGCATGCAGGGTGAGCCGAGGAGAGTCTGGCAGCATGCCCCACTGCATTCATTGCTACTGACAGAGCTGCCCAGCCTGACAGTCCATCTCAGAGGGAGCTGGGAAGGGCTGCAGAGCTCAGCAGGCTCTCAAAAGAGGGGAAGTTCAGTCCTTTCTCTTCTGAGGCTCAGCCACAGCACGAGCCGGCCTGGACAGCCCTGCAGACACTGCCCCTGTCTGCACTGTGATGGTTTGGAAGGTGAGGAAAGGGGCTGGATGAGGAGGGAAGAACTGAAGGCTAGTGTGGTAGTGTGGTGGGTTGAAAATTGCCCCCAATGTAAAATTGCCAGAGCAGCTCAGCTGGAAAGCAAATGCAGCTGTATTTGCAAGGAAAACTGCAATCTAAACTGTGAAATGGGATGAATCCATGCAAAATACACCAAATATTTACAGGTATTTACAATTTCTAGACAGCACAAGAACCCCCCTAGACAAACCAGGGGCTACCAATCGCTTCCCCCTCTCTGCTCCCTTCCCTCCCCCTGTACACAGGAGAAGAGAGAGAGCAGAGAGTTGCTGTTAGTACTCGGGCACAAGAACGCACTGGAGGTCAGCAAAGCCAGCAGCAGCACAAGTTAGCATCTGCCAGAGCCAGGAGGCCAGGCAGAGAGTTAGCTGATACAAGCTAACTTTGTTAGTGCTCAGACCCATGGGGTTATTTAGAACTTACTATTATTTCCCCTTTTACTTCCAATGGTGATTTGTTGACATTCTACCACTTTCTGTTCAAGATCCGTGGAAAATTTTCCAGGCACAGCCTGAAACTGCCACACCCAGTGTCCACTGATGGCTGTGCTGAGTGCAGCTGCCTCCCCAGCCAGCCAGTCCTTTGCATCTCCCTGGAGCTTTGGCTGTGACACAGTGCATCTGTGATGCTTTTGTGCGGTCTGCCTCTCGGGCAGGGAAGCAGGGGTGGGTAGTGTGTGGCTTCAGGCTGGCTGAGAGTGGCACTAACTCGCTTCTTGTCTCTCCTCATTTCCCCGTTCAGCCTGGCTGGGAGGAAAGAATCCATCTGGATGGAAGAACCTTTTATATAGACCACAGTAAGTAAGCAGCCAGGTACTGCAGCACGTAGAGAAAGGCAGGCAATCGATATCGAAGTGAAAGCTTTACAATTTTACTCTTCATTTAGGAAGCCAGGTGTTGATATGTGGAGACATTGATACCAGAGACTTAGTGCCCTCCTACGGTACTGTATATTCACTGGAAGCTTGCTTTTAATTGGCTCATCAAGCTTTGTCCCTCTCTGACTTGTGAAGCATTAACATCCCTCTCTGTGGTTTCTTTTGTTCTCGTTGATATTTTGGATTGTTGTTGTTGTTGTTGATGATCCCATGGCTTATTTGCACTCAGTGAATTAAAACACACACTAGGAATAGAAAATAAGATGAGAAGAGACCATATAGCCACAACTGCAGATACAGGCAGTGGAGAAGTGAGCGCTGCTACACTCTCTTGCCCCTGCTGGGGGCCTTGTGGCAGTGCAGACTCTGATCTTATTTCCTATTTACGGCATGTCAGCTGCGCCCAGCCCATCGAGCTGATCCGGTTCTGTTAGTGGAGTTCCAGTGCCAGTGATGTTTCATTGTAGCGTGTCTGACGACAGCATCCGGACTGCTGTGTGAGTTCTTGTTGCTGCTTGAAGGAACCCAGAAAGGCTGGGCTGTTTCTGCTCCTTTTGTTCTTCAAGGCTTCTGTAGTCAGAGGTTTCTGCTGGTGGCATAGACCTGACAGGAACAGCAGACTCACAAACCTGGGAAGCGGGCACACAAAACTGTTAGAGCTGCCTGGCAGTGCTCTGTTTCTCCTCCAGCAGCACTGCCTCTGCTGCTTTTCTCTCTGCATGGATGGCATCAAATCAGCATTAGGAGACTGTCGCTGAAGTCACACGAGGGTCTAAACAAGGGTCAGAACTAAGACACTCCAGCCAGCACAAGACTGACCTCTCCCAGACACCAGTATACATCTGCTACTCCTTGTACCTTCTGTCGTTGCCTTTCCCAACAGACGCCTGGAAACTGAAGCGTGGCAGAAGCCTCTCGGCTGCTGCCACTGAGGCGGCACAGGATAAGGCTTTCAATTCAAACACCTGCAGAACTGTCCAGCCTCCCTTACAAAGCTGCTGAAGCCTCTGTTAGTCTCTAAGAGTGAAGGGGATGTCAGAGCTCTGCACTGGAGCTCCCACAGAGTTGTCCTAAACCTGAATGTATTTGCATTTGAGCTGAGGGCTTTTAGCCTTTTCTATGGCAGCTTTTAATAATGTTGCTTGTTGGGCCTCAGCCACTGCAGTCACGGTGCCAGCAGCTGTGCCCACCCCCAGGGTGCCAGCCTCAGCGGTGCTCAGGCACTCTCTGCTGAAGAGTCAGGAGGCAGCCAGAGTAGCTAGAAGTGACAGCCTTTGCCAGGGGCTCCCCAGATACAGCTTGTGACCCTCTGCACAGCTGCCCTGCCCTGGTGTCCTGGTTGCAGCTGTTGTTGTCATCCCTGAGAGAGGCAGGCAGTGCAGACACTGCTGTGGAGGGTGGCATCTCAGCTGCTAGAGCCAAGCCAGGTACTGATTGGCACACAGTGGCCCCAGAGGGTTTAGCTTTTAACTATCAGCAGTTGCAGTCTCTGCAGGGGTCAGTCTGGCACCAAATGCCAGAGTCTTCAGTTCCCCACCGCTGGTGCTTGGCGGTGAATCCCCGCCAATCGGCATCATTTCCCACCCATGAGCAAAGCCATCTTCTGTGCTGCCCAGGAGCCCTAGAGGAGGTCACCTCCATGCTGGGAGGCATCCTGAAGGAGCACACACAGGTCCTCCAGCCACAGGCAGAGCAGTTACTAGTGGGTGACTGGCAGAGGGATGGATACACTCAGTGGGTTCCCCTCCAGTCTGCCCTGGATCCACCACTCTTTAATAGATGGAATGAATGAGGGGCATGGGGTCCTTAGTGCAGCAGCAGAGAGCAGCGCAGGAGAGGTGGGAGGAGAAACGCCGCTGTAGTGCAAAGAAAGGCAAAAGTGCTGCTCAGAATGGGAGTAAACAGCAGAGTTTTGGTGGCAAAGGGCAGGAAAAATACCATCAGCTGGACATGAGTTACCTCAGCTTGTGAGGTCTCTGAAATAAGAGCTACAGTAACCTTTCCAGTCTCACCAGCACAGGTAGTGTCTCAGTGATGATGACTATGCTGTGTCTAGTGCTGGGGCCTAAACTTCCAGAATGTGGTGGAGCACTGGGAAAGGGAACAGAGGAGGAGAGGGGATCCTCGAGGGCCCTAGTGCCTGACTGATGAGGAAAGGCAGGGAGCTGTATGTGTGTGGAGGCTCCAGACAGATGGTAGACCTTCAGAATGTGCTGCACAAGGAACAAGCTGGGTGAGACAGAATCTGGAGCTGCAGTTCCTCCACTATTTCTGAGCACTTAAATAGACTTGATGTGTAAGGGGAAACCAGGCAGTATTTTAATAGTCAGTTAAGTGATGACAGAACAGATTTCTTGAAGTGCTTTTGGTCCTGTTGAATTTTCTTCACGTTTACCAGCTGCCACCTTTCCAGTCCCAGCCCCTTTTAAAACAGCCTGGGGTGCTCAAAGCTGATGGGTCTTCTCCAGCTGTGGAAACATGCCAAGTACTTGTGTTTTGATACAAGTGGCCCGGGCTCTTTGCTTTTACCTACAGTGGCCGCAAAAAGTTTCCAGGCTTAGGGTGTTCATTCCCAAACCTAGGCATTACAGGACTTAAAACCAGAACTACCTTACTAAACCCCTGCTGACAGCGCAAGGCAGTGCGTGATGCACGGGTGTGTAGTTACAGCCCTGTCAGAGCAGGGAGTAGACGGCTTCAACCTTGCCAGTGCAGGGGGCACTAGTTTGGTTTTTGGAGCTTTGTCTTGTTGCAACGTCATCATTTTGTTGTGATTCTGTTGTGTTCAGAATCTTGTGAGGAGCAGCTGTCTGGAGGCAGGGAGAGTCCAAGCATGGTCCTGTGTAACCTTACCATGGCACCCTCCTGGTGTTCCTCAAAACCATAGATGAAAAGAGCTGGATTCTGCCTAAGCCTCCTTTGGTCAAACCAGAGTCATCTCTTATACCTTGCCTGTACTCTTTTGCCTCCCTTCGTGGCCCTATGACCTCTTCACTAAATCACAGACTAGGACTTTGGGATTTGAAGAGACATTACCCCTCCAAATTCCATTGTAGCCTGCTAGAGGTACCACATTCTGCCCCCTGTAGGCAGCATCTCCAAGACCTAAGCCTAGCCTGCCAGGCAGGGTTTTGGGGTGGCTTTCCCTTCCAGACATGGAGTCTGTGTACCTCTGACAGGGGTCGAACCCACAGCCACATTCAGCTAGAAGCTGTTTGTGTACAGCCACTGGAAGAGCAGCAGTGCAGGCACACTGCATTCTCTTGTAGGTTTGCACCTCTGAGTGATGGGCTCTGAATGGAGATGGGGCTGCAGCCTACCCCTGCAGGACTAAGCTGTGGAGCTGGTAGGGCCAGTAGGCGTAGGGAGCCAGAGCAGCCTGCCTGTGGCTGGAGCAGAGGAGTGAGGGCAGCGTTGTTTTTGTTCTTGGCAGATAACAAAATCACCCAGTGGGAGGACCCCAGGCTGCAGAACCCTGCCATCACCGGCCCCGTAAGTACTGCTGGGGGCTGGGCCTCACCTGGGGGCTGGGCTGCAGGGGTGCCTGCTCCCTGGCACGCCAAGGGCTGTCCTGCTCTGGGGAGCCTCTCCCAGCCTGCTGCAGTGGTCCAGAGCAGGAGCTGGGCTACCTGGGGATCACTGGAATGGTTGGAACTTGTGGTGGGGTAGGAAGGTTCCCCCCCACACACACAAAAAGAATCATAGAATCAATAAGGTTGGAAAAGACCTCAAAGATCATCAAGTCCAACCTGTCACCCAAGGCCTCATTACCACCAAACTGTGGCACCAAGCGCCATGTCCAGTCCCCTCTTGAACACCTCCAGGGACGGCGACTCCACCACCCTCCTGGGCAGCACATTCCAATGGCTAGCAACTCTCTCTGTGAAGAACTTTCTCCTCACCTCAAGCCCAAACCTCCCTTGGTGCAGCTTGAGATGATCTATGGATGAGTGATTCCATGTCTCCATAGGCTAAATTTCCACAAGCTGATAGATGTATATGTGAGATGGCAGGGATACATCAAGCAAAGCCGTTTGTTGTTTCATGGAATTAATTTGTGTCTCCTCAATTTATCTACTTGTCTTTTTAAAAGAAACTCCATCCAAGATACCTTCCTTGGCATCCATTTTCAGTCGACTGAGAACAAAAGATTTAATGACATGTCAGTTGAGCTACTCTGTTATCAGTGCAATGACTCCCTTCACATCAAGTTTATGCCACATTAACAGGGTATTGTGGGAAAGCAGACACAGCTGATGCCCATGCTCTGTGTGATCTGTGAAAAAGCACCAATAACTACCGTCCCTAGAGAGAAGATTTTGGCCCAAACTCTCATTGACTTCCATAGCTCTTGGATCACAGAATCACAGAATCAACCACAGAATCCACAGCTAACTCAGCCGGAGAAGCAGATGAAAGCTGTATTTACAAGCAGAAATGGAATGCAATGGATATGTACAAAAATATACAATATATACAGAAATATACAGCAATGTATGTAATACAGGAGACCTTTCCCCAACCCCCCTGCGGCCAGGGGGTTCGGCCTGTTCCCCCTTCTCCCTCCCTACCTCCCCTTTTTCCCAAAAGGGTTAGAGAGAGAGAGAAAGGAAGGTAATTAAAAGGGTAAAATTCTGTTAAGCTCAAAGCGAATGCAAGAGTTAGTTTTCTTATCTGGTTAGCTCTGTTAATCCAAGGTCATTCCTGCCATGCAAGCTGTTGCTTCAGAGAGAGAAACAGGCCAGCTCACGGGACAGGGAGAAGAAGCAGACTGCCCAGACTGACAGACTAAGCTGAAAAACTTGCAGTTGGATTCTACCAATGAAATTGGTTTAGCATATCTTTGTTTTCATTCAAATATCAAAAACATTCAGCCAGAGTACTCAGAAAGTGTCCATTTCTTAAAGGCACAGCCTAAACCGGTCACAGAACTGCAGTGCTGTGCATGCATTTCCAGGCCAGGCAGCAGGCTCCCACTCAGATGGGTTTGGAGGCCTTCCTGGCAGTAGCTGCCTGGCAGGGGAGTTTCTCCTGCCTTCTGGTATTAACATGAGACGTTAGCTTCTGCCTTGGAGCGTCTGGGAAGCACAGATAGATACTGTCAGCTGCAGATCAATATGGGGATTTCAAAGTACCCTGTGTGTAAAAGGCTCTTGGGGCTTGCTGTAGGGATGTGAGCAGGAGACGTGTTCCTACTTCCCTGCCTTCTGGGGCACTACTGACAGGCAGTTTCACTGTGCTGTGCACCTTGGGGGTTCTGCAGAACGAGAAGCTGTTTCCACTCGGTAAGGCAGAGCTGCGACTATGGTTCGGAACTTGAGTCCATCACTTCTGAGAGATGTAAAGAGCCCCAGCCTCACAAACAGTCAATGCCTTCGCTGTGCTGCCAGACCTTCAGCTGCCACGTACATGGAGAGATTCCTTGACCTCTTGTGCTGGTTTCTGATGGTCAGGCCCTAACATGTTCCCAGGTGCCAGGAAATATGTTTTTATGCTGAGCAAATGCCCAGGATGTCTGAGGGTCTCAGGACCCAGCAGCCTGACTGCTGTCTGGTGTCCCTGCAGCTGCTGCTGTTCATCGGCAGGATCAGTTGCCTTGCCTGCACAGCAGGCTGCTGGCCTGCCCATATGCCATGCACTGGCTGCACCAGATACCCACATAGTGGGCAGTGTGCTGTGAAACCCTCGTGCTGCTTTGCCCAGCAAGGGAAGCACAGAGGCAGACTGTCTGGGAACTGGTGTTCCCAGGTAATCAGGCTCAGTCATGATCCCCTCAAGTCAGCAGCAGCTGTTTGTGTGGCTGGGTTTGGTGTTCTAAAGAGCCCACTTTATAGCCACCTAAGCATTAAGGATTCATCTTAGTGCTCCTAAGAGCATAGGTGGTGCCGCAACAAAGCCGCAGGCTGCTCACGCTGCACTGCAAGTGGTTCAACCATGCAAACACTGACAGATGGTTTAATGGGTGCACTAAAGTCCTGTTATCATATGAGGAAGATTATTTCATTCTGAATGTAAGTTATTCATGGCTCATGATCCACAAGAGGAAGCTCCTCTAGAAATACTCCCAGCTCCTCCTCTCACCTGCATCCACTCATGAAGCTACACCAAGACCAGTCCTTGCCCCAGACTCCAGAGACTGAGCTTGGAGCAGAGCTGTGGTTCAGCCCTCAGGGAATTCAGACCCAGTCTCTTGCTCCCAAGAAATCATACTTCATCTCTTCAGCTGGCTGCCCCACTTGCTCTGCTCTCCCACCTGCACTGCCAGGAGAGCAGAGAGAGAGCAAGGATGTAGGTGATGATCGAGGCTCCTGGATTATTACATTGACCTTGCATATGATGTTAAAAAACAGAATGAAGGCTTCCTCCTTCCCAAAGAGCCCACAGAAAATGAAGGAATCTCACTAACACGCAGCAGTCCCTGGTCAGAGCCAGGCCTGTGCCTCTGTTATCTGAATCACAGCCTTGGCTTATGGCAATTCTCTGCCCTTTGCACTCAGAGTGCAGCCAGGGGCATGGGGAGGCTGTGGCTGCCGTACATCCTGCACGGTGAGCTGTACTAGCTGAGCCTGTAGCACGTCTCCGAGTGCCTGTCTGAGCAGTACTAGAGCAGCTGGTGAGCAGCTTGTGATTGTCTCCCACAGGCAGTGCCCTACTCCAGGGAGTTCAAGCAGAAGTACGACTACTTCCGGAAGAAGCTCAAGAAACCAGTGAGTAGAGCCCTGCTGCCCGCCGGGCCCAGCACGGGCACACATGGGGTACCTGCCTCTGGCACACTTGCAGTGCTCCCTGACTGTGCTGCTCTTGAAAGGGTTTGAGTAGGAGCCAGAACAGTGAAGCAAACTTGTGAGTGATGTCTCAACAAAAACCTCTCCAGACCTCTAGGACTTGCAAACCCAAGGCTGTGACTGATGGTTTATTCCCCATCACAACTCAGACTAACTGGGATGTTGCTGTAGAGCCTTTAGGCTGAAGGGTTGAGGGCTGAGACTTTACTTTCAGCAGCTGACTTGGAAGGGTAGAGCTGGAACCCAGGGTGGAGCAGAGCTCACAGTGATGCTGATCTGGCACAAGCCTCCGGTCTTCTTGTCCTGTGGAAACCGGGTTCTTCAGGACACCTGGAACAGAAAAGGGGTCGGATTAGTTTGCATGGGATGTGACTCATGCCTGGCAGGCAGCTGCTTTGCCTGTCCTTACCTGTTTATTGACAGCTCTGTCAGTCTCCCTGGGTTTTGGCAGTGGGTGCTGCCAAGCAGCCTGTTAGTTGTCAGGAAAGAGCAAGTAAGGGGAAACTTTACACACCAGGTGTCCAGTCTGTCACTTAGCGCCGTCTGTTGAGACTAACAAGGATACTGTGATCTTCTTTCACACAGGCTGATATTCCAAACAGATTTGAGATGAAGCTACACAGAAATAACATTTTTGAGGAGTCCTACAGAAGAATCATGTCTGTGAAGAGACCTGATGTACTAAAAGCCAGGCTCTGGATTGAATTTGAGTCAGAAAAAGGACTTGACTATGGAGGTGTGGCCCGAGAGTGGTTTTTCTCTTGTCCAAGGAGATGTTTAACCCTTACTACGGTCTCTTTGAATACTCAGCAACGTAAGTGCCCGTTAAAATATTCCTGTTTCCTAAGGGCTATGCACCAGATGTGGCAGAGAGGTGTCAGCAGCTCGGTGAGCGATCCAGCCGTGCAGATGAAGCTGTTAGTGTGCTAGATGAGGAGGGGTTTCCCCGCTGCACACATCAAGCTCACTGCTCTTGGAGGTGCTGAATAGATTGTAAAGGGGCTGGACAGAGGCTCTTGCCTAACCTGGAGGTTAGGTGCCAAAGAGAATCCTGCAATTTGAAGCCCTGACATTTGGCTGTGGAGAGTGAAAAGTGAAGCCCTGTGAAGGAGGACAGCTTAGCTGAAGCTCTCCTTCCACTGAACACATTTGTTTGCTTTCAGTGCTGCCAGGCTTTACCCTCAGGGCAGCGCAGCCCTCTTGCAGATGTCACCCCACAAGAAGGACTTTAGCCACCTTTGTCAGGTGGTCACTGCAGTCATTGCAGGACAGGTTTAGTTAGGGCAGCCACCCCCAGCCTGGCCAGAACAGGTGGATCGACTCCATTAGCACAGTGCAACAGGAACTGGCCCTGAGCTCAGCTGACTGACATATCTAATCTCTGTTCTTTAAAGGCTTGGTCATTTAGCTGTTTCTTTTCTTTCCCCCAAAAAGGGACAACTACACACTTCAGATTAATCCTAATTCAGGTCTCTGTAATGAGGACCACCTGTCGTACTTCACCTTTATCGGCCGCGTGGCTGGCCTGGCAGTGTACCACGGCAAGCTCCTGGACGGTGAGTTCCTGGGCTCTCAGGAGGGAGATGAGGGCTCCTGGAGAGAAAGTAATGGAGCTGCCACTTGGAAGCTGCATTCCTGGTGTGAACGGTGGTCAAAAATGACCTCTGCGTTGCTAAACCCTCACTGTCCCCGAAGGAAAGCCACAAAATTCACAGCAGCTCTCTGCAGCAAGCCCGCAGCCTCAGCAGCTTGGCTGGCAGCTGCAGCACACTTGGATCTGTAAAATCATTCCTGGAGGAATGACAGAACACCATTTCTGTCTTGGGAATCCCACAGCAAACGCTTCGAGGTGCCCACGTTCTGTTAGCAGTGCAGGAAGCTCAGCTGGACAAGAGTGGCAGTTGGGACTGATTGAGTGCCTTGAGCTCAGCTGCGCAGCTCTTGTGCCCGCCGTCAAACCTTCTGGCCATGAGCAGCTGCCGGGCGTTCATGGCAGGGCACTCGGGACTGAGAAGCAGTGCTGGGACTCAGCTGGCTCATGGGGAAATGCCGCAGTGCCTTAGGCCCCAGCACTCCTCCTGTGGCAGCTGGGGAGGCAGAACCTGCAGCTAACGCTCTTGCCTCTTTTTTAGGCTTCTTCATCAGACCCTTTTACAAGATGATGCTGGGGAAGCCAATAACTCTGAAAGACATGGAGTCTGTGGTAAGACAACTTTTAAACCATCTGCAGTGATGTGAGCTTTTCCTCTGGGGGAACTTCTAGGAGCCACCAATTCCAGTAACTGTGGTGTGAAAACACAAGGCCATGGCTGCAGCACTGCACAGAGACAGGCAGTTAGTAAAACCAGCACCAGTGCACTGCTAGGGTGCTGCAGAGGGACAGGGGAGATCATCAGTATCAGTTAGCAGGGCTCACAATGCAGTCAGTCACTGCAGGACAGGATGGTGTCATGCACCAGTGTGTAAGTGCTGCTGGAAAGCATGCAGCTGTTTTCTACGCAGTTCACACCACTGCACAGTTACCCAGGGAGCTGCAGCCAGTCCTTGTGCTGTCAGTAGTGCCAGCGTGAGTCACCTCAGGCCAAAAGTGGACATGAAGTGACCCATCCTAGCCTGCTTTACAGTGGCTCTGCAGTGACTCAGTGCTCATCTTCCCAGTGCCTTTGGGTTCTGGTTTCTTTTTCACCTGCTCAATTTAAAGCACGCAATGAAAGTTCCCGTCTGCAAACATGTTTGTTTGTGGTCTGCAGGACAGTGAATACTACAACTCCCTGAAGTGGATCCTGGAAAACGACCCCACAGAGCTGGACCTCATGTTCTGCATAGATGAGGAAAACTTTGGACAGGTGTGTAAAAGTTTCCATGTTGCTATTGGCTGAGGAGTGTCTCCTGGCTGTGAACCTGGCCAGGGCTGAGTGCTCACAGTCAGTGTAGACAAGGCTGTGGATATCAGCCTCTGTTCCTGCCCGCACGGCCTCCAAGGCTGGGAATGCCCAGCAGGAGCTGATGTTCTCGGCAGCCAGCAGCACACCCTCCCTGTGAAAAGCTCCCCGCTAGCCTTGCCTGCGACCAGCTGGGGCTTAGAAGGCTGCAGCTGACCTCACAAGACAGAGGCAGGAGGAGTAGTCAGGAAGGTTCTGCATTTGGTGCCTTTGGTACACAGCAGCCAAGGGCAGCAGGCCTGCTTAGAAGGGTCCCCTCTGTGGGTAGCTTTCTCCATCACACAGGAGCCACATTCCACAACGGATGGGGACAGAGCTCAGCAGGAGGAGCTGTAACTACATCTGAGGGCACAGAGCCCTGTTAAAGCATCTGTCAGCTGCTGGATGGATATCCCTTGGTGCAGTTAACTCTCTTGTGCCTATTTGGTGACTGTAATTTGTGGGCTAAGGCAAAAAGCTGACGAGTTTGTTGACAGGAGTTTGGAGCTTACCTGCCTGCCAGGAGTGGCCTGGAGTTTCCTCCTTTTCAAGCTGTGGAGCTGGAGCATTTTGTGATGCATGCACACATGTAGTGACTGTACAGAGCAGACTGGGTTTGTACGATACTGGAGCTCAGTAAGACCTGTGTCTCTTAAATGTCTTTGCTTTTAGGCTTTTGTGACCTTTCTCGGTGCCCTTGTTTTAAGTCTTAGCCCCAGCTGTCCTGGCTGGAGGTAGCACTGCTTGTGTGGCTCACAGTGCCTTCTGGAGAGCTGACTTTGGCCTCCCAGTGCCTAGGGCCTAGGCACACAGTGTGCTCTCCAGGCAGCAGGAGGGTTTCAGTTACAGTCAGGGAGAACATCAAAGCCAGAGAGTGAAAAGCTTTTGTACCACACTGAGGTGTTTGTTGGAAATTTTTGTCATCATCTGTTCTGTAACAATTTAGCATCAAATTAGACTTAGCCTTCCACTCCAAGCTTTCACCTCTGATGCAGAAGTTTGTTCTCTGACTCCAGACATACACCAACTTACTTGGAGATACTTCCTGCTCTTTTCCAACGTGTTTTGGACCTCAAGCAGCTAATTGTGCTGTTGCCAGCAAGGCTGATTTCTCTTAGCTTAGAAAAGATGCATCTGATCCCAGAAGAAAATAACAGTGGTGGGGAGATGCAGGCAAACGTCACCTGGGCAAAGCCTGAGGCGGCTCAGCAGGACAGGGACAGAACTCCCTGGAGGCCAAGCGGGTTCCGAGAGAGACGTGTCCTGATGTGATGTTGTGTTTGGGTTTTTGTGCAGACATATCAAGTGGACCTGAAGCCCAACGGGTCAGAAATCACGGTCACCAACGAAAACAAACGGGAGTACATCGAGTACGTACGTGGCGGGGGCTTGGTCCTGCCGGGGCAGCTCCTGCGGCCCGGCCTGCGCTGGAGCATCGGGCAGCCCCGGGGCAGACAGCTCTGCTGTTCACAGTGTGCAACTGGCTGCTTCAGATCATCACCGACCTTCTTTCACTGGAGGGCACAAAGGAAGGGGTGTTTGAGTAGCTGTGGGCCAGACTGCAGAGCCCAGCTGGGTTTACAGGGAGAGAACTCTTCCATGGCTAGGCAGGGGCTGTATAACCTGAGTCAGCACTTGGCTGTTCTCATTTGCAGATGACTAGCTGAAGTGTTCCACATCTCTCCCCACAATTCCCTTTGGTACAACTGTTGTAGTTGCTGTACTTCTAAAACGCAAACCAAACTGGCCAAGCCTTATCTTAGGCTTAATCTGAGGGCTTCCTCCGTTTTTCTGCCTACCAGAACGGGAGAGCAGGAACTCAGCTGCACTTGCTGGTGCTCCTGCTATGATGACAAATGACTAGTGACAGGAAGGAGGGAAGGAGCTGCCTTTCTAGAGCCTGCGGGGTAGCTATGCTCTGGGCGTTAGTACTGAAAGAAAAGCCTTTGCTGTAGCCTTCCTCATCTGTTTCTGTACCTCTGTCAATTGGTTCTTTCCTCACCTTTTGTAGCCTTTGTATGGAAGGGTTAATTGCTCAGAGCTCAGGCAGGATACGGTGTCTGGTCAGTCAGCTACCAATAGCAACTGCCTGCCACTCTTCCGGTGCCTAGGCAAAGCCTGCTGCTGTGCTCACCTGGCAACAGGAGGGTTAATAGCAGAGCAGGTGGCAGGGCTACTTCAGAACCTGCTTGTGATGTACAACAGTCCTGGCTTTAACTGGGCCTTGGCTGAACTCTAAAGGAGGAGCTGAAAGAAGGGAGGTGGCTGACCTCTCTGAGCACTCTGTGTCTTCTAGTGAGTGGGGTTTTGTTTCTCCTGCAGCCTGGTCATCCAGTGGAGGTTTGTGAACAGAGTTCAGAAGCAGATGAATGCTTTTCTGGAGGTAAGGCTCTTTACCTGCCTGTTTTCCCCAAAACACAGATTTTAATCATAGAATAGTCCAGGCCGGAAGGGACCTCCAAAGGTCATGTAGTCCGACCTCCCCACAGTCAGCAGCAGGGACATCCTCAACCAGACCAGGCTGCCCAGGGCCTGCAGATGTGTTACACCTCTGTACAAGGTGTTGTTATGGGGGTGAGGAGCTTTGAGTGTTTGTGTTTGAGTTCACAGCTTTCCCTCCTATAAGAATATACATAAGAGTATTTGCTCTTTCCCTGATTAGATCATTATTTTTGAGCTTGAAATAATTTAGTGATTAATGCTTTAATTAAGGACTTGTACTTCAGCAACTCTCGTTTTCAACGAGATCAAACCTTAATTTTACACGGTAGGAGGGTTTTAACTTTGCTCTGCTCCCTTTCAGGGATTCACAGAACTTCTTCCTATTGATCTGATTAAAATTTTTGATGAAAATGAGCTGGAGGTGAGTTTAACATCCAGAAACAGCACTCGGTAATGCTACCCCAGCACGCTGTGTTTCAGGCTCACATTGTGATTTTCAGACACAGAAGCTTTGCTGGTAGTGGGAAATGAGATCTTTCTCCCCAGTGAATAGATCTGTTAATCACATAAAAGCACAACCCCTGGTAATTCTGTAGTCACATAAAGCACAGTCAAGTGCAAGTCTGTAGCGAGCTGGTCTGGTGGGCTTGCTGAAGCCCTTCCAGCCCCGCTCCGAGCCAAGCAGCACATAGCTGAGCACTGCTGTGGGTCACAGCTCAGAGAGCAGCTGTGCTTTGCGGGCATGGGCAGCGCGGCCTGGCTCACACTGTCCCCATGCCCTTCCCTCCCCAGCTGCTGATGTGTGGCCTTGGTGACGTGGATGTCAATGACTGGAGGCAGCACACGATCTACAAGAATGGGTACTGCCCCAATCACCCTGTTATCCAGTGGTTCTGGAAGGTAAGCCTGCTGCTCCTCCAGTGCTCCTGGGGAGCTGTGCTGTGAGTGAGAGGCTAACCTAGGAACAGATCCCATGCAGGAGCTAAAAAGCCTGTTGCAGTGTGTGTGAGGTAAGGTACCTTGTGGAAAGCACCTGTCCCCAGAAAACCTGCTGAAATGTTTTCCCAGGGTAGCTATTGGGCTTGTTCTTAAAAACACAAGCCTCTTCCGGCTTGTGTGCTGGGTCTCTTCTGTCACTTCCCTGCCCGTGGCAGGTGTACCTGGAGACTCTGCATGTGTCGGCCCCAAAGGTGCTGCTGCAGTGCCACAGATCTGTTTTCTGTGCGCCTTTGCAGCCTCTGGGTTTGAAGGCTTCTGCACTGCCCCTCTCGAGCATCTGTTGTGTGCCATGGCCCAGGCAGGGAGCGGTCACTGACCCTACTGAGCAGTGGCTCCCTGCGGTGACCCGCTGACAGCTGGCAAAGGATAGTCCCTCTTTAATCAGGGACAAGGCAGTATGTGACATGTGTGCCTGTCATAGAATTGTCAGGGTTGGAAGGGACTCTAAGGATCATCTAGTTCCAACTATCAGTCAAAGGTGGGCTGCAGGCCAGTACAAGCAGTGTTTGTGCAGCTTGGTTTGTAGCAGTGGCAGCTCCCTGACAGTGCCCTGTGCCCCCAGGCCGTCTTGCTGATGGACGCTGAGAAGCGGATTCGGTTGCTGCAGTTTGTCACTGGGACCTCACGTGTGCCTATGAACGGATTTGCTGAACTCTATGGTGAGCCCTTTCAGCTGCCTCCAGCTCACACTCGCCCTTGCAACAGCACTGCTGAGCAATCAGAGCTTGCCTCAGAGCCCAGGGAGCACTGGGGCAGGTCCTGCACACTGTGGGTGATACAGATGCACTCCAGGAATGATATCCATGCCGTGTGAGGGAGGAGACTCCTGTGTGCTAAAGCAGGCACTCTGGGTACCAAGGCTTTATGTCTGAGCCTGTTTCCTGTGCACTGGGCATGCCCTGCACAAAGGCAGTTAACAAGCTATGGAGCTTGCAAAAAGCAGCCCATTCCCATTGCTTTAAAGTACACTTCATGAAGTGTTTGCAGCATCTGGTGACAGGTTGGACTTGATGATCTTTGAGGTCTCTTCCAACCTTGGCGATACTGTGATACCGTGATCTGGGTAGTAATGCTGCAGTAGATCTGGTAGAAATGCTGCCATTTATGCAGCATTTCATCTTAGATTGTTTAGCCAGTCTCTGTAGCATCCTCTGTGATTTTCATTTTCAACCAGGTTCAAATGGTCCTCAGCTGTTTACAATAGAGCAATGGGGAAGTCCTGATAAGCTGCCCAGAGCTCACACATGGTAAGTCGAAAGAGACCCTTGCGTCACTATTCTGTGCTGTCCCACTGCCAGGAAGAGCCTGCTTCTCTAAGGGATTTTAGCTGTGGCTCATACAGCTTTGCATAAATGGGATACTCTGAATAGTGTGCCTGGATCTGTAGGCACCTACGTGGCCAAGCACAGCCGGTGGGTACCTGCACAGCTCAGGAGGAGGGAGCAAGGCTGCTCTCCAGTGCCATGCTGCAGCTTCTTACCTCTTGCAGACAGCACTTGTTTTGCCTTCTGATGGACAGCAGAAGGGCTGCAGCAATGGAGCAGGTGTTCTGCCATCAGTGCTGGTGCACTCACCCCAGATAAACTCCTTGCTCTGCAGCCTTTCCAGTACAGACCTTTCTGTGCAAGCTTTTCAGCAGTAACTGCTGCACGTTGCAATGTGTAAGAGCAGAGCCAGCTCTTCCCCGCTGTCAGCCTGCCTTGCAGAGGCAGCTGCCCGTCTGTACCCAGTGCTGCCTGTCATTCCTGGAGCCAGAGCAGCCTGGCTGCAAGCACTGGCCAGTTAAAGCAGCGGGAGGCGCTTGGGCTCCTTCCCTGTGCCCAGTGCTGCTGTGACTCCTCTCTCCCTCCCCTGCAGCTTTAATCGCCTTGACTTACCTCTGTATGAATCTTTTGAAGACCTGCGGGAGAAGCTGCTCATGGCAGTGGAAAACGCCCAGGGCTTCGAAGGTGTGGACTAAGCGGCCACGCTTCCTCCCCTTGGCACCAGTTCTGCTGCCCGTGGGCGCGTGCCCGGGCCTGGGCCGACTCTGGCAGAACGGCTGCACAGCGCTGGTGAATGGAGCAAAGCCTGCGACCATGCCGTGGTGCAGCCAGCGGGAGCTGTGCCCTGCGGGTGCCTTCCTGCCCTTCCCCGCAGCCGCCGACTCTCCTTGTGGACTCTGATCACATTTCAGCAGGACTTACTCTATTTATGTTGTGCCTCTGCAGGCAAAGCCCTTAATAAATATTTTACATCATTTCTAATGACAATGAATGGAATTAATCATTTTACAGGTATAGTATTACAGCTCATGTTTACTTTAACTGATTTAGACCTTTTCAGATTTTATTTCATGACAATTAAATATCCTCTACTTGGAAAATGAGCTTTTTTCTTCATTTCATACCGGACTTGATGCCAGTGTCGGTTTTTAAAGCACATTTTGAGCCGTGCGTTCCCAAAGCATCAGGCAGTAGGAGAAGGCAGTGCTGGAGAGCAGCTCTTTTCCCTGAGCAGATGGATATTTCTTGTACCCCGGAATCCAGGCTGGATGCTGCATTTTTGTACAGATACGGAGCAGCTCAAGTCAAGGCAGAACCATAGCCTGCCCTGTCCCTTGTTCACCACAGCTGCTGCCTCGGCGTCGGTAATACCTGCGTGCGCTGTAGAGCACTCTGGGGCAGGGCTGGCATTTGCCAGCTCAGGAGAGGATGCTTAGCCCCGCCGTGATCTCTGTACAGTGACTCTTTGGTTACCCTGGCACAAGGGGGCATTCTGACTGAACCCTGGCACTGTGTGACTTGGCAGCACGGAAACGGCTCCCGTTTGTCTCCCGTCTGTACGCGTTCACCGACGCCGCCCAGCACCGGCGGGGCTCTGCTTGTTTCTGACTGCGCCAACTCTGAAGGCACTTTATGTAACACATGGAAGTCATGTCTGTTTTTATCATGAACATTAATGTGATTCTTTTCCTCTCACTGCACATGTCTTTCTGGTGCAATATCTATCAGTTGTGAATTTGGCTGCTGATGATGTATAAAAGAAAACAAACCACAACAGCTGTAGAGCTGAGCCTGCAGACATGTTCCTCAGCAACTGGTTTTGTGATTTATTTTTTACTTAATCACAAAGATCTATTTAATAGACACTGCTATCTAATCAATTTTGTTACCTATGACATGTTGCATGCTGAAACTATAATGTCTGAGTTGCATCTCTTTTGTGACGGATTAAAAGTGAAAGATTTGTACTTGATCTACTGCAGTGAAATGGTTGCAGCACCAGAGCAGGTTGGAGGTATGGCCTCAGCAATATAATCCTTGGTGGTGCCAGTTGTGCCCACACTTAGAGGGAGGCACACCCTCCCCCTCCTCCACCCCATTCTCTTAAGCAAGTGTCCAGAGGGCCAGGAACTGCAAGAGGAACAAGTGGGGCCAGGGTGCCTGGCAAACCCCAGATCTCTCTGCAGAACCCAGGAACCCCACCTGCCATTGCTGTAAGTGACCAGAAGTGCCAGGAACGGGATAAGGGAAGCATCTGCTACACAGGATCAAAGGAGGATGAGGGAACAATGACAAGGACTAGGGAAACATCTGCAGCCTCCCCAGCTGCTGAAACAAGTTGCTCAAGGGTAACCAGTCTTACAATATCATTGGCAAGGTAACAACTCCACCCTGGCTAGCAGCAGGACAGTGGTTGTTGTACAGACTCACCACCCAGCGGGCTAAGAAAGTAAAGCCTCTGCTTAAGGCAGCCTATAAATAGGTACCCAATGTTGCGCTGGGCATGCTTTGGGGACCCAGGGACCCAGGCACCCATCCCTGCACAGAAATGAAATAAACATCTCAGCTCGGTGCGTCAGCTCTTTGCACAGCAGCTTTGGGTAACACCATCAGAGGCACTGCTCCCCTTGCCAACAGGTGCTGATACCTGTTACAGGTCACATCCCAAGGAGCTCACTAGTGCTGCCTGCTGCCTTCTCAAAGACACCAAGCCCCTGCATGACTCAGCCTCACAAGCTTTGCAACCCAGTTACTGTGCATGATGCTGTGGTCCACCATCTCAGTTTGGAACTGCTGCATGCCTTACGCCACTGTATTCATTCATTTGTTCACCACTCTCCTTGCTGTTCAGCTACATCAACACCACTAAGCAGCAGTTAATTTGCTCTATTTAAAGTTGATTTGTGCTCCCTTAGGCTTTGGCTGCTCTCAGGGCTGCCTGCACCTCGTGCTGACCTCAAGCAGCCAGGCGCTGTTGCAGAGGTGAATTGTCTCAGCTAAAGCTGCAGCCACTCTTGTGCTGCTCCGGCACACCTCCCCGTCAGCGAACAGCTCTGCTCTGAGGGCCGCAGCACAGCACTGACCAGCACTCCACAGCAAGAGGTTAAAGCCAAAGCAAAACCAAGGTGCCTCTCTTCCATGATAACTGGGAGTCCTGGTATCATTACAGCAGCAGGCTGTAATGATACCAAACACCAAACTAACTACACTTGTGTTTCTAATTGGAAATGAAAAGCAAATTGTGGCAAGGCTGTGTTCCAGGTGTGAATGTGTGCCCTCTGCCACCTGTGTATGTCTGGTAAGGTTTCATTGTCCATGAGAAACAAGGAAGCACAAATCCTGCCACTCCTGGCAATATGCTCAAATCCCCAAGCAAGATTCCAACCATGCTCTCTCCCCACCTGCAGGAGACGCTGTAGTAGCTCCATTAGCCCTGAACACATCTGCACTTTCAGTCCTGAAACTTGGCTGATTCCTACCTCTGGCAAGGCAAAAATCCCACACTATACAAATTCATTCCCTCTCTTCCAAGTCCAGCTGGACACACATCCGATGGGCAGATTCTGACACAGCAGCCTACGAGCAGCAGGACCAGTACCTTCTCTGCTTCTGCACTCCACTACTTCAAAGCCAGTTGAACGACAATTCTGAGCTTCTCTCACTCAGAGGCCAAGTCCACACACCCCCCCCCCCATCATCACCTGCATTCCTACAGAATGCTAGCTCGAGGTGCCCAGGGTTTGCCATAGCGACCCATCAGGGAACATTCCCGGTTCAAACCTCCCCAGTGAAGGGATCACAGACACACACCTCTTGATGATTTCCACTGATTGTTTTTCCGCAGCTTTGGACTGAGAGCCTGGTTCAAATCCCATTTACTCTCGCTCAGATGCATCTGCTATTTTGGCCCCACTTATTTTCTGCTGTTTGCTGTGGGTGTTTCCTTAAGCTTGACAGAGCAGGCTCTCAAGTTTTAAAGGCAATACGAGACAAACCTTCCATTCATTACATACACACATGCTGTTCTAAATCTGTTACCTTTTAGCCTGTCACATCTCAACCTTATTAAAGTTTTGTCTTTTACTTTAAATGTCAGGGCTCCCTCCCCTCTCTGATTCCCCTTCCCCACTCCACCAGCAGAGTGCAGTGACACAAACACTTCAAGGTTTTAGGCCTGTAGCTTGCTTTTTCAAATATGAACATTTCCAGACCTGTAAGTGCTCCCACAATTTACCACAGTGCTCTTGCCCTAACCTAAGGGCTGGTGGGAACATCTACCCATCTCCAGTGCAGAGGAAGGCTGCAATGCACATCTCAGCAAGGAGCAGCAACTGCTGCCCGACAGCAGCGCAGGTAAGGCGGGCAGCAGTCACAGTAACATAAGGACGGGCACACAACCCCTGGGCTCTGGTTCCCAGTGCTCACCAGCCTAAGCTAATGCAGAAGCAATCACACAGGCTATGGCCACAGCTTCCTTTTGCTGCCTGTGTGCAGAAATGGATGGGACAAGCCTCTGAGGCTTCTGCTTGTTCTGCCAGTTCAGGTAAAGGCCTTGCACTGTGTCACTCAGGCTGTGTCTGCAGCTCTGCACACACCTCTGAGCCACAGAGCTCCTCTGCAGGCTCCAGAGCTTTCCTCCAAACCACAGTGAGCTTAAGCCTCATTTTACAGACCTCTGTCACCACTGGATTAGCCAAGGGACACGACCTCACTGTGAAATCAGTTTTTAAACAAAAGGCAAGCTCTGAACCTTGGACTGCAGTTAAAGGATAACGGAGATGGCCACTAGGTCAGCCCTTGGCAAACACTAGTCGCATGCAGCAGCCAGATCTTTCTCTGCTCTAAGCATTTCACCGTGTCAGTGCAGAACATCTCTCCAGTTGGAAGGATTTCTTTACACAAAACCAAATCACACTTTGAAGCAGCTAGAGGCTAACACTCTGTGCAAGTCTAGGAACCTCGTTCTGCAGTCCCCCTAGAGCTCAGGGAATTGAGAGCTACTTGTTCCCACAACATTTTCCCTACCATCCCAGTAATTTCCTGTGCCCCAGTGCTTTCCTTCTGTGAACAACAGCTTTCAAGAAAATAGTCAAGTTTCAAATGGTTCCAATTCCTAACCAAGCATGCAGACCAGACCCTTCACTGTCTGATTAGGTAATAATAATGGACACAGAAATTGTGAGTCAACATTATCTAAACGGCTGCTTACAACGCCATCATGGACCCAGCACTGCCCAGTTGTGCCCCCAGGTTTCAAAGAGAAAAATCAGCGCACACAGTGCAAAGCACAAGTATTTTCCCCCTTTTATCACGGACTTTGTTATGTGATAGTGAGGCAAGAATCACCACCCTGTTGCTCTTTTCTGCCTTTCACTTGTAACAGGAGTACTGACCCTAATGTGAGAGCTAGCAGATGGTCCAATACTCAGGGAGAATTAACCCTGAAGACAAAAAAGCAGGTAGGGTTACATTACAAGGAAGCAGCCCAAGACAAATCCAAGTGTTCCTCAAAACCAACCCAGATCTGCCAAATGCTCTCTTGACCTTGTGCCAGGAGAACACCAACTGGTGGAGTTTAAGCGCGGGTGCAAAGGCTCTCTGCTATCTGCCATTAACAACCACAGCTTGGCAGCACACTGGCACAGAGAGGAGCTGTTAAGAACTCCAGTCAGACAAAAAAAACCCCATCTCTCTCTAGATTTTCTTGGACTCCAGATTCTCAGAAAAATGGAGATGCTGATGTGCTGTCTGCTAATATAATCTGTACTGGTGAATGGTCACCAGCACTGTACTTTCTTCAGTGGCTTCTGGAACACAGAGAAACTGGTCAGGACTTAAGTCCAGAGACAAACACTGACAAGAGTCAATATCAGTTCTTCTAAATCCTATGTTTGGACCAGAACTTGAATCTCCCTCAGTGTGGAGTCCTGGAAGCAAGATTTTCCTTTAACAAATTAAAAGATACCGCTGCTTCCCAAGGAGACCTCTTCTCATTAGAATGTAGCAGCTACTATTGTGCAGAGCATCTTTCAGGTCTTGAATGCAGGAGCCAGAAAACTCAGATCAGATCCAGCTCACAAAGCCCTGGCCTCTGATGCTTTCAGATCCCTGAAACGTGATTTGGTGACACCTACCCAACACATCCACAATTTCACCAGGAGCAATTGCAGATTCGTGAGGCGTACCTTCAGCACCTCCCTTTCTGCTGGCTCTTACAACAGAGTTGTTATTTGTTATGTGGCAAACCCAGTCTAGCAGCATTGGTACAAGCAGCACTTTCTTTCTTTCTGGTGATAGAAGCATAACTGCTCGCTTACAGCAGCTGCACAGAGCTCAGACCTGGCTCCGCGCTGCACCGATGGCAACCCTCCTTCCAAACTCATTCCAAAGATCCAGGTTGTTAGCACTACCTTACACAGCTTTCACTTGGCTCTGCAGGAACGGAAAGGGATGAAGAACTCGTGCTACATCCACCCCTGATCTCCTTTAGCTCTTGTTCACAAAGTCTGAATATACTGCAACCCTCACTGTTGCTCAGTTCCAGGACAAGCAGACTGCTGGTGTGAGGAGCAGCCCATACACAGCTGGTGGCAGACAAACTGTGGCCAAGGTTGCTAGGCCACTGGCCATCCTATTTGAGAAGCCCTGGCAGTCTGGCAAAGCCCCCCCAGATTGGAAAAGGGGAAACATAGCTCCCATTTTTTAAAAGGGGAGCAAAAAAGCCCCAAGGAACTACAGAGCAGACTCACCTCTGTGCCAGGTGAGATCAGGGAGCAGATCTTCCTGGTAACTGTGCTAATAACATGGCAAAATAACAAGGTGATGGGTGGCAGCCAACATGGCTTCACACAGGGCAAATGGTGCCTGACCAATCTGGTGGCCTTCCACAGAGTTGCAGCTCTGGCAGGTATGGGAAAAGCAGCTGATGTCATCTACCTGAACCTGTGCAAGGCATTCGACACTGTCTCATTCCACATCCTTGTCTCTGAGATGGAGAGACATGGACGTGACGGACGGACGGCCCAAAAGAGAAGGAAATGGCCAGATGGACGGACAGGGTAGTTGCAGCAGATGAGCTCTAAGGTTCCTTCCAACCTGAGCCATTCTAGGATGCTATGAAATGGAGAAAACACAACCTCCAGGGGAGTCAGAGGCTGTTCTGCATCTGCTACACACAAACAAAGGTTTCCCCGAGAAATCCACAGCGTTTCAGGTCACAGCATCTAACAGCAACAGAATACCAGCACAAGTGGCACTTAGCAGACGACGCTGCCACAGCAGCTTTAGGTCACCCTGCAGAAGGAGCTGCCACCAGGCTGTCCTGCTGCACTGTCACTATTTTTAAAATGCCTTTTTATCCTTTCCCCTTCCTGTTTTGCCCCCAGGGCTGATGGATGCATACATCCATCTATACCACCTCTTATCTGTGCCACTGGCATCTGTTTAAAGAGCTTTGTTTGAGCACATCTGTCCACATCCTGAAGGACAGGGGTCCAACGACCACAGTGTCAGTTCATCTGGTCATCTGCCGGGTGCCTTGTTTGCTCTGGGCTATCAGCTTCTACTGGCAGACCAAAACGGGGGCAGGAGGCTAATACCACCCAGAAAACCCATGCCAGGGGTTCCATAAAACCTTTCACATTGTGAAATACAGGTGAATTGTATTCTAAAAATGCATTGAAAAGCCTCCTCCAAACCCTGAGCAGAAACCCAGCCAAACCCCAACAACCCACTGAGGAGCAAAGCAAAGGGGACCAGACCCACCCCCACCCCCTCCAGGGCGGGCAGGCAGGCTGCTGGTGTATTTGAGTGCAGATTCTCGTTGCTCCCTTGTGCGGCTGCCAGCTTCCATCCAGCTTTCACTGAGACGGCACAAACCCTCTGAAGGAAGTCGCCACTGTCCCTGCTTGCACTTGGGACGCTCTGGCTTTGTTCAATCGAACAGAAGGTGGCACTGGCACTGCCCACAGAGCCCACAGCCAAGCACACACCTGCTGGTGACCCAGGCCCTTCTGCCTCTGTCCCTCACAGCGCGCAGGCTCCAGCAGAGAGGCTCTGCAGCTGCCATATTTTGTGTCATTCAGGTTGCTCTCTGACAGTGCAACTCAACCAGAACCCTCTGACCTATCTGTACTGAAAGCAGGAGCTGGTGCTGCGCATGCAGGTCCAGAACCAGGCCACAACAGAGAGCCACTGCAGCTTGTGCACACTCCTTTTAGAAGGGTTTGACACCTACAGCACCCATCTAGTCCCACTGCCTGACACGTTCAGAGCTGACCAAAAGTTAAAGCATGTTGTTAAGAGCATTGTTCAAATGCCTCAAGCACTGACAGGCCTGGTCATCCCTCAGCCTCCTCTCCTCCAAAGGAGAGAAACACAGAGCCCTCAGCTGCTCCTCACAGTACCTGCCCGCCAGCCCTGGCACCAGCTCTGTTGCCCTCCTCTGGACACACTCAAGTGACTTCACACACTTTTTAATGGTGGGGCCCAGAACTACACAGTGCTCAAGCTGAGGCCTCACCAGCACTGACTTCAGGGGGACAATCCCCTCTTGACTGGCTGGCCACGCTGTGATGGATGCACCCCAGGACGTGGTTTGCCCTCTGGGTGCCAGGGCACACTGCCTACAGAGGGCTGATAAGAACAATTAATGTGTAACCCTCTCAAGTTCAGGCAGGGGAATAGCTCCAAGCAGCTCCCCACAAAGCTGGCATACCTTAACTCCCCTGTCACACCGCAAACACGTGCATCTCCCTCCCAAGGCATGCTGCCCAACATAAAGACATATTGCCTTCCCACACCAGTATCAGCAGGCACCCCCAGCTGAGCCAGCCTGAGCTTCACAGGTTCAGCCTCTCCTCCCCAAGAGGCATTCAAGAACAGCTCTGTGCTTGGGAAGCCTGACAGCCTCCAACGGGAGAGCAGGCTCCTGCTGACCCAGCCTGCCCGCACTGCTGAGGCCACAATGAAGTCTTCTGGGGAACAGCTCAGTGCCACCATGAGGCACGCAGCCCTGGCCCAAGGGTGCCCAGCAGCCCAGACCAAGTCCTAGAGCAGTAACAAACACAGACATACCCAAGCGTTAGAGCAGGCTCGTGCTCGGTGCCTTGTGGCCTGAGTAATCGTTAACAAAGGCAGAGGTGCAGGAAGGGTCCCTTCTGACCCTGAGCTGCACACACAGCCCGTGCCTTTGGCACCTTCCTGCAGCACTATTCCTGCCATACCATGTTGGAGGCTGCTGCATGGCACAGGCAGGTGGAGAGCACCCTCACATAAGCTGGGAAAATAGCTGGAGGAAATAACCCACTTGCCACTTCAGATAAAGACTAAGACTTGGTGTGGTGTTTTAACGCCCGCAGAAGAAGAAGGAGTGATCGGGAGTGCTCGAGGAGCAGCAGGTGAGTTCTACATTTCATTTCATGCACAATCTGGAATTTATTTTTCACTTGGAAAGCAGGCAGAATAATCTCTGAATCCCTGTATAAGCCTTGGAAGTAAATAATGCCCAAGTGACTGCAAATGGCAGGTGAGTCTTTGCTTGGACATAACCGATGTTTACTTGATCTCTACTGGAATGAGTCAGTAAAAGGAGAAGCCACTTCACTGAGATTGCTAAAACAAGAGCTACATGCCTTGACTTCCACAGCAGAGGAAAGCAGTGTTGTGTTTTAGGGCCAGCAGAAAGGTTTAGCTTTTAAAAACAAAACAAAGACACAAAATTCAAGGCTCTGCAGATAAAGATGTCTGCTGAGACCGAACATTTGTTTTTAAGCCCCACGTGACACAGAGCCCATTGTAGCTCACATCTATGCTTTGTGCTCTGAGAAACAGCAGTAAGAGAGGGGCACGGTACTGCACCATGGGGCTGCACAGTGGCTATGAAATACCATCCCTATGGACACCATTACAGGGTTGTGTAGCAGGTACCTTTGTCCAAAGAAATTACTGAAACATCCCAGCAATATCTACAAACACAAGTGCTTTGGGGACATAGATATTTAAAGCAAGCATTTGCTGCAAAGCAAACAATTGGCCTCCCTCCTCCCCACTTGGGTTCTTTTCCCCTTAAGAAGCAGCTCAGCCCTTTCACAAGGGGATATATTCACCTCCCCTTTAAAATAAACCCACACAATAACAAGAGTGAGCAGCAAGCCAGCTCCTCTTTCAAATACCAGCACAAGGAGACAACAAGAAGCCAAACACAGGACAAGGAAAGTCTCAACATCGTTTTATCTGTAAGGATGTTCTGAGCACACCACTGTAAAACCTGGAAAGCTAATGAGGCCACAGCAATGCGAGTGAAGCTCTGGTGATCTGGTAGGGGCAGCTAATTCCTGCTATTTCCATCCAATTCCTAACAGCTTAGAAAAGCCAGATGCTCTCAGAGAGCTCCTGCTTTCCTCCCCACCCACAGCCAGAATCTCCCCTTGCACACTGAGCTCCAGCTGCCTCTGCAAGCAAGGCCACCTTTGCACAGTCCGATACCAACAGTGCATTCTAAGAACAGCCCCAAGGCACAGCCACGGGCATCGCACATTTGAGTTGTCCTGGCAAGACAACAGGATACTCTTTACTCGTGAGGCAGCAGCAAGAGCTGCAGCCTTGCTGGGAATGCACACAGTGAACAACACAAAGCCCTTAACAGTTGCAGAGCATCACACCACAGAAGCATTTTCGCTTGCAGCCTCCCCTTGCCTGCTGGAGAGGCTAACAACCCACCAGCTCAGCAGGTGCACTGCCCCACTTGACAGCATTCAGCATCCACACCCTTCCATTAACGGAACCCTCAGAGACAGCACAAAGGGGAGAGGCAGGGGGGACAAGTTTTCAGGAGATTTACTTCTGATTCAACTAATTTCCTATTGATTCCCCTTCCACAGACCACCAAATCTAACACATGCAACAGCAACACTACCTCCTGTTTTAATTCCCAAGCACTGGAACCACAGAGCCATCTCATTACAAGCAAAGATTAAAAGTCCACTTAGCTGTTCGCTCTGCCGCTGCAGCAGCCAGTCCCGGAGGGCCGTTGCTGTCCCTGAGGGATCCATCCAGCGCCGTAGGAAGGCCTCTCCCGTTGAGCCCAGCCTGCTGCGTCAGCCCAGCCACTGCTGGCATCGCCGCAGGACCTCCAATGCTTCCACAAAGTTCCACCCTGAGCCACCCTCACACCTAGCCTTCAGGAGGACTCCCTGACTTCCTGTATGTCTCCATAGCCGTGGAGCTCCTAAGCCTGCTCCTGCAGGCTGTGGTATTTTTGGTAAATAAGGATGCAATTCCCAGTGCTAGGCCAGGCACTGCTACTGCTCCATTTTGTCCAGAGCACAAGATCCACTTTTGTTTCACCTGCTGCTCCTCTGCACAGTTTAATTTGTGCTGATGCCCAGCACCTGCGAGCCAGAGCAGCTGCACCCGAGGTGCCCTTGGACACAAGCTGCTGGGAGCAGCCATCACCCACAGGACAGGAAAAGAAACAGCACATTAATGATCTCTGAGGTGCTGAAATCAGGATTTGGTAGGAAGCACTTCAGCTGAGCAGAGCTATAGCGCACGGGGCTGGAATAACTGTGAGATCCAGTTTCTTGCTGCATAGAACAGTAAACTATTTGCTTATTTAGGAACAACATTGTGTACAGTTTATGTTTAGCATGGGAAGCTCTGCAATGCCACATAAAACAAGTCCACTGGTCTTTTTAGTCACCGCTGTCTCCAAAGCGTGGATGTTATAGCTATGTTATTTTGCTAACTGGGGGTACAGGTGCAGAGGAATACAGAAGAGGCACAGACCTGAGCTGTGCTGAAGCAGCCTTATCTTGGCTACTTCTCAGTTTTGCTTTCTGCACTTTCAGCACAGGCCAGCTGTGGGCAGTTGTTTCTCCAGTCACTGTTTGGCCAGAGCCAGGGCACACTAGGGGAAGGAAGCATACGTGGAAGCGCCAGCAGGGGATTAGGAAGACATTCTATTCACATCACTTCGAGGGGCCAGACCGATTTTAACACCTTGGGTTCTGACACAAAAATAAAAAATAAAAAAGGATAAGAGCTGTGTGCAAGCCTGCACTGAATCCTTTGTTGTGGTGTCAGCTGAACGGCCTCGCTTGAGGCACGCGGGGAGGCAGGGGAAGATCACACTGTGGCTACTCACAGCTAGAGTGAACTGGACAAACAACTCAAAAACTGAAAAATAATTAGTTACAGTTGGCTACAGCAGGAAAAAGGCACAGGGCACCCTTTCCACCCTGCTTCTAACACTGTCTACCACAGCCTTTCACTAATTGCTTCCATGTTGGCTGCTGGCACTTCACCCCCAGACACCCTGGCCTCTCCCTCCAGAAAGGGACATCATGGGCCTGATGGCCAGGCTGGCGAGGACAGCCCTGGCCCCGCCTGCCACCTTCTGCGCATCGCCAAGGGAGCAGAGAATAACATCCCCCAGCCCACCCCTTCCGGAAGCCTCTGTGGCCCCTAACAAAAGCGAATCGAGTTGCTTTTCCTCACCCACACAAAACAGCACAGGTGAATTACAGGAAAGGCAGCCGGGGGGGGGCCCTGCCAGGGCACCGACTGCAGCAGGGCTGCTGTGTGGGGAGTCTGCAGGTAAAGCTCTCACACCTCTGCGGACACCTGGCACCAGGGTGCACGTGGGCAGAAGGCAGCAAGACAAGAAATGAACTCCTAGGGCAGGGGAGGCACCACACACTGGGTGAGGTTTCTGTCTCTGCTGAGGCAAGGTGGCACTGGCCACAGCTGAGCAAAGCTGTGATTATTTATGACAGTGCCTACTGGGATGCAGATGCCAAAATTCTTTGGGGTGACAGTTTTGAGCTGAACAGCCTTTGCTTGCTGCATCCCATGCGTGCAGAACGTCAGCACGTAAGAAGGCACGGAGAGGCTGGAGCCAGGGACAATAGGGAGGCTGGTGCTCCACCAGTCTCGGGGCAGAGAATGTCATCTTGAGTGAATCAGTCAACTCCATGCTTTGACTGGCTCCCTACACAGCAGCAAAGTGCCCTGACACCGCCTGGCCCAAATTCAGCAGGATACTGCCATGAGGGGCAGGCAGGTTTTGTGGCCATGTCACCGGTGCTGACAGCTGTCTGTCCCTGGAGAGGAGGCCTGCAGAGCTGCTGGTGAAGCGCAGGAAGGGAGGGAAGTCACAGACCCCTGTTTGTAAATGGCTGTTACCCTGTGGTTCACTTTGCTGCCATTTGTGATTTATGGAACTACCCTTTGCCTGCAATGTGCAGGCTGCAGCAGTGGTGGATGGCATCAAGGAGGTTCTGTGCCTTTTATGACTGCTGCTGGATTGTTGATTTCCCAGGTGAATGAAGCAGGAGAGCTGACCTGGGCAAAAAACTGGGAGCCGAGAACCCCAACACCAGTGCCTGTGGAGGAAGCAGGTAGTGGGAAGATCCCCCTAGGAACAGGCACCCTGCTGCTTAGTGCCAGCCATCTGCACAGCAGCCTCACTCACAGTCCTTCCACAGCTGCTTTGCTGGGGAAACCGAAACTTCCTGGGTGGCACTCATTAGACTTGACACAGCTCACCTGAAGATAATCCTCAGCCTGAACTCTTTGTGTTGGACGTGTCAGACACTGAATCATCCTGGGGAACACCAGGATGATCATGAACCCATGTGCTGAGCTGGATGATTGGGAAACTGAGATCAATTTCGTTTGCTGAGCCCCAGCAGAAATCAGAAGAGATCATGGTTTCTAGGTTAAATACCTTTGCTCTACTTTCTGATGCTCTGAGTTAATCTTTCTCTATCTAGTAGCCAGAGTGACCAAAACAGGTAATCTTTAACCACTAGCTATCAACTTACAAGGGTCACAACATCTTCCCTTCAGTGATCTAAGCTGTCCCAGCACTACCTACACCTCCCCTTTGCCTATTGCTCTGTGGCATTAGCTGGTAAACATGCTCCCCTGAATCTTTGTGCAGGCCGATGCCCCTTGAATACTGCAGAAATCTGGGATTAACAGATAAATAGCAGCCTTCCCACTGGGAGCCCAGGAGTTCTGTAGCAATTTCCTCTCAAAACCTGCATGGTCATCTCCAGCAGTGACCTAAGCCAGCACAGAGACACTGCAGCGGACAGGGGAAAGCATGGGCATGCGTTCAGTTCCATTGTTGGACTTGTCAGTTTTCTCCATACAAGGATCTGGCCTAAATCTTTGACCCAGATTTATCTGACAGTTTCAGATCAAGGAAGTCATGCCCAGTGCTGGCAGAGGGCAGGAGGATTTTTCCATAGATGAAGGAGCCAACCACAAATCAGTTCAAGAGTATTGATTATACGCTCATTAAAGATAGAGCTGGAGTAAAGCCATCAAGATACAGCTCAAGTTCTCAGATGTGAACTGCCATTAGTGAAACAGTTTGGAGACTGGAAACCAGGGAAGCAAAACCATTAAATATCAGGATTCCAGAGGACTGCAGAACTGATGGCTCAGTAGCTCCTTTTTAAAATTCTGTGCCTTACAGGGGTTTTAGCTCAGAATCCTTTGCTCCAGCTCCCTCCCCAACCGAGAGTGTAGTTTCTCACTCAGACTGGCTTTAACCTGAGGTTTGTGACAACTGAGCTGGATAAAAGGAGGCTTTAGGACATCCAAATGAGGAAGAGAAAGCTCTTCCCAGTCCACTCACTTCTCCCCACTTGCTCTATGTGTGCACCACAACCGCTCTCTGTCACTTTAGTTTCCCATGAAGTGCAGACTCTTCTGAGTGTAAGTGTAGAGAAAAGGAAAAACCCCAAACCCCGCGAACTCGGGTGAGCCTCTCTCGCGTCATGTGTGGAGCCCTGATCGGAAAGGCTGCAGTCTGAGCTGTGTGCTGAAACTGGCTTTGGAAATCCACTCTGAATAAACAAAGGGATTGTGGGGTTTAACCCTTTCAAGCAGGCTTTCTGAATGAGCTTTGCTGGAGACACAATCTATTTGTGAGCACAGGTAACCAGTGGCTGCTGGTTCCAAAGGGATTCATACCACTCTCAAACCCCTGCAGGCCCCTGTAATGTTTAAACAGAGTAAACCAGTTCTCCTCACATACTGGTGAGAGCCTCACACACTGAATATTCAACCACTCTTTTGCTGTTGTTCTTAACCAAAGCATTTTGTAATTAAGGTTTTGCAGAACCAAGCCATAGCTGCTTACTGTTTGTTAAATCTTCCCAGCGTGAAAAACTTCCTGGGTTTTGCTCCTGCAGTAAGTTGTTATTCCTTCAGTTCTGGAGCTGTTCTTTCACTCTGTCCCCACAGAAAAGACTCTGTTCCTCAGATTTCTTTTTCACTCTTCATACCCTCCACACCTTACATGAGAAAAAATGGCAAGAGACAACTCTTGTCTTTTGTGTCCTGACACCTTGGTCAGCAGGAGCTGTGCACATGCAGTGGAATCACAGAATCACAGAGTGATTGGGGTTGGAAGCCACCTCTGGAGGTCACAGGATGCAGTGACAGCTTCAAAGTTAGACTGAACTTCACAGTTAGATCATTTTGCTCAGGGTCATAGCTCTGCATTATCAAGGGAAGAATTCGGCCCACAGATGCATATTGCATTTTTGCCCTTGTGCCACCTTCAGTGACAACTGGACAAACCAGCCCCTCTGGTGGTTAGGAATTTCCAAACAACCTGGCATGGAGCTCCCAAGAACTGACCCTAAAGCAGGCTGCAGCAGTAATGTCTGTTGCAATGCTGGTTCAGCTTCCCCTCTCCCAGCTCCATGTGCAGTGCTCAGAAATTCACTTTGAGTTGCAGATCATCATTTTGAGGAACACAGCCTCTCCCTCCCCCCCCCCCCCCAGAAACACAACCCCAGCAACACCAAGGAAGTAGTGTTTCCTCTGTGACTAGAATGAGCACACTGTAATCATTTTCTGCCTTTTCTGGGTGATGTGGCATTTGGGGAGCTGTTAATTTGAGGTCTCTTGCCCACTTTTAATGAATAAGCAAACGGTGATATACTTTCTGTAGACTTCAAATGCACATCCAGCTTCCCAGAGTGGTTTGCACACAGCATTCTCCTGTAATGGCACAGGTAACTTTTAACTAAATACTGTCCCCAAACCTGGGGCTACTATTATGGGCAGACTGTGAACTAGTACTACTACTACTAGATATAATTCTGTCATCTTTATACTCTGTGCAGTACAAGTCCCAAATGAGAGACTTTTCACCAAAACCAAGCAGTAGTAACACCAAATGAAAGCAGTCCCTGCTTCAGGAGGGTTTGCTGAATAGCTCAGTGGCAGAAGGCAGCAGAGAGGTAGAGAGCACCACTGAAAAGCCCTAAACTGCAGAATTTTAACCAGAGAAAGCAGCTGTAACTGGGAGGATTTGCTTCCTAACGTTACAGGAAATCTCTTAGCAGCAACAAGCGTGGCAGACACAGGCTCCCTGCACCAGATGTCTGCACACAGATATTCACTTCAGAATTTCCCCAGTCACCTTCCCATTAAGGTCTTGGTAAGAATAAATCACGAGGCTGTATCAGTGCATCCAAGTGGCTGCACATCCAGCTGAGATTGCCAGGCAGCCACAGTCCCCCTTCTCCTGTAGCACCTGAAGTTGGGGAGCACAGAGTTCTGTCACTTTCAGCCCCAAGGGGTGACTGGGATTGTGCTGTTATCCTACTAACCATCACCTGTTAGCATTATTAATCTGTGCTTTGTGCTAATTAAAGTCCTTAACAGACCTGGAAAAGGGCACAGAGAGGCAGTCAGCTCAGTCTACATTGCACAACTCACACTGCTTTTACAACTGAGGTTATAAAAACATCATTAGATCCCCAAGAGTTATGAGTGCTGCAGTTTGTGCGAGAGGAGCACAGTACTGTTAACTGCCTGTGAAGTGATGAGACTGCCAAGACCCTACACACACAGCTTCATTACTGCACAGGAAGCCCAGTTCAGGGCCTCCTTTTCTTCGTGCCTGCTGACACTGTCATTTGTGTTGCTGCTGTACCTGAGGCTGGAGCGACGCCATGAACAGCGGCCCAGCAAACAGCACTTTAGGAAGCAGCAGCAGATAGCTCTTGCCATGACAGACCTGCAGTCCCAGTACCTGACAGCCTAGAGGAGGAAAGACATGCCATGAACTGGTAAAGATGGGGGTGCTCCAGGGCTTTGTAGCTCGAGCTTCTTCCATCGTACGTTTCTGTTCTGTGTTTGAATCTATTACATGCAGAACCCTTCTCCCCAGGGGAGAGCTCTGACTCTCAGAGCTCATAAATCCTGCCCTGTTTCATCTCACCCTGGCAGCAGTGAGGGGAGGCACGTTAGGAAGGAGAGAGGCTGCATTTGACTTCTGGCCAAGGTCTACTGGTACTAAAGCTGGAAAGCAAGGGAAGTGCAAGAGACAGAACATTTGCAGTGGGTTTCTGCTGCTGGATAGACACATCCAGCCCTAAAGAGTAAAGGGACCTGGATCCTCACTTTTCTCAAGTATTGTATTCAAAATGTTGCCTCTTAAACCAAGATAATGTTACTTAGGACTGGTAGCTAAGGTTCTGATGGGATAAGAGCATGGCAATGGCCACAGAAGACAAGACATTCCTTCAGTACCTGACGGGAGGGAGGCTGCAGTGAAGGTATGACTCTGGTTAGGGAACTCTCAGGTTCAAAACCCTTACTGGCCTTCACACAAAACGGGAAATTCATCCTGCCATAAGCTTGGGGTTTATGCAAAGGTCTAGTTGTTGATTATCTGTATGGGGGCCTGAAATGTGCCATTGCTGCTTTAGCCAGGGGTGCTCAGTGCTCAGCTGAAGTCAGACCTTCCCCCCACCTCGTACACGTGCTAGAAGTCAAACCCTTCAAAACTGAGACTGGCTCTTTGGGAGTTCTGAGGAAAAGACAGCAAATCAGGATCAGAACATGAAAACAAGACTGGGAAGACCCAGCAGTGAAGAGCAAGAGGAACACTGTGATCTGAGGAACTGCTGAGATCAGGCTCCCTGGAAGAAGCAGGCAAGCAAGCTGAAGGAAGAGCAAACACCCTTTATCTCGGGGTTAAACGAAACAGGCAGCCCAAAAGCTCCTAGGTTTTGTCTTTTTCCCTACCCTGAAGGGAAAATTGAGCTTTCAGAGCTTTCTTTCCACGTTTTAGTCTGACTAAAGGTGACTCTGGCTCTGTGCAGTGAGGGCTAGCTCCCTCCCCCAGATCAATATTTTAATAGGACTTATCAGAAAGAGAATGAATTGTTTACTTTCAAACCACAGGATCCCATAAAGGGCGAGGCAAAGGTGTCCACTGCAAAGAGAGGCTTGCACCAGCCCACCACTGCTGGCAGCTCCAAAGAGAGAAGCAAGAGCTCCAAAGTTCCTCAGCAGAGCAGCGTGCTGGAGGCTCTAAGGACTCGCCAGAGGATCATCTGGCAGTCGTGTCAGATGGTAAGTGCCTTCCTGTGCTTGTCCATGCTCAAATGCAGTACCAAACCCAAAGCAGTGCAGGGCAATTTTGAATACTAAGCACTTCAGCATGTCAAAATAGCCACAGGAGCCTGTGGCCTGGCTGTAATTTAACAGGATTTCAAGTCTTGGACAGCTGCACTTTTCTGGAGATTAGGCTTTTACTGGTGTCAGCGGGCAAGCCACCCTACATGTTTACTGTTTAAAAGCCAAGAGAGGTAGCAGCAACCCGGCAGGAAGTGTGATTAGACCTCACCAGGGTTACAGGAATGTTTCTGTGCCCAGTTATACCAAAAGGATAGGTTCTGTGATCCATCAAGATACTTCCTGAAAAACCCTCTTGCTCTTCACCGTGATCTCAAATGGAACATTCCAGTAATATTCTGTATACAAATGTCTATCTAAGGATGAGGAAAACGTGGACTGATGATTTCTTTTCCTCTGATGTTTGGACTTTGCTTTCTCCCTGTAGTCACCTGTAACTTTCCCATTGGTTTGGGTCAGGGCTTTTTTTTCATTGCAGTACTAAAAGCTGTGGCCATTTCTCTTTCTGATTACCTTTCATCTTGGAAATATTCCTGCTGAATTGCTGGAAGCTTCCACATAGTTGTGGAACTATAAATCTACCTGTTTGCAGCTGCACTGTCTGCCTGCCACGTACATTTCAGAGTGCAGTCCAGAGGCTGCCAGGGCTCGCTGGTCTTTGCGCTCCACCTGCCAGTGACCGCCAGGCTTCTCCGCAGGGAGCTTCCTTAGAGCAGGATCCTGCCTGACCTCTCCTCTCTGCTGTAGAGAGGAAGCTGAATGAAATGTATGTGAGTAAAGGTAAGGGGAAGTAACACCACTGTGAGGAACTGGCAATGTGCAGCACCTAAGCTCCTTTGCCATTCTTTTCTCATCACTATAAGCCACAGCACAGGCACTTGTGCTACAAATAGCCTCATGGACCTCGGGTCTGCTACGCAAGCTGCACCCTCTCCAGAGAGAACACCTTTGAAAAGCCACACAGCCTGACCTGGTGACCAGCCAGCAAGGGTTCATTTCTCTGCCTTTTACCAGCCAAGAGCCACTCAGCACTCAGCTCTGCTGCCAGTCCATGCTTTGACTGAGGTTTCACTAGATCTACTTGCAAACCAGCAGTTAAACTGGGGCACAGCCCTGAGAGTCTGCACTGACTGATGGACACTGGTTGAACTAGATCACACGGAGAACAAAGACACAAAGCTGGATCAAAGGGTGAGGACTGGAGAGGAGACACTGCAGAGTGTGCTGGTGATGAGGCAGGCAGCTAGCTCCTCCCTGTGCATCAGTGTTTCCTCTTTGCTGGTGCTTCAGCTTCTGTAGAGCAGTGAGATAAACCTCCCTGCCTGATGGTCTGCGTATCGACACCTGAGCTTGGGAGCCCTGTGCCCTTACCCTTCAGCATTTCCCAGCACAGCTCCTTCTCCTGTCTGATGCCAGCCTGCATCTCATCGGGAGAGCAGATTGTTTTCTGGAGCATTTCCTTCAGAGAGCCATGTCCTACTCCCCACAGGCTCCAGCTCACCTGAGAGAGCTGCCCAGACACAATCTCGTACCTCTCACAAATTCAAGACAGAGGCTGCCTCTCCTCCTCACACCAGATGGTATGTAAAAGGAGGAGCCTTGGTCTCACCAGGGACAGACGGGTGGGTCTCCTGCATAGCTGTGCCCCACTCAGCATCCACCTTCAGACTGCTTGGGTGTACAAACAGCTGATGGCTGACAGGTTCCTGCCTCTCTCCGCTCCCAGCTGGAGTGCTGACAGCAGGCTGGGAATTAGGCAGAGGCCACAAGACTAGCAATGTGGGAGTGACACAGGGCAGGGAATTAGGAAAGAAAAGGTGGGGCTGGTGGGGAACCTAAGCCCACGGGAAGGGTCCTCAGGGAACCTGGCAGTCTGCCTTTTGAATGGGGCCACTTGCTTAACAATCTTTCACTAAAATGCAACCAGACCCAGCAGAGCAAGGAAAGCAGAGGTCTGTCTCACAGAGGCAGCAAATGCTGCTGGCATGTAAAGATGGGAATGCGCCTCCTGAGCTGCAGAAACAAGGAAACAGAGAGTTTAGAAGCATTACAGCAGGCCCTTCCATCCTCATCTCTTGGCACAGACAGCTCCATCCACTCCCACACTGCTTCCAGCCACTCCAGACAGCATTCTTTCTTCAGTCTCTTTCCTTCAAGAGATTAAAAACCCAAACATTTTGGTACTCAGCATACCCAGAATCTACCCAAATTCACAAATGAAACATTAATGCTTAATGTACTTTGGTCTCTTGGAAAGAGTTCTACCAGTCCCGGGGGATACAGAATTCCACTCTGTGCTCTCTTTCCTTTTTTCCCCTTCCCTGAAGTCAGCAGTCTGCACCACAGCTCACAGTGAGTTACTAATACTGCTTTGTTATTCCTGCCAATGAACACTCACTGGCTGCCTTGCACTCCCACAACCCCACATTCTGCCCACACAGGTCAGTGTTTCCCCCAGCTAACACCCTGTGATCTTGCAGAGGTGATCACACCAGCTGACACTCCTTAGAGACGCAGCAGAAAGAGATACATGGAAGAGTAAGACCCTGCAGAGAGTGATTCAACCCTGCCTTCAGAAATATGTCTTTTGAGACAGGACCCATTCCTGTCTCAAGGTGCCCATCCACCTCCTTTACGTGTTAAGGCACACCCCAAAATACTCAGCCTTCAGATCACTACAGGTAGCTGAGACAAAGCTTCCACCTCAGAGCAATTTGCAATCCTGCCTCAGCTCCTTGGTGAGACCCCCGATGTCCCACCACACACAGAGGCTTCAACATGGGCTTTGTGCTTTGCAGGTCTCTGGCACCGCCACGCTGAAGTCTGCAATGTCTTCCATGGACTAATAATGTACTACCACCAGAGCTGTGGAGTGTGACAATGGTGTTTGTGTCCAGTCTATCAAACGCCATTATCACACTAAATAGCTACTGGTGGGCAAGACATCGATTTGGGAAGGTACCTGAGCTGCAGCAACACATCTCCCTCTGTGCTGAGGAATAAAGAGCCTGTGTACCTTGGGGGGGGGGGGGGGGGCTCTGCTCTTTCTTTCAGAAGCACAAGCAGGGAAGCTGTGGGAAGTGAATGCTCTGCCACCGGCATTTCCAGATTCCCACTGTAAAGCAGGTGGCATCTTCAGGATCCATCGTTAGCATCATTAGGGATGTGAGTTTCATGAGAGACAATGGGGCTGTGATCACCTTTGGGAGACAAGGTCAGCTTGGGATGTCCTTCCTGTAGAACTGGCCATAACAGAGGAGTACTGAAGCCAGCCAGCTGATGTATGGCCCTGTGGCTGTGATACACTGTGCTGCTGAGCACATGGCACAGATCTGGCCACAGCAAAGCAGCAGCTCTTCTCTGATCCTGCTGTGTGTTTGGGGAACACAAACGTGGTTCATGGGGTGAGCTTTAGCTGCATGAAAAGAAAAAGGCTGCAGGTTCTTGGTGAAAGGGTGGAAAGGGAAAGGTGAGGGCTGGGCTTCCCCATAGCACAAGGTTGGGTCCTATCCTTTGTCTGATAGGAGCAAAGGCTGATGTAGTGGGTCACATCCAAACATCTGGCACAGGACAAGACCACCGAGCTCTAACACTAACTGGGGACCTTGCTCTGTCAGCACTGCAAAACAAGCAGCCTCAGTCATCCAGAAACACAGACAGAATGCAGCAGCAACAGAAAGCTCCAAAGGCAACGCTCCCCCACTGCCCAAGGCCCAGTAAATCAGAGCAATTTCACACCCACTACCTTTCATGGCAGACTCAGTGACAGCAGCAGAGCTGCAGGTAATTATGGCTTATTTCTCAGAAGGCCCCCGCCGAGAACAAGCTGCCAGATGAGGGAGTCTGTGCGGGTGAGCTGGGTGTGAGAGTGGGCAAGAGAGCTCAGAGAGCTGGAATTCCTTCTCTCTGCTCTGCCTTTGCAGGAGGAAAGCAGAAGAGACCTTGTCTGCAGGGCCCTCTGAGTATCGTTTTTGCAGCAGCTACTTTGCTTCACAGCCACTGAGAGAGAAACCAGAAATGAGAGAAATGAAGTCCTTTCCCTCCCTCAGCACGCCCGCAGTGCTTCCCAGGGAGCCTCTCCCAGCCTTGCTGATCAGCGCTGGCTACTGGCACTGCCAGTTTTCTCCCTTGAGGAAAATTTCCTGCTGCTTCTCTCTTCCCACGCAGCGAGCCTCACACGCTGCTTGCCTGTGCACAGAATCCCCATGGGATCGAAGGAAAGAGCTGGAGATTAGCTCTGTCACTTTGGACTAGCTCTATGATTTGCAGTGACCTCACAGCTTATTCCACAGCATTGGTCCTGTTAGAGATGCCAAACATGCATCGCCACTGCTGGTGCTCCAGTGCTGGAGTGGCGGCACAGGCACCCCAGCTTCTACTTCAAATGTTATTAAGGGAAACCCATTTGAAATATTCAGTCAGACATCCATGTGGGCAGAGTTCCTAACCTTCCCCTGGAGCTCTGTGCCAGGATAGCAGTGTACATTACTTCTCTCTCCCTATTACTTTCTTGCTCCTGTGCTCTTAAAACTCAGAGGGAAGTCATTGACTGAGGTCCTCACTGCAGAGCAACATTCCCTTTGCAACACCCACACGAGTGTTCAATATCCTGATGCTTCTTGAAGGGGAAAAAGAACTCAAGGCACAATGGAGCTGCATCTCTGAGATCACTGCTGGGTGATGTGAGGGTAAGCTGTGGGAGTTAGACCAAAGAGTTCCTCTGGTGAAAAGAGCAGACAGTTTTCCTTTGCTGCGTGATACAAGGAATGGGTTGGGAAGCACACTGCCTGCTTGCTAACTCCAGGGGATAAACATTCAAGGCACAGCTCTGGACATGCCTCTGCTGCCTTCTGCAGCTGCATGTCCTGCATGCCAGGGCCAGGCACTTTGTGCAGCAGGTGTGTGATGAGCAGGTGCCACAGCTCTGCAATGATCCAGGCACGCACAGATTCACATCCTGAACCTTCCAGTCTAGCTGTTCCGTTTGAAAACCTGCCGAGCCCAGTAACCCAGCTTCTGGGACACGTCTCTCTTCCCACGGGGCTGAAAAGTGCTGCAGACATTTTGGTTAAAAGTCTCTCAGTTACCCAGTTTTAGAGACAACTTTTCTGCACCTCAGACATACATCTCACATTTCAGGAGCAGGCTGTTTTCTATACCCACTGACTTTCTCCTTGTGGGTGAGGCCATTATTTAAGATGCAAAGCTGGAACCAGAGCCTACAGCTGGTTTCCAGCAACTGTGCAGTGGTTTTCACAAGGCAAGCTGTCTCTGTAAACCCACATGGGACTGATGTTCCCCGATTCACTGCTACCACTGAGCACTGCTGAACTGTGTCAGGTGCACCCACAGATCCATCACAGAAAGGCCTGGGGAGGGCAGCTTCTGCTGAGATGGGAAGTTCTAAGGAGTGCAGACCCTTTTGGCGAGCAGATCAGTTCAAGAGCTGTGTGTCGAACGCTGTGTGGCTGTGACTTACACCCTGGGATGCCTAAGGCAGGCAGAGGTGCTAGTTGTCAAGCACAGCAATTATTAGCAAAAGATTGCTTGAAAGAAGCTGACGTGAAAATGTAGCCATGGGTAGACAAACAGTCTGCTGCTCATCACTTCCCACCAGTTTCTGTCATGCACACTGCAGCTCTCTCTGTCACTGTCTACCTGAATTGCAAACATTTTATGTCATGGCTCAGACACATTGGCAAGGAACTGAGGATGGTTTTGAGAGGGACCTGTATAAGCAGCAGACTCCTACCACTCTTGCCTGTCAAAGGAGGCAAGCAGGAGGGAGAACAGAGCTCAGCACACCTGAAAGAGGAGGGGGCAACAAGGAAAACAAGAAAGGGCCACAACTCAGTTCACTTCCTCCCTTAGGATGCAGCAGAGCGCAGGCACCTGAGCACCAGGAGAGAGCAGGGCTTCAGAACTTGGAAGGATGGCTTTAAGCTGAGGTCACAGGTCAAGCATCTTCTGCTTTGGGTAGCTCTCAGTATGGCATTACCTCAATGTAATTGCAGATGTAGCTGAACTTCACGGCAATAAGCTAACAGGACCGTGTGACATCATCATAATTGAGGCTTTTGTTCTACTGCAGAAAAAGGGCTGCTTGAAACCAGCCCATTGCCAGGGTTCTCTACTGCTACAGTGCAGGGACAGACGGTCAGGAGCTGCCTCACACCCTGCTGTGATGTGTCCATTAGCAATCAAAACAGGCTCAGCAGACTCCTGAGCGGTGCAGGCACATCCCCTGTAGCTGGGGCACGTCTGTTTAATCCAGAGGTGAGGCCGGCTACTACGTGATGCTCCGTGTGCACTTTCACTCCATGGGATCAATAAGAAGATGAAAATCGGCTTTCGAGTACAGATGTCAAGTGAAAGATGAATGGAAAACATCAAATCCATCACAGTACAAATAGATCCAGAACATGGCCTGAGTTCTTAATTAATGTGCCTGGAGAACAGTTCCCCACAGAGGAAAAGATTCCAGAGATGCACTCGTGCTTACTGCCAGGGGACAAGAACGCCATTGCCTTCCCTTCGGTCGTCTGTTGCATTGTGGGGAGGTGCGGAGCACAAATAGCCTCGCTCGGATTTACGGCTTCTGCTGGGCTCGTTCTGGCCAACAGGTGCCAATAAGATTTTCTCCAAGGAAGCCTGCATGGAAAGCAAGGAATTCTAGGGGGATCACACAAGCAGCCCATCTTCGTGCTGATGACATCGCTTTGGAGGGACCCTCAAGATGACAGCTAATTTGGGGTGGCAGAAGACAGGTAGGTCCAATTATGTCTTCTGTTAAAAGATTTGTTAGCAGGAGAAGAGACTACAATAATAGGGTTATAGGAGGATTATACTATGCACAAATCCGGGAAAGAAAACAAATTTTCTCTGTCAGCCTGAGCAACAATACTGTGCAAAATTTTTTCTAAGTGGCATCTTAAATACTTTGGTGTTTACATAGCAGCTGAACCCACAGGGTCACAGGCACAGACACAGCAGGGAAGATGTTCTCCAGCGGCCTGTGGTGTACTCGGTGTCCCAGGCTCAAAATGTGCAGGTATCAACACACAGAAGGGTTGTAAGATTCTCCAGGCAGATGGCTTAGTCTGCCTTCGACCCCTTGCCCCCGTGTTAAATCTCAGGTACCAAGACCACAGAAGTGGCTCCTTTGTTTCTGGCATCAGCACTGGGATGATATCAAACCAATGTCCTAAGGGAAGAGACTGAAGTTATCCCTACACCAGGTCACTGGTGCCCAGCACTGCTAGGGGTCCTCCAGTGCAAGTCAGGGCCCTGAAGAAATGAAGTCTCTGGGTTCTCTTGCTTTCTTGGGCACTGTTTTCTTTACTGTCGAGGAGTTGGGCAGAGTTTTGCTCTTCATGGATGTTACTTTCCTCTGTTTTTGATGAGCGGTTCGGAGAGCTTTCAGCCCCATCATCTCACAGTACTTATTGCACTGGTGGAGGGCTCTGAACTGCTCAATGAAGGAAATGGAGCAGTTGCCTTTAAAACCTTTGTATCTGTAGCAACAAAGAAAAAAAGAAAGCCAAACAGGATTTCAAGATTAGTTTCCAGCACAGGGAGGCAAAGCACGGCTGTTGGCTCATAAGCAGCTTGAAAGCATGAAGCAAGTCTTTTCCCCTGTGCTGCTTTGGAAGCACTGTCACAGCAAATCCCACCAAGCCAGAGAGGTGAGGAAAGCAGGCAATGAATGAGCAGCAGACAAAGAGGACAAAGGGTCAAAGAAGCATGTTCGGTGGGCTCTGCCCTGCCTGCCGTTTTTCACTTCATTTAGCTGGGAATAGAATTGGCTGCTGGCTAAGTTTGTCTCAGTAACACATAAACGAGATCCACTCTGCATCACTCTCCAGGAACAGTTCTTGGTGCTGCCATGAAGACAGAAGGCTGCTGGCAGGAGGTGTTGTCAGGCCAGGAAGCTGTTTTCATCCCAACATGGACATAACGGTTCTGCTGCACTTCTCCCCCCTCGAGCCTGAGCACTGAGTAACAGAGTCTTACTGCACAAGCCCCAAACCAGCTGCAGCCCTGAAATTAACACACCTTGCTCACTGCACAGCGTGCCAGAGAACTTCTGTGCTCGTGGAGATTGCACTGTGCTGGAGCAAACACTGCTGCTCTGAGAAGGTCAAACACTTTCTGAGAGAGAAGCACCTGTACTCCAACACTTTGCCATATTTTCTCTACAAAGAATGGTGCCAGTGGTCACAACATAATAAACCACCCTGCACCAAAAGGGGATGGTTCTGCCTCCATTTATAGCCAGCTGCCCCGCTCTGCATCTCCAGTGCTCCTCCGGAATTGAAAAGCTGACCCCTCAGGCTGGCTGCATTCCTAGCATCAGTCCTTCCACTCTGGGAGGAAAGAAATCTCAGGGCACAATGCACATCTGCAAGACTCTGGCATTCTGAGGTGAGGTACTGCTTCTTGGGGCACACACCCATATTGGCAGTGTTGTCCCCCCAGCCTAAAGATGCCAGCTCCACGCCTTGCTGCTGCTTTTAAACAGTCACAACTGCCTACAAAGGAGGATGGACCCTGAATGATCTCAGACAAGCTACTACAGCCATGATGGTGAAGGTTTTGTGGTGAAGCAGCCCTTAATCTGCAAAGGAATTAAATTACTGCTAGTGCTTAACTTCAGCAAGAAAAACTGTCTTGGAGTTCAGCTTTCTTATCTTAAGTATTTAAGAGCCCTTTTTGTCTTCTTACACTGCTATGTTCAGATCCCTCTTTGAAGTCAGAGGCTTTGAATGTCAAGTTTGTATTTCAGTGAAATAAAGCCCCAAGTGTACTTTCATTTGCCAGTTGAAGCTGTTAATGCCAGACAAGGTTATCCTCTAAGTTACTAACGGGTAGTAAGCTTGCCCCATGCAAGAGGAACTCATCAGTTAGTGTGGTGAGTTAACGCCCTTTTCTGAGAACAAAAGAACAAAGCAGGGGGCAGGGCTCGCAGGAACTTTTCACTCCCTGCAGGGCATTTTTCCCCTGGGAAGCTGAGTCTGTTCCACTCCCCCTCCCTGCCCAGCTAGGACATCGTAGCTGTTAGCCCCTTTTGGCTCGCAGCTGCCCTTCTGCTCCTCTGCCACGTGGTCGAACCTGATCCTTCTCCTTGCTGCCTCCACACTTCCTCAGAGAAAGGCTGGTTTTGTATTATTCTCTTGTTTTTGTCCCCCTCCCATCCATCCTTGTTCCTTGCCCTTGTGAACATTTTTTCCTGTTATTGTTTTATATATATATATATATATTGTTTAAAGACAACTCTTTACCTCTCTACTTCCAAGACGACTCCAAATTATTGTTTGGTGGATTTGCTCCTTCCTTTTCTCCCCTCTCTGTTGGGAGGGAGGAGGGGGGAGTGGGGGAGAGATTCTCAGCCTTGCCCCCACCTGAGCCCTTAACTTCCAGTTAAGGCTCAAACCACCACAGTTAGCAAGCCATAAACAGCCAGGTGAACCTCACATGGTCTGACAGACTTTTTCTCCTCTCCAAGCAAGTTAGGTGCTGGTTTTCCCACAGGAAGTTTAAAAGGAATGCCCTTGTTACTACAGCAGTACAGCCTGGAGCTCAGCAAGATATGAACTCTTCTCTTGCTCTCTGGAGAAGACTTTATACATGAGCAACTTGAGTAGAGGCAGCAGGTGTATGCTCCAGGCAGAGCATGCTCCAGAGGCAAACCTGCCTCTCTGTTGACACCAAGCACTAACCCTGCCTCCAGTCCTTGCATTGCCAGCAAACAGCAGGAGCTTAGACCCAACCAAGTATTCTGATTATTTCTGATGTACATTCTGTTAACCACTGGGTCTTTCCAGAGATTCCCAGTGGCAACCAGAGCTGTTGCTACAGCACCCTCCACCCTGGCAGGGTGTCAGGGCTGGATGCTGCAGCAGTGTGTGCAGCACAGAGCTAATAAGGCTAGGTGCAGCATCTGCTCACTGGTGTCTGAAGCCTTGATCAAGAGCTCTGCTGCTCCTGTGCTGTGTGTAGCTGTGTTCTGGCAGAAATACCAGCCACAAGGGACAACCAGGGCTGGCAGTTACTGGAAGTCTCACTGCTCTGGGTGCTAACTGCTCTGTCTGTGGCTTTCACATAGCCCTGTGCTCTTTCTCCTGCTCTCACTCTATTTCCTAGGTAGCCAATTTATTGAAGCTAAAGAAAATTCCTTCATGTGCTTTTCTCATGCCATAAAATTCTGATAGCACTAATTTCTTTATGGAAATAATGTTGGAATGAAAAGGTTGAGCTAAAAATAAAAAAATCCACTCTTCTTAGGAAGTAAATAAGGCTGTGAAATGACCTTCCTGTCTGTATGTGCTATTTGTCCCTTCCTGCATGCCTCTGAAGGAATGTCTAAACAAAGAGCAGACACAGCAGCATTTGCTCAGACCCTCCTGTGAGTAAGAGACCCTTTAAATGAACAACAGAACGCTCTGTTAACCTGCTTGAGCAGCTGACATGGCAGGAATATGTGCAGTAAATACCTTGTTGACAGGAGATGGAACATTCACGTTAATTAAATACAGGTCGTCAGTTTATTTTCCCTAGCTTTGCTCCTAAACCAAGATAACCTCATTTCTCTCCCCTTAAAACCACAGGACTGCATCTGATCTTGGGGCTACAGCTGTCGCGATGGAAACACCAAATCTCTGCCAATCACCTGGGCCTGGGCCGCCGCGGCCCGATTCCTTGTCTTTGTGTCTGCCATTCCTGCAGGAACGCCTGGGCCTTGCGCACAGCCTGGCAGCGGGCTGGCGGCACGCCGCAGGCCGGCGCTGCTGCCTGGGGCTGCCCGCCCCGCCCGCTCAGCTCAGGGCGGCCGGCCCGGCTCTCAGCGCCCCAGCGGCTGCACTGCAGCCACGCTCCGGGCTCTGCGGTTTGTAGTTCGGCTTCGCCCTCTCCTGACACAGGCTACGGTACTGCAGCGGCCGCCGAGCGAGGAGGGAAAGATGAAGCCGAAGGATACACAAATGCTCATGCAGAAATGCTGGATCCCCCCAGACCATTAGCAGCAGGGAGCAGTGCTGAACGGAAGTACAAAACGCTAGGAGATGCTGTTGATGGTGCTGGGCTCAGAAGAAACACTGGGGCATCAATAATGCCCATGAATAATTCCTGACAGCTGCTCTTCTGGCTTCTGCAAATTCATCACTAACAGTTGCACTTTGGCAAGGAGCACATCAGTGTAAGGTTTGGAAGGAAGGCAGTCTGCAGCTGCAGGGGCTTTTCCCAGAATATTGTAAGGTGAAATTTTAAATCACTTCAGACACTGTGATTTTTTCTTTCTTGCCATAGGTATATAGACAGGCTCCAGTTTAGTATAAAGACTGAATGCCTGTGACTGGATCTGCTTTTTCCTCTCAGTTTCTCAAAGAATGGGAATTTAAAGCACTGCTCACAGGCATTTGCTCCCATGCCCTCTCCCCTGCCAGCAGCCAGCAGATTTGAATGGCTGCCTACACCGTGCTCTTTGTGCCTGTTCCTACCCATGGCTCTCTTGGCCCATGGTAGAAATAGAAGATTTAATTAATGGAAGATTAGAACAAAAACTGAGAGAAGAGGGAGGAAGTGAGAACATTAAAGGCCTATGTCTTTGCACACATGCTTAAGTCTCCCAGAAGGAGCTGAAGGCATTGCAAAACTGCTAGGAAACAGGCCTCTTGAAACGTTATGAACAGAGCTTTTGTTGTTCCTGATAGAGAAAGGAAAGAGATATCATCAAGTCCTTAGCATGTTTCCTTTCTTGTCAGGTAAGTGGCCTACACAAAGCTCAACAGACACCTTCCCTCCACCCATGCAGCTGGCAGGAATACAGGCTCAAGGAAAGCTTAGGTAGGAAGAAAAACTGCCAGAGCTCTGAACCGAGAGCAGTCTCTCGCAAAGCTCGCGCCATGCTTACGCGCTCCAAAGCTTCGGCGTTGCGCTGGCTGCGAGAGGGGCTTCAGCTGAGTCCCCTCACGCAGCCCCTGCACCATCCCTGGGAACTGCTCACGGAAAGGGCAAGAAACCTTTGGCCCCTTTCAGAGCATCTCCTTCCCTGACTCCTACAGTACTGTGATAGACACCCTCTCTTCCTTCGGCGGAAGAGTAGGATGGGAGAGAGGCCAGCTCAGCTGCTGGCAGCAGGATCCAGTAGCAGGGCTAGACAGGTACCAGCACTGGCATGTGCTGGGGCAGCTGCTGCTGAGCACAAGCCCAGTGGGAGCTCTGGCTCCAGCACCACCCGGGCCTGGGCCATTTTCTCTATGGTTAGAAGCTCTGAGCAGCACACACAGCAGCTCTTTTCTTGCAGCTCAGGCTGGAGCTGCTGTTGGCCCTCCCTGTTCAGCCCTACCTTCCTCCAATAAAATTGCCTTACTTGCCTGCAAGTCACCAGAGACCTTGCTTTCACTCATGAAGTGCCTGTTTTAAAGGAGGTATGAAGAAGCAAAGCCCAGCATGCAGTGAAGCTCCACCCTTGTAGAACTAAATGTGTCTCCCTTATAGGTGAGTTCCCACAAATGTGAACAAAAAGAACTTAAGAGTCAGATGAGGATTGTTTGCTTCCAAAGTTAAAGCAAGAATAAGCCCCCAGTGCACCCTCCCCCCACGTATTTGTGCTGTGAGAGCCTGGTGTGCAAAGCAAAGTGCTGCTGAGAAATGCATTTTCACTCACCCTTTGGCCAGCGTCGCTATGCCAACGTCCGTTAACTTCATGCCTACACCTACAAGGCATCAAGGAAACAGCTTATGTCAGAGCAGAATTTCCAGCACTCCAGAGGCAAGAGCACTGCATAGAGAGGCATTAAATAATGTTTATTGATCCATGGCTTTCATTCCCATCATCTGTCACTGCTCTCCCCAAACATGTTGAGGTACCCCAGTGAGAATGTTGGTGCTCTGCATCAGGAGCCAGCTTCATACCAGCTGTTTACAGAGAGCAGGGTGAAAACCAGAGCAAAACCTGCTTCCTGTGCCAGGCTGTGGAGGAGGAGGAGGGTTACAGCTGGATGACTGCATTTCAAGAAACACCCAGGACCTTTGCTCAACCACCTGCCCCAAGATGTATTTATTGCTGGGGGGGTGATGCTTTGCAAGCTTGGATCACCACATTTAGCAGCAGGAACTGCACAGTTGCTTTGCCAGTGCATAGCAATAGGACTGCCAACCTTCTTTTGACTTTGGGTGGGAGATCTAAAACCCTCCACTCATTCAGCATTTCCAAAAGTTCAGGGGGTTTAACCTGTCCCTTTGTTGTGCCTTGTTGTTTGTTTCCTTTACAGGAAAAGGATGGTCTCAAAAGCACTTTCCTTGGAATACAGCCTCAGGGATCTCAGCTGATATGCCTGAAAAATGCAGCCCAGATGCTCGAGTAAGAAGGTGATCAGAGGAAGGATGGTTCTGTTCAGCAGCACAAGGCCTGCTGTCCATTGTGGCAGGAAGTGTTGCAGAAGCCCCAGGACCTTTTTTGCTGCTTGCTTCCCTCAGGCTGGGATCTTCTTTTCCTCTCTCTTTAAATTACTTCAGGGGCCTTGTTTAGATGGCTTGCTGCTAACTGTCCTGCCTGGGATATTTTCTAGGAGCCCACCTTTCCTTGTTTTTCTTTAGAAAGGAGCTGTCTTTGTTTCAGATTCATCTGTGCACAGTGTGGGGTACAGGGCCACATCCCAGCAGCCAGGAGGCACAGGAGCAGAGGGCAGCAGGCAGTAAGTTTGGCAGGAACATGCTCCTTTAAACCTAGCCAGGACCTGTACATGGAGCATTCCCCTGTTGGTAAGTATTCAAATACCAGAAAGAGTGAAGGACTAGGATGCCATTAACAGCTAAAGACTTTTTAATTCACAGGACATTTCATGGGTGGTGAGACCATAAGCCAGGCTTGACACATGCTGAGTGTCCTGATTTACTGAGAGGACACACAGAAGAACAAGAGTGTCAGATGTGGATTTTCTTTCCCCAGGTGTCCCCTTTCAAGAACACCAGCTGGCTTCTGTGCTGCACAGGTGAACACATGCCACCCCCTGCTGCCACAGCAGGCAATCCATCCATGTCTGCCTGTTCCCTAGGGTAGAGACAGTGCTCTCAAAAGAGCCTAGATAACAAAACACCCAACTCTCTCCTCTCTCATCCTGATCTGCAGGAGATGCTGCACAAAATGGGCAGAGGCCCAGGATACTGCCTGCATCTGGAGACAACTCTGCCCTCTGGGAGGTTTGGGAAGGAGCACCGGCAGCCATGCCAACAGGACACAGAGAGCCAGGAATACATCTGGAACATTCTGCAGCTGGAGATTGACTGCAAGTGGTCACCAGCTCCTGTCACAGGAAAGCCATTTATTGCCCCCTTGCAGACAACTCACCTTGCAGGTCAGTGACAAGCAAGCTTCCATTGGTCTTCTCATACACCCAGTGCTGGAAGGTGCAACACTTCTGGCCAGCTTCTGAGTCTCTTCTCAGGAAGTTGACTTCCTTGCCATCCCTCATAGAGTACTTCACAAACTCCCCAACCAGCTCCTCCTCCACTGTTGCATAGGGGATGTTGTTAGCAGGGCGATGAACAAGGAAAATAGGAATGATCCTAAAATCAAGGGATACAGAGTTCTGGTCAGGGAAGGAGTAGCTTATCATGCCATTAATATGAACCATTTCCTGTCTTAATATGAACAGTTTCTGTTACAGTTATACCAGAATCATGTCTCTTGCCTGCTATGCCTTTACTGCTTACTATCCTTCTCGAATGGGGAGGGAACCTGTCTCACCACTTTGAGTCATTTAGGTCATGACTCCAGCTGCAAAACCGTTCTCAGGACACCCCTTTCTTCTTCTTCAGGAATTCCTCCTAGCAGCCACAGGCCAGTATGTACAGCTGTGGCACAGGACAATATATATACACACCTATGGCTAGCAAAAAGAATATATTCATACTCACTCTGGTGCTTCCCCAAAGCCTTCCAGGGGTTCAGCTTCAGCTGCATATATCTTTGCATACTCTCTCGCAGTGTTCTGGACATAGCATTCCTGCATCACAGAGAAGTGCCTATGGAGTACTACCCACCACACTGAGATCAGCTCTTTGAATCTCTGTGAGACAGCCTCCCAAGGACAGCAACTTACCTGCAGTGCCAGCTTGTAGTTCTTCTGAACTAGATCATCCTTGCTCTTGGTCCCATAGGTGATGGCACTGTGCACTTTGAGCACACAGGGGTGGCCAGGGCTGAACACTGGCACCAGGCCTTGCATCACTTTGCTTCGGAAGGCTTTCCGGTGCATGCCTTCCCCGAAGTGAAGCTCTTCTGTGGCTATGATTCCATGCAGGTTGCCACCAAAATAGCTGTCCCTGATGAAATCTTCTCTGAACATCAGCTGCATGAATTCAATTTCTTCCACACCTGGAAAACAATGCACTTTGCTCTGCACAACATCCTTCTGCAGGCACAGGAAAAGGTGGACGTGGAAGAAGGAATGGTCTCTGCTCCACGGAAGGAGCATGGCCCAACTTGTCTTAACGTGGGGTTGGGACTGAGCCAGCACGGAGAAAGGTGTCAGGACAGGTTCATGAGGAGAGCATACAGTGTATCGCACAAAACAGAGGTAAAGGTCACAAAAGCTGTTTTGAAAACTATCAGGGGACTTGTAAACTGGAACTTGGAGTGAACTGAAGATGCCCTGAGGTGATACAGAGACCCTGCCAGCTCTGCTTCTTTGGGAGGACAGAGGCAGCAATAAAGCTAATGTGCAGTCGTGGATGCAGATAAGACTGGTCTGTCCCCAGCGTGCTCAGAGCACTTCCTTCTGAAGCTAGCGAGGCTTGTCAGACAAGCCAGAAGTTGCTGGTATGACCAGAGCTTGTTTTAGCTCTCAGCTTGGAATGTTTCCCAGGAAAGACTCACAGAAAGAGGCCTCAGGCCTTACCCAGTATTGACTGTGCTGTAAACCTGCCTTTCCTAGTGCCGGCCACACTCACTGCATCAGCTCTACTGCTGCAGACTGGCATCTCTGAGTGTGTCTTTTCAACCTGGCAAGCATCAGCTTAAAGACAGGTCATTTAGCAAAGGCAGGAGGGAACAACAAGATTTTTGTTCCACAAGAGACTGGGAGCAAGGAGCACATTGCTACAAATGACTGTGTCAGTTTCGATCATCAGGTGAATACATCAGCTTTAGAGATCTCTGTATTCAGGGAAACTGGTACAATGATTTTTTTCCCCAGCTGTGGAGCCTGAAGGTATCAGTGGCACAGGAGTGTGTGCCTAAGTATGCTAAAGGTGAAATCAAGCAAGATTATGATTTTTATGCCTATAAAAGAAAACTGGAATACAAAAGGGAAAAATAATATGAGGAAAAAAACAGTGGCTGATGCTAAGCACAGAGAGAAACTAAAAAACTCTACCTACACTTCAAGTCTCTCAGATCACAACACTGCAAGGAACATCAGTGAAAAAGACTAACAGAACAAAAGGAGTATGCTCCACAGCAGTGAATCCCTTCCATCTGCCCTCTGTAGCTTACCTCTCGTTCAGAGTCTGTGCACTACTGCCTCTCTGAAGCACAGGGCAAGCAGTGTACATACAAAGCTCCTGAACTCCACCTGAAGTTCTCTGTGCCACTACAGGAAAAGTCCTCTCTATTTCAAGAGGGAGCTGAATGTTTAATTTTGTTCCTCTAGAAAAACAAAGCCAAATCAGAGGGCTGGATGCAGCACTCTGTGAGTGCAGTGTGATTAACACTGCTGAGCCCAGTTGCAGTGCCCCGGCTGTCTTTAGCTGCAGCAGAGCCAGACACACACCCAGCGTGGTAAAACACAAGTCAACAGATGGGGAAAGCTCTGCAGACCTCCATGGAGTGCAGTTACACCGCCGGTGACTTGCACAGCCCACGTGTGCAGACACCACTGGCAAGCTCCCGGTGCCGTGTGCCTGCGTCTCCGTGACACCACGCAGCGCTGCCGGTGCTGCCCCTGAAGGGCCGGGCCATCGACCTAACCAGGGGCACACAGCCGCGTTCAAACCAACACTCCAGGCACTCCCTCCCCCGGCACAGCCCAGCCCAGCCTACAGGCAGGTCTTTCACCTACGAAATCCCACAAGTCCATGCCAATTTCACCTTTATGGCACAGCAAAGGTGAGTGCAGAAGGGGAAGGGCAGCTTGCACCAAGGCAGCGCTGACTGAGTGGCTGCAGTGAATTCCCAGAGTTTCCCACGGGATAACTGCCAAAGTGTCTCAGTCTGCTTGGACTTTCCATCCTTTTTCCCATTTGGAAACAGCAGGAACAAAGACCTGGGCACACGTTCGAGCTGAGGAGTCCGCTTACCTTCACAGTTCTGAAGACTTGCGAGCTGCTCCAGCACTAGAAGGAAGCAGAGGAGGAGGCTGTGTAGTGCAAAAGCTGGGCAGGGAAACTGCCCCTGTCAGGGTCAGCAAACAACAGGAGACGCTGGGACTCACCCTCAGCAGTCAGACTGAACTCGGCAGTCACCTGCCCATAGGTGTTGCTCAAGCAGCAGTAATACATCCCCTGGTCTTTGCTGCTGGCTTTAGCTATTGCCAAAGAGACAGGAGAGTCATCCTGGGCACTGGAAGAGAAAATGTTCATTTCCCACATGAATACTTTTGAAGATCTGTCCTCATTATTCCTTATATCTCTCCTCCTGCCCTGCACCTTCTGCCCCATGCTGCAAAGACTGATTCAAATACGATGCGAGCAGACAAAACATTTTCTTTCACCCAGCTTAGAAATGCTCAGCCTCACAGCATATGATCCTAGTGCACTGAGAGAAAAGCACCTCAGTCAAATTCAGCAGTCATTAAACCACACAAGGCACCCCAACACTCCTACCAATCCTGGGGCCAAATACATAAGGCATGAACATGAAACCCCCAACTCTCTCAGCCTGGCCTCACAGCAGAGGGCTTGCAGCCCTCCCAGCATGGCTGTGGCCTCCTCTGGCCCCCGCTCCAGTGGGTCCCTGTCTGTGCTGAGGACTCCAGAGCTGCCCCAGCACTGCACAGGGGGTCTCAGCAGAGGGGCAGGATTCCCTCCCTGCCCCTGCTGCCCAGGCTCGGAGGACCAGGCCATGGCCAACTTTCTGGGCTGCAAGTGCATGCTGCTGGCTCACACACAACGTTTTGCCCACCAGTACAATACAATACAATACAATAAACCAGGTTGGAAGAGACCTTCAAGATCATTGCGTCCAACCCATCAACCAATCCAACCCACCCAAACAACTAGATCATGGCACCAAGCACCCCATCAAGCCTCCTCCTGAACACCTCCAATGATGGTGACTCCACCACCTCCCCGGGCAGACCATTCCAATGGGCAATCACTCTCTCTGTATAGAACTTCCTCCTAACATCCAGTCTAAACCTCCCCTGGCGCAGCTTGAGACGGTGTCCTCTTGTTCTGGTGCTGGCTGCCTGGGAGAAGAGACCAACCTCCACCTGTCTACAGCCTCCCTTCAGGTAGTTGTAGAGAGCAATAAGGTCACCCCTGAGTCTCCTCTTCTCCAGGCTAAGCAACCCCAGCTCCCTCAGCCTCTCTTCATAGGGCTTGTGTTCCAAACCCCTCACCAATCAGGGGGCTCTCCATCCCTGACCCCCAGCCTGGGCTGACAGGGCAGGACACTACATCTCCTGTTGGCTGTTCCAGCGGTTCACTCCCACGCAGCATGACGCCAGCCTCCCACGGCAGCCAAGTGTGTTTGTGCTGTGTGGCTGGGTGCTGAGCTTCAAACTTCCTTTTGTCTCTCACAGCACTTGGAAGCTGGATGAGACTGGTTGTGAACAGGCCGAGAGGAAGCAGCTGGTGACAGAGTGCAAACTATGACTAGTATTAATGCACCGTGTGAAGACAGACTGCTTCATCACCCTGATTTTCTGCACGTGTCATACTAACCCTCTTAGCAGGTGGCCTATTCTCCCACAAGCTCTTCAGGCACTACCAGATCTTCAGAAACATGCACTGACCTTCTCTGCAGCCGAGCTAGTAACTTGGAATCTTTAGTCCATGTGATGGCGGAGTCACCATGAATGTCACCGAACTGACAGCAGAGCTTGATATTTCCAGAGCGATCAGGGAACAGCTCTGCCTGGATCTTCTTCAGCAGCTTGGGAGCTTGAAACAAAAGACCCCAGTCTGGGATTAGAAGACACTGACATGGCTTTAAAGGAATCTCAGAACGATCTGCAGATATTACGGATATGAATTTGACAACACTGTGATTTCTTGTGATGCAGAAACCAAGGCTTTCAAGTACTGTGGGTTTAGAAGCCTCATTCAATGCCCCACATTGCCAAGGGAGATGTTTTCCATGCAAAGGCTTTTTGAGTTGATGGCATAGGTCCCAAGGGAAGTTCCAGGTGACAAAGGCACAGATCGACACAGAACAACTTCTTTATCAAAACACAATCCCTCTGACTAAAGGACTGGCTGGGTTTATCAGTAAAAAAGACAATACAATACAATAAACCAGGTTGGAAGAGACCTTCAAGATCATCGCGTCCAACCCATCAACCAATCCAACCCACCCAAACAACTAGATCATGGCACCAAGCAGCCCATCAAGCCTCCTCCTGAACACCTCCAATAACACCACACTATATGGTGGCACAGTAAGAACTCAGCTGAGAAAGTGCCTGAGCTCAGTCTCCAAGGTGCTCCTGGAACACACCTAACACACACTGCCAGGATGAGACCTTTTGCAAGATGCAGTGAGGATTTCCTTTCAGACTGGAGGAGGGTGGTTAGCTGTCTGCACCTGGTCATGTTGGTGGCCTTTGCTTCACTCTTCAGCGACTGATTTCTCCCCTCTAAAGGAAGTCCCTACCTTTCCAGCCACAGGGCATGGTTCTTTGCTGAACATTGACCACCTCACAAACAGGCCCAAGAGCCCCTCAGAGCCCAGCCTGGGGAAGGTCCTGAGGAGCTGCTTCTCTGCTGACACGTGTTTGCTGGCACACAGAAGGCCCCAGTGACTTCGCCCGTGGGTGTGGTGTGGGTGGGAGGATAGAGGGCTCTTGGGAAGAATGGGAATCAACATGTACTTAGGGAAAGGGTTTGAGATCAGGACATCCCTATGCTCAAGTGAGACATCCCTGCTAGATGCAAGATGTCCTGTTTCCTACCACATCAGTTCTGAGCTACCAGAGTCTGGATGAGCTGGCAGGATGCCTCTCCCTCAGGGACCCCATTCCTGCAGTCTAACTTTCCCTGCCTAATGCCCAAGGCACGCTGGATCGAGCCTGAAGGATCAGGCACCTGCAATTGACTGCTATCTTTAACTTGTACTCACTTAAGTCCTTAGGCCTCAGAATCCTGCTGAATCAGGGCTGGAATGACACCGGCACTACGTGACAGAACTGTAAATAGAAACCAACGGCTCCACATTCCCTGTGTGAACCTCCCTTGTCCCTCTGCAGCTGGAAATCACACAGAGGAGAGGGAGGGGCACAGACCAGAGCAGCCTGCCCACGGTGCTAGGCAGGGCCCCACACAGATCTCTAAGGTACAGACACACATTCCTTCCAGTGAGACTGAAGCAGATCTGAAGAGGTTAAGGAAATTCAGTCTTATCTGAGGCAAGCCTGGATGTTTGATTCATTTCCCAAGCACAGCTTCAGGAATTTCTCAGGACTCCAGGGTGCTTGCTCTGCTCTGAAGGAATGTGGCTCTCCTTTCACACCACTCTCTGACAAAGGACACATCTCCCAACAGAGAAAGGTGTGTGTTAGATGTGACTGGAAAAGCAGAACTCTTACCAGGCCATACTGTAATTAGAATATATGAAGAGCTCCACAGTTGTGTGGCTTACCTTTAGCCACTGCTCAGTCCTGCTCTGATCTAAGAAATTATTTCATGATGTAAACATGCAATGTCACCTCAAAGGGTAAAAGAACACGGTCCCTGGAAGGTATCCACAGAACCCGGCACTGCCTCATCTGCCCAGCTGGTACACTGGTGCTACTGCTGTCTGCGGTCTGTGCCTCCTGTTCAGCAAGCTCCACGAGGCTGCAGCAGGCAAGCTGACTCTCCTTTCCCTTCTCTGTGGTGGCTCTCACTGTAACTGCTAATTTCACCAATGCTGAGAGTGGTGCAAAGAAGCTGCAGAGCCAGACAGCAGGCAGCAGACAGCACTGCCCTAGGCACACGCTATGGTAACAATGCTGCCCTGCTAGTAATGAATGTGTTTGGCACCCAGGAGAGGGCAGCTGCTGCGGGCAGCCACCGGGCAGCAGCAGAGCTGGGCGCACAACATGCACGGCTGTGTGTTGTGTGCAGTGACGTGGGATCCCTGTGCTAGACACCCCCAAAAAGCTACTGCAAACAGCAAGTGAAGCAGTAACTACTACACACGGGTCAGAAAGCTGGTACAAGTATAATGCCAGCTGGCAAAGGGCGCTCAGGAGGGCTCAGCATGGGCTGAGAGGAAGTGACGGTCAGTGAGAGCACCTTTGGCTGCAGTGTGCCTAATGAATCCAAACCGTGCCCCGCGGCCGGAACAGTGGGAAAGGACAGGAATGAGGATCAGGTTTCTCTTACCTTTGCCATCCTTTTTCAAAACGAGTTTCCTTTGCTCTTTTCTGTCTTCTTTCTGAATCGTGCCTGCCTCACTCTTCACAGGCCTTTTAACACAGCTGGGATCCTTGCTGCCCTTTCCTCCCTCCTCTAGTCGGGGTTTTTTTGACAGTGTTGCTGGTGGCAGTTTCGTCTTGGCTCCAGCAGCGAAATGCCCACTCTTTGCTGTGTCTTGTTTGCGTGGGATGGGCTCAGGCTCAGCAGCAGTTGGTGATGTCTGGCAGGACTTTGACCCTTCTTGATTTTGCAGCCCTTCCACATTGACTGGGAATGGTTCATGTGTGTTCAACTCCAAGGAGAATGGAGGAGTTCTTTTGCAGGGTGCTTGCTCTTGGAAGTGTCGGTTGTTCACTGCATCAGCTGATGGCAAATTAACTAAACCACTTACTACCGTCTCTGGTGTCATGAGTTCATCTTTATCATCCTCAGAAGACTTAACTGAATTTTCAACCTGTTTGCTGGCAGACATCAAGTCAGGAGAGGGCTGTCTAGTGCTGGTATTCATGAACAGTCCCTGAGCCTTGGAGCTAACTAAGGCATGCAGAGGAACCTTTGTTTCAGCTTTATCTGGGCTATACTCAACAGTTCTTTGAATTTCTTGTTTGTTTTCACAGAAGAGTGGTTCCTGCTTGTTTAGTTCAAGTACCCCACGGAACTGTTCCTGCAATGCTCTGCAGGAAGTTTCCAGCACACCCAAATGTCCCTCTGCTCTGCGTGCAGTTTGTGTGGATTCAGCTTCTACCTGACTCCCCGTGCCAGCACACCCCACTGCCTCTGCCTGGCTCACGGGTGTGCAGAGTGTTTCCTGTGCATTCACCTGTTGGATCTCTAACTGATGGCTGTAATCTCTGTAACCCTCATTTGCCACACCGTGGTGCTTCCTTTGAGCCTTGCTGGGCAGCAGGGCACTCACTGGTGTTCCACTGCCAGATGCAGAGGTGGAGGGGTTTGAAGAGTCTGGGTTTAACCCTTCTTCAGACATGAAGGTACTGCCAACAGAAAGTACATCTTGTTCTGAGCTATTACGAGGGGAGGCTGTAGCCTGACTCTCTGAGCTGTGACTGACTCCTGAGTCACAGGAAGGGGCAGCCCTCTCTTCGCCCCCGTGCAGACCTTGCTCCGTTCTCCTGGTTTGCAGGGCTCACAGCTGGGTGCTTTGACAGAAAAGCCTCTTAGACATGGATGTCCAGAAGTGGGAGAGGGTGCTGCTTCTTGTTTTGCTACCTCTGCCAGTTGGTCTGTATTTTGGGGTAGCACCTCAGGAGCTTCAATTAAATCAGGCAGTTGCATTTCATAACTGTGTTTCTGCTCACCAGGAGGAACTTGAAGCTCCTGCCAGTCATTATTTTGTGAAAGATGGCAGCTGTCAGAACTAGTGGCAGTTTGTGCACTCAAGGCTGAGTGATTTCCTTTCTCTGGTAAATGTTCTTCACAACTATTCTGTGTGGTGCTAACAGAAGAGTGTTCTTCACGTACAAGTTGACTAGTACTGTCAGCAGGGAACATGTCTTTCTCCTCAGGCAGACAAGGCAGTCCTGTCCTTGCTGGATAACAACCTCTGAACTGACACTCTGCCCCACTCACAGACTCAGCTGTCAGGGACTTGCTGTGCTCAGTAAGAAGGAATTGTCCATTTGTCCCAGGTGACACAGCTGGCAGGTAAGAGGGGTTTTCTGTGTCATATGCTAGGTTAACAGTATGAGCACCTTTCAGTCCTCCAGGAGAATCTCCATCATATGTTTGGGAAGAGTTATTCATGGCAGGCTTTCCTTCCCCATCCCCAGGCACCTGAATGGATTCACCACTGCCAGTTAGCATTGGATTTGGCTCCTGCTCCAAGCTCTCCCCTGATTCTAAGACAGCACCATTTGCTGGAACACAAATGGATGGTGTTTCCATTTTATTTTCAGTGCTAGAATCTAGACATATGCCATCTGTTCCTACCGCTGGTGCAAGACAAATGTTTCCTGTGGATGCACTGTTGCACGCTTCCTCTGTTTGAAGTAGGATACCAGAAACATTGCAGTCTTCTTTCCCGGCCCTTGGGCTGGTAGCCGACTGTGTGGTAGGTCCCTGCTCTGCTCCCAGGTTGACTAGCAACGGGTGACCAGAAGAGGGCTCCTGTACAAAGCTCAGTTCTCTGGCTTTGATACCTATTGGCCTAATTTCTAAACTTGTGATCCCCTGGTTTTCACATGTGATCTGATAGTCTGAGTCATCTTCATTAAGGATTTTCCACAGCTGGTCATGCACTGCAGATATATCAGCATCTCCTTCGCCCCCAGGTTCTCCAGATTCCAGGACTGCCTTGGGATTAGCTTCAGATGGAGATTCATCGCGTGACAGGCTGCAGAGAGCATCTGTGCCATTGCTGTCGTGTGAGTCAAGGCTATACCTGTGCTCCCCTCCCCTGGATCCTCAGGCAGCCCTGCAGGAGGAAGGGCAGCACAGGAACACGCTCGCTGCCCACAAGCAGGGTCCCAGTCCCACGAGGGAAAAGGTGAAGCTTCACTCCTTGAGCTGCTGTCAGTGCTACCAACGTTAATCCCTTGCTCACAGGTGACTTGCTGAGGACAACTTTCTTCCTTATGCTGTGGAGCAAGGGGTTGAGAACAGGTCTGTAAGCCTGCACGTTTTGCTTGCCATGTCTGTTCAGCAGCAAGCGTTTCTGAAGCTGGAGGGATGGCTCCTGCGCTCCTGGAAGCCACGGAGTCACTTTCCTTTCCTGCTTCGGGCTCCGTGCGTCGTTGCTCACTAATCTGGATGAAGATGTTAAGATTGGCACCTTGATTCTGCAGAGAAAGAAGAGAAACACAATTCAAAATGGGAACTGCTGCTTGGCACAGGCCTGAACTGGAGTCCTGGCATGGAATGTACCTGTTTCTGTAGAAATACTTGTCAGCTGTGGCTATCAACCTAAGGGGCTGAAATCAGCCCTGGTCCTAACAGCCTTCAGTCCTGGTGGGCTTCAGATCTGAATCCAAATGCTGAGAAATACAATCACAACGAAGACCAGTGACCGATATAGTCCAGCTAGATAAAACCAGAGAAAATAACCCAGCCCGCACCAAACTACAACAAAGCAGTCATATCTGTGCCTTTTGCTAATAGCTGGAGTGTCCCACCACAATAACCCAGAATGCTGAGTTTCTGTATCTACGCAGACTCATTTTTTGGGAGCCCACCTAACTCCTCAGGGGCAGAGTTAACCTGACAGAACATCCTCAAGATCAGATTCTGTGAGAACAGGCTGCTCTGACATCAGCCATAACAAAATAATGACAGGATGAGCAGTAGATCTAATCATCCAGGAAGAAAACACTCTAGAAATGTACCATCACCACATGCCATTCTTCCTGGAGCACCTGCATGTTGCTTATGCCCTGGAACCCCTTTGAACCTGCCAGTTCTAGCAGGAGCTCAGCACCAGCACTGGCATTCAGCAGGCCATAGGCGCAGGCTCAGTAACTGGGGAGTGACCCCAGTCCGTGTGCTGAGGGTTCTGGCTTTCCAATGACACACTGCAAGCTCTCCATACTGTATGTACTCCATACAGTACACAGCTGGTACAGTTGGCTTTGAAGACCTTTAATTAAGCTGCTTTGAAGTGGGAGATAAAGAATTTCACCTGGGGCTAGAAACAAGGTCATGAGAGGAGGCAGGAGCCTCCCACCTTGACCAGCTAAGGGAAGAAGTCACCCAGAACAGCAGTTGCTGCACAAGACAGCCTGCAAAGGTTGTTGCAGTTAGAGGCAACTTGGTACTAAAGGAAGTGTAAATCCTTGGGTAAATAGTGCTGTAGTGCTGCAGCTGCTGTGGATCTCTCAGAAGACCTGAGAGTGAAAATACAGCTCTCTTCAACAGCAGTCAGCCACGGGTTATGCTACCAGCCCCTCACCCCGCTCCTGGCAGAGCTGGCTCCAAAGCTGGGCTCCAGCTAATGCCACAGCGTGCTTCTGTGTGCAGGAACCGCACTCCTTCAACCTGCCTTGGGTTACACCAGCAGATTGCCAAGGAGTTTCTGGTTCATTATACAGAAGCTGTGAGACGCTGTCCATGTTTCCCTTGTGCTATAAAGAGTAGCTTCCAGATGGGATGCTTTTGTCTGGCTCATTTTCAAGACCACATAATGTTGAACCTAAATCTAAATTTCCTTTTCCTTCATGCATATTTAAAAGCAGGGGTTGCTTTGTGATCATCTCTAGCCGTTTTTTGCACACCAGTACTCCTTTCCTACCCCATCTGTATCTACTGCAGAGCTCTAGTGATGGACACCCAAATAAAAGCAACGGCAAGAGCCTGACCAGCCCATCTGAAACCTGGCCATGGCATGCACAGTGAAGTAACAGCTGCTGTCTGCTAAGAACCTGCTGGCAATGAGTTTATTGCACTGTGCTCAGCAAGCACCGAAACAATGCCTCCTGTGCACCATGCAGACACCTGCTGCCAGAAACTCTCCATACCTTAACTTCCAGAGGCCTCCCCATCACAAGGCACTCCGTGCTGCTGGAATTTTATCTGCTATAGAAACACCAAAATCTTTGGCTGTTTTTCAGACAGAAGAATTCAGTCATTTAAACTGCTTAAGACACCCCAGTGGTGAGACTGAAGCTAGCCTGATGCCCAGAACTGGGAGGCATTTGGGCATAAATAACAGATAAAGAAAAGCCTGTGGAGCTGAAGCAAGCTTGTGTTTATTTGTCAGATTTTTGTTCTGAGCAATTAGCTACACCCCTTCAAATCAGTAAAGCTGGTGATAGGATTACTCATGATTTAATACTCATGCCTATGCACTTCTACAGCTCAAGTTTTTACTACGTGAAAGAAAAAGCACGATCCAGTTCTTCCACTATTGAAAACTGGTGGGACGTTCCATCAGTCTGTACAACCACACTGGTTTCCTACCAACACAGTAAAATACACCAGTACCTGGAAAGCACCACCTCAGGGGGGTGCTTTTAAGTGCTTTTACATTTCAGCTGGAGTATCTGACTCTTTATTATGCTTTAGTTTTCAAAAACAAGGCTTAATTCCCCCTGCAGCATGAACTCTCTGGACTAAACTGCCTTCCTTCTTATACCTTCACAGCAAACCCCACTCAAGTGGTTCAGATTTCCAGCACATTAAGTGCATGACATTTTTTTTTTCTTTTAGTGTGAAGCGAAAAGAAAGTAAATTAAAACACTGCCTGCTCATAATAGGTATTTGAGAAACCTTCTGGGCTGGCAGAATCATTTCTTTGGTCAGACCTGCGCGACAGCCTAAAGATCAGGTTTCCCCATCCAGCTGTCCAGAGTCCCATTAGTGCCTCTTACTATCATCAGTCTCGCTCTATAATTAGAACAGCTCATGGTTTGCTTGGGCCTTTTTCAACACCAGATTTCCTTCCCAGACGTAGCTGTCATTCAGAAGTACATGAATAGCTGCTTTCAAAGTAATTGAAATTTTACATTATTGGTGACAAACAGCAATAAAAGGCATTTAAATCAGTAGAACAGCTCTTTCCATTAAATGATAAGGGCTTTACTTACCCTGGATGAGACCTTTTTATTTGGCATCTGATTTTGCTCAGACAGGCCCCAAGTTCTTTCCCAGTGACAGTCTTTATCTGCCTCTTCTGTGTGACACAAACCAGCCTGCATTTGCGAGCTCTCTGCCTCCTCGTGAATCTGTGTGGAAACAACACCTTCCTGACTGGAAGCACTGGATTCTCTAAGCTCTGCTGCCAGCTGGAAAGACTGTCCTATAGTACTGACATATCTGCAAAGCTCTTTAGGGTTGAACAACTTCAAAAGGTTTCTTCTCAGACTTTCTCTTAGGGTACAGACGGCGTGCCTCGCATCTTCCTCTGGCAGGTCTCCTCCCGGCTCCTCTGGCAGCAGAGAGCTCTCACGTTGCGGGTCCTCATCCATGCTGCTCTCTGTCATCCTCTCTGCAGCCTGACCTGTCTGAGGAGAACCTATGCCACCAGCAGAGGACTCTGCCTGGGTATCTGTATCATCCTTGTTCTTTGATTTGCCAGCTGAGGAACCCGCGTCCGAGTGGCCACTGCCACGACTGTCCGCTTCAGCGCTGGGATGGTCACTTCCAATGGCTGCGGATGCAACAGGCACCGGGCACTTCTCTTTGTCTTTCACGCTGGCACTTTTCTCTCGGTGGTGCCCACAAGTCAGAGTCATCTCTGCCTGCAAAGCTGACTGGCTGTACACAGAGGGGTCTCTCCTTACATTTACTCCTTTGAATTTTGAGTGATGCCCACAGAAGCCAATGGTGGTATCCATAGGCGTAGTGTTATCTGACACTTGGAGCAGACAAGGCGTTTCGCCGAGGAAGTAAGCACACCCATCACAATCCTTACTCAGTTTTAAATCATCTTCATCATCACTGTCTAATAAAAATTCTAACTTCTTGTTCCAGATTTCATTCTCCTGTGCTGTCAGCACATCTGAACATTGAAAATACTCGAGGTCATCATCATCATCATCAGAAAAGGCACCCCTAACACTTGGGATCTGCTCTGTGTAACTCTCCAGAATGGGGACAGAACTATCAGCATCATCTTTCACGAAATCACGGTGATTTACTAGGGGAGCATCTGCCTGCTCACTCAGCAGGGCACTCGTGGTTAGAGGGCGAATGAGCCCAGTCGCTTTACACACCTGGACATCTGCCAGACACTGGCCAGATCCAGAGCCCTCCCTGCTCAGACAATGGCTGTCTGTCTGACAAGTGCCTCCCTCTGTGGGGTGGGAACGTGCCTGTCCAGCGCAGCATTCCCCTGCGGCTCCGGTCGCGGCGCTGGCCGTGCTGTTCCAATTCACCGGCTCACCACCCTGCTCCCACACACCCCTTGGGCAGCAGGCACCTTCCTGGGCTTTAAACACATTCTTTACATCCATGCTGTCTCCTGTGTCAAGCAAGCGTCTGTGAGAGCTCTCAAACAGTGCTTCTGCTTCTCTGGACTTCAGAAGTAGCGAACCATTAATTGGCGACGAGCCAGAACCTGGTGAGATCAGCACCGGCTCACCCCCGCAGGGGTCACTCCTGCCTGGGGCCAAACGGCTCTGGTGCTGTTCGGCTTGCCCCGAAGCCTCCCACATTGTCGCTCAGGTCACTGGCCAACTCCGGTGAAGTGCTGTGCTCGGTACCTGACTCCAGCTGAACAGGAGCTGAGCAGCAGCTCATTCTAGCTGCCAGACTGCTTCCAGGTGCTCCTCAGTGAGGTGCTCTGCACACCTGCAAATCAAAGAAACTTGAGGGTCAAAAATTATTTCCTCAATGGGCCTCTGCATTCTGTAACAGGTGGCCAGCTGACAAAGTTGCAAGCATTTTCAAAACAAAGATACCATTATTTAAAAATCATGATCAGAGGTTAAAACAGTGCCTGTAGACCAGCTGTCTGTGTGGTGATTCACAGCTGCTCACTGCAACTGTCCAGAGTGATGTGTGCTAGGGAAACAAATTCTCAAGCAGCCTGCACATAGCTGCAGCAGCACGAACCGGGCTCTGGCACATGCTGTTTAGACATCTCTAAATGCAAATAGCAGTCTGCAGCCCATTTCCACGCGTGCATGACTTCCACAAGTGCCTGCTCTTTTGGTAGTCACACAGCACAGCTGCAGGTTATTGCCTGCACTGGCATCATAGGGACATGCACTGCAGAATCTCTTTGTAGAAGCACCCGGAGAAAACAGTCTGGTTAGATTTTAAAGGCTCTTTCTGGCCAATGAATTCTGTTTCACTTTGGCTTTGATGTTAGTCACTGCTGTGGTGAGGCTGATTAACTTCTGTGTCGTGTTCATATTGAACCTCACTTCCAAACTGCCGTGCAGAGGCAATGTGGTGTGGCAATGCAGAATTCACATAAAACCCAAGTGAAATGCACCCAAAGGCTGCTGTGAGCTGAATCCAAAGAAATATGGAATCATCTCTCAAATCACAGGATTTTAGATACTTGAGATGTTTTTGCACACTGTTGGGGGCATCCTGGGACTTTCTTCACCTCAGAGTAGCCAGGCTAATCACAGTAAGACTGTTCCATGACTATCCAGGGAAAGCAGTGCAGCAGAACTCAGTTCCAAGTAAATTTATCTCATGAAGGATGCCAAACAAACAGCTCTGAAAAACAGTGGCCTGTTTTTATTCACAGTCTGGTATGGCATGAAGGACAGCAAAAAAACCTTTCTTGCCATCCTGCTACTCTAATGAAGCCGCTTAAAGACACCTCTATTCATTCTCTTTTTCCATCCCTCACTTCCTCCCCCTGTGACCATTTTAGCCAAGGTCTCTCTGCTGGCTGCAAGATCACCAGCCACTAGCACCCGAGCACACCAGCCCTCCCTGATGTCCTTTCAAGCACTCTGTGGCTCCTTATATGCTCCCTGTAGCGCCATGGGCAGAGCAGTCGTTGGCCCTGTCAGCACCCAGCTCTGTGTTACAGTCCACTGCAGACTCTAACCAAAGAAACTATGTGGGATCCAGGTTAGAGCTGAACGGCTGAAGAGCAAGAGGCTTCCATGGCCTGCTCAGAATCCACCGCTCACACACAGAGCAGGTAAGGGTCAAACCCTTACCAGACACCTTTTCCATCCAGTCACCTGGGAGCTGACAAGCAGGATGAGAAGTGTTTCAGGGGTGGGATACCAGAAGGGACACTGCTAGGCTGTGTGACAAGCAGTTTGACTCCAAGCACACAGAACAGTGCAGGGACAACCAGCCCAGCACCCTCTCTCAGCATGCCTGTGCTCCACACATGCATGGGTGTGCCCACTGGGGACATGCCTCAGCCTCAGTGGCTGGGCTTGGTGTGGAGCTGCAGCAGCCTTTCTGTGCCGAGGGTGGTGAGACACCGGACAGGTGGGAGATGCCCCATCCCTGGAACCACTGCAGATCAGGTTGCCTGGGGCTCTGAGCAACCTGCTTTAGTTGCAGATGTCTCTGCTGACAGCAGAGGGGTTGGACTAGATGAGCTTCTCACCCAAACCAGTTTGTGATTCTGTGATTACCTGCACAGGAGATCCAGGGCAGGAAGCTGGCACCCAGGCTTCCTCAGATCTTTGAGCCTGAGAAGCAGTCTAGGTCAAAATCCATCATAATATGAGCTTCTCTGCTGAAGAGGACAAGAGGAGGACAATTAGAGTATATTCTCATGGGTTTAGATAATGTGGGCACCTGTCAGCTGGCCCCAGGCCAACGCTCTACTCCTGCTTCAGGCAGGCCTTTGAACTGCAATCTAAACCAGGCAGGCAGCTAGAGCCTGGAGAAAAAAAAGGCATCAGATCCTATTATCTCCAGCCTTTCACATCTCTGATCACATTTTTGCTTTCCATTTCAACTCCAAGCAATATAAATACTTAACAGAGAGAAAGAAAAAAAAAAAAAAAAAAAAAAAAAAAGGAGTGGTAGAGATTCATCTTTTCCTCATCCATTTTATTAGTGCCATGGAATTACCCCCTCAGCATTCACCCATCTCCTCTTCAGCATGCATTTGCCTAATGTTCCCCATTGCGTTGGTTCAGATCTGCTTTCATCTTTGCCTTTCAGAAGAGCAGATGCTTCTTTCCTGGTTTGGAGGGTATAAGTTAGTTTAAAAGCATGGTAATTTTCCCAGCTGAAAAGAGCCTTGGCACCAGCTTTTTAATGCAGATTGGCTCATGAATACTCCTTGCTAAAGCAATTGCACTATTCTGTTATCATTATCTCAGTTCAGCTGCAGTTTGACATGGAAGCAGAAATGCTGCCAGATTTCTTTGCCATGAAGATTAGATCAGATCGCTGCACATTCTGGCAGATCCAGCCATGGAAATTAAAGCAAAATAGCAGTCCACCAGGAAACCTGCACTAAGTGCTGCTTTCCCACCCAAGAGAAGGTGCATTATTTTTTCTAAATCTGGGGAAAAACTAGAAGATATTAACTAAACCCACAAGTCCAGCTACTGACTTTAGATAGAAACTGGAAAGAGAACTACAGGTATAATACCCCCACATCTCCTCCAGGAAACTTGTGGCAGAAATGATGAAAGGAAAGGCAAATGAGGGATCCTGATCAGCTACCATCAGGAACCACTAGGAACCTGAAAATAAACTCTCTTCCTGATGAACTGTGTTTTGAACACTTGCTGACAGGACAAGAGAAGGGGTGAATGTTCAAGGGTGTTAAGGTCTGAGGCCTTGCTCTGGAAACCAGTGATGCTACTTGCTGGCCCGGCTTCTAGCTAGTGACAGTAGCCTGCATAGAGGAACCCGCTCCTTACACAGGCACCAGTCCCTGGGCACTGGCACAGGGTCCTGGGTCCAACTCCAACCCTGCCCGGCTGGCCCCTGAGCCTTACCTCGCAGGACGACTGCAAGGCAAGCTGTGGCTGTTTCTTACTCACCACCAAGGGAAACCTCACTTCCTTATAAGGAGGAGCTCTGTCTCCAGCATTCCTGCTCCCAGACAGCTTAACCCCTCCTGCAGCTGGCCCTTCTTGCCCTCCGTGACAGACTGCTCCTCAGCCACAAATGGCCAGATGACACATGGCCTCCCCTTCCCCCTTCCTCTACCTCTCTTGGGTATGTCTCCACTGCCAGGAAGAAAACACACGCCGGGCACCAGGCTCTGATGCTGCCTGAGCTCGGTGCTCCAGGAACTACCGATAAAGGGAAACAAAGCTGGCAGCAGCCTGGAAACAGAAACCTGACAACTGTGGCTAGGTAGGATCTAGCAGAAATCCAGAACTGATGAAAGCCTGCAACCGCTGGGTTAACCAGGCAGCAACGGGAAAGACATCACCAAAACCTGCCCGTGGCAGAACACAATCAAAGCGCTCATGAAAAACAACCGGTTTCAAACTATGTGCAACAGAACAGCTGGGGAAAATATCCAAAGGGCTAAAACCACTTGACATTTCGTCAAGGGAAACAGGAAATAAAATAAATGCAAGTAAATCTGTAGGAAAAAAAGGCTATTTGATTTAAAATGTGTACTTCATCTGTACTGATGAAGTACAGGTGGTTTTAAAACCTGTAGTGAAAAACCAGTCTGAAATTGCAGTTCTGAATCAAAGTTCTGACTGTTCAAACGTTTTCCATTGAAATGCCAACATTTTTACCAGTTTGAAATCTATTTTTAGTATTACAAAAATCTAATATTTGATCATTTAATCAAAGCCAGACCAAAATACTTTTGGAAAATTGCCCTTTGACATGGAAGGAGCAGTGACTGAATGAGTCTGATGTGTGGAGGTGGCTTTGGACCCATAGCCACTTCTACTGATTTCAGAAGGAACTGTAGGCTTAATCCTAGAGTCAGCAAAAACATTTTTTAACCAACAAAAGTACATCAATTCCATTTTTGAAAGTGGCTATAGTGCAGGTTGGACTCGATGATCTTTGAGGGCTCTTCCAACCTTGGTGATACTGTGATATTACTTTTCCTCTCATGTCATGCTTTATTTAGTTATAGCCAAAATGGGAACCTGCTTTGCAAGAGATCTCACATCCACAGGACTTACTTGTGCAGAAAGATCATGCATTTTACAAGCCCAGGAGGCAATCTGTGTCTTTCTGTGGGGTCCATGTCCTCTAGAGTCAGTGGAGAAAACTCTGAGGTTTTTTCCCCTCTTCTTTACTACTTACTCATCACAAAATCACTGTTCTCTGTACAGTCCTGCTCAGCCCATGCCCTCATTCAGCAGAGCTTATTCCTATCTTTCAGAGGGCCTTGCTCCTCCTCAGTTCCACAGGACCCATCAGTCTCTGCCCACAGATTGTCTCTCCCTTATCATCACCCCACAAGCCTCTGGGGTCCAGGGACTGTTCTGTGTCCACGCGCTGCCTGGCACAATGGGCACCTGATCTATGCCCAAACCTCACTCAGGACAACTGCAGTACAATCAATAGATGCAAAGAAGCTTTGACAGCCAAAGCATTGTCTGGGTGCCTTAGAATCTCCCATCAGTGCACAAACACCACTGTGTGCTATAAATATCCCTGGGTGGCTGTCTGGCTCCGCAAAGAACCCACAGTAAAACACCCACATCAGTACAAAGGAGTGGGAGAGAAGAACCGCACCGGCTCACGACAGGGCTATCTGAGCCCAACACACCAGAGGAACCACACTGATAACCCCGCTCTGGTCTGTGTTAAGAACTAATCCTTTAGATCCAGAAACTTTACACTGAGGTGCCTCTGGGATAGCTGCAACCACCAGAACAATGGATAGCTACATAAATACTGTGTGAACAGCTTCAGTGGCATATCTGCCACTGCCCACACTGCAGAGCCACAACACATCTGGCAGATCCCTTTGGATAACTGCTCACAGATTAATTTTCATTGAACTTCCTCACACAAAAATCACAACCTTTCTCCTTTGTTCACAGGTGTGCAGGAGGAGGATGTGGGTGCATGCAGTACAGGCTGCTCACCTCTTTTTTTGACACTTCTCACAGAATCACAGAATTAACTAGGTTGGAAAAGACCTTCGGGATCATCGAGTCCAACCTCTCACCCAACACCATCTAATCAACTAAACCATGGCACCAAGTGCCTCATCCAGGCTCTTTTTAAACACCTCCAGGGACAGGGACTCCACCAACTCTCTGGGCAGCACATTCCAATGGCAAATCTCTCTTTCTGTGAAGAATTTCTTCCTGACATCCAGCCTAAACTGCAAGATTGTTTTAGAATCACAGAATCACAGAATTGTTGGGGTTGGAGGGGACCTCAAGGATCATCCAGTTCCAAACCCCTGCGATGGGCAGGGACACCTCGCACTAGAACAGGTTTCCCAGAGCCACAGCCAGCCTGGCCTTAAAAACCTTCAGGGATGAGGCATCCACCACCTCCCTGGGCAAGCTGTCCCAGTGTCTCACCACCCTCATGGTGAAGAATTCCTTCCTATCACTCAATCTGAATCTACCCATTTCTATTTTTTTTTCCTCTCCCCCTAGTCCTATCATTACCTGACACCCCAAAAGTCCCTCACCTGCCCCATTTTCCCCCTTTTTCCCCTCAAATCCAGAGCACCTGAGCTCTGTTGCAGTCTCCTCCCACCCCAGGTGTGGCCACTTGGCTCTCCCCACCCACTCCCCTATTTAATTCCCCCCAGGAAGGCCAGAAGCCCCAAGGTGAGCCCATCTGGGCTGGAGGATCCTCCTCTCGTCTCTGGTGAGTCCCCATGGCGTTCCCATGGTGCACACTGGGTGATGGTGGTGGTGACAACAAAGGCCGGGGGCCTGGTGGCCCCCGGTTGTTAGGGCCATGATTGATGACTCCTCTAATCCCCTCCACGGGTGCTGGCTGGGGCTCCTTGCTGGGGCTGAGCTGCTCTGGGTGGTGTCTTGGCTGGTGGGGGTCTTGCCCCCAGCTCTGGGCTGGGTGCAGGAATGGTGGTGGTGGAGCAGGAGCTGTTTAGCCAGAGGATGTGATGCTAATTACACTGCTTTTACCTGGAGGCCCCTGGAGTCTGCTCTCATCATTCCATAAATCTCTGCTGTTGTGCCTCATTTGCAGACCATTTCTTCCCCCTCACTGTTTCCTTTCAGAAATAAGGAAAGAAAGGAAGGGAAAAGCAATAAAGCAGATTTGGCAAATGCATTCACTTATCAATCAGCTCTGAACAGGAAACCTTCAGGAAGAGAGGCAGGGTGGGAAGGGAGAATCACTACTTCTGAATCACAAGACAAATGTCATAAGGAACAGACAGGACAAGACTGCATCTTCTCCATTGTGATTATGTTTCATGGTGGTTAATGCCTGGCACCTGTTTTTCTGCCTGGCTGCTCTCAGCCACTCTGAGCCCAGCCTGTAGCACTGCCTGGGGTTGCTGTGGCCAGTGTGCAGAACCTGGCACTTGGATACATTCAATCTCATGCCCTTGGACTCTGTCCACCCGACAAGGTCCCTCTGCAGAGCTCTCCTACCCTCTAATGGATCAACTCCTGCCCCAGCTTGGTGTCATCTGAAAACTTGCTGATGATGGACTCAATGCCCTCATCCAGATCATCAGTAAAGATGTCGAACAGCCTGGGGCCCAGCACTGATCCCTGGGGGACACCACTGGTGCCTGGCTGCCAGCTGGCTGTGGCACCATTCACCACCACTCTCTGGGCTCAGCCTCCAGCCAGTTCCTAACCCAGCTCAGAGTGCTGCTGTCCATGCCAGGGGGTGACAGCTTGGCCAGGAGTTTGCCGTGGGGGGACGGTGGCAAAGGCCTTGCTGAGGTCCAGGCAGACTACATCCACAGCTTGCCCCACATCCACCAGGCAGTCACCTGGGCACAGCAGGAGATCAGGTTGGTGAGGCAGGACCTGCCCCTCCTAAATCCCTGCTGGCTGGGCCTGATCCCTTGGCCATCCTGTAAGTGCTGTGTGATTGCACTCAAGATGACCTGTTCCATGATCTTGCCTGGCACTGAGGTCAGGCTGACAGGTCTGGAATTCCCTGGTTCCTCCTCCAGACCCTTCTTGTGGATGGGCATCACGCTGGCAGCTTCCAGCCATCTGGGACTGTGAGCCAGGACTCCATCAGACTGATCTTGTTCAGAGTCAGTGGATCATGTGCTGAGGTGCTCCATGACTTATTCTGAGATGCTGGGTCTGAGACACTCCCCATATGCCAGAAGTTTCCTACTCTCACTTCCACTCCACAGGCTGAACTTTAGGATCTGGATTTGCTCTTTGGCAAAACAATTTTTATTCTCTAGACCATCCTGTTAAATATCAACAGCTCCTTCTCCACTTGCCTGGGCATATGACACACATTTCAAACACCCCTGGACGGAGATGTTACACAGGCAAGCAGCTTCACCATAAAGCAAGCTGGTGAATACAATTAAAGATAGGCATGAAAAATCTAGTGACGCTGGTAACCACAAACCCTTTCTTTATGAACAAGAATGGTTACTGCTATGCAGGTCCCACCAAAAAGCTAGCTGGTATGGACAATGGGATGCTATACCTATTATATTGAGTTAAAGGAGGGAAAGCAGCAAAAGCAGAAGAGAAACAATGAGAAACAAAAGCAGAAAAGGAGTCTGCAGGACCAAGAGCTGAGGCGGCACCGTGGAATGCAGAGGGGAGCTCGTGCAGACAAACAGGGAAGTCAGGGTGAAGTGCTGCCCACAAGAGGACTGGGTTCTGCAGAGCTCAGGGCAGTGGGCTCCAGTATGCATTCCTGCCAGTCAGCAAGCCTGCACTGGGTAAGACTGGGCATGGAAAGTCCTGCAGCACAGTCACAGCCAGGTGGAGCATGTGCGCACCAGCACCCAAGGAGCAGCACTTACTGCACGGCAAGTGACCTGCAGTAGCAAGTGGAGCTTCGAAGGAGATCTCACTGCTAATAGAGCTTGTGCTTTATGGCCCTGACCCTTGGTTTGCAGAGCTGCAAAGATATCACAGACCTAATCACTCGGCCTCACAGGCCCTTTGCAGAACGACCAACTGTGGCTCTGTGTGCGTAACACACATCCTGGCTCCCAGTCGTATGTGAAACCTCGGTATCCTGCTCAGATGCAGTTTGCTCAAGGCTAATGCTACTTCCCCTTCATTCTCCCTGGGAATGTATCTCAAATATGCCTTAACTTCCTCACAAGGAGTCTGCACATAGCTTGTACAGCTGAGATGCTCCTCTAAGAAATCAACAACCAGAGCTCCTCCCACTCCCCAGCCCCCTTCCCCGCCTGCCAGCTCTGTTGTGTTTGGGAACGCACCACACCTTCCCACGCCTCCTCAGCAGAGATTTGTTGTTTTGTAGCAAATCCCTTCCGTTTGGCACTTGTCTTCGTCCCAAACACAGACCTTTCCTGCTCCTCAGTTACACCGACACTAGGTACCTGTTTACATTTCTCGCATGCGAACACATACAACGTATTTACATTTACCAGCAGAAACAGCTTTACTTCCCCCCACGCCTAGCCCATACTAGCTTTCCACAGCGAGTGTGCCAGACAGCCATGGAAATGCTGTCCTAAAGCATTGTGACCGTGCTCGTGCTCTTAAACTCTGTTGCCTTGTAAAAGTCCCCAGGATGACAGAAACTAAATTCTGGAGTTCAATTATTACCCTGTGAGCTCTGTTGACAGCAAGTATTTAAACAGCAGTGTGCTTGCTGAGGAGTCTAACATTGGATGGGGTGAGAGCAGCAAGAGGTCCTGCATGCAAGGATTTACAGGAACTGTGTTTTGTTTGTTCCTGTATCCCACAGCAGTGCTGTCTGCAATCCCTGGAACACAACACCTACAGCCATATTATTCTTCCAGAAATCCGTCAAGGTACTGCAATCAAACCAGCCATTCAGAGCAGCACAGTTGTGTGGAATGAACGCAGCCTAGAACGCTGTATTACCTAACCCTGTTATCGTGTGTCTACCCTATTAACACCACAGCTATCGCTCAGTGGCTACAGACCAGAAGAATAAATGATTGCCTCTGTACATGTCTTGCAAAGACCTTAATCTAGAGTAATTGAAATAAGCAATCATGGCATGACTCTTAACACTGATCTGCCTTCATCTATTTTTAACGTTTCTCTAGCACTGACACCGTCAGGCCAGGCGATTCGGGCAGCCTGATAATCATTTACATGCTACCGAGCGAGCAGATTTCCTCTCTGGAAGGGAGGAAATGTTTACCTGTGGACTAGGAGGCCAGGCAAGATGCATGTAGAAAGAGTGAAGTGCCTATTTCAGGATAGCTTCTCTCCCTCACACGCCCTTTAGGGAAGGTTGCTTGCGTTCATACCAGTTTGCTGTTTGGTTGCCTGGCTGGAGCTCAGTGGCAGTAGTACCAGAGCGATTTCAGGAACATTTAGCAGACGGTTAAACACAGCATGTTTAAACAAAGTACCCATTAAGATGAGGAGAAATTACTGTGGCTTAGCAGCAGCAAATAACTAACTCTCTTTCCTGCTCACTAACAGTACAAACCACTACATTCACCCAGCACATTGAGAATAAAGTAACTCGCTCTTCCCCGCTCAGTGGTATTTCACAACCCACATTCTATTTCCACACAGGACAAAACAGCAGACAAGCAAGTTTAAAGCATAAGCAATCTGAGCTCTCCAACCACAAATGTGCCCTTACCTGCAAGTGCTCTCTCTTCAGGTTCTAGAAGCAGGCCAGGCTTGTGGTCCCACTCTGCACTGTGAGAGAAAAAGACATTCACTTTATGCATGCTGCTTTGAGCTGAGACGCTGGCTGAAAGCTTCAGGGCTGTTTTGCTACTGTGACCTTAGAGTAGGGAGCCTGATCACAGAACAGTTTGACTTTTAAGAGGGACTATTTCATTACATGCAGCAGATGGCCCTTCCCAGGAAAACCTCAGCCAGAGAGCGAGACAGGGAGAGCTGGCAGCAACATCCTACTTCCATAGAAGTCCAGGGGAATTTCCTCATGGCCTTGAGAAAGAGGAAGCTTGGCCTTAGCTTTTCATAACAAAGCACTGGGTTGTTTTTAAAGCACATGCTGGACTGCTTTGCTAGGCAGCATGGGAATTTCTAATTTGCTTGAAGGTAAACATACCTAAGTTCTGCTGAATGGGAGGGAATCTACAAGGCTGGGGAAAACAACAGTGGATAGTGAACTTCTAACAATCGCTGCATAAAACTCCGCCTAACCAATTCGCATTCCTCAAGGGGAGATAGTGAATCCTTAAGTAAGAAAGTATCCCACCCCTGGTGTTCAGGAAGCCAAGGAGGAAGCCGAGTGAATTGCACAAACTGCTCTGAGATCAAGTGGTGCAGAGAAGGCTGAAAAGCAAGTTTTGTGCCACATTTTTTCTTGAGCATTTTACTGAAAGCAGAGCTAAAACTGGTCATGAGATACTACTGTGCTAAGCACTTCTTGTTCTCAGTGTTATCTAGGTCCAGATAGGAAACTGGTTTGTTCAGCAGTAAATATAGCACCTACAACCACCCCCACTCAGGAGCAGCAGCAGAGATAGCTATGGTTTAACGTAGCAGCCTCATTGCCAAAACAATCCCTGAAGAAATGCAACACCAGGACTTCAAAGCACGTTCAACCTGGGGTAACAGCAGAGGAAAAAGCCACTCAGTGCAATTTCTTTAACGAAAGGCCCTGGTTTTCAGAGATTCTGGACCCCCAGAAGTCAGGAGAGACGCTGTGCTGCCACCTGCTCGGCAGGCAGATGTGTAGAGCTCATTTTAACTGGAGCCATGCAACCCATGGTCCAACAGCTCCTACCGAACAGTGTCTGGTTTGGCCTCGATGCTGTGCCACTGCAGCCCTCCGAGTTCCAGCTTGCTCACTGGGATGCCGAAGCAAGCTTGCAAGTCACATGAAGAAATAGTTCAGAAATACAGGATGCTGGATCACTGAGGAAAAACATTAGGAAAATCGCTTCCTGAGGCACTTTCTTTCCACTTTGAGCACACTGTAATTCCAGCAATAAGAATTCCCCTCAGATCATGGCCATACTCACCTGTCCATTAGCCACAATGGAAACCATGGAAAGGTTTCTCCTCAGGACACTATTTCTGAGGACTACCTCCTCATCCTCAGCAGTACCTCCTCTCACTAAGACACCTAAGGTGCCTAACACCGGGCACCTGTCTGGGAACTGTCAGCAGACTGGAGGACAGGTAGCAACAGCAGGACGGGTTGTCTTCCAGACAGCTGGCCTCCTGAGCTGGCAGATGGAGTCAGGGAGCAGAATAGTTTCCCTGTAACCCAGGAGGAAGCAGTTAGAGACGTGCTGAGCCACTTGGATCCCCATGAGTCCATGGGACCAGATGGGATCCATCCTAGGGTGCTGAGAGAGCTGGCAGATGAGTTGCCAAGCCGCTCTCCATCATTTTTCACCAGTCCTGGCTCACAGTCCCAGATGGCTGGAAGCTGCCAGCGTGATGCCCATCCACAAGAAGGGTCTGGAGGAGGAACCAGGGAATTCCAGACCTGTCAGCCTGACCTCAGTGCCAGGCAAGATCATGGAACAGGTCATCTTGAGTGCAATCACACAGCACTTACAGGATGGCCAAGGGATCAGGCCCAGCCAGCAGGGATTTAGGAGGGGCAGGTCCTGCCTCACCAACCTGATCTCCTGCTATGCCCAGGTGACTGCCTGGTGGATGTGGGGCAGGCTGTGGATGTAGTCTGCCTGGACCTCAGCAAGGCCTTTGCCACCGTCCCCCCACGGCAAACTCCTGGCCAAGCTGTCACCCCCTGGCATGGACAGCAGCACTCTGAGCTGGGTTAGGAACTGGCTGGAGGCTGAGCCCAGAGAGTGGTGGTGAATGGTGCCACAGCCAGCTGGCAGCCAGGCACCAGTGGTGTCCCCCAGGGATCAGTGCTGGGCCCCAGGCTGTTCGACATCTTTACTGATGATCTGGATGAGGGCATTGAGTCCATCATCAGCAAGTTTTCAGATGACACCAAGCTGGGGCAGGAGTTGATCCGTTAGAGGTTAGGAGAGCTCTGCAGAGGGACCTTGTCGGGTGGACAGAGTCCAAGGGCATGAGATTGAATGTATCCAAGTGCCAGGTTCTGCACACTGGCCACAGCAACCCCAGGCAGTGCTACAGGCTGGGCTCAGAGTGGCTGAGAGCAGCCAGGCAGAGAGGGACCTGGGGGTACTGGTGGAGAGCAGCTGAACACGAGCCGGCAGTGTGCCCAGGGGGCCAAGAAGGCCAATGGCATCCTGGCCTGCATCAGGAACAGTATGGCCAGCAGGAGCAGGGAGGTCATTGTGCCCTGTGCTCAGCACTGGTTAGGCCACACCTTGAGTCCTGTGTCCAGTTCTGGGCTCCTCAGGTTAGGAGAGATGTTGAGTTGCTGGAAGGTGTCCCGAGAAGGGCAAGAAAGCTGGGGAGGGGTCTGGAGCACAGCCCTGTGAGGAGAGGCTGAGGGAGCTGGGGTTGCTTAGCTTGGAGGAGACTCAGGGGAGACCTTCTTGCTGTCTACAACTCCCTGCAGGGAGGTTGTAGCCAGGTGGGGCTTGGTCTAATCTCCCAGGAAACCAGCAGCAGAACAAGAGGACACAGTCTCAAGCTGTGCCAGGGGAGGTTCAGGCTGGATGTTAGGAAGTTCTTCCCAGAGAGATTGGCCATTGGAATGTGCTGCCCAGGGAGGTGGTGGAGTTACCATCACTGGAGGGGTTTAGGAAGAGCCTGGATGGGGTGCCAGGTGCCGTGGTTGACTTGATCAGATGGTGCTGGGTGAGAGGTGATCTCTGAGGTCTTTTCCAGCCTGGTTAATTCTGTACTCTGTGTGTGTCACAGGGGAATCCACAGCTGTGCTGGCTGTTGTTAGGTAAAGTTTTCTCCTCCAAACAAGCCTCCAAGGCTGAGTGTTTCGCTTTTTGCCTGGTTCACCTGCCACTCGGCTCGTCTCTCCCTCAGACCTGGCCCTCAGTGCCAGCTGCCCACACCGCGACAGGCCCAGGCCTCAAACCCAGACACCCGCCCTTCCCCTCTCAAAACAGGCAAGACAAGCCCCTGCGCGGCTCCCCGGCGCTGCCAGCAGCGGGCCGAGGGCACACCTTCCTCCTCTGCTCAAGGCCAGAGGCCTCAGCGCAGGGCGGGAACCTGACGGTGCGCGGGCGGCAGTGCGGCCAGGCCCCAGGCACGCGGGCCGGGCCGGGCCGAGCCGAGCCGAGCCGAGCCGAACACGGCCGAGGCGGGCCGCTCCCTGTGGCGGAGCTCGGCGTGTCCTTCCGGGCAGCAGCACCGCCCCGGGCGGGCCGCGCCTCGCCGCCGCTGGGGAAGGAGGAGCGGGGCGATGTCGGAGCCGGTGCGGAGCACGCCGGAGCCGCTGCCCCTCAGCCATCTGGCCGAACCGCTGTTCCGGAGGCTCAGTGAGCTGCTGGACCGGGCAGCACCCGGAAAGGGCTGGCGGGACCTGGCACAGCGAGCGGGGAGTCGCGGCAGGGTCCGGCTGAGGTGAGGACGGGCTGCGGTAGGGACAGCGGAGGGTCTCGGCGAGAGCTGCGTCGGGGAACCGCAGGGCCCAGGTGGCAGAAGGGCGGGGTGAAGGCTGAGGGTGCCACCTTGGGGTCGGGGGTCCAGGCCGGGGTCGCTTCCGGCGCTGCCCTGGGGCCGCGCTGTAGCCCACCGGCTGGCGAGAGCTGGCGTGGTGTGGCCGACTGGCGGGGTCGGTCCTGAGGTCTGTGGTGGGCAGCGAGGATGGGTCAGCGTCGGCCTCCCGGTAAAGTTCGTACTCGTTGCTCTGCTGCGCTTCCACCCGAGTCCGGGGTGAGCCATCCTGCCGATGCCGTGCTGCTGCTCCCCCCAGCCCGTCCCCCGTCCCTGCAGAGCAGGCGGGAACCACCCTGCGCTGAGGCAGGCGGTGGGGAGGACACGTCGCCCATCTCCAGGCGGTGTTTTGCCGAGTCCCATGTGAGGGCTTTCAGCGAAGAAGTAACGGTGTAAGCAGCGTGGTTTGGTGCTTTGCCCCTGGTGCTTCCCACAGCGGAGTGTGGCAGCAGTGCCCTAGACAGGGAACAGCTTCTCTGGCAGGTCCCTGGAGCTTCTCTCGTCGCGTTCATTTTCTTCAGATCTTTCTGCCTAGATCACATTCTCTAGATGGCTTCCTGATCGCTTTACTTCCTGTGGCTTTTCATGGTGTTGCTGAGGGTGGCATCTCCAGCCTGGGCGTTTCAAGTGGGGCACTGAGGGTGCACTGTGGGTATGTGTCCTGTCGCTGGCGGGAGCGTTTATGAGCACAGAAAGCTAGACCCCGGGGGCTACAGTGTGCCTCCTCTGAGGGGCCTGTGGCTGCCTGCTTCTTGGTGTTACCGGGTAACAGGCTGTGATGAGTGAAAATACCTGCCGTCTGGGTTTGCATGGCACTCATTTAATGAAGCACTGATTTCTGGTGGGAAGGCAAAAACTTGCAGATCCTTTCTATAGCTGCATGCATTCCTGATCTGTGTTATTTTAATCTACCGGGACTGAAAGTGCACAAAGACTTAAAGCCAAACTGAAAACTATTCGCGTTTGTACCTGGAGAGGAACTTAGTGGAGGAGTTAAATGCGCTGTGGCAGTAGAAGCTGCAGCAGTCACTTTAACAGCTAGTCTGTTATCAAAGTCTTCCTGGACTTTCAGGTTAGATTCCGACTCACTCGTGACTGTTTCTGCGTTAGGCACATGGAAATGAAGCGCGCTGTGCTTCTCTTTCTGCTGAGACGTCGTGAAGTGAGCATTAGAAGAATTCGTAATGTGTTTGCTCAGGATTGTTAGGTGCAAGCATCTCCTTGGAGCATACAGCTCACTAATGCCACTTTCTGTCTGTGGAGGTGTCACTGTATAACTTCTGTAGTCCTGAAGCTTGAAGGAAATAAATACTGCAGATGCGCCCCAATCAGCTGGGAATTTCCCAGCTCTTTATTTTTTTTTCTTAATATTTTTGTTAATATTTTTTCTTAATATTTTTGCATTTTTTAACTGGCTTCTTTCTGAGGAAAAGACTAAGGTCTATGCCCTGTCTTTCTCATATTATTTTACAGCCCTCTGGATTTAGAGCAGTGCTCCCTCAAAGTGCTGGAGCCTAAGGGAAGTCCCAGCTGGAGCCTCCTGAAGCTGCTGGGAGATCGAGGTTGCACTGTGGTGGAGCTTGTGGAGTTCTTGCAGGCCCTGGAGCACACAGAGGCTCTCCGATGCCTTAGCTCTCCAGGTCAGTTCTGGTTTGTGTCTCTTTTACACCAGAAACACAGAAGTATCTGTTTTCTACAGTAAGTAAAAACATTTTTAGTGTTTAAGTTCTGGTAATTGGTATTCTTATGATTCCCAGAGTAATTGCCTCATATTGTTCTGAGATTAAAAGTAAGGCAAGTAGATAAGTAGGCTTAATGTATTGTAAAGTTGGGCTTGGCTGCTGTCTCTGCCTCTGCTGCCTTAGGCTCTGTATCCAACTTTGCCTTTGGGAGATACACACAGAATCAGTGCTGGAGCTGGATAGACAAACAGTGCTGCCAGCCAGCTGCTTGAGCTCAGCTTGCCTTAGCTGCAGCGAGGACTGGCACTGCCCCCAGGTCAGAAAGTGAAAGTAATGCAGAGGGTTAATTGAGTGAAGCAGCAGCCAGCCCAGAGCGGGGCCTGCCGCACTGCCTGCCAGCCACGCAGCTCCAGTTCCTCAATCCTGGGTACCAAAGCTGGAGCTGCAGGTCTCTGCACTGACACCAACACACAGCAGAGCTGCAGCAGAAGCTCAGCCAGGTCTCAGGTGGACAATTCTTACCAAGCAGGTATCCCCAGCTGGGCTGGAGGGAGAGGAGCGGAGCCTGGCGCCCGCCCGCCCCTGCCGCTGCTGGCTCCGGAGGCTCAGCCCTGCACAGAGATGCTCCTCTGCGGGGGCTGCACCCTGACCCCGGCTGTCTGCCCTGCAGGAGCCGTTCAGCGTGGCTTGGGCAGAGAGCTGAGGAGCACAGGCATGGCTGTTGAGCACGGCCTCCCTATGGCTCAGCAGCATCCCCAGGGGCATCCACTTCCCTCTGAGCATTGCAGTGAAGGAGACGAAGGTCTTGGCTCGGGCAGCGCTGTGGGTTTGTTGTTGTAGCCTTGCTTGGTTAGTGGGAGCCCAGCCAGGGCCCTCTGATCTTCACAGGGTGCCTCCTCCAGCTGCTTGGCAGCCAACTGCAGATGTTCGTTGCCTTGGTCGTGAGCGCCTTGGCCTCGCTTCTGCAGGCACTACAGCAGCTGGCATTCCACTCCCACAGGCAGCTGGGCACTCACCCTGCATAGCTGCCCTGTCCTTTGCACAGTGTGAGGAAAGAAGCCACAGCCTGTAAGCCTTAGTTAAAATGTTACGCTGGTTCATGAGGGTACAGCTCGGAGCCGCTGCTCAGCAGTGGATCTGCTTCAGCACCTTTATGGTAGAGGTGAATTGTTGCAAGCCAGGACATCGCTCTGTTTGCGGCAACACACAGATCCCCCTGAGAATCCTGGAGGCCCAGAGCCAGTGTCTCTCAGGCAGGAGCAGCAAAGGATTTCTGAGTGTATTTGATGGCAGAAACTTCCTTCGCTTAAAGGACAATTTAAATGCAAATCTAAAGGGTGGAATTGTATTTGTGAGTAACTTCCCTATGTGCAAATTCTTTCCTAAAGGTGTAGAGGTTACTGTCCAGCCAGACTCTCAAGCAGTGCTCTCTGGTCAGGTTGTCAAGCTGTGTTGCTGGGCAGCAGGACACCCATTTGTGCATTACCAGTGGTTCAAGCAGGATAAAGAGGTAATAGTTGGTGTTAAAAATGCAGCAGGTTTGGGGTTAAGTTGCTATTTGGGCTGCTATTCTAGCTCATTTCTTATACCTTTCTAAAAATGTATCTAGATCATCCCAAATTGTGGCTTAAAAAACACAATTACAGTCATTTCCTGCTCATTTCAGTTAAAATACAGATGTGGTAAGAAACTATTTTTCTGTGAAAGAGTATTCCAGCCTCCTGGTAATAGTTGAGTGTATCTTAAGACCGGAGCTGAATGAAACACACACACACACTGGTCAGAGTAGTGCTTAAGAAATTACTCAAGAGTTCTTTGAGAAGAAAGGTAAAAATTAGTAGTTTCAGGAAGAGTTTTTCAACAGGATTGTCTTTAAAAGGGGCCACTGAATTGTTCTTGGAAGAAAGCCAGTCCCTGAGCTCTGGCAAAGGCTGCTCCTCTGGGAGTTTGGAGTGAAGGAGCCGAGGCTGGTGTTACGGGCATTGAAATGAACAGCCCGAAGTCTGATGCCAGTTTGGGCCAACCCCACTGAGTGTCAGCATTTCTTGGTTCACCTGTGGCTCAGGTTCCCCACGGCAATTCTCCGGAGCTGGTTCTGAGTCCAGTGGCTGTCCGTGATTCCGGCTTCTACATCTGCCGGGTCAGCAGGGACTCCTCCTTTGCCTTCAGTCGCTGGGCACGGCTCGATGTGTGTGATCCCCAGGGTGCTCCTCATGGTGAGTGGCAAAAACACGCTCCCCTGCAAGCCTGCTTCCCGCTGGACAGTGTGGAATGGAAAGAGAGTCTCCTGCGCTGTGAGGAGCCTGGGCTGGCTTCTGGACTGGCGTTTGGCAGGTAGTGCAGTAGAGATCTCCCTTCCAGTCACTCTTGCAGATCACAGTAGTTTCTCCCAGTCTGAGAGAGGTGCCAGACAGGAAAGATAAATTGGACAAGGCCCAGCAGAAAGGAAATTCTTTGTCAGAACAAACAGAATTGGCCTAAAGATCAGCAAGATAGAAATCAGCTGTGCTGTCATCAGACTGTGAGTACTTCTTTGGCTTGTGTCAGCAGTCAAAGGTGTTTTCCGCTGCATCCTGCCCATGAAAGGAGAGAGAAGCGGAACCAGTCTTCCCATGGAAGAGCAGAAGCTGTTGCACTGTCATTTCAGAGCTGACCTTTTTGCATCTTGGTCTCAGACATATTAGTCCCTTATCTTAGGTGTTGCTACTCATTTCTAGCTCACTCTTAAAGGACAGGTAGCTGAATTTCCTTGCTCTTAGAAGAGTCTGTTGTAGCTGCCGGAAGGTGTGGCCGTGTGTTGTGAATTCTTCTTAGTCTATGTGCAGTGAAGATTGTCTCATCCTTTCCTTTCTTCCTCTCTTTCAAGGGAGCTCAATGGCTTTGCCTGAAAACAAGTTGCAGATTTGTATTCAGCCTCAGCCACAAACCCTGACAGTGGGGGATGCCCTGGTACTAAAATGTGGATCTGTTGGAAACCCAATTCCTCATTACCAGTGGTTCAGAAATGGATTTGCTTTGGAAAATGGGGGCAAAAATGTCTACATGGTAAGTTGCTGTGAAGTGCCAGCTTTGGGGACTAATATCTAACCACCTTTAACTTACCACTTAGAGCTTGCTTGGAGAAAATCAGCTTCTCCATAGGGTTGGAATCTCTTCTTACAGAATAGCTGACTGTAAGCTGTTTTCCTGCTCTGTGGCCTCCCACACTTCTGAGGTGTTCAGGTGCACGGTTTTAATCCCAAGCATGTTTCAGGTGGCAGTGATGGGAAGCAAGGCTTTGGGTTGTGACGCTGCCACGACAAAGATTGCCAGTAAGAGAGTGAGGTTCTCTTTTCGCCCTGCATTGCAAAGTGCTCTGGTTTGTATAAGCTGGTGCATGCAGCACCTGAGGTGTATTAAGCCTGTGAGGTGGACTTGCATTCTTCCTTCAGGTCTGGAAAGCATTTCCAGAGCACACATGCTGTCCAGCTTGCTGAAGAGCTGAGGGTACCAGCAGCTTTGGGATTCGGTCTGGCTTTTTTGGTTTTCTGGCATGTGGGCTCCAATGAAGCTGGTACAGGTATTTCTGGGGGTCTGGCAAGATAACTGTGGTGCTGCTTGCCTAGGTACCATCTGCTGATGTGGAACATCAGGGGACGTACTGGTGTCACGTATTCAATGAGCGGGAGGAGCAGGACAGCCAGAAGATAGAAGTCATTATAGGTAAAGAGTTTTTTCTTGCAGCCAATGGAATTTTAGAGCATTATCAGTTGCCCAGTGCTTTGGGTCTTTATGGTAACCAGCACAGAAACACTACCACCCTTGGGCATTGCTGCCGCTTGCATGGATGTAATCACGTTGCAAGCTGATTTTTGTGGGTTCTTGACTTCAAAGAATGCCATTTTAAGCCTTGTTGGTGATAAGGACTGCCTGACAGGGAGGCCTTCAGCAGTCAGCATGGGTGAGATTGTTCACAGCAAGCTGGAAAGACTGCTGAATGTGCATGCCTGTATTTGCAGCCAAGAGAAGAGTGTCCAGGTACAGCTGGGAGTGCTGTTGTGGAAGTCTTCCGGAGATGTCTTTCCTGTCCCAAGAGACAGTGGAGTTCAGTACTCCTGAGCTTTGGTGACAATTACTACACAGCATTGTAGTCAGCGCTGATTTATACTGCAAAGAAATGAGCCAGGATGCAGAGATGCTTGGCAGTGACCTTTGTCTTCCAGTTTCTGTGCCAGCTCTCATAACTCAGAGCCCTTTTCTTCCCATTTTTCTCCTCTTAAAACCCAAGGAAGGAAAGCTGTGGCGGTGGAGTGCTCAGAAGGTAAAGTCAATCCTCAGCTGTGAATCAGTTTTGAAACACTAATGACGGGGATGATGGATTGTTGAGCATGTTGCTGGAAAGCCTGTGTGGGTTCAGAGCTTCAGTCTATTTTAAACACTGATGGGTGATGCAACCACCTTCCTTCTGCGTGTGCCTCTCTCTTCTTTGCCTCTGCACCACGATCTAGAGCACCAGGGAGAAAACACAAGCTGCATTCTTCTTCTAGAGTATTCGGAGTTGTTGGATTCTTGCACTGGTTTTGTGCCCTGTACTCAGAGAAATGTAAGGATCTGGAGATTTCTTTGGCTGGGCTCAGGAGGCACCATCCTGACAAGAAAGGCTGAACCAGGTTTAGGAACCTGGGCAGCCTTGAGAGCTGGACAGAGCTAGTTCCACTGTCAGCTCTGTGTCCGCGAGACATTCCCTGCAGCCTGATTAGGATGGTTTCTGTCCCCATTTGTGTTGCTGCAGTGTGGAGGAAGAAGTGTGTTGATACCATCCCTTGCTTCCCGAGCACCTCAAATGTTCACATCACAGGGGATTAGGTATAAAGATGGAAGGCTACTTGCAGCAGCAGCATCCCCCAGTTTACCTCCCTACCAACGAAGGGAAAACCAGATGCACTGCAAAGTTCAGTGAATGCCTCTGTGCCCCGTTTTTTCATGAAATTGGAGAATTTACTTGGAACTGAACTCTGAGAGATCAGTTCTCCCCACACACAGTTTCCAGTGTTCTCAGAGTTAAATAGGTGAAACCTGCGGTAGCCGAGAATGCTTGAACGTTGTACCTGAAGTCTTTCTGAGTAGATGTGGCTTTGCAAAGTGAGATTTCTTGCTTGGGAAGTTGGGGCTTCAGCAGCCTTTCAAGCCTTTATTTTTTTCAGATGGGGTCTGGTTCATTCCAGCTGCTTTTGCATGCCTGTGGGGCTGAGGTGGTGTTTCTCCTCTGCTGTCAGCTCTGCTCTAGCGTAACGCGCAGCTCAGCGTACGGGTGCGGGATTCTCTCTTCTCTGCATGTCAGCATGAAAGGGCAGAGTTCCAGAAGCGCAAAGCAAAAAGTGCTTTAGAAAGAGAGTGCTGTCTACTAATGGCATGATAGTGAATTATTTTTATTACTAAAAGAATGTTTTTTTGACTTGATTAAACTGATTTTGCTGGTATTATTTCTTGACAGATGACCTAAGCAATCTTCAAAATCCAGGTGAGTGCTAAGTTTTGAAAGTGTTAACCCCACATCCTCCCTTGCTGTCACAGATTACTGACTCCTAGCTGGCTTACAGTATATCATTTACAATGTTTGGACTCACTTGCAACTGGGGGTTTATTAGGGGCAGATGCCATGCTAGGAGCAGCCTAGCTTTCTGCTTCCAGTAAATTGAAGCAGATAATGAATCACAGGGTTGCAGTTATCTTTGTAAAACCACACAGCTGCTCTTCTCTGCTGCTTGTACAAATGCAGAAGGGAATTAGCTTTTGTTTTCTTGTCTGTGGCTTCTTTGAGCTCTTAAGTTCTAGGGTGCTGCAGCCTTCTCGGGTGGTTAAGGGTCAAAGGTGTGAGGTGTACTGCTGTATTGCTTCAGTTTCAGCTGGAGCAGCTGGTGTCATCTGAGGCGTGTTTGAGGTTTGTACCTTAGGCATCTGTATGTTATACTGCAAGCATTTATTTCTCCGGTTATAGAACTAGCCATTCGGATCCTATGAGGCTATTTTTGCTGCCACCACATCACCCCAAAACACCACCCAAACCAAACATAGAAGGGCACTTTTCTTGTCTCAAACTGGTAACATTTGAGGCCAAGCAGTTCCAACAGACTGCACAGGTCACTTTCTGATGCGGGCAGCTGTGGCTGCAGTTACTGACAACCTGCTCTTTCAATCTCTTCCAAGCAGACCTGCAAGAGGAATCAAATCACAGACCTGTAGGTAAGTTGATTAGTAGCTGTAATGAGCAGATGTATTTCATATCTAGGAAAGAGGTTTTGCTGCTTCTGATTAGAGCTGCTTTTGCCAGAGCTCCAGTGAGTAGCTGCAGGAGGGAGGCTGCTGTGTGCTGTCAGTCAGTTACAGTCTCGAGTGCCCTTTCAGTAGTAAAGCATGGTGAGGACACCCCTATTTTTAGTGACTTGAAGCATCTACAACTCCTCTGTTTCAGTTTACTGTTTCAGATTCTTCTGGCTGTGACCTTAGCCAGCGTGTTACACCAGTACTTCAAATCCTTGGAGAGCTGGAGACAGTGGAGCTGGGATGATGTGATAGGAAGGGCTGGGGGTCTGTCCCTGCAAGCTCAGCTCTTCCTGTGCAGTGTGTGGGTGCTTTGGTCCTGAGCTGGAGCCCATACAGACAGGTGTGTAGCGTGTCTCACCTTGGGGATTTTGACTTGCCTTCTTGCAGTGGCATGGTGCTCAGGCATCTTGTTTTGTCAGTGCTGCACCGTGTGGAAAGGCTGCTGGCCTCTGGCAGCATTTTGCCGCTCTCTCAGGCTCATCAGTGTGAGAGGGAGCATCAGGTGCTCCCCAGGCCTGGTTCATCTTTTCTACATTAACTAGAAAGCTTGTGCTTTTACAAGTGTGCTTCAGTGACAGTGTGCCACTGTGACTCAGTCTCTGCTGTTTAAAATAGTTTAGACTGGTCAAGACCTTGGAGGTTTTCCTGCTGCAAAAATGTTGAAAACCTCTTGTTTGAAGGAGATAAAATGTTAGATGTTGAAACTACAGACAGAGATTCTCCTCTGGATCTCCCTGTGCAGGACTGCTGACTCTGAAGCAGCTTTGGGGCATTCACAGGATTGCCATCGGAACTGTGGGACAGTAATTGCCCTTGGAGGTTGGGAGAAGCAAACAAGGAAGTGCCTTGCTTTGAAACAGCTCCTTTCTGTAACCTCCTGTGCATTTTTTGGATAAAAGACAGGCTAGAAGTCTCTGAAGCATTTCTCCTGCTGTGCCTTTTTCCTCTTTGGTTGCTGCTGTGTTTGCTTGCGACAGAATCATTTCAAACCAAAATCAGAATGAACATCTCAAGCTCTGAGAACATCAGGAGCCTTCCCTCTGAATGATGTAATGCCAACATGATGTGGTTTTGTTTGCCCTTGTGCCTTTGCAGCCACAGACAAGGTAGCTCTGTTAATAGGAAATATGAGCTACTGGAATCACCCCCAACTGAAGGCTCCGATGGTGGATGTCTATGAGCTGACCAACCTGCTGAGGCAGCTGGATTTCAAAGTTGTCTCTTTGCTGGATCTCACTGAGTCTGAGATGCGAAATGCAGTGAGTGAATTTTTACTTCTGCTGGACAAAGGAGTATATGGTAAGAATGTGTGATGATAGTCCTTCTGAAGTAGGTCTGGTTTGGGGTGTATCAAGTACCCCTGCCAGCTCACTATGGGATAGTGAGCCAAACTTCACAGGAGGGAGTGGGAAAAGGCAGCTGAAAACACTCCCCAGCGTATCCTTTGACTCCAGATGGTAGCATTTCTTTATTCTTAGGACACAGAAAATGTTTGACCTTCTTTCTTTAACCACTTATAAACCTGCAGGGCACCTTTGTTTGCTAACACAGTAGTAGCAGAGAAGTTGAACTGTAACTGCAGTGTGCAAGACTCCATGTAGCCTTGGGCAGCACTCTTAAACACCTCTTAAGCACCTTCTTCATAATCTGCTCTTCTGTGCTCCTCCCCCTTCCCCAGGCTGCAAGGTAATGATGTGGGCTGGGGCTGGCTGGTCCCACACTTAGACTGCTGGGTTGTCTTTCTGTTGGGGAGTGGCTCAGCATGGAATGTGTTCTGGGCTTGCTGCTGGGATCCTGCCATTTATCTCCTGTCTTTCTGCTGGATGTCTGCAGAATGCTCTTTCCTTCTGGATTTCCATCCTTCTGGCCTCTCTGGGAGGGGTGCTCTGCTCAATCTGTCCTCGCTTACCAGCTCTGCCTTGGCAGTGAGCTGCACTCCAGTGCCAGGTGGGTTGAGCTGGAGGGGAGTGGGATGTGGCACAAAGTGTCTCTTGTGTAAACTAACAGTGCAGTACAGAACTTGGAGGAGAACATTGTGCTGTAGACTTGGGGCACGACGCAACAGATACACTGATAATTTTTGCCCTCTTCCTTTCTGCCAAGTTTTCAGGATTAGTAGAAATCCTTGTTTTGAATTGCTGGTTCCTTTCAGTTACTGTGATACTGGCCTGGCAATCAGAGCTTTTCGTGATGTCCTTGTCAGGGTGTGAGAGCTGTGCAAACCTGGGCTCCAGCTCACAAAGACAACTGAAAACCTTCCTGTAAAAGGAAGTTGTAATTCTCTAGCGTCTGCATAGGGAAAAGCACTGACTGAGAGCTTGGTGAGCTAAGGACTTCAGGCTCTGGCTTTCTGGTGGTGTCACTGGGCTGTGAGATGTTGCACTGAGATGGTCTGGGCAGAAGTCAGGTACAGCTGTTGTCTCACAGCTCTGTGGAAGGGCTGAATAGAGAGAACAAAATTCGTTCTTTCAGTGTCTGCGCATTGGATGCAAAACTTAGTAGTGGATATGCTGCTGAAGCAGGCAGCAGCCTTCTTTGTTTTCCTTAAATTCCTCAGATGTGGCAATAACAGCCAAAAATCCAAGGGTTTGTCTCTAGGCTGCAGCTTCACTTGAGTGAGGGCACCGCAGTGTCTCATCAGTATTGGTTTGTTGCAGGTGGACAAGGCATGCATGCTACAAGAAGCGTTTCATCCATGTCTCTTTTTTCCCTCAGAAGTTTTTGTTCCCTGAGTCACACACCCACTCCTACCTGTCACAGAGGGTTAGTGAGAATGGGAAGCTCTGCTCTCTTAGCCACCTGGGTCTGGAGTGCAGCACTGCCACTGAAGCGCACAGACTCTTGGATCTTTACTCATATGTTGGGACTCCTTGTCTTGCACAGACCTGATTTTAAGGGAGAAAACACAAGACAGAACTGGTGGCTGTGCTGCCTGGGGCTGGCTGTGGCCACCCTGATGCATGGAGGAAAAGCTTTCATGTCTTGTGTGGGAAAGGCTTGGAGTGTGAGAGAAGTTCTTCCATGAGCTTGAGTTTGCTGCCATCTGCAAGCAGCAGACATTGCTGTCGTGTTCCTGAAAGCTCAGATTGCAGAAACCCCTCCAGAACTGCGTTAGAACAGAGACCAGACAGTGCTGCCAGTTCTCAGTTTGAATGGCAGAATTCTGACACTACCTCCCACCTGAGGAAACCTTTTTTGTCCATTCTTCTTTCAGGACACAGGGTCAGATTATGCCTCAGCGTGACCTTTCTAATGGTGTGCTTCCTGTGCTCTGGCTGTGCAGAACTGGCCGAGCTGACATTTGGGCATTCACGTCAGAGCCCGAACTTGCACGGCATTCGGGGGCTGGAACTCCGTGATCTTTAGGTCCCTTCCACCCCAAACTATGGCACGATTCTAGGATTTCAAGGCTAATTGTGGCATTGTAGTAGACTTCCTGACAGCAGTTTTCTTTCTTTGTTCCCAGGGAAAGAGATGCACCTTGCACCTTTGAGCGAGCTGTTAGATTCTTGCACCTTCTCCATTTTTCTCTGCCCCTGTTGACATGAGTTTAGAAAAGCACTGAAAGGCTTTACCAAGCTTCTCACCGTCACCGTACAAAAGCCCTTAGAAGGCATCTTTCTGCCACTGTATTTCTCCAGCAAGTTGGCATTTGAGAGGTATGCAGACCATTCCTTCAGCAGTGTTTGGCAATAACTGCTTCACTGTGCTCTTTCTGGAGAGTGGCTGTTCGTGGCACAGAGCATATAAAAGAGGCTGTCAGGGTGCAAATAGATAACAATTTATTGCCTTTTCAGTCAGCATAGCTCTAAACAGGAGAGGCATAGTGGCTGCTTCTGTTCAGTCCTTGTTTTACATGTTCATGGTGCCCAGTATGAGGTGGCAGAATTCCTTCTCACTGCCAGGAAGGTGACATTTCAGATGCTGTTCCTTAAGAGCAGGAGTAATAAACATAGTGATGTCTCTGCTAATGTTTTAGTCTGTGTTGTTCTAAATGTAGGGTGCAATTAATGCTCTATTGCACAAAGATTAAAGGCTTAGACCTGAACATTTAAAGGCTGAAAACAGTTAGGCTGCTCTGTTAAAAACAAGTCAACAGAGTGGGAGAGAAAGCAAGAGAGAGGGTCAGACACCGCTTCGGTGCTGACGCCTGTGAGGAACTTGAGCCTACTTAAAATTGTTGTGTCAGTGTCTGATGTTTACTTTGCCTACTCTGGGAATGCAGAGGGGTTTTTTTCTGCTCTTGAGCTCAACATGTTAACTATTGCAGGTGCTCATCAAAGCAGCACAGCACAGTTATCTGCCAAGAATATAAAAAAGGTGGTTGTTATTCTGAGAGTGTTCACTGAGGGTATGTATGCTCAGGGCTGTACATCCAAAGGCTGGTTTTCTTCAGCCAGTCCGGTTACTTCTCTGGCAAGCGTTCACACACCTAACCTCAAACACAACTCTGATTTAAGTACAGACCCAAACTCTGTGGAAATCAAATTTAAGAGTTTGCTTTTAATTAGGGAGCTGGACGGATTCCTGCACTTGGTTCTTAACTTCAGCCAGTCTCAGGTAACCACTGGAATCTTACCAATAGCCCAGTGGTACCTTTATTTATTCAGGGGTTTGGTCGCACACTCTAGATTCTGTGCCGTGAATGATGAAGCTGCTGCTGTCTCCCAAGGCTCCGGCAGATGAATAAGGCACAGGCACCTCGTTCAAGTGCAGCCTTGCATCCTGCAGTTACCTTGTGTGCCCTTGCTGGCTGCCGGTCTTGGCTCTGCACGGTTCCCATCAAAAGCAATTGAGCGCTGGTGGTTGAACGAAGTGGTTTGCAAGGTCTTGGCATAGTTGTTAATGATTGAGAGCTTAAAAGTGAAAAACCCAAAGGCTTTATGTGAAGGGCTATGGTTGTCTCTTGGTATTCCTTTACAGAAAGGGCAGGGCTTTGTGAGAGTGCTACTTTCACTTCTTGTAGCTACCTGCATTGCAAAGGTAAAACCACCTGGCACTGCCACCTGCACCAGCTGGTTTCAGGGCAGATGACATCAGTGTGCTGGGCTTGGGCTGCTGTTCCTGAATGCTCAAGTTTTGTAGTAACAGAAATGTCTCAGCTATTTTTAGTGAGAACAGAGCTGGAAGTCTCCAGTTGCATAAATTGCCCTACCTCTGCTGGCTTTTATTCGGCTGCCACCCTAGATACTGAGTTAAGTGTGTGTGCAACCCTTAGGCTGCTTCCATAGACACATAAACTTCTTAGAAGATGGATCAGTGCTGGGAACAGACCGCAGGAGCATTCCATCCAATCATGCAAGCTTCTGCTGGCCGCAGTCTGTGGCAGGGGAGGTTATCCATGCTGAGATCATCTTAATGTAAATTGACATGACTTTGTGATTTGCCATTTTTATTCACGTGAGTAAACCCTAGGCCCCCGTTGCAGTGCCTGTCTTCAGAGTGAAAAGCTTTTGTTAACTCTGTGCTATGTGCTCTTTAAACAAAGCTGCTGCCTGTTTTCCTGAAGATTCTAAATGGTAAGGTATCCCAGCCTGCTGTGTGTTGACACATGAGGGACATGTCTGTAGGAGAATCCTTCCTGTCTAGGCAAGCATGCCAAGGATTTGCTTGTGCAGTAGACCCCCAAGAGGCTTGAGTCTAACTGAAAAGATATGCAGGTCCAGTTAGGGAATGTGCTCTGGAGTTCTACCAGAAATGAGCACAGAATAATCTTTTCTTCTTCCCCGCCCGCCGCACTCTAAATGTGAAGATATTTGTTAGCTCTTCCTAGAAGCAACTCCCAACAAAGCACAGAGAGAAACTGTGACTGTACAGAGGAAGCAGCAGAACTGAAAGCTTGCAAAATGCTCTCCTAGTGCAGCAAGGTTTTTCTCTCCTTTTTGTGTTTCTTTCTTTCCCCTAGTTAAAAGTGCCTTCAAGGATTGCCAGTGATTTATGGTAAAGAAAGAATTTTAAAAGGACAGTAATTTTAAAGGTGATAGCATTTCTTACTCGAGAGAAGAAGAAAACCAACAAAACCAACACCCCAGCAAACCAAAGCCAACCAAAACCCAACAAGCTGTAAACAAATCCATCCAAACTTCTCAGCATGAGTTTTTTTTTCCTTACAAAATCTGCACTGACTCACTGCTGCTCGGAGCGTTGTAACTGCACTTGTGTTTATGGTTGGCACACTTCCCTCTTCCTGTCTCCAAGTTGTATGTCATACCTAACAGGTTATTTCCAGTGGAGGTCACAGCCAAAGCAATTTAAGAGTCTTAGCTTTGTGTGTCTGATGCTAATATCTCCTTAATTCCATGGCATGAATGATGGGGCTTTGTTCCCTTCATTGGGCATTTCATGAGTTGTGCCTGTGTGTTGTGATGTTAACGTGGTCCCCACCCTCCTGCCCTTCCTTGTCTGCCAGCAGGTATATTGATTAGAAGTACTGCTTGGAGTAGCTGGAATGATCAGCCTCTGCCCCAGGCAGCGTGGCCATAGTGCCTGAGGCTTGTGACCATGCTAAAGAGTAGACCTGCTGCAGTGTGCTCTGAGCTTTGTTCTCACTCCTGTGCTTTGCTCTCTCAGGTTTGCTGTACTATGCTGGCCATGGCTATGAGAACTATGGGAACAGTTTCATGGTTCCTATTGATGCTCCAAATCCCTACCGATCTGCCAACTGCCTGTGTGTGCAGAACATCCTCAGACAGATGCAGGAGAAGGAGACAGGACTGAATGTGTTCCTCCTGGATATGTGTCGGAAAAGGTACTGCCCCTGGGACTGGCAGTGGGTGTTGGAGGGATGGTTTTTGCTTGGCCGTGGAGGGGAGGAGGTCATTGCTGCACCTTTGGGAACCAGCTGGGAAGTTCAGTTTGTTCACTTAAGAAACAGATTAAAACTGAGCCTATTTTAAAAAATGAATAAAAAGTCTTGGAACAGCCCCTTTGAGAGAACAGCATGGGGTCCAGAGAGAAAGCTGGGCTGCGTTCCTCAGTCCAGGCTGAGAACGCACTGCACTGAACATTTCACAGCCTGCCTGTGAGTGCCCTTAAAGTCAACAGGATTCATTCAGAGACTTGCTTTGGCTTTAGATAGAAATGTAAAGCTGGTGATCAGACTTTCTGTTTCCATGGCTGGCTGCTTGCCTCTTGTTTGCAGTGACATTCTTTTCCTGTCATTTAAAAGGTGGAAAGAGTTAGCCTTACAAGAAAAAATGGGAAATTGGGTATCTTAAAGAAGAAAAATGACCCTTTCCCCTTGCATCGTTAACTATTTTCATCATTACAGGGAGGAAGGACCAACCATATGATCAAAGGTATCTTAGTTTGACAGAAGTGCTTATTTTAGACCTCTTAAGAGGCACGGATTCTGTGGACTGCTCTTATGCTGAGGATGTTGCATCTTTATTTAGAGCTTAAAAATTAACTGTTTTACAGACTAGTTGAAGTTGAAAGGACCTCTGGGTTCATCTGGTTTGTTGGATTTTCTAAACAAAGCACTATTTTCTTTCCATGTTAAGAGAGCACCGTGCCTGATTAGACTCGGGCCTGACATCAGCTCTTTAGTCAGCACTTCTGCAGGCTGGTCTCTAAGGCGTGTGTTAGAGCAGAAAACTGCTTGTGCTTTAGTGTCTGTAGAGCCTCCAAACCTGGCTGCTGAGGACATGCCAGTGACCCAGCTCAGCAGCACAGTCTGCTGTGCAAGCTCCATAGGCTTCAGGGTAACTATGCAGAAACCAGGGGTTGAAAAAACCCCAAATGTGCATACAGCTGCTGTTCTAACCTAACCCGGCTGATTTCCGGCGGTCGTTCTCGGAGGGCTGGGTTAATGCGGCCTGCCCTCGGCTGGGTACTGCCGATGCCTGGCTGCCTCTCTGCTGTCCTCAGGAAGAGTGTGGAGGATGCCGATTTGTGCCTTTCAGCGCAGGTGTAGGAGAGAGGGGAAAAAATGCCTATTTGGTGCTTTGACCAACTGCAGAGCTGGTTACCACTAGCTTTCAAATGCCTCTTTTCCCTTTCCCCCCTTTTTGTTTCCCTTTGTCGCAGAAATGAATACGATGACACGGTCCTTATCTCGGATGTGCTGAAGGTTACGGCCAACGTTGTTTTTGGATATGCAACGTAAGGAAATCGTTCTCCTGCCTTGTCGCAGAGGTTTTTCTGCCAGAAGGGACTGTTGAGTCTGTATAGCTAACCTCTTACAGAAAAGCCCTCACTGTGATGTGCCAGTGCCAGTAATTTATACCCATCTCTCTGTCCTTCCTGTATCTTTTTCACTTCACTGTTTGACTCACGGCGCAGTCCAGGTGGCAGTGGAGATGCACCTGTGATGGTTCTGGCATTGAACGTTCCTGCCCACATGCAGGCTCACACCAGTGAGATGTGCTGGGCAGAGTTCCCGACCTTTTCCTCATGGCTACTTGTAGGAGTGCTCTACGCATCTGGGTATTACTTACTAAAGATTAAAAGACCACAGGGAAGGAAAAAGGAAATTTTACTGCTGGAGCTGTAATGTTCTATTTGTCTGTGCTGATGGGGAGGGAAGTTTGTCCTGCATGTTCCTCACAGTGCCTACTGCACTGAGAGCTTGCCCTGAAGGTCAAGCGCTGTGGATCAGGTGGTGAACACTAACCTGTGTGCTGCACGTTTGTTGGTCGTGTGGCTCCTGTTAATGCCAGTTAAATTTCTAGAAAGAGTGGTGTTAGGAATGTAAGCTTGAGTCATCGGAGAGGTAGCCTCTGTGCTTCTTACCCTAGGGGTAAATAATGAAGTTACAACTGCAAGAGACTATTTGAACAGGTTTGCTTAAGCAGAAGGCTAAATAACCTCTATGAGTTTTCAAGTCAAGTGCAAGCTGTTGAAGTAGGAAAAATGCATTCTCCTATGAGAAATTTAAAGTTCTCACATCACCAGTTTGACATCAGCTCTGGTCTGGGTCTTGACTGTAACTGAAGTTTTCCCAGGGTGAGTTGCTTGCAGATGAACATGGAGAGAAGGGCAGCCTTGGGTCCCACCTGGCTTTCAAACTGGAGAATTTCTTCCCCCGGTTCCCAATGTAGCTTTGCTCATTTTGTCCTCATGCTGATCTTCATCATGCAGATGTTTGTGCGTTTTCCCTGCCCGGTGTCAATCCTGTAGGTGCCAGGGAGCGGAAGCTTTTGAGATTCAGCAGCCAGGGTTGGCCAACGGAATCTTCATGAAGTTCTTGAAGGACCATCTGTTGGAAGACAAGAAGATTACAGTGCTCCTTGATGAGGTTGCAGAAGGTGAACTGCAGCTTGCTGCACTAACAGGCTGCTCAGCCTGCATTACTTAACCCTTCTCTACTTTCATCTCCTCCTCCTCACGGTGAATGTTAGTTCTCTCTTGTTGCATTTTGTAGCAGCTTCATTTGGCCAGGTTCCTGTGTCTGCAGTGCACACATGCACTAAATCTTCAGATTTTCTCCTACCTTGTCAACCTGTTCGAAGCAGCAGTAGGAGAGGGACAGACTCCTGTTGGCGTGCTGCAGTGGTCACAGACCAATCAGTCTTTCAGCTTGCATAAGAAGTTCTCACCCTTTTTCTCCTCTCATAATTTTTGTCATTGGTTTTGGGTGTTCTGAAGTGCGTTGGTATTCTCTGAGATGTCTCTCTGCTCTTCCCCACCACCTCCCTGTCTCCAGAGGAGTATGTCACAGTTCTGCCAGCACCCCTTTTCCCTGTATTGTCCTGTACAATACAGCTGGCTCTCACTGCCTCATCTGGGCTGCCAGGTTAGCGTCACATGCTGTAGGGGTTCTGACGTGTGACCTATTACTTGTTTCATTCTTGACCTCCGTGTGGGGAGGGAGATGGATTTGTCAGGCAGCGTGGCAGCCACTGTTGTCAGCGTGTGCAAGTACTGAGTGCTAGTGAGCATGCTGGTGCACTGAGGGCACTTGAAAATGTTCCAGAGGAGCATTCATGTTAAAGGTGTTCCAGGTCAACAGCCTTCCTGATTTCAGTTCTTTATCAACTCATAAATGGAAATGTTCCAGGCATTTTTGAATTCCCTTACCAGGCCGTGGGTGTTGACTTTCTGCACACAGCAAAACTCTCAGAAAACGCCACCCCTAAATATAAGAATGAAAATAAACAGAGCCCTTAGTAAACTGGAGTGAATGTGAACTGCACACTGCTTAAAGTTGGGCAGGAGCTCTGGCACTGCTTAAATGGCTTTTGAAAGGCACGTGAGCAGGCTGAGACGGATGCTGCAGGTGTGTTGCGTGCTGGTGGAGCCTGCAGGGGACGAAGGGCTGAGCAGTGGATACTCTGAAATGCAAGGTTTTTATGGATGCACCTTCTCTTTAGATATGGGCAAGTGTCACTTCACTGAAGGCAAGCAAGCGTTGGAGATCCGCAGCAGTCTGTCCGAGAAAAGGGCTTTAACTGATCCCATTCAGCAGGCTGTGTCTTCTGCAGGGTCTCTGGCACGGAACCTACAGTGGGCCAAAGCTCATGGTACGGTACAGCCTTCTGGTAACGGTCCTGCTGGCACGATGGGAAGGGGAGAGGGAAGAGGGCAGGAGGAGCAGCTCTGGAGCTCGGAAAAGTTCAGGATTTAAAAGAGGATTAAAAAAGGCAAAAATGCTGCCTTTTGGTTAGAATGTACCCATGTGCTGGTTTGGCTAGAATGTGATGAGGTGGTGTTTCTCTGCAGAGCTCCCAGAGAGCAAGTACCTGGAGTTCAGGTGTGGTGTTCAGATCCAGCTGGGCTTTGCAGCCGAGTTTTCCAACGTCATGGTCATCTACATGCGAATAGTAAAGAAGCCACCCGAAATAGCAGTTTGCAGAGCCTACATCACAGACTTTGCCCTTGTAAGTGCTTCCTGTTGGGCCCCTGGTGATCTCCCTGCACTGAAGCTAGAAATTGTCTGGTCTGTCCATCTTCTGTAACCAGTTGGGTCTAGCCTGTTGGTGTCGGTGCAAACACATGCATGCTTATTTTACAGTGCCTCTTTTTGACAGATACATAAGTACATCGAGGTGAACCTGGCCCACTCTTTTTTCAAAGGCTCCTTTGTTTTTCATTGTCTGGTATCAAGTATTGTTCTATTTAATTCCAGGAGTCAATAGCTCCTCCGTGAGCTAAGGACATAGCTGCCCTAAGAACCTTGAGGGTTCTGTGCACCTGGGTGGTCCTCTGTGGTTCCATTGGTCTTACTCAGCTGATCACAGTAAAAGATAAGAGTAAAATAGAAAGCTCTTTGGGGACAAAAAACCTCTTTTTTTGGTGATGCCTGTGAAAGAGGATATGGGGCAGAAATCTTTTTGTATGTAGACAGAGTAAACCCTGATGCTTTAGGAATAAAACACTTGAGGTAATGTGCATAACGGCTGAATTTTTAGCCCACAGAATTGGTGTTAATTGTACTGTGCTTCATTAGGTTACAAAAAGAGCAGCCCTGAAGCAAGCCCAGCTAGTTTGACAGGAAGGGTGACCTGCTCAGATGTAAGCCCTTCTGCCTGTGGCTAACAGTGTCCAGCAGCTTTTGCAAGTGCTCCAAGGCTGTTTTCATTCCCTTTGAGAAGGACTTTATACAAAGACTGAGAATTATTTCACGATCCACAAATTCTGCACCTTTAAGTTGTCATTTCTTTCTTGCTTCAGGACCTGGATGTGGATCCTAAAGAGGCCAATAAGGGAACTCCTGAGGAAACAGGAAGCTATTTGTTATCGAAGCACCTCCCCAAGCACTGCCTCTACACCAGGCTGAGCTCACTGCAAAAGCTGAAGGTTAATACACTTTGCTCCTCACACGCTTCTCCAGATGATTTGGGTTAAGCAGGTGGCCTTGCAGCTGGGTACTGCGTGCATAGCAAGTGCCACGTTCTTGGGAGGGCAAAATGGCTAGTAGCACAGTTTAGTGACTTTAATTTCTTAGCTGAGAAACAGGAGCCAGGGAATTGCTGCAAGCCTGATGTCATCCTGCAAGGCACTTTGTTTTAATAGGCCCATACAGAACTTTGGCGAGGTGCTTACTGTTGTGAACACTGTGAGGATGTGCCAAGCCCTGTGGTACAAGAAGAAAACGGCCTGAGGCAGAGCTGCATCTCACAGGGTGATTAGGAGGAGATGTGAAGAGAATCACAGAATGGCAGGGGTTGGAAGGAACCTCTGGCCTTTACATGTCTTCTCCTTCCATTCCAAGCTGTGCTCCTGGGCATGTTTCAGCATGCTGTGGCACTGTTAAGTTTATCTCTGCGTCTTTGTCTCATGACATCACCTGCTGTCTCTTCTGCAGTGCTTTTGACAGATGGTGTAATCCAAGTGCTTCTAGAAATAACAGCTTATCAGGTGAGCAGGTATGACTCAAAAGAGGTCCTCAGTAAGCAAGTCTTGCCTAATAGGTGTCTTTAGCTCCTAGAAAAGTTAATCTCCTCCTTCAGTAGACTGTGCCTCTTGGAGTGTTTCCTCTATTGTTTGTTTGGAGAGGGAGTGTAACTTTGCTTTTCCCTCTGCCTGCTGTTTCCTCTTTTGCAGGAACACTTGATCTTCACTGTTTGCTTGCACTACGAGTATTCGGGAATGGACGATACGATGGATGAAAGGAAGGAGGTTAATGTTGGGAAGCCCCTCATTGCTAACTTAGGCCTTCATCACGGGTTCAAAACCCATCGCTGTCTCCGGAGCTGCTGCACAGCTGATAATCCTTGTCCTCATCAAATGGAAACAAGTTCAGTGACAAATGAATACTGCATCCTTAGTCACCGCCAACCTACCTCCTGCCCAGGATTTTACCATCCACACCCCACTTGCTCAGACAGCATCAGACACCCAGAGGCATGTTCTTGCAATGGGACTTCAAAGGCACTGGCTTCCAGACATGAAGTACAGAATTACTCTCCCCCTGTGGAAGAGAGTAATGTACCAGTGGAGACCACTGACGACACTGCTGAACTGGAATTTCTTCTCTCTGACCACCTCAGATTCTCCAAAGAGCAGCAGCTGTGACGTGTGTTCAGAACAGACCTCGAGTGTGGGACTTCCCATGCTGCTTATCCGGCTTCTGGAGTTTGGGCTGTCAGGAGAGGGGGACTGGGGAGTCTGGAGGTGGGACTGGGAACGAGGTGGTGACGAAAATTTTTCGGATCTGAGAGGTCAAACTGCGCCAGACTGATACATTTAGGATGGAAAAAGGCATGATTTTTACTTTGTTCTCCTACCAGTTGACTTTGATACAGGGAAGAGCCTGAACTCCTCAGGGTTCCCTGTTGCATCCTCTGGCAGCCACGCAGAGGCAGTTGTGCAGTGCTGGGCAGAAGCTGCGTATCTCTGTTGGGAGATGAGTGCAGTAAAAACCTGTCTGTGATGTCAGGAGTTTCTCTTGAGATAGTAAAGCCCTGGGTCATTTCAGCTGCTTCTCAGTACCTACTGAGTTATGCTTTCTGTAAATGTGTATTCTGTAAACCTTCTCTTTTCAGAGAGAAATTGCTCATCCTATACAAAACCATGTAAACATGGATCACTGCTGACAGAATTAAGCAGGAAAATTAACTTCCATATCCTCTGTGACTTAACATGATCCAACAAAAGTCCATTAGCCTCCAAATGATCGACAGACCTTTCCCTCCCCGTTATTCAAGAGAGCTAGAGCCCATCAGAGGGAGCAGAGTCCCCACTTCTTAGGGCGGGCTTTCTCTGGAGCAGCACACGTGAGTCTGGCTGGTCTGATCTCTGGAGAGGTGATCTTTTCGTGTTCTGGAAGGGGGAGTGCCTGTTGATGGCAAGCGAAGTATGTTAGTGACGCTGTAAGACGTGCTGAAGGCTGCAACTGAGTGGGAAAGAGGAGGGAAAACTGGGGGGCACTTCTGCTGCTGTTCTGTGGGCACTTTGGAAAACTAACAAACAAAAACCTACTCGGTTGTTTCCCAGGCCAAATGAATTCATGTTTGTAAAGGTGGCTCTTTGTCCGTGGGTGTTGATGTGGTTGTTTCCAGAAGAAAGGCTTTGCTTTAATCCACAGCTGAGCTTAAGCTGCAGATTTTCTCCTGGAGAGTATTCAGCAGTGAAATGTTTATTGCTGAATGAGGTGTGCCTGTGCATTGACTGTCTTGTGCAACTGACTTTTCAATCGAAAGTTACACCCTGAGACATGGTCTAATGCTGTAACATTTATCTAACACTTTGTCACCATTCTCTGAGCTGTACAAAAGCCTGCTCTGTTTCTGACTGAGTAATGAACCTGTGTCCACAAAAGGATACATTCCTGCACGTGTAGCTGCTGCATTCTCCCACTCCAGGATAAAGATCACAGAACTTCATTACAGAAATAAACTAATTGCTTTAATAAAAAAGAAGGACAATCTGAATCCTGAGCTTATCTTAAGCTAAATATATGTACAGCCAGGGCCTACAGAAGTTTCTCCAGCTGTCCACTGCAACGGGTGGTTGATTGTTTTTATGTAGCTCTGACTTCTGATGTCTGAACTCTGCTGCAGGCTTATCCAGAGTGATCCTTCTCCAGCAGCTCCTAAAGGTTTCCAAAGGAATTCCAGTGATACTTGGGAATGGGGACTGAGAAAGCAGCCAATTATTAAAGCTTGGAAGCTGCCCAGGGAAAGGCAGGGGAATGCATTGACTGTCTGCTTGTCTGTTTGCAGGTGCCCTCCTTTATGGCACTGGAGCAGCAGGCTGGCAGGTGAGTACTTGCCCCCTGGCAGGATTTGAACTGACAGTAGAATGTTGGTCAGAGCTTGTGGAGTTTCTGCTGCCAGAGAGCTCTGGTGCACATTGGTTAGTTCTGGGGTTTGGGGCATGGTCTGATGGTGCACAGTCTGTCAGCCTGGACAGACTGGCCTAAGCCTAAGGTAAAGCAGCCTAAGGCAACGCAGCCTAAGGTTAAACAGCCTTCCCCTGGCATCAGGACTTGCTCCCTAAAAAAGAAAAGGAGGGTAATTGTTATTGGTGATTCCCTCCTGAGGGGAACAGAAGGTCCCATATGTAGGCCGGACCCATCTCATAGGGAAGTTATTAGCCTAGCAGGAGTCCAAGTTGGAGATGTTACCAGAAGGCTGCCCAGTCTGGTACAGCCCTCTGATTATTATCCCTTATTGGTCATGCAGTTAGGGAATGATGATGTTGGTACCAGGCCTCCCAGGGCTATCAAAAATGACCTCAGGGCCCTGGGAGATCTGGTTGAGGGGTCAGGTGCACAAATAATTTTTACATCGATACCGTTAGTGGCAGGAGGGAACACAATAAGGAACAGGTCAGCAGCTGTAGTCAACAAGTGGCTTAGGGGCTGGTGCAGACGAATGAATTTTGGGTTTTTCGATCTTGGGGAACTTTCTACTGCACCAGGTCAGCTGGTAACAGATGGAGTACATCTGTCCCAGAGGAGGGGAAAGGTCATAATACATGAGAATGGCCTGTCCCCCAAAGGTAAAAAGATTCTGGGAAGGGAATTAGCAAGTCTCATTGACAGGGCTTTAAACTAGCTTCGAAGGGGGAGGGTCAGAAACCAGTGCCCTCAGGCAGGAGTCTGGAGGTGATAAGCTAGACCTAGAGGTGAAACCAGCAGCCCAGCTGCAGTGCATGTACACTAATGCACGAAGCATGGGTAACAAACAAGAGGAGCTGGAAGCCTTGTTGCAGCAAGAAAGTTATGATGTAGTAGCCATCACAGAGACGTGGTGGGACGACTCGCATGACTGGAGCGCTGCAATTGATGGCTACAGGCTCTTCAGGAGAGACAGGCAAGGAAGAAGGGGTGGAGGGGTGGCCCTGTACGTCAGGGAGGCACTGGATGCTGTTGAGATGGAGATCAGGGATGATAGGGTTGAGTGCTTGTGGGTGAGAATTAGAGGGAAGACCAACAGGGCAGACATCCTGGTTGGAGTCTGTTATAGACCACCCAACCAGGAGGAGGATGTCGATGAGGCATTCTATAGGCAGCTTAAGGCTGTCTCAAGATCACCTGACCTCGTTCTCATGGGTGACTTCAACCTGCCTGATATCTGTTGGGATCTCAACACAGCAGAGAGGAGGCAGTCTAGGAGGTTCTTAGAGTGCATGGAGGACAGCTTCTTATCCCAGGTGCTGCGTGAGCCTACCAGGGGTAAGGCTATGCTTGACCTCCACTTCACCAACAGGGAAGGGCTGGTGGGTGATGTGGTGGTCGGAGGGTGTTTAGGCACCAGTGACCACGACATAATAGAGTTTTCAGTATGCAGCCAAGCCAAGAGGGGGAGCAAGAAGACCTCCACTCTGGACTTCCGGAGGGCAGACTTCAGGCTACTCAAGGAACTAATTCAGAAGGTTCCTTGGGAATCAGCCCTTAAAAACAAAGGGGTCCAGGAGAACTGGACCTACTTCAAGGAAGAACTATTGAAGGTGCAAGAACAGGCTGTGCCGGTGTGCCGGAAGATGAGCCGCCGGGGCAGACGGCCAGCCTGGATGGGCAATGAACTTTTAATAGAACTTAGGGAAAAAAAGAGGGTGTATCATCTTTGGAAGAAAGGGGAGGCAACCTACAGAATGTTTAGGGATGTTGCTAGGTTGTGCAGGAAGAAAATTAGGGAGGCAAAAGCCCATTTAGAACTTAGACTGGCCTCTGCTGTGAAGGACAACAAAAAGTCCTTCTATAAATACATCAATAGCAAGAAGAAGGGCAAGGACAACCTCCACTCCTTGGTTGACACGGAGGGGAACGTTGTAACAAAGAATGAAGAAAAGGCAGAGGTACTTAACACCTTCTTTGCCTCAGTCTTCACTAGCAGGGCAGAACGTCTTCCAGACAGCTGGCCTGCAGAGCTGGCAGAAGGAGCCAGAGAGATGCATAGTTTCCCACTGCTCCAAGAGGAAGTTAGAGATCTACTGAGCCGCTTGGACCCCCACAAGGCCATGGGACCGGATGGGATCCATCCTAGGGTGCTGAGATTGCTGACAGATGAGCTGTCCAAGCCACTTTCCATCATTTTTCAGCAGTCCTGGCTCACTGGAGAGGTCCCAGAAGACTGGAAGCTGGCTAACGTGGTGCCCATCCACAGGAAGGGCCGGTTGGATGAGCCAGGGAATTATAGGCCTGTCAGCCTGACCTCAGTGCCAGGCAAGATTATGGAACGGGTCATCTCGAGTGCGATCACACAGCACTTACAGGATGACCAGGGGCTCAGGCCTAGCCAGCATGGATTTAGGAGGGGCAGGTCCTGCCTGACCAACCTGATCTCCTTCTATGATCAGGTGACCCGCCTGGTGGATGTGGGGAGGCCTGTGGATGTGGTCTACCTGGACCTCAGCAAGGCTTTTGACACCGTTCCCCACAGCAAACTCCTGGCCAAGCTGGCAGCCCATGGCTTGGACAGGAGCACACTGCGTTGGGTTAGGAACTGGCTGGAGGGCCGAGCCCAGAGAGTAATGGTGAATGGCACCACATCCAGCTGGCGGCCTGTCACTAGTGGTGTGCCCCAGGGATCAGTACTGGGCCCCATGCTCTTCAACATCTTTATTGATGATCTGGATGAGGGCATTGAGTCCATCATCAGTAAATTTGCAGATGACACCAAGCTGGGGGCAGCAGTTGATTTGCTGGAGGGCAGAGAGGCTTTGCAGAGGGACCTCGACAGGCTGGACAGATGGGCAGAGTCCAATGGCATGAGACTGAACACATCCAAGTGCCGGATTCTGCACATTGGCCACAACAACCCCAGGCAGTGCTACAGGCTGGGGTCAGAGTGGCTGGAGAGTGGCCAGGCAGAGAGGGACCTGGGGGTACTGGTTGATTGTAGGCTGAACATGAGCCTGCAGTGTGCCCAGGCAGCCAAGAAGGCAAATGGCATCCTGGCTTGCATCAGGAACAGTGTGGCCAGCAGGAGCAGGGAGGTCATTCTCCCCCTGTACACAGTATCACAGTATCACAGGATCACCAAGGTTGGAAGAGACCTCGAAGATCATCCAGTCCAACCTGTCACCACAGACCCCATGACTAGACCATGGCACCAAGTCCAATCCCCTCTTGAGGAGGGAGGACATTGCTGCCCAGAGAGAACTCTCCTGCCCACTGCAGGCTTGAACTCACGACCTTCCCAGTAAGAGTCTTACATGCTACCAACTTAGCCACATGGTCCCCCACTGCACTGGTTAGGCCACACCTTGAGTACTGTGTCCAGTTCTGGGCCCCTCAGTTTAGGAAGGATGTTGACTTGCTGGAACGTGTCCAGAGAAGGGCAACAAAGCTGGTGAGGGGTTTGGAACACAAGCCCTATGAGGAAAGGCTGAGGGAGCTGGGGTTGCTTAGCCTGGAGGAGACTGAGGGGTGACCTTATTGCTCTCTACAACTACCTGAAGGAAGGTTGTAGCCAGGCAGAGGTTGGCCTCTTCTCCCAGGCAGCCAGCACCAGAACAAGAGGACACAGTCTCAGGCTGCGCCAGGGCAGGTTTAGGCTGGATGTTAGGAAGAAGTTCTACACAGAGAGAGTGATTGGCCATTGGAATCGGCTACCCGTGGAGGTGGTGGAGTCACCTTCACTGGAGGTGTTCAGGAGAAGACTTGATGGGGTGCTTGGCTGTATGGTCTAGTTGTTGGGTGGGTTGGATTGTTTGATGGGTTGGACGCGATGATCTTGAAGGTCTCTTCCAACCTGGTGTATTGTATTGTATTGTATTGTATTGACAGGAGCTGGTTCACCTTTGAGGATCTTTACCCAGGATGCTTGAATTGTAACTGTGTGAACATCACAGTATCACAGTATCGCTAAGGTTGGAAGAGACCTCAAAGATCATCGAGTCCAACCTGTCACCACAGACCCCACGACTAGACCATGGCACCAAGTGCCACGTCCAGTCCCCTCTTGAACACCTCCAGGGACGGTGACTCCACCACCTCCCCGGGCAGCCCATTCCAATGGCGAATCACTCTCTCGGTGAAGAACTTTCTCCTCGCCTCCAGCTTAAACTTCCCCTGGCGCAGCTTGAGACTGTGTCCCCTTGTTCTGGTGCTGGTTGCTAGAGAGAAGAGGCCAACCCCTTCCTGGCCACAACCACCTTTCAGGTAGTTGTAGAGAGCAATGAGGTCACCCCTGAGCCTCCTCTTCTCCAGGCTAAACAACCCCAGCTCCCTCAGCCTCTCCTCACAGGGCTGTGCTCAAGGCCTCTCACCAGCCTCGTTGCCCTTCTCTGGACACGTTCAAGTGTCTCGATGTCCTTCTTAAACTGAGGGCCCCAGAACTGGACACAGGACTCAAGGTGTGGCCTAACCAAAGCAGAGTACAGGGGCACAATGACCTCCCTGCTCCTGCTGGCCACGCTATTCCTAATGCAGGGCAGGATGCCGTTGGCCTTCTTGGCCACCTGGGCACCCTGCTGGCTCATGTTCAGGCGGCTGTCGATCAGCACCCCCAGGTCCCTCTCTGTTTGGCAGCTCTCTGGCCACTCCGACCCCAGCCTGTAGCTCTGCATGGGGTTGTGGCCAGTAAAGAGAACACATAGTAAAGAGAACATCACAGAGCTGTCAAGATTGGAGAGGTACCCATGCACATCACTGACACAGCTACCTGTGGCAGAAGGGTCTGTGGAGGAAAACTCTATAAGCCCTCCTCAAAAATGGAATAATGATGTAAAGGCTTTTTCTTATTGCATCACTGCCTTTAGGAACTGCTTTAGCTGTTTTAATCTCTGGTGTTAAGGGTGAAGTGCAAGAGGCATCAGTTTCCTTTGGCCCATATGCAGATCTGAAACCTGCTTGTGGTCAAGATGCTCAGCTGGTGTTCCTGGATTGCACTGTTTACCACTAGAAGTCAGAGAAACCAGTGACCTTCTTACCTAATGGTGAGACTGGGAAGACATTGTCCACACACCATGAGTTAAGTTTTGTCCTCACTCTAGCTCAGGTGGAGTTTTTCAGGTTCTCAGTGAAAATCTCAGTGGAGATTTTCAAGTTCTCTTTGCCCAGGAGGAAACATTATTATGGCTCTCAAAATGCAACTACTTGAGCAGCAGGAGGTATTTCAGTTGTGGCATTACTTCTCTTGCTCAAGCCGTCTCCTTTGCAGTCTAGTCAAATCACAATTCCTGCTGGATTGGAGGCACATCTTCCAGAGAAGCAGTAGGAGTGGATTTACCTTCTGTAACTCCATAAAGCTCTGTAAGCTACTGCCTCAGTAAAACAACCTTTCATCTTGAGAGTCCTTAGGCTGTCTCAAGCTGCAGAAGCCCATCTGCACTCAAACTCTTCACTGCTATATTTCAAGGCTGGTTTTTTATTGCCTTTGTAGTTACTGCTCATGCATCAACTACTTTCCTCATTCTGTCAGCTAATTAACAGTTTTGGCAGCTCTCACATGCATGAGGCTTCAGGGCTGAGTTCACCTTGACACATATTCCTGACTGCGCTAAGTATAAAGTGTTCCAGCAGCGCTCTTTCCTTGCACAGAATTTTAATTCAGGCAAAGTAGGAGCTGCTCCCTTTGTGGAGGGTGGCATTTTGAGATCCAGGGTGTTTGCTGTGAACTGGAGAGGTTTATAGGTTATCAGTCCAGTTCTGGGCCCTTCAGTTTAGGAAGGACATCGAGACACTTGAATGTGTCCAGAGAAGGGCAACATGGCTGGTGAGAGGCCTTGGGCACAGCCCTGTGAGGAGAGGCTGAGGGAGCTGGGGTTGTTTAGCCTGGAGAAGAGGAGGCTCAGGGGCGACCTCATTGCTCTCTACAACTACCTGAAAGGTGGTTGTGGCCAGGAAGGGGTTGGCCTCTTCTCTCTAGCAACCAGCACCAGAACAAGGGGACACAGTCTCAAGCTGCGACAGGGGAAGTTTAGGCTGGAGGCGAGGAGAAAGTTCTTCACCGAGAGAGTGATTCGCCATTGGAATGGGCTGCCCAGGGAGGTGGTGGAGTCACCATCCCTGGAGGTGTTCAAGAGGGGATTGGATGTAGCACTTGGTGCCATGGTCTAGTCATGAGGTCTGTGATGACAGGTTGGACTCGGTGATCTTTGAGGTCTCTTCCAACCTTGGTGATGCTGTGATACTGTGACACTGTGATCAGGTCGGGAGGAGGGCTTGGTAATTCGGAGAGTTTGGGATTTGTTGGTTTGGCTGGTTAAGTTTGTTTTTTGAAGTTTAGTGATTGCAACAGTCTGGGGATGAGTAACACCTCCATGGTCTGGAAAACAAGCAGTTAGTTAATTTCTGTGGTAGCACTGCTACAGTGTAGTCATACCAGGCTCATCTTAAGAGCTAATTAACAAAAAAACCCCACCCAACCAAACGAAAAAGCTGTCTCCCGTCCTTGTTGCTGCCACACACGGTGAGCAGGAGAGCAGGATCCGTGTGGGTGGGTGTTACCACAGCGACCAGCCTCTGCACCTGCATCTGCAGCAGATGCAGGGGAAGTGCCTAGGACTTCCCCAGCCCTTCCTCAGACAGAGCCAGTCAGTTGCCAGCACCCTGCTTTCATCTGTCAAGGGCAGCTGCAGTTAGTATGAAAAGTCTTGAACCTGTTAAAAAATAACTGATCTGGTACTGCCTCTCCTTGGAAGTGCTCTGATCTCGGGCTGAGGTCAGCAGGTCACAGCCAGCTCCTCAGGTTCCCCCCTGGTCTTTTCCTGAGGCTGCCCTCAGAGGGGCAGGTTCTGAGCACTAGCCCCACAGTGAGTACTGTCCATGGGAGGCACTGAGGTGCCAGTGCCAGGCCCACCTGCTTGCTGGAAACTGCCTTTTGTGGGACACAGCAGGAGAACCCTGCCTGCAACACTGCATGGTTACCAGAAAGGTGAGTGAAAGAAACACTCCTGTGAGTGCACATAGCTAACTGACTCTCCTGCTTGATGAGCTAAAGTGATAACCACCGGCTACCACCTAGAGACGACAGTTCTAAGAAGGCTTTTTGAAGAACTCTGTTAAAAAGTAACAGTTAAGGAAGTATTTTTGCATTACATCTTAGTTGCTGCACACCAAGTCTATTTAGAAAGAGGAGCTGGATGTGCACATACGTGTGGTCTCCATTGGTTTAAACCTGTAGTATGTTTGTCGTCATGGAAGCTATAGTATGAGTTGTAGTGTATCAGAGGGGTTTTAATTGCTCTCCTTTTACAGAATCCACATCTGTGCACCTCACCTTCTTCCTGCTGCCTGAGCATTCATGGATTTAGCAAGCAGCAGCATGGTTGTTTTGAGAAGCCCTAGGACTCCTTTAGAGGGTCTGTTCATCTGCTGAGTTTCCAAGGTCTCTTTGAGGTTCTTTCTCCAGCCGTAATGCTTCTGCCCAGTGACGAAACACTGTCATTAACATCTTCCCAAAAGCTAACTTCAGGAAGCAGGGAGAGTGCTTCAGGCTGAACAAAAAGTCAGTTTCCAGTTCTCTGGCGAGCCCTCCTGTGTGGAAGGAGGCTCGTGCAGCTCAGGCCTAAGGAGCTGCCGGCTGGTGCTGTACTTGTGCTGGGCTACCAGGGCTGTGGAGGAGGCACGAATGGGCGCCCTGCTGTGGCAAGGAGTGGCAGCATGTTCCAGAGCATCCTTCTCTCTCTCTGGAGATACTCCCATCTGAACAGAACTTTGGAAAGTGCAGAAGTTCACAAGGAAAGCTCTTAGACTCTGGTCTGCAGTGCTCTGCTGTCTTCCACACAAGGCATGTGATTAGACAGCTCGGGTAGTGTTGGTCGGTGCAGCCACACGCTCTCTAGGAGACAGCAGCAGTGTGCAGCTGCTGGGCGCAGGCGTGCTGCTGTAAGGAGTTTCCCTCCATCAGATAAGGTACTAAATCCATGTTTCTTGGCACCCTTTGCCCTTAGCAGGCTGCAGTGGAACCTGGCCTGCTCGGAGAGAAGACTAAAAGCCGGGTTTGTTTTGTAAAGGTTCCCAAGAGAAGTAACAGCTCTTTCTCAGCTACTTCTATTTAAAGTTATTTTCCTTTTAGACTCATTAGTGACAATATTTTCTTAGTGCTCTCATCTTGCTGCTAGTCAGTAGTTGCAATGAAGTTAATATATAATAATAGCTGTCTTAAGAATGGTATTAGCAATATTTTTACATCTACAAGTGATACTGAGTCATCAGTGACAGCAGCTTCTCAAATTAGCAGATGGTGGCTCTATAAGAAAGCATGTTTTCCTGCCTTGTTCCTCAATTCCTTCCCAGACTGAGCAAAGATAACTAGGTAGGAGCATCTGCTGGTGTAATATTTCCTGATAAACTCCATCTGCCTGCCAGATCTGAGGATGTTCACACTATGGTATATATGAGGTACAGAAGGTACAGTTGGAATTTTGATGTAGCATGCACTGCAGCTGGTTTTGCTAATGCAAGATGGACATTTTTGGACCACTCTAAGAAGTGATCTAAAGTGCAGTGAGTAGAGAGATGATGCTCAGCAGCTGCCCTTGCTGCCCCGATGATTATCTGCCTGCATGCAGTGCAAAATGTCCCCTTTTGCCTCATCTGACGCCAGGCCGTTCCCTGTGCGTTGGGCTTGTGCTGTTCCTGCAGGAGGCTGTACCCTGGCATTTGAACCTGGCCCACTGGCATGGCAACCTAAACAGGGTTTAGGTCAGGCTGTGCTGTTTGCTGTGCTGTAACTTGCTCACGGAATCATTTTTACCCATCTCTAATGGACATTTTGATTAAAAAATAAGGCTGTGAAGATGTTTTCTCTCCCAAAATCATAAAGGGCTTTGAAGTGGCCCCTCCTGCCAGCCCTGGGTCAGCTGTGGGTTTGTGCCCACAGATGAAGGCACTGCTTGTGCTGAGGTCCCACCCATGCACAGTTGTCGACCACAGTGCCTGCTGAGGCTGGGGATGTCTCTGTCAAGTCCCGCTAGCAGAAACTCTAGTTCTGGCACTCCTCCAAGTGCAGGAGGGCACACCCCACCCCACCACACCCCCCCCCCAGACACACACAGAGTACAGCTGTAATTCCTTCTCTTTAATTGTTCAGCTCTACTGCGAAATCCTCTCGGACACGAGGCTGGCTCGGTCTGTGGCCACCTGACAGCACTTGGCTGGAGCAGCCACCAGATGTCAACGTTCTGCTGCAGCACCCTGTCGCCAGCTCCATCCCCCAGCATCACTTCTGCGGCTCTGGCAAGAACCCGGGTATTCCAGCGTGTGAATTTGCAGCACTGGACTAGGAAGGTTGTGCTGGGTGAGGAGTGCTTTTAAGAACTGCAGTTCCACTGAAACGACTCTGATATTAAAGATCTTCTCCCACCTAAATGCTTCTGTGGCTGCAAAATACCATAAGCAGGAGGTCTTTGCACAGACAGACCCTTCCAGAGTGTCCTCAGGGCCACTGCTCCCAGGGTGACAGCATCTCCTGCCCCTAGGTCACACCCAGCAGCCCATGAGAAGGCAGCAGTATGGGGGCTGCTGAGAAGCCACGGCTGTTGAGCCCACGGTGCAGGCAGGCACTGGTGAGGGAGCTGTGGGCATGTGGAGCATCATTTCTGAGAGGCGAGGGGACAGAGGCAAGAGACCCCAGGTCTGGAATGGTGGATTAGCCCCCAGACAATGTGTGCAGGTGCTGAGGAGCAGATGCCCTCCCATGTCTGTAATCTCCCTGAGCAGCCAGCCATTAACACAATCTAATCAGGGCCTCCTCTTGTCACCAGTGCCAGCAGTGGATAGCGCTCAGCCCCCAGGTTGCATGGCAGAAACAGGCCGAGTTTATGGGGAGGTGACCAGCTCGGCATGTGGGTGCTGCCACCCCATTTCACATCCCACAGGCAGACCCTTGCCACTGAGATAACCACCCTGTATCTGTACTTTTCATGTGAAGCAAACCAAAACAGTCTCAGCACCTTCCTCTGGGTGATGGCTACAGACATGTCCTCAGAGGCAGTTACAAAAGAGGCAGAGATGGGTGCGGGCTCCCCTCCAGCCAGGGTGCTGGGCAGGGCAGTACAGGGGCCAGCTCGGGTCTTACTCAGTACTGTTTGGTGGATGAATCTGCTGCACAGGCAGCAATATTTGCAGTCTGAAAAGACAGTAATAGCATTTGACTTTGCTAGGGAGGAATCCTTTACTCCCTGTGCCAAAGGCAGTGAATTAAGCAGAGCTCTCAACAATCGGGACAGCAGTTTGAGGAGTTCAGGCATCTCCTAGTCATTTGTAAAACCTTATTTCCTGAAAAGAATCAGTAGGGAAAATGATGTGTGTAAGAGCAAAGCCTGTAAGGGGCTTGACTTTTGAGGGTTTTTTTATTGTTGTTGTTATTATTAACTGTTTAACATAAGCAGGATCTTGCCAATATGTCCAATATTCTGGATTTAATCTGGGGGTTTCACTCCATTTATTCAGTGTTTAACACTCAAATGCAAACTGTGTGTGTTTCTACCAAATCTTACCAGAAGTTTTGATCAAGGGTATTTCTGGTTTTGATTTGACCCATCACAGGGTTTTGGGTGCCTCTTTACTGCTCCTGGAAGGCTTTTCACACAACTCAATACACTTCCCTGCCAAGAAACTTTCCTGACACTTGAGTTTCTGTTGTTTTCCTCAACCCGAGCCCCCTCCTGCTGTCCCTGACGCCCCACTGCTGTGCCATGCAGCGCTGCAGCTTCCACACAGCTGAGACCCCCAGACACCAAAACCCAGCCCCAGACTGGGTAGCAGGTTGTTAATCGCTGCACTTCTGGGGGGGTGTTCAGTAGAGATTATTTGTTTTCCAATACAAAGGTGATGTTGTTACACAAGCTAAATGGAATTTGTGTAATCCTGACTCATCTTCGGTAGCCTTTGGTGGTGGTGAATCAGATGTCCCTCCTCCAGCAGGAGATACCAAGTACCAGCACTGAGGTCTGGGATTGCTTGAAAGGCTCCCAGGCTGTGCCAGCTGAAAGCAGCAAGCCACCTTTATTTTATTTTTATTTTTCCTTCAGCTGCAGGAAGCACATCATGCACAGCTTGGAAGCGGCAGCACAGGCTAAGCTGCTGCTGCTGACACCCTCGGCCACGAGGACAGCACTGCCGAAAGAGAAGCAGTAGAAAAATCGCTCTTGCTGGGAACAGTCCTGCACCTAACAGAGCTTCTTGCAGCTGCAAGTTGTTTACCAGGCTGCTAGCAGCTTCTGATGACTTGTTCACAGTCCAGCTTGGGATGTTTGGCACTCCCCTTTATCCTCATTTTATTACCTACTTATTCAGTCTCATGGGGTAAGCTATAGAAAGGCAGAAGTAGAAGCACTGCTGCTGCCAGTACTGAGTGCCTGGTCAAACCCCCTGCAGAGGGGCAGGCACACCTTGCTGCTGGTGACAGTGGGTGGCTGCATGTCTCAAGGCATCTTCTCCATGCCAGACTGCCTGGCCCTAAGGGCAGCAGCGGGAATCCTGCCAAGCAGGCATGTACAAGCAGGCTGCCTGGCCTGGGTTGAATTTCTCAAGCTTATTGGCACTAGGAGCTATGCAGCATTCCCCAGCTCAACTGATAAAGTCTTCCAACATCTGCCAAAGTCCTTCCCAAAGCAAGGATGCACCTGTGCCAGTTACACCTCTCCTCAGTCCACTGCTTGGCTTACCTAGTACAGCATCCTCTTTCACTTTGTACTTTCAAACTTGAGCAGGAAAAACAATCAGGAGCACACAGCTGATGTTGGCCTCTGCTTGTGCAGATTTGCTGTGGCTCTGAAATGGCAGCAGAGGCCAAGCCTAGCAGGACACACTGCTGTAGAAAGGCAGCATATCTGTAGTCACCATAGCCCTAACTGCTAGCACTTTCCTTTTAGGTACTTCACTGCTTGAAGTGGTTTGGTAGGATGTATACTCCAATACACAAATATTTTCTGTTCTGAGAAAACTAGAATTTGAGTGTTGCAAAAGTACTTCCTGTCCTCGTAGGAGAAGATACAGACAGCCTCAGGGGGTGCCCTGTGGAAACTTCACTTCTAACTCCTATAGGAGCGCCTCATGATGCCAGCCTGTGGGCTCTGACAGCAGGTGAGCCAGGGAGTGTTGTACACGACACGACGGCAGATATTACAGTAAAAAAAAAATCACCTCCCAGCCCTGCGTTTAGGTTCAGCTCTAGCCTCTCACTTGATGCTGTGTAAATGCAGGTGAACACACAGCATTCAAATAGCTGTTGATAGCACCATCTGCAAAAGGCTAATGGCTCATTCATTAAGCAGTAGGAGCCAGCACAGGCACAGTCTAATCGCATTTCAGATGATGAATAATTCACAAATAATCCTTGTATACTTGAATAAATATCAGGAGCAGGAAGGAAAAAACCCAGTACATATGGCATGTTAAGGGAACAAAGCAGCCATTTTTCAGTGTCCCGGGCTGATGAGCTTTGTTATACTGGATGTTAATCACGCAGGTGGCTAATGCGTGGAGAGAAAGCTGACTGAGGCTTCCCGGCCCAGTGTTTGCAAGGTGTTTGCAAGCGGAAAGAGACCGTCAAGCTCGTGGGAGGATCCATCGGCCTTACAATCTGCCGTATGCATGTGGGGCTGTTGTGTAACTTGCTGGTGGCACAGGGTAAGACTGAGTTTGTGAGGTGATGCCTGGGAAAACCCAGGTCCTGTTCTGGCCATCTGCAGTGCCCTCCCGTGCTGCTGAGCAAACCGCTTTCATCTGTGCTGCCCCTCGTGCCGCTCCTGCCCGCACACCCACGCACCTCCCACCGATGGGACTTGTCCAGTGAGGAATGCATCCCCTCTATTTTCTGCCCTTCCTCTGTGATACCTCACCACTTCTCAGATACTCCCTTTCTCCCCTTTGGACTTGTTCAGGCAGAAGAGCATTCCTGCCACATGGACACCTCCCAAGAGCCGTGGGTGTAGGGCAGCAGAAAGGCCCTCACAGCAGAGCTTGGCACAGCACAAATTAGATCCAGGGATCTGGAGTGAGAATTGGGTGAATTTCAACTGCCCCATCTGCCAGCAGGTCAAGTCTTGGCTAGAAGCTGGAGCTCTGGAGCCCACCAGATGGCCAGGTGCCGCAATGCTGTAGCACTTCCTTAAGTGTATCACAGGACAGATGTAGGTTTCAGTGTGCTGTCAGGCTAGAAGCAGTCTCAACAGGACAAATTTATCTTTTAAGAAGTGGTTGCAAATGTCTGTGTATGTGTCTGTTTACTAGAAGGAGCGACATCTTCCATTCAAATTCATCCTAGATGTGAATTTTTACTTATGTTAAGATGTATTTCGAGGATGGTTATAACTTTCTCCCTACAAGGGTCTTTCATCATACCTCAGAGGAGACCTCTTTCTTAATACATCTTTTCTTTCTAAGAGCAGTCATAAAGCTTTTAGTCTAAAATATAATCAGAGACTTATTTTAATAACCAGGAAGGGAAACTGATCTTTTTTTCCCAAGAAAACATCTAGAGAATAGTAGTAGCAGCATCTGACAAATAAGCTATTTTTAATGTTGAAGGCTCAAATGCAGTGCTTAAAGAAGCATAGCGTACCAAACCGAGACAAAGACAAATGCAAGCCTCCTAAAGCAAGAAGTACAGGCTTCTGCTCTGCTCTTGTAGGTAAGATGATACAGAAAGCCTAAGAAAGCAACTGAAGTAACACATAGGGTTTTGCCAGAAGTTGTAAAACTGTGAATCTGAAACAGTAGCTTATAATTGGGAATATGGAATTGGCATTTGAATCTTCTTGCTTGAGATAAGGATATTTACTAGCCAGGAAGGAAATGTTTTGTTACTGAGTAAAAACAACAAACAGAGAGAGGACAATAGGAACATCATTTACTCCATTTTGTACCGCGTCAGTCCACCTCCACATTCATCCTTGGCCTCAGCACATTTTAGTGTGTAAAAGCTGTGGGTTTAGCTGTTTATGTAAGCTGTACTTGTAGTTATTTATGTTTCATACAGTTAAAACAGATTCCTGCACAGAAAGTGTGGGATGAATATGCCATGGTTTAGAGCTCTGGATTTCAAGACCCTTAAAATCCTTAAGAAGTTAACCAGTTAAGAAGTTGTTACCACACACACGTTCAGCATTCCCTGCAGTATCAAAGTGTTTTGAACTGGCAGCAGCCCTAGCTGACTGCTGAGAAGTAACAGTAGGCTCTACTAGAGATCCTTCTTTAAGAATGAGAAAGGTGGGGTTAAAGACTCCTGGGTTCCTGGAGACTGAAGTATCACCTCCCTGCTCTGTCAGCACAGGTCACCAGGACATCCCATCTCAGGGCTGTTCTGGAGTCAAAGTGGGTGGAATACAGTGGTGGTTCCACCTGTCCTGACTGAGACTCTCCACTGTGAGGACAGCAGTGCCAGAGGTTTTGCCCTGGCTGCTGCAGAGCCAATGGAGAAAACAGTCATTTCTTCTGCCACTGATTGTGGAAAGGCAAGAGGACCTCTATTTTGGTCACTCATCATCCGACACAGAAGATCAAGTCCTAGTCTAATCTGGGTTGTTATCTCTGTATGCTGCCAGGCAGCTTCTGGCCAGCTGCAACATGGTAAGGAAGTGCTTTCAGATGGAAACAAGAGCACAGATTCAGCAGTTGTGGGCAACCAGACCTGTCCTAATTCACTACATACGATACATCCCGGTACAGTCCCAGCTGCTGAAACAGATAAAGCAAGGGACTCCAGTTCCCATCTCTGGAAATGCTGGAGTAACCTAAACCCACCACTGGCCTCACAAAGAAGTAATACTGTAGGGACATTTGCATGGCAACTGCCCCTTATTTTGCGTGTTTGAACCAACAAGCCGAGTGGAGAAGAGCTGCCAGCCTGGCACTGCTCATAAATGATAATTGAAATGTTTTTCATTTCAGGTTTTGAAAGTCACTCGTGGTGACAGACTTCTGCCATGGAAATGTCAAGGACACCTGGCTAGAAGGAAACCTAAGCAACTCTGCCTGAAAGGCAGCATGCACCAGGACCTTTATCAGATATTAATACCAAAGAGGCAGCGGCCATCTTCTTTATAGTGTTGTGCCAGCTGACCATGGCAATGCAGTGCAAGAGATGGGACTGTAGTTTTCTTTTGTTTACTTGTGTGAATAGGCGTTAGAAATATCACGGTCTAATTCTACAGGTTGTGCGAGCCGAAGCTCATGGCCCTTCTTGAGCAGCAAGGACCAGGGCAGAACACAAATACATTGATCTAGAAATGCCCAAATCAATGTACTGTATTCAAATTCTGTGCAGCTGCCCGACTCAACAATCGCCACCGCTGGCAAAGGAGCGGTTTGAGGGTGGTTAAGTGGAACAAGTTGGACTTTGTCCCTGCAGAAGTCCACGTGCTGGCATGCAAGCAGTCAGGGCGCGAGCCTGCCGCATCAATCCCACCAGCATAGCTCCCAGCGGGGCGTCCTCCTCCACAGGACAATGCAGTGGCCGTTGTGACTGCTGCCTTACTAGTGGGTTTGTAACATCATAACTTCAACCAGGATATATAGTCAGTGCCTACACAGCCCACAGAAAACCCAGCTTAGAACATAAACTCACGTGTTACGTATTCACATGACCCAGTGAAGTGACTCACATGTGAAACTTTACACGCGAGAAATAACGTTGCACACCTGTAAAGTATGCTGTTCCGTGGCAGAAAGGGAGGAAAATTCCTCTTAAAACCTGTAACAATGGCATCGACACCAGGTTGCTTCCTAGCAAACAAAAGGCTATTACCAAATCCGGCTTGTCACAAGAGGTAATGGCCAAAACCACCAAGCTGTCTTCAGGAATGATGTGATAATTTCATGTTCACAGAATCACAGACTGATGGGGATTGAAAGGGACCTCTGGAGATCATCCAGTCCAGCCCTCCTGCTACAGGAGTGTCACTGAGACCAGGCTGCCCAGGATCACAGTGTGCAGGTGTTTAGAATCTCTCCAGAGAAGGAGAGTCTGCAACCTCTCTGGGCAGCCTGGCCCAGTGTTTTGGCAGCCTCACATGTTCAGATGGAACCTCTAGGGTTGCAGTTTTTGCCTGGACACCACTGAAAGGATTCTAGCCCCCTTCTCTTGACCCCTGTCGCTGAGCTGTTGGTAAGCATCTTTTATTTCATGAGGCACAATAGCATCACAAGAGGCCAAAGTTCTATGGCGAGATTGGTTACGGGTTGCCCAGTGCTGGGATGGTTCATGTCCCTGAGGTGCTAGGTGGGAATGGTGACCCCCTGCCGAGGCCTGGCAGCCGCACCTGCCCTAGCAGCCAGGGCAGCATCTGGCCCCGCGAGGTTCCAGAGCAACCTACTCGCCGGGCCGCGCTGCAGCAGCAGTAAAGCGGCTGAGGCGACAGTACGTTTTCTGTTCTCCTTTGTTGACTGGGAACCGAAACACGAGCGGCGGAGCCGCCGCTGCTCCACGGAGAGTGCCACCCCTTTCGTCCCCACAGATCTGCCTGCACCACTTAGGGGCTCAGCTCCCGGCGCACGGCGAAACCTTCTATGCCCAGGGCACAGGACCCCCTTCCACGGCCGGGGCGAGCACGGAGGCGCGGCCCGGCCCCCTCCAGCCTAGCGCCCCGAGACGCAGGGCCTCCCGTGGGGCCGGCGTCGTCGTGGCAGACCTACGGTCCCTGCCGCGGGGAAGACCCGGGGAGGGATTGGCACCGGGGCTGCCCTGCCCAGGCGCCCGCGGCGCCGCTCGCTTCCTTTCGTGGCGGGATTCCCTGGGCTTGGCGGCTGAGCAGGGAACCCCACCACGCTCCCCGGGCTGCGGGAGGCCGCGACCTGGACGGCCCCAGCGTCTGCCCGCGGAGCGCTCGGAGGCAGCGGCAGCCCTCCCCGCCCCCGGCACACTCCAGGGAGCCGTTTCACACGGAATCACACGGGAGCGTCTCCCCCATCTGTGCAAGCCGAGGCACCCCCACCCCCGCCTTCTCCTCAGTCCCGGCAGAGCCTCCCTACCATTATGTTCCACCATCTCTTAGCCAGGCCGCTCTGCAGGCGGCCGAGGCGGCGCGGACCCTAGCCATGGCCGCCTGAGGCCGCCGGCCGGAGAAGCCGCGGCCGGGCCGCGGGCCCGCAGCAGGTGTGTTTGCATGGGGGTGCGGAGGTTGCATGCGGTGGGGGTCGCCTTCCAACGGCCCGGCTCGGCTCCGGCCCCCGCCTCGTCTGCGCGCAGGCCCCGCGGCGGGCAGGCTGCCGCGGAGCGGCCTGCCGGGCCTGCTCATCTCGGCGCGGCTTGGGCCGCTCCGGGGCCGGAGCGCTGCGAGGGCGGCGGCTACCGGAGCCCCGCCGGCACCCGAGCACGGCGGCTGCCAGGGCCGGCAGCTTCGAGCCGAGCCGACGCGGGGTTGGGGGAAGGGGGGCCGGGCATCGCACGGACGCGGCCGTTCCACCGCCTCGCCCCGTTCGGCCGCTCTCCCCGCAGCTGCAGGGGCCGCGGCCTCCCCTGCCTGGGAGTGCCCCGCACATAGCGCGGACAATTCCTCCCGCCCGGGGCTCGGCAGGGCCCGCTCCGGTAGGGCCGACCCCAGGCCGGGGAACGAGCGGGCCCGGCAGGGGGTGGGGGCGCGGACGCCGCGCTGAAGGGAGGGGCCGCGGTCCGCCAGCGAGGTGCCTGGGGCCACGGCGGCCCGCAGAGGCGGGAGCAGCCCACCCGGGCTGCGGGACTGAGGAGGGCCGGCTGCAGCCGCCTGCACGGGGGTGACGGGCTGAGGCAGCGGAAGAACATGGTCGCTTTCCCCAGAATGGGGTGGGGATGAGGATGTGGAGAAAGTGCCAGATCTCAGCTCTCTCCGCAGGGGAAGGGGGGGGAAAGGGTTGTGCCCGAGACCTCTGCTAACAGTTACAGGTGCAGCCCGGAGAGCAGAGGGGCTGGTTGGTATAGCCTGGCGTGGCAGCTGGCTTGCAGGAAAGCCTTGCTGAAGAGCCATCTCACGGCAGACCCCGGAGAGGATGGGGCTTGGCGCGTAGGCGGAGGTAGTTACTGGTTTGGCCAGTGCAAGGGTGAGTAGCCAACACAGGAACGGGGTGAATGATGTCTCGATTTGGGGTGACTGTCAGCCATGCAGGAGAAAGGCCCTGGGTGGCAGAGGAAGAAGGGGGAGTGGGCCAGGAGCAGAAGTGTCAGGGGCAAAGGTGGGCACGGAGTCCTGCTCTGGAGGGACTCTGGCACCGCAGGGAGCTGTGGCCCTGACAAGACATGGCCCCAGAAAAGCATGTGGGAGCGAGCAAACGGCTGCAGGCAGCAGCCATCTTTGCACGATGGGAGCAGGCAGGCTGCGCAGACCGTGTCCTGGCCTCCCCCGCAGCCCTGGGTGTGGGAAGTCGGCGGGGGGAGGCCAGGCGTGGGTCTGCAGCTTGCTGCTTTCTAGTGCCTCAAGGACAGTTGAATAGCCAAATAAAAAGAAAGAAAATAAATCATAAACGCAGCGGCCGGCTCTGCTGCGAGGAGGGGGCGAAGGAAAGGTTTTGCAGGCATCTCGCTGCTGCGGAAATGGTTTCTGGAGGGGAGGGCGGTGCGCCTGCGGGAATCTTTGTGGCAGCGCTGTGCAGCAGGGAAAATGCCGCCTGGGCGGCCCCAGATGCAGTGAGGAATGGGGAGGGCGGCCGACCGGGAGAAGACCCTGCCTGGCCACCCCACGGCCGTGGGCATGAGCGGGCAGATGTGACGCTGCCGAGCAGCCAGCCCTTGTGCTGTGGGGAGCAGGGGGGGGGGGGGGGGGCTGCCCTGAGTTAGCAGCCCTGCTCCCGGTGCTGTGGCCGAGCCTGCCTGGTGCTGCAAGAGATCCTATGAGGATTTTTATTGCGGGCTCTTTGTTAGCTACAGACAGGCACGCACACACACACAGCTTTCAGCCAGGTTGTGGGAGGTAAGTGGGGGAGGAGAGGAAGGGAGTGTGTGGGGTGGCACTGGGGACCAAGGGGGCTGTGTGGGCTGGGGCGAGGGGAGCAGGGGCACAGGGCTGCTGGCAGCCCCACTACCACAGAAAAAAGAGCCCTTGCGATTTTCAGGGACTTTTTGGCAACTCAGCGAGGGTTGCCATAGCTTTATGTAGGGTGACCAGAACCGGCTGGAACTGGTTTGAGGCAGATCAGCTCTGAACACAATGCAGTCACTGAGCTACTACAGTGGGATAGCTTCCTCCCTTCATGGCAGCCAAAAGCAGAGGAGCTTGCAGAAAGATACCATCCCAAAACAGTATGTGAATGCACACTTTAGACACACAGCACTGGTATGTGGCTAATGTAGTCATAAAGGATTCTGTATATAAATGTACATATTTGCAGTAACTGAGATTACTTTGGCTTTTCATGCCTTTTTATGCTTAAGGAATGGGCAAGAGCTGAGATTTATGACCCTTATTAAAATATTTTTGCTTTGCAAGGGTGGGACACTGGTTGTGCAGTCTATTTTAAAACTAAACTAAATAAAATGAATGATTTGTAATTGTAGTTATGCTTGTGACTGAAGAATGCTGCTTTGCATGCTGTTTTATTTACAGGGTACTGTCTTGTGTTTTTCTTAGGAGGCGCTGGGGGCGGGGGGGAGGCTGATGTGCCTTTCTGTAAGGCCAGAAGGAAACAATATTGTTGCAGAATTGTGCATAAAAGCATTGCAGAGATGCTGTAAGGCATACCCGGTTTCCTTTTTTTCTTTTTTTTTTTTTTTTTTCCCTTCTTGTAGGCCTATTGACTGGGGCTGCCTTTAACCCTTTCATATTTGCAGAAGTAATGCATCTGTGGCAGTAACTGAGCATTGGCTAAAAAAATCTTTCAGAGGTCAAGGTTCACAAGGTGAGATGTGGTGGCTTGGGTGTGAATGTAACAGTAGCATGAAAGTACATGTATGTGAGAAGTGAATCTGGCTTCCGATCGCACACTTGGCACATCAGCAAGGAGACAATTGTTTAAGTGTTACTAAAGAAATGCTATTAGCATCCTCCAGTTTTAATAGGATTGAAGCTATTATTTGTAAAGACTTACTGACACCTTGGCTAAATACAGTATTTTCAGTGAAATATCCTTTATCCAGATGAAGCATTTTTTCACAATGTAGCGATGGGGAATAGGCCTCTGAGTGACAATCATCAATTGCGGACCACATGGCAGCGAAGGATCTGTGTTGCTACAGTATTACACGTTGAGCATTTGCTGCCTAATTTTGAGAGGTTGCTCGTTTGGCCACGTCTGAGTAACCCGAGATACTGACTTCTGTGTGAGGTCTTCAGTGTTAAATGTGTACTTTACAGCCTCCACAGAAAGAAACGGAGAAAAATAATATGGATGGTATTTCTTAATCTGCTGTAACCCAGGGAGGATTTTGCCGTAGCCAAGTGGACAGACATGTTTTAGAGGTCTGATGGAGCTTCAGTGGCTTTATTAGTGGCGTGAATTATAATAATGTGCAGTAATGAAGTAAGAGTAGGAAACCGGATGGGCAGTGCATCAGCTCCTGTGGGTTGACTACTTTTAACTCAAAGCAGTGGATAAAGGATAATAATTTTTTTTTCTCATCTGAAAAAAAAAAAAAAAGTACTTAGATCTGAGCTGGCATTTGTATCTTTCAGTGAAAGCTGAAGGATTCAAAAAGAGGGGAAGAAAGAAGTAATGACTGTAAGGAAAGGGAAGAACAAAGGCTGTTAGAGCTTACACGTTGGAACACTAAACATTTTGCCTTGGGGATTCTTTTGCCAGAACTGCTACTTCCTATAACAGGAAATCAGCAGCTCTAGAATCTTGACCATTATGATTTGTAAAAAAATCTGACCTGTTTTGGCTGCGTTAGCTGGTTTGGCAATCTGCAATCGAAATAAATATGGAGGCAAAACACTGAAAACCTTCTGCTGTAGTGTGAAATGAGGGTGTTTTCCTCTGTGCTCAGCAGAACAAAGTAGACAGTCTAAAAAGCCTTGAGAGGTTGTGGATTTTGGGTAAGTTGGATGGTGGCTGATGATAGGCAGGGTGCCTGCACCAGAGTGACAATACAAGGGAACCGTTTTATTTCTGACTGCAGTGGATTATGTAAGGTGTGTAGATATTAATTGTGGAAAAGTGAAAATAGCTAGTGTTCAGCCTTTGAAATGATGGGGATTGTGGGTTTTAATGCAGTTACAATGTGTGGTTTCTCAGATTTGATAGGGCAGTAAATAGCTTGTGTGGTGGAGGAAAGTGCCTGATAGATCACTGCTGATTTCTGCTCAGATTTTTCATTGTTTGGATGCCGAGGAGAACCTCGTTTGACTGTAGACATCTGTAGCAAGATTATGCTTGCGAGCATGAATTCTTATTGCATTATAGGAATAGTATCTATTGCTGCTGATGATGCGTGTTGTTTTCCAAGTGTCAGCTAAAATTCCTGTTACATGAGAGCACCTTTTAGATTTGGGCTTTTTTATACCAGAATAGTAAGCAGTTTTAACAATGTAAGTTCCTGAATTGTAACACAATTCAGTTTATCTGTTATGGTTGGATTTTTGAACATGATGTGTACTGTGAATTTTTGTCTTTATCGGAGGAGGTTTTGAATTTGCAGGGATTTTTGTAGCCTGTGAATAGGTGCTGGAGTCCACAGTGTTGTTGGTGAGTTTAATTTTTTCAGTCTCATACTGTTCGTAAATGCTCTCCAGCAGGAGATTTGGGGGTTGCACGCTGGCCAGCTTTCCAGCAGAAAATGCTGCTTCGTGCCGGGAGTTGGTCCTTGGTATCAAGCAATCGTGATCTCACGTTGCGCTTGCCTTTCTTCTCAAGATGGAACAGCTGAGAGAAGCTAATGATTTATCAAGTGCCAAGCCTCTTTTGAATAAGTTAACTAACTTGGGTTTTCTTAAAAGTATGGCTGTGTGTTAAAATAGTAATGTGTCTAGAGTTTGCTGGGAATGTGTGTTTAGAAAGCCCCATCCTTGACCCTTACGTTTTAGGGCCTGTCTTGCTGGTGTTGCACAGTCAGGCCCTTGCTGGCTGGCAGTCTGCAACTGCTTCATGCAGGGTTTGAGCAAGAATTGCCATCCGCTGAAAGAAAAGAGGACATTAAAGGAAGTAGGCAGGAAAAAAGTGCTGTTAGAATGTGATTCCAAGTTGCATTGAGCTGGGAATCTCAACCTTCTGTGCATTGCTGTTGTACATCCTGATTGCTCACGTTACTGCCCCAGCCCATTTCCATAGAGAAGTACAAAATTAAGCTAGTTTTGTAATTAAGTAGAGCACAAAGAAAGGTATGAGACTTTGCTTGCGTGTCATGAATTAATTTAGGAAGAAATTCCACAGAGAGAGAGAGAGAGATTGCCCATTGGAATGGGCTGCCCAGGGAAGTGGTGGAGTCACCATCATTGGAGGTGTTTAGGAGGAGACTTGATGGGGTGCTTGGTGCCATGGTTTAGTTGATTAGATGGTGTTGGATGATAGGTTGGACGCGATGATCTTGAAGGTCTCTTCCAACCTGGTCTGGTCCATTCCATTCCAATTTCTGATTTAGGAGAAATCTAAGAAGATTGTAGGCCCAAAATCTTAACTATGTTTCTTGATAAATATAGGTTGTTTTCTTTTGGCCAGCTGCAGACAGAGATGGTCTGTCCAGCTCCATATGGTGAAGGAAAGGGGATGCCTTGCTCATGTGCTGGCATAGTCCCATGCTTTGTGCCAGCCAAAGGCTGGTTTGTGGTGAACTTTGAACCAGTTGCATGTGCTCCCTTTCATAGCCTCAGCTATTCCAAGGTTGCAAAATGTCTGCTGAAAACATTTTTGGGCTAGTAAAGAATGAACTTTGAAAATTCTTCTCAAACTGTTAACAGCAAGATTATGGCATCGAGCAGTAACGAAAAGCTAACATTTTCAGTTCTTGAAATACTGGACTAAGAGTTCTTCTCCAAAGGTTCTTTGACAGACTAGGTGTACAACGCTGGAATAGCAGGTCAAGATTGTACCTAACCCACCCCACACTTCACAGAGATGTTTCCATGCAGCCTCATGTGGCCTAATCGATACTAGGGATGGGAAGCGAGAGCCTTATTCCTAGAAATCAAAATGCTGCCTGGTGTGAAGGCTGTATTTCTGGAAGCCAGCATCTGGGTTGTGGCCAGTGCCAAGCTGTGGGGCCGCTGATAAGCGCAAAGGAGCTGGTGTTTTTTGTGAATGCATTAGACACTGCCAAGTGTGGGTAAAGTGGCCTCTTGCGTATCTGACTTGCCTGCTGCGTATTGCAAACCACACCAAGCTGTGATTTGAGATGTGGTTTTCACTTCCTCAGGAAGGTCTGGTGGTTGAATTAGCATACTGCTTTTGTCTTTCTGTCACATACTTCGCTTGCAAAGTAAATGCTCAAAAACGTTAGCTGTAATTGCTAATACAGGTTGAATAACTGCTGAGCTGTCCATGAACTCTCTGGTAGGCTGGTGTTTGCCTGGCATTGGGACGTATGTTGCTGTCATTCTGAGTGCATCATTTCAGTCTTTTCTACCTGATGAAATTCCTTGGCATAACAGTACAGGAACTTAACAAATACACTTTTATGCTGGTTAGGCTGGTATTGCTCCCAGTGTGGGCATTGTGTTTCAGAATGAGCATGGCGATGTTAAGGCATCATTACATGTGTTTGGAAGTGAATTATACCAGGTGATAAGGATTTTGTTCTGGAATAGCATGTCTAACTGGGAATTTCCAGCAGTCTAACCATAACAGAATGGTTGTGACATACGGTTATACCAGAAGCGAGACATTACTGTATGCTAGGCACTGAAAAGTGGTGTCTCAATGCTGTTGTTTTCACATTTCTGAAAGGAACGCTGATTTTCATTGAAGAGCATTGACAAGAAATGTCTCTGCCCTAGAGAGTGAGCAGTGCACAACTGTACATACTACAAAAAGAGGTTAAAACTGTAGGAAGAGTTTAAGGAAGGTAAAGAAGTGCAGTTGTGAGAACATGAATTCACAAGTAGATGAAAATTAAGAGTTGGGATTTTTCTATTTCCTTAAATAATAAAAGGACTTGCTGCTGAGGGGGCTTGTGATGAGCAGCTCTTTGGCACAAGTATGGAGTTAGGCGTTTGGAGTATAGACAGTTAAGTGGGATTTGAAGGCAGAGGGTGGGAATTTACATATCATATGGTAGAAAAGATGGGGCTGGTACAGACAATCAAAGCAGTTGCACAGAGTCACCAGGCTTCTGGTTGAGCAGCAAAGATTTGGGTGAGCAGAAGGGTATGTGACAAGAAGGAAAAGTTGGTCAGTTCTTTAAAGGTTAATAATGAAATGAAAGAACAAAAATAGAACATGTAAGACCATGCTTGTAATCCAGAAACAATAGTTAGAAGCCTTCATGTCTATCTAGGCTCCTTTTCCAAAGAAAGAAGAACGTAGAATGTCAGGCACACATGCTTTGAACAAAGTAAGAACCAACTCAAATGATCACGGTTTATCCTCCAGAACTTAATTCACACCTCACGTTTCAGTAAGGTGCTGATGCACACATAGGGGTGGGCATTGTGACCAAAAAGGTTCATGGAAATCATGAAGCCTGTTCAGAGTCTGCTATCTTAACACCCAGCGATACCTTCCCGTAAGTTCTGTCACCTGATGTTGAAAAAGCAGACCCCAGAAGTATCATTGCACCTGCACGGCTCTCTTAGCTGTGTAATTCCTATTGGCCATATCTGGAGTTTTCTGCTTTCTACCTACTTTCATCATTGAATAATCAATATGCAAAATAACACTTGAATTTTTAAAGACACTGATTTTCTTCAGTAACTTGTCTCAAGTAATTCAAGCACCCGAAAGGTTGCAAATCTAGCAATAAAAGCAAAAGGCTTTTCCAGGACTTCTGGGAAACAGCATCCAGGCAGGCAGAGCAGCAAAAAATGGAGCTAGTCCATGGGATGGAAAGGGAATGTTCCAAAGGGAGACTGTCACCTGACAATGAGATAATACTTTAGACAGAGTCAACAAATCTAAGAACTGACTATATGAGCACCCACAGAACTAGGGGTGTGTAATTTCTGTATCATCTTTCCGTTGTTCTTCATAATACATACTTCAAGTTAGCATTCCACTGAATTTTGTTTCTACCATTTAGAAACTTTTAGCTTCTAAAACAGTTCTGTTCTGGACAAAAATACGGAGGTGGGGATCTTCCAGGTTGTTTCTTTAGGCTTTGTTTAGTCTGAGGGCTGTGATTACAGACCTTCAGTTCTGAAGGTCATCTTAATGGTAGCCCTCTAATGCTAGTTTTTTACACCTCTGTGTGTCTCTTTAGATACATAGGGCTTTGCTCTCAGCACTTTAAAAGCTCTCAAAGAAATGGCAGTTCCTGGAAAATCAGGATTTCCTAGGGAGCCAGGAAATTGCCTCATTTCCTGTTCTGAAGTATTCACAGGCATCACATTGGCCCAGAGAAGGAACAGACCAACAGCGTGTCTGGCAGCCAAGGTGTCGGCTGATTCTGATGTTGGGATAAAAAGCAGAGTTTTGTCCTTCAGGAAAAGAGTTACTGAAAGGTTTTGGAGGAAGAGAGGAATGTGGCTTCAGAATTTGGCAGTTGTGGTGAAAACTGTTTCTGTATTGAGTCTTCAAATGGTGTACTAGAATAGTGAGGAAATGATGAGTAAAGGTCCAGCTTACATCTTTGCTCACTCGTTTATCATGACTGGCAATGTCTTTTGTCCCTTTTTGTTTGACAGATTGCTTTGAAACTTTGAGGAATGGGAGAGATTCTTCCTAAAGGCAGAAGTAATTCTGTTCCCTCATGTAGAAGAAACCATTCCATTCTCATGCTCTGGTAGAGCAGGGGAGCTGTTCCTTCTGCATGCACTTAAAAGGCAGTTGCAGCTTTCTGTAGCATGCTCTCTGTGGCTGCATTTATGATCACAGCTCTGCAGACCTCTGAGTTATTTTGGGATCCTGTCCCCTTTTGGAATCAACCCATGTTTCTTGGGGAAGGACAAATGCATCTCCTCTGCCACACCGTTTTGCACTCAAACATGCTTGGATGATATACTGCATAAATGGGCCTTTACTTTGTTCATTGCTATTGCTGAATGTTAATTAAACTCCAGTATATGTAATTAGAGGAAGTTTTACAGTAGAAGACTTTCTGGTTCTTTCTGAGTGTACATAGTAATTGCAAAAAAAACCCTATGAACAGATGTACAGTCAGAATGCAAACAATATCTCAAATTACTAATTCGAGGTAATAATTCTCAGTTTAAAACTGTCAGTAAAGGCTTTGTTTGTGTAGGTTACATGGATTTGATATGCTTTGGTCTCTGCAATCCTTTCCAATTAATTCTTACAGGAACTTTCTTTGCAAGTGTTGATATTACTGATACATGTGGGTTTTGTATTTATTAGACCGCTGCCTTTCTTGAAGTCCTTTAGGCAGAGGTGTCCAACCATAACAAGAAGGTAGACTGAGGACCAGATCTGTGCAGAACTGTGCTTAAGCGTGATGATCTTGCTTTGGTGTAGGAAGGCATCTGCCACACATGTGCTGAACACCATGAGTTAGCTTCTGGTAGTACTGCAGGAGAGTTGAGCTGCACTGGTTACATGTCTGGTATCTATTCTTAAAGCTTTATGCTCATTTTATCCCATTTTCTATTTTCAAATGCACAGGAGCTAGAAATATGCCTTCGAATAAATTAATTTTAAAATTTTATAACTAAAAAGCCCCCCACACAATAAAACCAAAAATACCAGCATTATGAAACAATCTTATGACTAGAAGGAAAGGATTAGGTTCCAGGCTGTGAAGCTGATGGAGGACCGCAGCTCTTGGTGTAGTGATGTGGCTATACACTTGCACTGGAACACTGTTCTGTGGTTCAGGTTCTGAGAACACTACTTCAGAAGTGGCATAACGCTCTTTGGCATGGCACGTGTTCACACCTGTGTGTTCTAAGACGGCTGTTAGAGCTTCAAATGCTGAGATGATGACTTTCTGTTTCTTTCACAGATTTGCTCACAATCAAATACATGACCATGGGGGATATGAAGACCCCAGATTTCGATGACCTTCTGGCAGCCTTCGACATACCAGACATGGTTGATCCAAAAGCAGCTATTGAGTCTGGACATGATGACCACGAGAGCCACATAAAACAAAATGCTCACACAGATGAAGATTCTCATGCCCCATCATCATCTGACGTCGGCGTGAGTGTCATTGTGAAAAACGTGCGGACTATCGATTCTTCGGAAGGAGTGGACAAGGATGGCCACCATTCCACAGGCAACGGCTTGCATAATGGCTTTCTAACATCATCAGCTCTTGATAGTTACAGTAAAGATGAAGGGAAGTCACTTAAAGATGATGGGTCAGCTCCTGATGCTATGAAGGATTCAGCTTTCAACCAGTTTAGCCCAATATCAAGTGCTGAAGAATTTGACGATGATGAAAAAATTGAGGTAGATGACCCACCGGATAAAGAGGAGATGCGTACAAATTTCAGAGCAAATGTCTTGGCAGGATCTGTATCTCAGCAGGAATATGACAAACTGAAGGCACTTGGAGGGGAGAACTTGATTAAATCCGGAATCCCAGTTTCAAGTAGTATAGATAAAAATAAAGCTGCCAAAAGAGAGATGGAGACAAACTCTATGAATTTAAGTGTCTATGAGCCTTTTAAAGCTCGGAAAACAGAGGACAAGTTGCTAAAAGACAGTTCTGAGAAACTTCTTGAAAACAGGGTGCTCGATGGAAAACTGAATACTGAAAAGAGTGAAACAAATCTCACCAGCGTTTCACAGTCCAAAGCCAAGTCATCAGCAAAGCTTTCTTCATGTATTGCTGCCATCGCGGCACTGAGCGCTAAAAAAGCAGCTACGGATACCAGTAGAGATTTACAGTCTCATTCAGGAGAAGCCTCTCCCTTACCGAAGGACATGACTGAAAGTCCCCGAGCTGTTGAAAAGTCACCTGAGTCTCAGAGTCTAATTGATGGTGCTAAGAAGCCGTCTCTCAAACCACCTGATAGCCCCAGAAGTGTTTCAAGTGAAAACAGTAGCAAAGGGTCTCCATCTTCTCCTGCAGGGTCAACACCAGCAATTCCAAAAGTTCGCATAAAAACCATCAAGACATCTTCTGGGGAGATCAAGAGAACTGTTACTAGAGTGTTGCCAGAAGTTGATTTGGACTCTGGTAAAAAGCCAGAGCAGACTGCTATGGTAACTTCCATGACATCTCTCTTGTCCTCACCGACTTCTGCTGCTGTTCTTGCCTCTCCTCCTAGAGCTCCTCTCCAGTCCACAGTTGTCACCAATGCAGTTGCGTCAGCAGAGCTTGCACCAAAACAGGTCACTATCAAACCTGTGGCTACTGCCTTTCTCCCTGTGTCAGCAGTTAAAACAGCAGGGTCCCAAGTTATCAATTTGAAGCTCGCTAACAACACTACAGTGAAGGCCACTGTAATATCTGCTGCCTCAGTGCAGAGTGCCAGTAGCGCCATTATAAAGGCTGCCAATGCTATACAGCAACAGACCGTGGTGGTGCCAGCATCCAGCCTTGCCAGTGCTAAACTTGTGCCAAAGACAGTCCATCTTGCCAACCTTAACCTCCTGCCTCAAGGTGCTCAAACCACCTCTGAACTCCGCCAAGTGCTAACGAAACCTCAGCAACAAATAAAGCAGGCAATAATTTCTGCAGCAGCCTCACAGCCTTCTAAGAAGGTGTCTCGAGTGCAGGTGGTGTCATCTCTACAAAGCTCAGTAGTGGAAGCATTCAATAAGGTGCTGAGCAGCGTGAATCCTGTGCCAGTTTACATCCCAAACCTCAGTCCCCCTGCCAATGCTGGAATAACGTTACCGACGCGAGGGTACAAGTGTCTGGAGTGCGGCGACTCCTTTGCTCTGGAGAAGAGTCTGACCCAGCATTACGACCGCAGGAGCGTGCGCATCGAGGTGACTTGTAATCACTGCACGAAGAGCTTAGTTTTCTTCAACAAATGCAGTCTCCTTTTGCATGCTCGTGGGCACAAGGAAAAAGGGGTTGTAATGCAGTGTTCGCACCTGATCTTAAAGCCAGTCCCAGCAGATCAAATGATAGCATCTCCCTCAAGCAATACTGCACCCTGCGTGCTCCAGAGCCCCACAGGAGCTGGCACACACACAGTAACAAAGATGCAGCCTGGCATAACTGGGCCAGTCATATCGGCCCCGGCCAGCACGCCTGTCATCCCAGCCATGCCTCTGGATGAAGATCCCTCCAAACTCTGTAGACATGGTCTAAAGTGTCTGGAGTGCAATGAAGTTTTCCAAGATGAGACATCTCTCGCAACTCATTTCCAGCAGGCCGCAGACACAAGTGGACAAGTAGAGTATCATATGTTTAAGTTCCAATGTTTCATCTCTAAGCCTAGGGGACTTTGGAAGTGGTTTTACTCTCCTTTAGCTGTTAATTATCTGAACCTCCCTGATTAAAAGTATAAATGAAACCTACAAAAAGTCTTACAAGCAGTTACATAGTGAATGTCAACATTTGAAAAATAGTATTTCTTAGAAGAGTGAAATTGACACTGGGTATTTTTGCTGGCATTTAACATTGGCTTTCTTACAGCCAAACATCTTAATACTGAAATTAGTAATGGCCTTTACTAAGAATTTGTAACTATTCTTTCTGTGCTTTGGAATTCGAGTATCCTGTGGAATCCACTTAATTGGCACCCTCATTGGCAGCCCTTCTACCAATCTGATAATTTTAAGTGATTGGTTCTCCATTTGTCTCCAGTTTTAACTGGGCATTCCTCTCTTCTCTAGGGACTCAGGCAGGAGTAAGTGGCACACTGATCCTCTTGAAAGGACACGCACTCTGTTCTCCTCACAGCAGTGAACAGTGGCGCTCACTAGCATGTGTTTCTTGCTGTGTGACCATTCTGATGTTGGTTTTCCTTTCCTCTTGCCATTGCTGCCACGTTAAACTAACAAACCATTTTAAAATTCACTACTAATGTATGTGGCCTAATCTGAGAAACACATCATTCAATAGAAGTTAACATTAATCAGTGTGCAATGTATTTTATAATCCTGTAGGAGTTAAATTGTTAATCCAGTGGTATCCTTGGGGGTGCCAATTAAAAGGGATTCTGGTGTGTTTCAAAGCATTCAGTTGAGCCTGATGTTGTGGCTTCTTGCTATATGGGAAGCTGAAAACCTGCAAACATAAATGAGACTGATCAGACAATCCCAGGAGCATTCCCGGGAATTGCACAGCAATGCACAGGATAAAGGTTAGGAAAAAATCCACTAGAGACAGAGGTGCAGACAGGTTCCTGTCAGCATTCACTCACTAACTTAAGTCTTGTTCTGTGGCTGCGAAGCAGTTGCGCTGCATTCACCGCTGCAGATGGTGATGTAAAGAGATTTGAGTGTGGGAATAATCTTGACTGTATGGATTATCAGGCTCTGCCTCAGCTCCTGCTTTACTAACTGGTTAGTGGACATGGCTGAAACTGTCCAGTGCAGTACCATGTGACTTTCAGTTTGTGCCTGCTGCCTATGGCAAGTTTCTTTCAGCTTTTTCTCAGAAGTCAGCAAAATGTAGTCCATCCTTAGATCTTGGTGCAGTTTTGAACAGGATGTAATGAGTATGTGCGGCACCAGCCTCTGGAGTTACTTAGGAAGCAGTAATTGGTTTCTAGCTAATTGCTTTGCTGATGCTTGTTGGCATTGGAGTTATCCTCTCTTCCATCCTGTAGTGTTGTAGCTGCACTGCAATGCCCAGCATAGAAAGTGTTTAACTGAACAGCTGGGAGAGCAATAGATGATGCTTTCTTGATAAGTTATCTTTGTGCTTTTTTTAGTCCCAGGCATTGCTGCTGAAGAAAGTCTCTGTACAGGCATTTATCAATAAATGTTTGGGTGCTTTTTCATTTTTTGCTCCTTGAAAAGCTTGGACGAGCAGTACTCTTGACTTCTGTTTTCCTTCATAGCGCTCAGCACTGGCTTTTTGTGGTAAAACTACCGTTATTTGGGGAGGAAGAATACAGGAAAGTCGGTTGAAATTGACGTTTTAACCTCAGAAGGAAGGTGGAAACAAGAAAAATAAACACTTGGATTCTACAAACAAATAGTAGTATAAAAGTTTGTATTTGCAGCTTAGTATTCTTTCTAGTGTCCGTCTAATTGCTCTTGAAATTGAAGCTGTCTGCTAGTTTGTGGTTTCAGTGAGCCTAAGCACTGAGTTGCTGTTACTTGTCTTCTTAAACTCCTGTTCTAAAGGTAGAGTATTTCTTTAAAACTTAGTAAACCAACTCTAGCAATTGAAAGATGTTCCCTATCAAGTTGTTACTTTCCTGTAATATTTTATTTCCATTAATATTCCTGTTAAAGGGAGTGGGGCCACTCACTGACAGGTGTCCTGGCTCAATCAAACGCTCATCTACTTAGTGGGGAAAAAGAGTAGCAACCCTGGGCTAATGAATGTTTTTCTGATGTACAGGTAGAAGTAGATTGCTCTTATAGAAACTACACAACTCATTTCCCTTCATACTTGTAGTTCTTGTGTGTCTCTGTTTTCCACCTCCACCGTTTTTAATTCTAACCCTTTGTTTTCCTGAAAAGATTTGGCTTTAAAAGCAGGCAGGTGATGATTTTCACAGACTTTTATTTTGATATGAGTTGGAATGAGAGAATTAGAAGTAATGCCACCTTAAGGCCAAAATAAAATGGTGAGCAAATATGCTGAATTTCAGAATTTCACAATAGATTCTTCTTGTTCTACTGTCATCGGTTACAATGAAACATTTTACCCATCAAAATAGCAAGCCAGCAGCCTTAACAAGTGACATTCGTGGCCTTTTGTGTCAGTCTGAGTCGCCAGCATTCCAGATCAACCTTGCAGGCTGCTTGCTGCAACATTGAGGAGGGAGGCTCAGCTGGGTTGGAAAGTTGTGTGGCTCTGCTGCAGCAGAGCATCCCGCTTCCCTTCTGTGATGCTACTGAGGAGAGGCTTTGGGAGCGCTACAAACCCCTGTGTTTCTATTACTGGAGTCAGAGGCTGTTCTGCTGCTTTCTTAAGTAATCAAATAATGCTCCACATTCTGCTTATTAATGCCTAAATGGCAAGAGAGAGATTTTAGGAGTTGTACTGAAGCTGAGTAAAGGCAGCAAGCATTTTTCAAGTAGAGCTGTGGTTAGTCAGGATTTTGCCTTCAAGCCTGAGCTGAGGACCAAAGTTAACATCCCAAACCAGCCCTGTTCAGTTTGAAGGGCAGGAGTCATGCTTCTAGCCTCTGTTCTTTGGTCAGCTGAGGACAAATATTTGTCATTTCAAAGTCAATAGAGTGTATGTGTCTGAATACTTTGTCTGGGATGGGGCTGTAATTGGGGTGATGGTTGAGAACCCTTGCAGAGAGCTGCCCGCTGGCACAGCCCTCCACAGGGCAGTGCAGCAGCATCCCTGCAATCCACTCGTCTTTCAGGCTGGCAGCAGTGCTGGTATCAAACCCAAGTTTGAGCAATGCTGAATTTTCTTTGCCTAACTTTCTTTGTGTAAGTGTTTTTCACTTTGCTATCTTGCTGTCAGGACATCTGAGAACTGTGTTTGGATGGCAGCTGTGTTCAAACAGATCAGGCCACCACGTTCACAAAGTAAACCTAAGAAGTGAACCATATGAGATGCACTTCATGCTTCTGTGTTAAGACCGTAAGATGCTTCAAGTTAACATTTCCACTTAAAATTACTGGCTGTAAGGAAAAAAATCAAAGCATTTGCATGCACCCTCGAAAAAACACTTGAAGTGCTTGGGAACACGCGGGGAAATGGAGCGTACAGATTCTAATACACTTGTTCTTAGAACAGCAGAAATACTGGTGACGTACTGAGGCAGCCAAGTGTCTTTAGACCTTGATATTAAACAGTGCTCCATTAGAGGGGGAAAAAACTTTTTTTTTTTTTTTGCAGTGACTGTAAAGGCTTTTTCCTACCATCTTTGGATTTATTGTCCGTCTCCCATTGATTAAGTGGGAACAGGGGCTTTTATTACTGGAGTAGTTGCAGATACTAGTAAGTCAGACTCCTATAAAAGCTGTTTGTAGCGCTGCACTATTTCTTCGACGGTGGTAGCTTTGATTCTGCTAGTACACGATCTGGGTCTTACTGGTTTTTAAAGGAGATTTAAAGGAGAGTCACTAAATTGTAAGAAGGGGGGCACTTTTTGTGAAGCACCTGTTTTTTACTAAGAAACTTTTACCATGAGGAAATAGATAGTTCTTCATTATTTATTTCAGCATTTCTGCATATATAGGTTAGTAAACAATTTATAATGCAGCTCTGGAGATCTTGTTCTGTGCTATAGTCTTGTAAAATGTACAAGTCACTCCACCTGCAAGATTTAGGGATAACATTTCTAAAACCATGCAAATCTCATCTTAAAAACCCACCAGTGGTGTGAAGGATCTTGGTTTTGTTCATAAATCTTCCTGAGTCATTGGTGAGATTCGTAAGTCTCAAGTCAGAAGAAATGGTACTAACAATTTGAAAAGCCTTACAAAGTCTTAAGAACTGCAGTTGAGTTGAAGTCCTGTTCTGCAGAATTGCTTTTGTGTAATGAGATACCAGAAAATCATGAGTTGAGTGGCTCTTGGGTGTAGGAAACCTTGTAAGTCTTTTACGTATCTCTAGTTGTCACTGAGACACGCAGTGTCTGGGTGGAATGCGGATGATGTATCCTGGCCTGAGAAAGAGATTTTTATAAGTGGTCTGTGTACTTCCTGCCCGATGATGTTTGCTGGTGTTATGGGTATTACCATAAGAAGTCTCCAGGAGTGACTTCATACATAAGTGCACTGAACTAAAACCATCAGGTTTGATTCTCAGGTGGCAGCTAGGCCCCTTAGCTAGTAAGGTAATCTTGTGAGGCTCCTAAGCAAAATGTATGTAACCCAACATGCATCTCCCCTGGTCAGCAGCACACGAAAGAGCTTTGTTGTGTCAGAACGGCCCAGAATGCCACTGTGCCTGGTGGCCAGAATTTGCCAGTCTGTCCTCCAGGGTTAGTCAGTAGGGCCTGCGTTTAGTACTTGCCTGCTTCTTTTGGTTCAGATCACAGTCACAGCATCTAACGTTTTATGTGATATATTGCAGTGTTTGCCACAAGACGTTTTGTATGGCTGAACCAAACCTTTTGTTTCATGTATTTTGGTTTATCGTTTAGAAGACATGCAATATCTGCCAGATGCTGCTTCCTAACCAGTGCAGTTTTGCATCACACCAGAGAATTCATCAGCATAAATCTCCATACACGTGTCCTGAATGTGGAGCAATCTGCAGATCTGTCCACTTCCAGACTCATGTCACTAAGAACTGCCTGCATTATACCCGAAGAGTTGGTTTTCGGTCAGTATAATGATTACTTTTGTTGTCAATTTATGTATAATTTATGGTTTTAAAAGTAATGTTCCATTTTCATAAGCATTGTTTGTAGAATACAGCTTCATGGGTTCAAGGTTGTCACGGCAACAGTGCTGTTAGTACTACAGATTTGGAATAAATGCCACAATAGGATTCTGCTTTGTTTTGGGCATCTGCTTTTGTACGTTACTAAATCAGAGTATTAGCTAATCTCATCCAGCCATGAAATGTCAGAATCAGGGCTTCACACTCTGGAAGTTCTAGAGAATTGAGATCTATTTTCTTAATTTCAGGTTCTCTAAAAAAGCCCTCTTGATTTTTTTTCAGAACATTGTATTTCAGACTCTTGCTTCTGGCAGAACAGTAATTTTCAGTATTGACTGCAGAATTTACTCTCAAGATGGCGATGGGCTTCCTGCACCTGCCTGGCTGCTCTGTTCTGTGGGGAGTCAAGATTCCTCAGCTTTCCATCACATGAAAATTGCCTTTCTCATTCAAACAGCCTGCTCTTTTGGTTCTTCATTTAGTCTTCACTTTGCCTTTCATTCTTAGGCTTCCTTGCAGTGGCAGTTCATTGAGAAAATGAGCATGAGAGACATTTCATGGAAATACTAAGTTTTGAAAGGCTTGGAAAATCAGTTTTATTTCAGAATTTTACTAGTACTGAATAGCAGGCAGAAGCAAGAGATCAGCTGAGCAGCCTGGACAGCTAGCCTTTAATCAGCATTCCTGAAACGTTTCCCACTTCATCCTGTTGGACTGGAGAAGAGTGATTTAAAATTTTACCAGTAGACAACTTCTTGCCCCTTAAGGTGCTACCAGTTCATTGACTAGGGTAGCTGTGAAGTCTTACACCAAGGGAAGAAAGCTTTCTTATGGCATCAAGCCAGCTGCCCTGCCAGTCTGGTTCCAGGTTGAAACCGTGGCCTGACATAGCTCTCTGCGTTTTGCACTTCTTTGGTTCTTCTCTGTTACTCATTTCTCCCAAGCAGTAGTTTGTCCTGCCCTGTATTTCTTACAGCTATTCCCCTTCCCTCTAGTCTGTCTCTCTTGTGTTTGTACACAGAATCATCCTCAGGGACTCCTGGCCTGCCTGTTAACACTAGAACACTCATAAACCCTTCACAGAGAATCAAACAGTGAAGTTACTAAACATTTCAAGATGTATCATAACTAGGTCAACTTAGAATTTCTGTATGTGGTGTGACTAAAGCAGTAACTGGGGAAACTAGTGTCTGCCTTCTTAGACTCCTCAGCATCTTCTCATCACCGTGGCTTACTTGCCTAAGGAACAGCAGAACCTGTCCTGCCTTTCCCAAGGAGCTCTGAGGCAGTGCAGTTTCTTTTCAGTGTTTTAAGTCCCGGCAGCATCAGCTGAGAGTATCAGTCCTAAGGTTAATAGCATCCTCCCAAGGTGAGAACAAGAAAGCTGTTGTAGCAGCCCAAGAAAGGAAGGATCAGAACTGTTTTAACATACAGTGGCGGATGCTGAGAATCTTTTGTGATGTTGCATCACTAGAGTGGATAGAAGGTGAGATAGGCAACGCAGCTCCCTTGAGGAAATGCATTAGCCAATCTGTTAATGAGAGGATCGTGCTTTGTGCTGAAGAAGTGTTCATCTCTCTATAAGCAGAGGATATCTTAACCACAAGGACCATTTACTTGAAAAAATGCATTGGTAAGCAGAGGCTGGAGAGCTATAGGCATGATTAATAGTATGAAGAACGGAAATGAAGTTCAGAAAAGAAAGGATGACGTTCCTTAGAACTCAGAGGTGACGTTCTAAAAGAAGGGGATTCTTGAATGCAATGTATAACTGTATTTCCCTCTTTGTGTCTCTCATCAGGGCAGTAAAACAGCATTAACAACCGATTTGACATGTGTATGATAACAATCATAACGCTGTGGTACATGCCACAATTAGATTTTGGAAAGGTGGAGGCCTTCTGTGTTTACATTGCACAGTAATGGTCAGTAAGGGATTTGTTAATTTGGCAGGTCATTTTGCAGTATGTTCTTGGGTTTCCTTGATAGCCTTTAGTACGGGAGATGTGTGGCACTGAAAGGGACCGTTGTGTATAAGCGTTCTTTTGTTCTAACATTAATTCCTTTTTTTAATCATTTCGTTTTAGAGTAGCAGCGGAAAGGTCACAAATTTTCGACAGAGCAGAAGTATGTTTTTGAAAAACACTCTCAGAATTCCAGTCTGATAGATCGATCTGATTGCAGTTGTCCTGAGTTTGAATTACTCAGGTTTTGTTTCTAAATCCATGTGCTGATTTGATTCCTTGTACAGAGATCACTGCCAGTATGCCCTCATTAAATCTAAACAAGGGAGATGGTGAACATGTTTTCCTTGCTGGTTTCTGTTTGGGTGACAGTTTCTGAATCGCTGTGGCATACCCTGTGCAATCTACTGCATGTGATAAAAATGCCCTTTGTAAAATCTCTACAAATTTGCAGGGGATTTAAGCATTCCTTTCACAATCAGTAAAACACTCCTCTGTTGCCCCTTCTTTCTGTTTTGTTGTAATGCCATAAAGATGCGTGCTGACTTACCTCTTAGGTTTTAGAATCAAATTGGGGAAGTTGGCTTTTTCTTACTTTCTGAAATGCAAATCTCTGTGGATGTTGATTCTTAACTGGGTTGTTTACATTGACAGCATAATGCAGTTCTATGCAGTGTGTTTATCTCTCCCACTTGCTGAAAACCCATGTTGATTCCGTTGCATTCAGTATTGCTTTGGGCTCGGCTGAACTGACTCTTTTCCACTCTCTTTGCAGCTGCGTGCATTGCAATGTTGTGTACTCTGATGTGGCGGCACTCAAGTCTCACATTCAAGGTTGTCACTGTGAAGTCTTTTACAAGTGTCCTATCTGTCCCATGGCATTTAAATCTGCTCCCAGCACACACTCCCATGCCTATACACAACACCCGGGTATCAAGATAGGCGAACCAAAGTAAGCAAAATTAATCTTCTGTTGCACTTGCCTGCGGTTTAATGACTTGTGAAATTGCATTCTCTCCTCTGCTTATAATCCTAAAAGTCACGTTTTGTACAGCCAGAGTTTATCATCCTGTTGGTAACGTGGAGATCCTGTAATGTTTTCATGGGGTTTTAGCCGGCAGTTTATTTGGCAAAGGTTAAATTTCCGTGAACACGGCAGTGGCAGCTCCTCAAACACCACATGCTGCAAGAGGGCAACACAGTAATTACAGAAATGAGGCAGGCAGGCAGGCAGGCAGGCAGGTAGTGTGTTGCTCGCTCCTTTTCTTTTAGTCTGCTCAACTCATCTGCATTTTTTACTGTGAACTAAGATAATGTGGTTCAAAAAAGAACTGCTGAGACTCATCAGGGCTGATGCAGTGATTTTCAGATTTTCATAACATCTGGTTGAAACTCTAGGAAACAAAATGGGTATTTTTTTCTCTTTCATGCTCATAGCATTCAGAAGATGGGTTCTTGCAGTGCCGGCAGTTCAGAGGGGTCAGGACGTGTACTTGTGAGAGGTGGTTAAGGAGTGATAGTTGCGGTCTGTGGGCTCACCCTGAGCATTCCTGGCAGGATGCAGCTGTCTGCCAGGACCCTGCTCTTCTGGTCAGGAGCATCTTGCTTAGCGTGTGCTGGTTTTCCTGCAGGTTGTGTTCTCCTCTTTCTGGCTGCTAGGTCCTTTATCCTCATGAGAGCTGTAGGGTTTGTGAATGGTGAGCTGGGTTTTTGCTTCCTTAAAATGATCGTGTCTCCAGGAGAGCAATTCCTGTGTGTTATTAAGTGAGAGGTGCCAGGCTCTAAACCACTTCTAGCCTTGCCTCTCCAGATGAAAACAGTGGCATTTATAGAGCTCTTTCCAACATGTAATCTCTTTTATCTGGACTAAAGCAGAGCTGATTCTGCTCTGTAGCTGGGAAGCTGTGCATAAACACAGTGGTTGACAGAAGACGTTAACACAGGGCCTGGTTAGGACCTTGGCTGCAGGGTCTTTGTTTTAAAGATGTTGAACATCCAAGGGTGCTGCTGACACCAGTGGGAGCTGTGGCACAAAATCAGACTTCACATCTCATCAGTGTTAGCATGATGTCTTCTCGTGGCAGGCTTGCTCCTGTCTTCTTTCTCCTCTATTGGTGCAAGTGAAGTGCTGAGAGTAAAAATTCAAGTGTTTTAACTCCAGGTTGTTTCTCTGGAGTACATGGTAACCACTTGCAGACTCAAAGTAGAAAGCAGATGAGAGAAACAAAGTACCATGCAACAAAACCAGATTTCAGAAGAATTTGCTTTGCCAGAGCTGCTTCTAACATCTGAACAGAAGACTCATGCTTTGGGGTCTTACAACCTACATGGCAGCAAAATTGCAGCAAACTTCCTGCGTCTGATACCAAAGGAAGGTGTTTGTACCCAATGGAAATAGTACCCTCTTTTAATTGAGGATGGCATCTTCAGTGAGAGGCTTTGAAACACCAGCACTTAATCTAACACTTGTTTCAGATGTCCATCATTTTCAGCAGAGAAAACCCAGAGATTCCGATCACTATCTGTGCAGGATACTTTGCATACGAAAAGCGCTGAAGATTTCTTGTCTTGTGTTGAATCTGCACAACTGTTTGTGATCAGCCTCCTAAAACAAGATGTGCTTAGAACTCTATTCATTTTGATTACAAAAAGAAACACGTTTTGTGTATGAAGGACTGTTGTAACAAATGATAGAATCTGTAGCTGAGTGCCCCTTTGAAGAAGTGGTGTTCTTCAAATGGGCCACTTTTAGCCCTTTAAGTACTGGAGTACTGGGATGAGTTTCCCTTGCACCTTCTCCAGGGAGAAAAGGCCCAGCTCCTTCCATCTTTGCTCACAGGGTAGGTCCTCCAGCCCTTTTCTCTTCTTTGTGGCTCTCCTTTGGACTCTCTCCAGTCTGTCCATGTCTGTCTTGAGTTGGGGGTAGCGGAAGTGGACACAGGTGTCCAGGTGTGGCCTGACCAGTGCTGAGTCCAGCTGACAAGAGCATTTCTCTGTTTGCAGGAATAGGGCTCACAGGGTGCATGGCTGTGTGCATTACTGGAACCGTGTGATTCGGGATTACGTTACAAATGGTTGTTTCAGAACAGATACACCAAGCTCTTTGGTGCACGAAAAATGAAGTTCATGTGCAGTGATTATCAGTGGGATGAGATTTAACACAGGGAAATGGATGCCTGTCTTGCCTTTCAACTTGCTGAAGCTCTCCTGTAGCACACCTAAGATCCTACATGGTTCTTAAGGGAAACCGACCCTTAGACATGATTTCTACTTTCAGTCAGCAGTGTAACATCATAGGCATGGCACCGAGACATTTGTCATGGCTAATACCTTTTGGGTTATTAGAGAAATTCTTGTTTATCAAGCCAGGTTCTGCAAGAATGCTGTACTGGAGAGAGTCCAGTAAAGGAATGCTAAGATGAGTAAGAGGCTGGAACGTCTGTTGTGTGAAGAGAGGCTGAGGGAGCCGGGACTGTTCAGCCTGGAGAGCAGAAGGCTCAGGAGAGCCGTGCCGCTGTGTAAATACTGTACGTGAAGACATGAAGAAGAGGGAGACAGATTTTATTTTTTTCCATGGTGCCCTGAGACAGGACAAGAGGCAGTGGGCACAAACTGAGACGTGAATTTGCACCTGAACACAAGAAGTCAGTTTTTTTTTCCTGTCAGGGTGGTCAGACATGGGAGCAGGCTGCCCAGAGGCTGTGGAGTCTCAGTCTGTGGAGACATTAAAAATCTGAGTGGACATAACTTACTCCTGGGCAGCCTGCTCTGGCTCACCCTGCTTGAGCAGAGGTTGAACTGCACAACCTCTAGAGCTCCCGTTCTTCCTCAGTGATTGTGTAGTCTTTTGTTCCCTACTTCATATTAAAAAGAATCTGAAGCATATAGTGGATCATAATGTACTTGATTAAATAATGTAACCCTGCAATGATACTACAGGCCTGAAGTCATTCCAGCTGAGATCACTGTCTAGTTCCACCACAGGTGACAGAGAAGGTTTTCTCATTTTTCATGTCTAATCTGATTTGCAAGATCTGGTTCTGATGGAAATATACATCATGAAATAACCAGGGAAACATACATCATTAAATAATTCTGACAGTCTTTAATTACATCTTGCTGACCTGTAACGGTGTAACTTGACTCCTGTCTCTTTTGCTCCTAGCCATGGGATCGACTGCTCGGTAACAGGCTCCAGCGCTGGGATCCTGGATGTTTACAGTGCTCTGTGAGCAGTGAAGCAGAGGGTGGAAAACACATTGCCAGGAACGAGGCTGTAGTGCAGTCTTGAGCCTCGGCTTGCTTGCCTGCTTAGTAATAAGGCTTGGCACTCCCTGACTTAGGTACAGAGTTGCTGGTGGAGATGTGAGACAGTGCTACAAGAGATGGGATGTCAGGGACAGAAGAAAAATACTTCGTGCTTTAGGATCAGGGATTGTGTGTGGTTAGTACCAGCTCTCCAGCTTGTGACATTAGGAGCAGACTCACTGCAGAAGTGCAGCAAGGAGTTTCCTGAGGAAACTGTTCTGGTTTGGTTTGTTGATTTTTTTTTCATGGAGTGAAGTGGCCTGGCTGGAAAATCACTGCTTTAAAGTTTCTCACTGGGATGAGACCAAGACAGTGGAGCATGCTTCCGTGCCCAGTAGCTGTATGTTGTGGCCAAGGGAAATGATCCCTTCCACAGGGAACCCTTAAACAGTGCATCCAACAGTGTTCATGGGGAAGGTTCAGCTTCTCTGTGCTCTGTTCTGCTGACCTGCTGGTGCAGAGATCCACTGGCTTTTGTCACAGACGTTGTCTCTTAGGATCTTAGTTAGAGCTATTAGTGGGATTGGTGGGTTTATACTGATGTAAGGCACATGAGGCAAAACTGTATTTTAGGAACCTTGAGTTTCTTTCTTACCAGTTATTATCAAGCAGTACAAGAGTATGTAGGCTGTCGGAGGATAAATTTATCTTAGCCCATGTGAGAAACTGGGGCCATGTGATGTACCACAAAATAATATTTGCACACTTAATATGACCAAGTGTATTATGTTTCATTATTTCCAGTATTTGGACCCACTGAGTGGCTTGGATGCTGAAGTAAATGTCCCTGTTCTCATCATCTCGAAACAGTGCAGAGTGATCTTCAGAGCCCTTGAACAATGTGCAGCTGATAATTACTTAGAGTGAGGTAGAAAGGGACTTGAAACATTGATGCAGATAATGAGAGGATTGAGGGTTCTAGCAAGCAGGGTTTGTCGCCTTGGGTGTTTTAATGGGCAGCCATTCTTTGGAGCAGAAATCGCCCCCAGCTGATGGGACAGGGTAGTCTGTTTTCACAGAAGATGTGCCCGTCATTGCTCTCAGCACCTGCTAGTGGGCTTCTTCAATTTTACTTTAACTTTTTGTGAAGTGCTGCCACTACTGATGGATTGGATTTCTCCCTCATCTGATGATCTATGGCAAATTTCTTTGCAACTGTTCTTTCAGTTTCCAACTGAAAGACTAGTGTAATGTTTCTGAAAGATTGGAAATATTTACTGTTTATAAATGGATGTGTTAAGAGGTTGCAGTTTGAATGGCTAATCTTGCTACTACCTTTAGTTGCCAGGGAAATGACTCTTAACACAATCCGACATACAAATAAACAAAACCAACATGCAACATACAGTTTAAATTACTTTCAGGAAAATTGTTTACTTGATACTTTGCTTGAAGCATTTCCATCCTACAAAGTTTCAGCTTTGGAGCATTAACAGAGTCCAGGCCCAGCATTCAGGAGGTTCAAAGCCATATATGTTAAACTTTAAATTTATCTTGAAGTCAATTGCCAATTACAATGGAATCAATAAATCCCTTAAAACATGCTGTCTTTGCTACCTGAAACAGGTATTTTATCCTCTAGGTATAACGGGAGTTCAGAAACTGAAGATGTATAACTTCCAGAGAGGATCCCAGGCAGCTGTTGGTGTTATATATGTAACTGGCATATGTTGTTGTTTTTTGGCTTGTTTACACATTTCAGTGACACCCCACCCCACCCCCCTTTTTTTTCTGTTTTTTCTACTGCTGCCATAGTTTGAAATTGGAGGATGTTTTGAAATAGTTTAATTTTTACTTGCAAGCAGTGTGAAATGATTGCTTAAACATGACAGATCTTACCTCTGCTGAGACAAAAAGTTAACGTCGTGATTCTTGCCAATAGCTCCTCACCATGACTGACATTGTTTATTGTACTTCTGTTTTTAGAATAATATATAAATGCTCTATGTGTGACACTGTGTTTACTCTACAACCTTTGCTCTATCGCCACTTTGATCAGCACATTGAAAACCAGAAGGTGTCTGTTTTCAAGTGTCCAGACTGTTCTCTTCTATATGCACAGAAACAGCTTATGATGGATCATATCAAGGTGTGTAGGCATCTTCTCTTGTTTCATTCATAGATACCATTTGTCATGCAATGTATGCTGTGAGAAACACTGTAAAAGGGCAGAGAATAACAGGAAGACCGCTGAGAGATGGAGATGTTGTAAATTCCAGGAGAGTAATCTCTGAACAATGTTCTCAAAGGTTGAAATGTTACATTTTGTACATCCCCAGCTGCCTCTGATGTAACCACTAACTGAGTTTTTCTATATGAATGTTGATTTGGGTGTACCAGGAATACCTCTGTGCATTACATTCAATAGGTCATTTTATCAGAACAGTCAGGTGTGTAGTGAAGTCAGTCAGTCCAGTCCTGATAAGTATTGAGCCTCATTCACAGGATTCTAAGTATTACTCCAAGTATTATTGCAGTTGTTAGGAGCTGAGGATGCTGAGCAGGTTGCAGAATCAACCCTTTGGTGTTCAGAATTCACCGGTGGAACTGGTATGTTTCTTTCGTAGCTGGTCATTGGTGTGTTTACACATGCATGCTTTGAAGTGGGTTTTCTTATTAATAGGCTTAGAACTGAAGAAGACTTACTGTCATCCTTGCTGAGCATGTTATCAAGAACCCTCAGTCCCCTGGCTGTAATTTGTTAGCTATGTGGAAAACCAAGCATCTTTCTTGTCTGCTAAAACTGTGATTTTGTGTTTTGGGCTCAGCTATGGCACTCGTAGCCTCAGAAACCTCAAGTTTTGTGGAGAGCGAGATGACTGGTCTTAAAAAACAGTTGGTCTGATAGCCAGTCTGAGACTTGAGGAGGAGATAGGAAAGGGCTGGCCCAAAGCGTTCAGCAATGCAAGGACTGCATTTTTGCTTTGGCTCTGAACTAGTTCATATTTACTTAAGAATCATCTTATATTTATGCCCTTTATCTTAAGTGGTCCTCATGCAGCGATGCCAAGTCCTACTAGTTTCTGTTTTCTTTGATCCGCTTGTACTGCTGCCTTTTTTTTTCTTTTTTAACTAAATAAGTAAATTCCATATTTAGCAGTTTATGTCTTATCTAATTAGTTTCTCAGCTTGGGTATTACTGTAAAAGTATTGTTATATCTGCATTTAACTGCTCTTTGAGACCTGAAAACTACTGTTTCAGGAGCATGATCCTACTGTAACTAGGGCCAGAAGCTATTTGTACATAAAGGAGGGTTGCTCAGAATTCTCATTGTGAAATTATTCCCAGTGTACTTCCGACTCGGGCACTGTTTAATCCTGTTGGCTTTAGTGTTTCATGCCAGTATTTGTACTTTCAACCGGTGCTATTTTAGCATGTCTCACTATAAATGATTTGGACATGCCTGAGTAGAAAATGAGAGGATTAGAACATACATGTGCAGTGGCAGCCTTACTGCTTTTATCCGGGATTGCTGGTGCTGTTACCTTTAGGATGTGTGTACAGAAGGAGGGACGACAGCAGCAAAGTACAAACTGGATTTCAGTCAAAGGGGGATGAAAAAAAAAAAGGGTAACAATATAGATAGAAACAGAAAAGGTCTCGGGGACAGGACAAGAGCCAAGCAAAGGCAGGGCTCAGCCTAACTGCACAGGAAGTAGTTGTTTGGTATGGGTGAACATAAACCATCAAGGCAGAGAACGCCTGGATGAAAACAGAACAGAAAGGGACAGAAAGAAGCTCAGGAAGAGGTTATTTAAACTACAGAAGATATCCTAGAATCTAATTCCTGCAGATGTGAATGCTTCTTGTTGGCAAAAGGTACGTCTCATTTGCTTTCCATGGCTCACTACAAGAAAATGCCTAGCTGCTGGTGAGAGGAGGTGATGAAGGTCTGGGCTGGTGGAGATGTGACACTCCCAGTTCTGCTGGTGAGAAGTGCTGTGATCACTGTCACTCCATGCTATGCTCTAGTGCTTTCTGTTTATTTTCAAACCAGAAATTAAGTTTCAAGTATTGTATTTAAAAGACACTAAGAAGGTTGAGGGCTAACATTTTACATGCTGACACGTTAATTGGGGAGGGAATCTCCAGGTCGGTCTTCAGTTGTTTGACAGTGCAGGAACCTCATTCCCACCTCTAACCTGTGCTGCTTTCTTCTTATCCTGGTGCAACAGCAGCCCCCTCCTTTGGTGCACGACTTCAGTTTGTTCTTAGAGCCAGCCAGCTGGTCCTGAGCACTTTGCATTTCAGGTTTTTTAATTGCTGGCTCTGCTTGTGGAAGTTGTTAAATAGAAGCAGTGTTCTACAGGTCAGTTTGACATTTGCTGAGAAACAGCAAGTGGTCTTGAGAGCCACAGGATTCACAAAAGGATTCGATGCTAAAGTATTGTCCTGGCGTATCGAATTGCTATTCTCCTCAGAGTCAAGAATGTATTGAATGTTTTTTGTTTCTGAGGTGACCTGTAGGAAAAATAGTTAGGTTTGCAATGGCTGTGCACATCCTGCAGGAGAGTTATAATAAAGGCCAGTAGGTGAGATGAACACTGTCATTGCAAGGGACAGGTCTTCAGATGTGAAAGAGACCTTGGTAGTGGATCCATGTTTAACAGTGTGCTCGTGTGCCTGTAAGAGACTCGGACACACAGCTGAAGCCCAGGTCTTCCTCACTTAGTCAGCGTTTTGGAAGGCTCAGGTATAGCATCATCTTATCACACTGGCCCCAGAAACTGGGGAAGGAGGAGATGGAAGAGTTCTTCCCTTCTTACTGACACTGTCCTTAAAGTCTAGAAATAAGCTAGTGATGAAGGGCCACTACCTAGGAGCTGCAGGGTGCTTGAGAACAACTTGTTAGACACCTCTGAGCTGTCCCCTGCTCTTGGGGACCCTGCATGCTTTTGCAGCTATGGACTTTTAGCAATGTAACCCTAGGGCAGGGTGCTCATAATGTGCCAGAGTTCATTAGTAAAAAACCTTTCCTTCCTGGAACTCTTTAATCACATAGTTTGAAATGAGGATGCTCAACTAATATGTTAGGTAAGTAAAGCAAGAAACTAAACATAAAGTACTTCTTGAACCCTTTTTTCCTTCCTATTAAACAGCAGTTTAACCCACAAAGTTGGTTTGTTTGGTTTTGGTTTTGTTTGTTTGGGGTTTTTTGGTGCAAATCTCCAGCCACTGAAGAAGACTCCTTCAGCTGCAGATGGTGTCTCTTAGCATTGTGGGCAAGTTTCTCTTTGTGCTAGGCCTTGCCTTTACTTAATCCTGTTTCTTTAAGTTAAGAATGTGGTCTGTTAATAGTATGACAAAGAAGTAAATCAAGACTTCTGATTCAGAGATCTTTGCATTTTGTCAGTGCAACTGTCTATGTCTGTTAGTTTTATGCCCTTTTTTTTGCTCTCTCTTTTGTTGTAGTCCATGCATGGAACTTTGAAAAGTGTTGAGGGGCCACCAAACCTGGGGATAAATCTGCCTCTCAGTGCTAAACCCACACCTCAGAACTCAGCCAGTCACAACAAGGAGGATGCAAAATCTGCCAATGCAACAGAGAAGCTGGATAAGAAATCTTCTCCCATAAAGAAAGCAGAGCCTAAAAAAGTCACTAATCTTGGCTGGACGTGTTGGGAGTGTGATAGGCTCTTCACTCAGAGAGACATTTACATCTCTCACATGAGGAAGGAACATGGAAAGGTAAACGAATAATACTTGACTACAAAGACGTAAATGAAACCTGAAACGTGAAGTCACTTTTTTCCAAGTTTAGTTGTGGTTTTGAAATAATTCCTTCAAGTTCCATCATTGCTCTTCTCTGTTCTTAAGTCTGTTTCATGTGTCTGTCTGACTGTGTAGTTTTTGTCATTGTCTGCATAGTTCTACTGAGAAAGTCCACATGCTCTTGCTTAACTGTAGGCTTCTTCATCCAGTATCAAAATTTCTTCAAGGTGGAAAGAGTGAAGGATGTTCCAGTATTTCATCCAAGTCATCTAATCTAATCTAATCCAGGTTCTCTTTTCTTCCTTTGTGCCTTCTCAGTTCCTTCTTTCCCTTGAAAATTCATTAACTGTTAAGACTCGGAGAATGGAGTCTGGTTTTATTGGTCCAAGGAGTACAAAGCAGTGTTTGATGTTACAGGTGGATGTGCTCTGAGGTGGAGCCATCACTCTAAATTTGCACTTGTCAATTCAGCCAACAAGCCAGTAGAGTTGAACAAGTGGAATTTTGTCATTTGAGATCATTTATGTCAAGTGGATTAAAAGTGATGTATGGGAATGCTGTATTCCCACACAGTCAGCAGTAGGACAGCTTGATGTCCCTGCTGCACCTGATACCTTTTCCAGTTAAATGACATTAAAAAGGCTGGCAGAGCAGTGAAACTGGTCCTTGTACAGACCCTTACTAGCTGTGGCTGGGATAGATCTTGCAAGCGCCAGCCTGGTGCTGACACGCAGCAGCTCTCTGCTTCCTTCGCTATGTCCCGGTGAATGTGGTCTGGTTCCTTCTGCAACTGGGAAGCAAGGACTGGAACTACTGCAGTGTGCTGCACTGAAAGCAGAGAGCAGACCTGAAGGGATAACAGACTCATCAAGTGGAGAGGAATCATCCTGAGTGAAAATCTGTACTTTTCAGGATGTTAATATGCTACAATAAATGATAGCATGTTTCCAGAGCTTTCTGTGTCTCTCCAAATTACAGTGCTTATTTCTAAAGCTGTTGTGCAAATTTATTCTGTTTATAAACATCCCATGGAGCAGCTGAAAATGCTGTATTACGGAGTGTCATCGCTAATTTTCTTATGACAAATTCAAGCAAACAGCACCCAAGCCTGGCTGGCAGGAGCCTATTTGCATGTTTCTCCTTACCTACTCCATTCTTTCAGCCTTTCTGCTGTCAAGAGTCTAGTAGCTATACTGCCAGTTCCCTTGGAATGTAAACGCAAAACCTAAGGATTATGTTTCACAGAACTACTTTTTCCTGTTACCTCCTTCTCCTTTTACAGCTTTAGGGGATGAAAACTAGACAGAAGAGCTGAGATCATGTGGCCTCCATTTGATTTCTCTAGTGGCTTCAAAAGACCATTTTTGCATTTCTGTCTATTGAAGTCACTGAAGAACTGTCAATGGCTTCAGTTCAAGCTTGGTGTGTGATTCCTGATGCTTCTGTGAGGTAGTGGCTGTAAAGAAACACCACGGCACAATGTGGCACTCCCTGCAGCATGCCTGCGCGCCCAATGCTTGTTAGTACACTCTGGCCTGATAGTCTACATTTTGACTCCCCAGTGTTTTTACCAGCAGACAAATAAATTCAAGAGCAGATGCATCTTACATTGACAAGATTCTTAAAAACAAACCAACCAAACCTCCATGTGAAACTGTCACTTCAGAGTGAAGTGGAGAGTGATACCCAGTCTGACCACCTCTACAGCAGAGTGGCAGGAGGCATGTAAAGGGAAGTTGGCAACACATTGGTAATACTTTCTACATACTAGGTTTAAATATGGATCTTCCTGTCTCTGATGTTTAATAACAATGTGCAGTGTTACCTCAAGAGCAACCCTTATTATGGAAACTTAGATAGTTGTTGCACTCAAATACTGGCCTAAATGAACAGACACACAACTCCGAGCCTGTGGAAAATGGGTGATAAGAAGCAGCTGCTACATTCCTTCCAGGCCCCCCAAATTTTGTTAGTATTCAAAACAGTATCCTTTATGGATACACTAATTGTAGGGAGCCTAGAAAGGAGCATAAGATAACAAAGTATGCCACATGGGTCTAATAATTCATTCATTCATTCATTCATAATCTGTGTCTCTGCAGAATGGGAAGTGTGAGTTCAGTGCTCTAACAAGATCGGTGCCGAAGGCTGAAAGCTTCAGTTAAGCAGTTCATGAGCTACTTGCAAAGTCCCGTGTCAAGTGTGGCAGCTCCACTGGCTCATCTGCGGCTGTTCCTGAGCAGTGTAGCCATTAGGCAGAATATGAATATCGAGTTCCTCACTTAGAGCATTAATAGAAGACAGATGTTTTTCAGTTCCTTAAGCTTGAGCTCCTTACTATTTAGAGTTTATTTGGGTTTTAATGCATATATCATTATTAACTGATACTGATACTAGGCACCAGAGAATGACTCATATCACATTAAAATGTCTGTGTGGGTTATGGTTCATCTCCACTGTTTAGGAATTTGTGACTCCCTCAGAAGGTAAGAATAAGGAAACCTTTGCTATGTAGTGATTTGGAAAATAGGAGCAGATCTTAGCTGGATTCCTCAGAAGAGCGAAGAAGGCTCCGCGTTCAGTGATCCAAGCGTTTAGCTTAATGGCCTCAGCCAGAATGCTACAATAAAATGGCATGAATTGCTTTCTTCAGTTTCCAAAAAAATACAGGGAAGAATGTATTGACAGCATGAAGGAAAACTGATTTTGCTGCTAGAGCAGGAAAAAAAACAATCCAAGGAACATGGATTTCCTTCTGGTTACTTGACTGATGGGGCTGTCCTTTGCTTTACTGTCACCTGACTAGTTGGCAAGAGTCCTTTCTCAGACTGGAACACTTGAAATCTGGGCCCACACCATCCGAATTTCCTTTGGGAGGCTCCATTAAAATCCCTTTCTTCTTCAGACCCAGGACACCTTGATTCTGGCAGGAATCATTACACTGAATGATAAGCATGGGATCCTGACTCTGGCGGGATTGTTGAAAAGTAGACTGAACCCATGGAAGGAAATGGGAACGCTGACTGGGAATATTTCCATCTCCTTACTCCAGTTTACAAGATGTGTCTAATGAACTGAGTTCTAGGGCTGATGTAAATTAAGGGACAGGACTGTGTCACTCATTCCTGTACGGAGTGAAGTCACACTTTGGGAGTTGTTGTTTCTTCAGATACTAGAGCTCTTGTGGCCGTGTTCAGCTGGAGTGACACGGATGGAGACCACTCCAGCCTTTCCATCTTCTTTCCTTTTCTTTCTCCATCCACTGAATAGGCTAAAATATAAACCCCACAGAACTCTCTGAACAGACGTCCCTCAAATTGTCATCATACCACACCTCTCATTTCTTCATGGCTTTCCTGAGCTCTGTTGGCATGTCAGTATCTGTGACATTTTGCTTTGGTTCTTGTTAAGTGCTCATCACCCCTCCTTCTATGTGACTGATGAGCCCTCTCAGTCAGCAGCTGCAGGCATAGTTTGGTAGTGGGAAGGGAAATGTCACTGTAGTGAAAGCAAAACCCTCATCATACTGTCTTGACTGATGCAGAAATAACCCATTCATCTTCCACTGAAGAACTTTCACTTCATCCACAGCCTCTGACACCAGTTTACAACTGGTGACAGATGTGTGTGTAACTTGTGCTGATCACACTGCTTTGAAATAGGTCCAGGTCCTCTGGCTTCTGCAGTGTTGCTGCAGGAGCAACCGGTAAGTGATGTTTCTTTTCTAGTGCCAAAAGGTTCAACATGTGCACTGCTTTTATTGAGCTTTTCTAATTAACTCATGTGGTTTTCTTCTCTTTTCCCCAAGCAAATGAAGAAACATCCGTGTCGACAATGTGACAAATCCTTCAGTTCGTCCCACAGTCTGTGTCGTCACAATCGCATCAAGCACAAAGGCATTAGGAAGGTTTATACATGCTCGTAAGTTCTACTTCCCTTTCTTTACAAACAGAGTACAGACCAACAGAAAAAAGCTGTTAGCTGTGTTTCTTGCCTTGAGGCTGTGAAAAGGAGCGTAACCTTCATTCAGATGAGTCAGCTCCTTAAGCAGACAGCCCAGAGAAGGCTATCCTGCATGCCTAAACCATGACAGGCTCCTGGGGGTGTGTACATCAGCTCTGCTCTCTCTCAATGATTTCACAAGCAAATTTGCTGAGCTGAGAGTTCTCCAGTGAGTTCTGCACTTGGTTTTCAGTAGTCTCTCAGATACACAATGTGCTCTTCCAATCCCCAAAAGCCAGTATGTATAGTGCATTTCTTAAACATGAACCAGTGTGTAGTGTCTAAAAATTCTCAGTGATGTTGAAGTGGCTGGAGAGGTGATACATGACTGAACAGAAAAATCCATGTTAATCATGTGAGATCTATAAAGCAAACGTTCCGGTGTAGCTCTTCATTCCTAGTTTTGTGTGTCTGTGTGTGCTGTGGAGCCAAGCTTGAGGCTATGAAAAGGAAGCTACCACCAGCAGCCATTGTCTGTGGTAGAGATCTTAGCGCAGTCCCTTCTCTGTCACCATGTGCCTTCTATTTTGTTACAGAGAACACAAGGCTCAGTGATATGGAAGCCTGAGACTGCTGTGCATGGCACAGTGTTCCAACAAAGTGCTTTAGAACATCCTGTCCCACAAACCAGATTGTTTCTGATGGACCCTCAACTTGGGCTTCGGCATGTGTGAGCTGGTCAGCCCAGATGGTGTTGCTCTTGATATGTAACAAGTAGCAAATACCCGGGTTTTGTGTACCCTCTGAGCAGGAAGCTCATTGCAGTTCTGTTTGCATTTCAGCATGATGCCTACAGTACTGTTGGTTTTATTTTGGGTTTGGTTTGGTTTGGTTTAATAAAGATAAAGGAAACTGCATTTAAAAAGTTAAAACCTTAGGAGGGAGACTGAGAAAGAGAGCACTGCAGTTTAACTTCTGCCCCCGCAGTTCTTCTTTGGCCATCCCTCCTCCAGACACCTGTATGCTGTGTTACAGCACTGGAGTTCAGGAGAAATATATTCCTGAAAGTACACGAGATGTTCGGAAGTGATGTAGCTGGCTTGGGGGGTGGGGAGAGCAAAGTATGGGCTGTGAAAGAGAATTTTGTTCTGCTGCTGAGTTTGAGGCTGGAAGTGGGGCTGAAAATGAATTGCTAGTTCCAAGAAGAAACTGTATTTGGGTTTGAATGCAGCATTAAGTGTCATTTGGAGCTACCATTCATCCTGCATAGGAGGAAATTGCTTTCCCTGCAAAATTTAAATCAAGCAGAACTTTGGGAAGTCTCTAATAGAATGCACAGTTTGGTGGTCTCAGCAGAAATCCAAGAAACAGACTCAGGTGCTCCCAGGTTTTATTCCAACTCACACTCGGTCTCATTTTGGATGTTACCTCCAGATGACTTCTCATTTGCTCTGAATGTAAATTCTCAAAGACTCCTAGTTTTATTTTGTAATTCTGCTCATTTCCTTACAATAATTACCCATGTAATTGATGGTGCTCTGGTCTGGATTTGCTTTCTAGTCCCGTTTATGTTCTTCACAACAGTGTGACTTTTGTTAAGCCTGGCCTGTTGGCCTGTACACTTCTGCTTTGTGCTCACTCATGCAGGCACTGCCCAGAGTCCAGACGTACCTTTACCAAGCGGCTGATGCTGGAGAAGCACATTCAGCTGATGCATGGCATTAAAGACCCCGATGTGAAAGAGATGGCTGAATCAGCCAATATGGAAGAAAGGGAAGTCAAAGAAGACACAAAGGTAGTTACTGAGAAGATTAATCCAGATACCAAGAGCAAATTTTTTGTGGGCATACAGTCAGGATCTTTAAACATGAAGGTAGTTTGATCTCAGGAAAACCTGATCATCTGCAAAGTAGAGCCCAGAAACAGGCTTTAATGCTTGGTCAGCCCTGGAGGGATCAGGCAGTTGGACTAGATGAGCGTTGTAGGTGAAATCTTCCAGCTGAAATGTTCTTTTCTGTTTTGCTATTGGTGATGAGTGTGTGAGCGGTTTACGAGGAAAGTAAAAATAGATGACAGCACTGCCCAAAGATGCAGATGTTACCAGCACAAACATAACTGGGTTTTAAAATGTAATGTTGGCCTTTACATGACACTTTCAACCCAACACATCTCCTTGTTTAAGTGTTAAAAATCTGGCAGGCTATGTACATTATCTTCATAAACATCATGGAGCATATCTGAGCTACCTAGGATACAGGAGATTCTTGAAGAGTATTCATGTTGGAAGAATATCAAGGAGAATGTGAAAAAAATCATCAGTTTAATTAGTGTAATTGTATGTGTCAGTTCATCCTTTAGCAAGATGTTAGTTTGGATATTAAGAATCAGGAGATAATCTGTCAAATCAAATTTCAGCCATGAAATAATAAGTAAAATGGAGTTCCTGGGCTGCTGTTCTGTACCCAGCTGAGGTCTGGTTCTGTTGCATGCTTAGATGTGGTTATGCAGACTAGTATTTATACAGCATGTTCAGTGCTGTCGCTCTGTCAGAACAGATGAGACAAACTTTCCGTGCCATTCCTAGTAAGGAAAGCCCACAGTTTTCCAACATGTACAACATGTATTTGCTTCAATTATTTGAAATACCCTGTTTATCAAAGTTGTATTGGAATCTACCAAGAGGAAGCTTGAGAAGTTTGCAAGGCACAGATAGTTACAGAAAGAACCTGTGGTTATTATCTGCCGTTTGTGTCTGACTATAGGTTCCTAGTCCAAAACGCAAGTTGGAAGAACCCGTTCTGGAGTTCAGGCCTCCACGAGGTGCCATCACTCAGCCATTGAAGAAGCTCAAGATCAATGTTTTTAAAGTGCACAAGTGTGCTGTTTGTGGCTTTACAACAGAAAATCTTCTTCAGTTTCATGAACACATTCCTCAGCATAAATCCGATGGCTCCTCATACCAGTGCAGGGAATGTGGACTCTGCTACACATCTCATGTGTCCCTCTCCAGACATCTCTTTATTGTACATAAGCTGAAGGAGCCTCAGCCAGTGTCAAAACAGAATGGCTCTGGGGAGGATAATCAGCAAGAAAATAAACCAAATCATGAGGATGAATCATCTGACAGTTCAGCATCAGACAGAAGATGTAAAGTTTGTGCAAAGACTTTTGAAACTGAAGCGGCCTTAAACACTCACATGAGAACACATGGCATGGCCTTCATCAAGTCCAAAAGAATGAGCTCAGCTGAGAAGTGATTGGATTGTTTGGGACTCAGAAGCCTCTCTCCACATTGGAATACTAAAGACATTTTTGCTACGGGAAGTTCAAGGTATTCTTGTGTTAACAGTACTGTTCAGGCGGTTGCAATATATTCTGCATAAAAGTGTCCCCTTCACCTCATTGTCTATCCCCTCAAACCATCGAAGCAGTATTTGAGTTGACAAGAGTTTGTATATATTTAAACTAATAACTTTTATACTCTTTGTTATGTGTTTGTGTCTGTATCCAGTGGAAAATTTGGGGTTTTCTGTTTTGTTTCTGGTTGTTGTTTTTTTTTCTAGTAAGTTTCTTTAAAACAGAGTTCTGAATACTGGGACAGTTCCTTAGGTTCTCTTAAACTGTTCCTTAACTGAATGCTTCTGAAAGAAAGTTCAGCTAATGGAGGTGCATCAGAAAGCAGCACTTGGAGAGGCATGGAGGGAAGATTTTAAATGCGAAGAACCTGTGCTTCTAAATATCTAAGGAAGTTTTTAAACTTCCTCTTAAAAATACGTGTTTAGAAATTAAATAAAAAATCCCACTGCGTATTTCATGCAGTGCTGGTTTTAGGTGGCACCACCAGAAAGGCGCCGACTCCTAGAATGATAAAGTACTTTTGAAAAGTATAATTGCACAACTCTCTGTATCATGAAGTGGTTTTTTGGTTTTTTTTTTAGGCTGTCAGGTGCTTGCAGTCAAAGCTCAAACTGTTACAAAAGGGCTGGCCTACTCTGGACTTAACAAATCGGATGTAATTAGAGAATAGGTTTATAATGATGATGGTTTTCGACATGTAATTTATTAAACACTATATATAGAAGCGAGTACACAGCATTACGTATTTTCCTTTCTGGTTGTCGACAGAAGATAGTTAACCCTTGCTACAGGGGTTGGTACTTCCCAGCTCTGTGTGCTAATGCCAAACGTTCTGGTGCTCAGCGTCTCACACAGCCACAGCGGCTGAGCGGCTTGCCACAGCAGCGCAGCCGGTGCAGCCGTGGCCGATGGCTTTCACACGGGCCGTACGAAGCGAGCCCGGCCGTTTCCCACCAGTACCTGACACCGCTAGTTAACGCTTTCACCAAGGGCACGAAGGTACCGTGCTGTCCCTTTCATATAGAGGTCTCTGTGAGAGTTATATTTTTGGTTTGGTTTTGCATTTTATACCTTGTATGTATCCCAAAAAATACAAATTTTGTACTTTTTTTTTTAAAACCAATGGTGTACATATAGATAGCTGCATGATACACGGTAGTAATTGTCTAGTTCCTTACAAGTCTTGCTGCTGTCAGATGTTAACTATACACTATGTCCATTACAGCTGTATTAAACACATTTCATATGTAAATAAATGTGGAGCATTTTGCCCCAAAAGATTTCTGAGATTCTGTTATTTATCATTAAATTTTAACAGTTTGAAAAATGAAAGTCTTTGAAAAGAATAGGGATCCTTCCTGGCCACCTCTGTGAAAATTCTTAATCACTCTGGAAATGGTGGTGTCAGAGACATTTGTTCTGCTTTCCCTCTTCATCCTCATTCTTCATTTGGTTCATTTCGTTGGTAAATGCTTGTTACCCCACAGCTATTACTGGCCTTTTGAGTGGTTCTGAGTTACTTCTCCATCCTGGAACACACAGCTGCCATCTCAGGATCCTCCACTATAATGTACACTGGTCATCACTGCCCTTTCCATTCAGTGTATACCCCTTGAACACTTGTTTGTTGATGTGCACTGTCAACTGTACAACAAATGAGTTCTCACTATGCAGAATGGTGTTTTGTATAGAGTGAACAGATAATAAAAGTTAAATTTTCACAGCCATTATTAATACTTCTGTTCATTTTCCCTTTTCACTGTCTTCCACCTGCAGGGCATGGTGCAAACCAGTAACTTACGTCGTTGTTGGTAGTAGTCGATTAAACCTCATGAAAGGTCTCCATGAGGTCAGAAACGGATCACTTGGGCTCCACTGTTTTACAGTCACTCCTTTGGTTAAACACAGAGGTAGCTAACGTTGCACATCAACTGCAGGAGACAGGTTGGCACAGAAATACTAAGGAAGGCTTCAGGGAGCCTTTGGGCAGGAGAAGAGAGTGTCACTGTCAGGCCTGGGGTTAATGTGTGGCTGCTTCAGCACAGAAACAAGACAGTGAGTGTGTACTATGGTAATAAAACCACAAGCCACTCAGGAAGGTTTTGAATGTATCTTCATGGGGACACACAGAACTTATCAGTGGGAAAATACCAGAAAACAACAGCACTGGAGTCCATAGGAGCCCAGCAAAACAGCATGGAGCTGGCCCTCCACATTGTGCACGGGGCCAGGCTGAGACACTCCAAAATGTTCTGTCTGAAAGCAAGAAAAATGCCCTTGAGAAAGGCTGTGAGACCAGTAGGAAGGAACAATGAGCACAGGGAAGTGGGACACCATGTCATCCAGAGCTGCCTTGTTCTGTGCGATCAAACCCATAGGAAGCCAAACACACTGCTGTGGGAAAACCAGGCTGCTGCAGCAGACCACGGGGCTCAGAGGAGGCAAGCATGGCACCCCCTGAGGGCCTTCACACCCATGAGCTGAGGGGACCTGTATGTGGCCAGCACAGCCAGCTAGCACAGGTCAAGTGCCCAGGCTGCACGGTAGCTAAATTACACCTTGCAGCACTGTGCGTGAGGGTGAAAAGCAAGTTTCAGCCTCCACAGAAGTCAGAGGCCCCCGACCTTGGACTAATTGCCTTAGATTAGCTGCCTCCACTGCAGTAACTGCTGGCAGATCTGATCTATCTACAGATTGAGCGGTTCCAGGTTCCTGCAGTGTGAACATAGCATGGGCTATGCTATGCATAGGCACAGCAAGGCTACGCACCTTGCTGCACCTCTGCTGCCTTCTGTGATTCTGTGAACGGGGCCAGAAATGCATATAAATAAATGAAAGTGTGTGCGCTGCTCGGCACACGGCCCCCGTAACGACTGCCATGCACGTCTGCCTCCTTTCCTTTCGGAGTTACTGGGCACGAGGCACCTATGTACTGCCCACCCTTGCATGGTGCCCCTAGCCCTTGCCTCGGTGCTACCCCCCTGGTACTCCTACGGCTGGCCAGCACTAGCTATGGGAGGCATTTAGCCCCGTCTAGGCCAACTGGCACTTCCTGCGGAGTAGGACAGCAGAAGCTGGATGTGGCTGACCACGAGCACTGTACTGTTTGTTTCTGGAGGGCATTTAGAGCCGCACAACTCGGCCTGCCAAAGACCCAAATGTCAGCTCTTCATGTCCAGGTATGGGTGGGGAATTCAGTAGGGCAGGCCTAGTTAGTTTTAAAAGGATTTTTATATAACCCTGACCTTTTCATTCTGTTAATATTACCTTTCTCAGTACACCCAGCATACACACGCAGCTGCCAGGCCAATAATAGGACACAGTTTATTTTAAAACCTTTCTCAAATATTAGGGCAGTTCAGGAGTCAATTCTTTGTATTTGAATTTCAGATTACTACTCAAAGGTTATCTGACTAGGCTCCCAGCAGGATGAAGGGCAGGTAATGGAGTGAAAAGAGAATTACGTACAGAGCACAGTAAGCACAGCAGGTGCAAGCATGCCCAACTTACATCCCTGGGCGTTGGGTACAAACGGGGTAGCTCTGTAGCTAGAGCTAGATGCAGAAGGAGCAGGGAAGAAGGAGCATTTCTTGTCTCCTCCCTGAACATTTCTTCCCTTTGAAAAATGTGGTGTTTTTGAAAAGACCTGGGAAAGCAAGGCACTGGAAATGACCCAGATTCATCCAGAAAATTAACTGGAGGTGCTACAGTTTTCTGCTCTGACCCCCAGGTTTCTGCTCTGAAGACAAAAAATATGCATTTGGAGCAGTAATATGACTATTAGCAAAATAATCTTAGCATTGCATCCTTCAGAGATATGTCCTATAATCTGATTTGGCAGAAGCCTTTATGCACTTCATTTATTTGATATTTGATATCCTCAAATTCTGCTACTCTGCACTCTCCGACACTAACTCGCTGGGGATACGGATGCCCTGCATTATGCATGGTGCTCGCTCGGAGCCCGTCCACCACTCGGCTAGCACTGCCATAGCTCTGTCTGCAGATTAATATTGACGGTTAAGTATGCCCATATTTCCTGCTGTAAGTGACTGCTGCTTTCTCAGTTAAGATGCAGAGCGGTCCCTGATGGATGCAGTCATGCTGTAATTGGAGGAGCTACTGACTTCAGATTTCACTTGGTCATTGCATCTGCATACTGTTGCTGTTAGCAAAATGGACAGAGCCCTTTATATAGAGAGAAACATCTCTTCACCAAGCAGCACCAGCGTTACTCCAGACAGTTTACCCCACGGAGATGCTTCCCACACATGACCAGCTTCATTCAAGTAATACCAGGCACTTCCCAAACGCTCGTGAAAGGGGCACAGCATCAAATAGCAGACTACCTCCACCGAACCCAGCACTCGGGGGTTCAAGTGCCAGCACTGCATGTAAAAACCAACTGACCAAACAAGCAAAACCCAGACCCATTTAGGTCAAAGCTGTGCACCTTGCCTCACTCCTGAACTCGGCCAGAAATGCATGTAAGTAAATGAAAGTGTGTGTGCCGCCCAGCGCACAGCCCCCCTAACGACTGCCATGCACATCTGCCTCCTTTGCTTTTGGGGTTACTGCGCATGAGGCACCTACGTACTGCCCACCCCTGCACGGTGCCCCCAGCCCTTGCTTCCATGATACCCTCCTGGTACTCATGGGGCTGGCCAGGACTAGCTATGGGAGGCATTTAGCCCTGTCTAGGCCAACCTAAAGAGTTCTCACTGGGCAGCAGAGTTATTGTGTTTCCTCTGTGCTTTACTCTGAGTGGCTGTAAATGGACTTCTAGGGCTTTCCCCATTAGCCCACGGTTTTCAGCTCAGGTGCAAGGTGCTCATTACTTGCCCAGGGCCAATATCTTTAAAAACAAAGAGCTGCAATTCAGATATTACATATACAGGTAGGACTAATGCCTGGATGTTTGTAAAGGGCTGCCATATCAGCCAGAATGTCAAGAGCTACATTTTTTTCTGTGTACCAAAATATTAGCATAATTTTCTAGCTGCAGAGCTCCAAAAGATCTACTGCACAAATATCGAGGTCTAACATCCAGAGTATGGGAAGATTTTTTAAAAAACAACATGTAACCTTTAAGAATCTAAATCATCCAGATGACAAGCCAGCAACAGAAGCCACCCTAGCATCTGTGGAAAAGCAGGTTGCTAATATGTTTCCCTTCACTCCCTATGAACCCTGAGTGAGTACAAATGTTTTCTGAGCAAATAGCAAATTGACAGGCAATGATACTAGCAAAGACACTACCGCCTCAGGATCGAGTGTAGGTTTGTGCCTCAGTCTAAAGAATGCCACATCTCTCTGACCAAAAGCTAGCTTCAGTCCTAGCAAGTCTCAATGCAAAGCTGCCTTCTTGCTTTCTCGATTCTTCACACACTGGCTTTGCTTTCTCCCTCTCATTGTTACAAAATCAGGTTTTATCATCTGAACTCTTTGGAACTTACAGAAATGCCTGTGTAAAGGGAATACTGGTGTCACCCAGGTCAGAAGATGAAGTACCTCATCAAGATACTGCCCAGCAAGTGTCCTTGGACCTTTCTTTCCAGTGTCTATTTGCCATTTCTGTCCATTCATAATATCCTTGCAGGTTCCTCTGTGATCTAATGCCACTGCTGTCTCCGATAGTCACTCTTTTCCAGATGTTTGCTAATAGAAAATCACCATCTGCTTCTGGCAAAGTTCCAATTTATCTGGGAATGTTTCCCTTTGTTCTTTGTTCTCTTGTTGCCATTCCTGTCTACAGCACCCAATCCTGGACGTGGTGAACCTCACCAAAGTGTGGTTTATTTCATTCCCAGGAAATTGACAGGCTCTGGGCAGTGTAACTATTTGGCTGGCTGTTATGTTTCCCATCTTTTTCTGGTATTTTTAACCTGGTAGTGGTTTTACATGAATTGGCTGAAGATCGAGCTCAATGAAGAGCGATAGAAGCACGGGCGCAGCAGCGCCTGGGGGCACAGCGGAGCCGCCGGGCACAGCGGAGTCGCTGGGCACAGCAGAGCCCGGGAGCACAGCAGAGCCCGGGAGCACAGCAGAGCCCGGGAGCACAGCAGAGCCCGGGAGCACAGCAGAGCCGCCGGACACAGCGGAGTCGCAGGGCACAGCAGAGCCCGGGGGCACAGCAGCGCCTTAGCAACGGGTGTCTGGTCTTACTGCTGGGAAACGGCCAGAGAGCCCTCCCCGGCCCGCCCTGCTTTCTCTGAGATGCCTTTTTCACTGGCCTCAGGACACAGGGAGGCTGTAACTGGTAGCTGCGTGTGTGAACCCTTCCTCTCCTAGGCTGGGTAAAACGCACTGCTGCAGCCGGTTTCTGACTAGCCAAGCTCCTCGCGGGGTAGCCAAGCCTCGCGCCACACGTACGGCCTAGGCCTTTGTGCTCTTCTCTCCTGGAGGGCTGTGTGGAGGCCCCCGAATGAACGCCGAGGCGCACATTAGCTGCTGACATTAGCCGATCTTGATCCCTCCAGCAGCTAGTGGGGCTGCCCAGTGCTCTCTGAGGCAGGTCCCACGGCAGACACGGACACCCAAGCCGCTGGCAGGGCCGGGGACAAATCCCACTCCCGCTCTCAGCCCCAGCCCTCCTTGTTCCCGCCCAGCGCCTCTCGGAACAGCGCCTCCTGCCGACCCGGGCACCGCGCTGCTCCCGGCCCGCCCTCGCTTGACCCCGCCAATGAGCTGCGCACACGCAGCGGCAGCCCCGGGCACAGCTGCCGTGTCGCCGCCTGATCCAAAAGGCAGTGCTCGGGACGCCCCTGTCGCCTCCCTCTTGCTCCACAGGCGGGTTCGGCTCGTTCCGCCGAGTCGTGGCATCTCAGCACCCACCGAGAGCCCTGTCGGACATGGCTTCGGTCGGGCACCGGCAGGGGCAGGAGGCGAGGGGCCTCCCTCTCAGGGCTGCTCGTTGCGGCTGCATGCTGGGAAGTGCAGTGCCGGTGCCCGCGGAAGCCCGCCGGGGATGAGCGGGGCGGGCAGGAGGAGACTACAACTCCCGGGGAGCAGAGGGGCCGCCCGCCCTGCCGCTCCCGGCGCCGGCGGTCGTTGCGGCTGGTGGGCAGCGCCGGGGGTCGGGGTGTGTACGTCGTTCACCGTGCCTCTTTCCGAGAAGCCGCCTGGGGGCGCCGGTAGCGTCCCGCCGCCGGCGGGGTGTGGGCCCTGCCCGGGGGCCTGCCATGGACCTCTTTGGGGATCTGCGGCGCATGAACAAGCGACAGGTAGTGGCCGAGGCTTGCCGGTGTCGGCCCAGCCTGGGGCCCGGGGCGTGGGGCCAGAGGGGCTGGGCGGGATGCGGAGGCTGCTCGGAGCTGCCCAGCATTTCTGGTCCTATATTTTCCGCCAGTGAGCCGCATGATAAGTGGAGGCGGGCAGAGTCGTTTTCAGCCGAACTATGTTGCCAAAAAAAAGCCCACCCAAAAGTGTGAAGAAGGCATATCCACTGCTGTAACAGCTGTGGAGCTGGGGGAGTTTGGGGCAGAAAGTTAGGCTGATTAGGAAAAGATTTTCCACGTAAGATGTTTCGGTCGGACGGCACCAGGACACAGTCCTTTGTCATCTCTGCTCCCACCGCTCCTCATTTTCAACAAAACTAATTGTTCAAACTACAACCCTGCTACTACTGATCTTACAGCATTTCTTATGTGTGTTTTGAGTACTGATGAGCTCGTGTAGGACTCGGGGATATGTGATCACAATAGGTTTGATCATTACATGAAGAGCTTCCTAGATTTTCGAAGTTGCTGCAGGTAAGTTCATTGGGATCTGGCACTACAGGGAGTGCGGCACAGGCGTGAGGAGGGCAGGGCTGGGGCACACGGGGGGCTGGAGCCTCGTGCTGCAGACAGGCTGTGCAGGTGGTGTGCCAATACGCCGCTCTGCACCCTGAGTCCTGCTGGAATCGGTGTTTGGTGTTAAAATCCACCGCTGTGGACTGTGAGTCAGTGGCGCATAGGAGCGGAAATTCTGTGATCTGCTTCTAACTATCTCACAGTAACTTCTCAAAGCCGTGTTCCTGTTTCATGCAGCTGTATTACCAAGTCTTGAATTTTGCCATGATCGTGTCTTCTGCCCTTATGATATGGAAAGGGCTGATCGTCATTACTGGCAGTGAAAGCCCTATTGTGGTGGTGCTCAGGTAAGTCAACGTAAAGGCCAAATATTGGTTTGTCCTTTGTCTTTTCCCCTTCCTCCTTGGATAGATTTCGAGTTTGAACTCTGACCAACCTTAAATACTGTAACAGTTACTTTCTTCTGACTCTGGTTTTGGACACTTAGCAAAGGCTGCTTTCCTGATTGCAGTCTAGTTTTCACTGAAGTTTGTAGAAGTAGAGATGTGAAACCTTTTGAAATCTTAAAATCTAGGTTTGTTCACTCAGATAAACTACTCAAGATTACTTATAGGTGTGTATATATATGTGTCTATATATACATACAGCTATTTAGGGATAGTAATCCCTGGATAGATGTTAGGATTCCAGAAAGTTCATTCTGCTTTACAGAAAATACACTTAATCCTACGACGTTTCTGTTGTCTCTTAAAGAAAATAAGTAAATGTGTAGCGCATCCTGAAGCCGCTGAACACTTCCCAGTCTATTTGCTAATTTCTCTCTTTTTTTTGCCATAAATATATTGATTTTTAAATTGTGTTACAGTAAAACTCATGAATAAATTTTACTCGTGTGTTGCCTCTCTCTCAGTGGTATCTTACTTCTGGTATAAAAAGAGCCAGTTCCGCATGCCCCTTACTGCTCTTCAGATACCTACAGTTAAACACATGTTCACAGAACATTCAGTTCAATCTTACAGAGATTGTGTGTGTGTCAGCAAGGAATATATGCAGGCAACAACAGTATTGCAGTGGGAATTGTCCATGTTACTGGTTGTGGGCTCTGGAGTCCTGCCTCAAAGGTTGTTACCAAAAGTGACTATGGCTGACTTTGAAAAAAGGCATAGATTTTCTGATTGCTAATAGCAGTCACTGATGTAAGCCCAACTCTTGCTCATGGTAATTAAACTCTTCCTAATGTAGAGAAGTACTTCCTTTTGTACTGGGAAATGTGTTTTGTTCCTTTTCTATACACCTTTCTTTCACTGAGGCAGTAAGGAAGCCTTCTATAGGCTGCCTGAGCTTGCGACTTACAGAGCTTTGGGTCATGTTAAATGTCTGAGGGGTGTTACTGAACAGGTAAAGGTACAGCTTTATGTTAAAATTGTGAGTTTACCCAGAAGAATTAATTGTTCTTTGTTTTCATGGTTTAATGCTAATAAGCTCTCTTTCTATTTGTAGTGGCAGCATGGAACCAGCTTTTCACAGAGGAGACCTGCTGTTCTTAACAAATTTCCATGATGACCCGATCAGAGCTGGTGAAATAGTTGTTTTTAAAGTTGAAGGCAGAGACATTCCAATAGTTCACAGAGTAATCAAAATCCATGAAAAGTAATGCAACTTGGCATTTCCCTTGTTTCTGTGCATGGTTCCCTTCACCATTACTTTCAGTTACAGTTTAATTGGGTAGTGTTCCATGAAGGAAGAGTCCGGTAATGCAAGCAATACCTGTAATGTATGCCAGCAGTAGCAATAGGTATGGGAGCAGAGTTTGCTTCTGTACTGACAGGTGAAATTGGGATTTTGGCTATCAGAAGTAGCTGATTCTGAAAACAGGTGAAGGTTCGGGTCAGAGCTGTAGACAGTCTGACAAGGGTGTGACCTTTGCTAACTGAAGTTTCCCAAAAGTGACTCATAATGAAAAAAGAGATTCTTACTCTTTTTTTGTGTCATACTAGTTACAATGCCAGCAACAATTTGTGCTGAAAAGCAACAGATTGATGATGTGGTTTTAGCTTCGTTGCATCTACCCGGTAGGATAAGCAGTTCTTTCTCAAACCAAAAAGAGGCAGCTCTCTTTCTGATTCTGCACAGCAAAAGCTGATCTGGAGGTGGCAACCACTGGCATATTTGCTCCTCCAATTTCTTTCCTGAGGGAAGATTTTAGGTTCTGCTTCATCTGAAATTTGTGGTTTAAATTCTGTTCAATTCATGCTCTGATGCGTGGTGCTTTTAACAGGCTCTTACTGCACAGTTTTTTGGGGGAGGAAATGGAAAACAAATCCAAGCCAAACCAACCTGCAAAACAAAACCCCAGCCCAACAACCACCCCCCTTTTTATTACCCAGTATTTCAGAGTTAAATTTCTGTCCCGGTGAAAATGCAGAAGGCTGGATAGTATCCCTCTCATGCCTCTTGTGATACTGCTTACATCAAATGACAATCTAGGAGTGTTTTATAAACATTTCCTGTTAAAAACTGTCAGTAAAGTCTGTAATGTTAGTGGTCCACTGATACTTGTTCAGCAGGCAAGACAAGCAAACCTAGAAGTGAATGTTACCTAATCTCATAGCACTTTTCATCTTCATTGTTCTTTGTAGATGTTACTGAGGGTTTTTTAATTAAGTGGTATTCTGGTTTTCATCTCCATGCCTTCTAGGGAAAATGGGAACATCAAATTTCTGACTAAAGGTGATAATAATGAAGTTGATGACAGAGGCTTGTACAAAGAAGGTCAAAACTGGTTAGAGAAGAAAGATGTTGTTGGAAGAGCAAGAGGGTAAGTAATGCAGAATGATGGCTACGTTGTGATTAAATGGAGAGGTCATGAAATGAAATCAGTGCTCTTGGTACAAACTGGATCTGGTACGGCTTTGGAAGATTTTCTTAAATAAAATGCTAATGAAAAAAAAGCTTTACCTGGAAAAGTTGTTTTCCATAGTGTCCCCTCCATGATGTGGAGAGTGGAAGTTAACATACTAAACAAACAACAAGAAAAAAGACACACTTAACAAATAATTCTCCGGTAAGTACAGAGTTAACCTACTTAGCCCTCTGATTGCTAGAAATTACTAGGGAATTATTTCTGCATTCCACGGGAAATTTATGCAGCGTTTGAGCTTTTGGCTTTGTCCCCTTCCCCATCTGAGATGAAGTCTCTTAAGATTTTTCTTAAGTAACTTGATTAATTTTTTTATCTAAGAAAAAAAATCACATATGCGTTGGGGACAGGTGTAAATGATTGTTTTACATTAAAACACTCAAGACTGAGTCACTTTGAACTATTTCACTGCTATATTCAGGGGGTAATTTTACCTTCATCTTCTTTGTCAATGACAGGTTTTTGCCTTATGTTGGCATGGTAACTATAATAATGAATGACTACCCCAAATTTAAGGTATGTATACAGACTTCTTGAATGGATGAATGTAAACTATCGCAAGTAAAGATAGTTAGAATCTGTTAATAAGCAGGCTTCTGTAGTTTGGCACCTAAATGTGAAATAAGCTGTTTTGTTGCCTGTTTTAGCTTGTTTGTTGTCTGGCAGAAGTTAGCGTTTGTAAGCATTTGAAAACAGGTAATTTACAGGAATTTCACAAGTTGAGTGAGTACAGTTGTGATTGCTATTTATGGTGAAGATTAATACATTTGAAATAGTCCTGTAACTCTGCAGGAACACGCCTCTTAACCGTGTGCCTGTCTAGAAGCTGTAGCGCTGGAGAGGGCCCCCTTTGAACAGCACAGTTTCCCTTGAAGGAGCAGTTAGAGTTGTTCTGTGTTCTCTTCCCTCCTGCAGTATGCTCTGCTGGCAGTCATGGGAGCCTACGTTCTGCTGAAGCGGGAGTCCTAAGGCCAGCCCCTTTGCCGGCAGCAGGGGACAGAACGTTAAAGAACCCTAATATATTTCCGATGTTTTCATTGCTGAGCACAGCTACAAAACTGCAAGCTTTCCAACTGTCTAAATTGTACAAGTAACAAATAAAGCTTTTGGCTGATGGTTAACCATGTAATGGCATATTTACGTGATGTGCTGCTTTCAGTTTGCCTTCTGCTTGTTGGGAAGACACTACCCTGTGTGAAAACGGCTTGAGGTGCCCCTTGATGTGCTGTGGTGGTTTTTCTTCAGTGCTACTGCATCTGAACCTGGTTTCCTTCATGTTGGTTAACTCTTGTGCTTAATTACCTCAGCGTCTGTCAGCGCCCTTTCTATTCGTGCCCATGCCAACTGTTTTTTTGCCAGTACTTGTAAGGACACATTTCTGGGTTGGAACAGGTAGTGAGCTGTGGGGGTTCAGTCAGACTTGGGCCAGTTGTGTAGACAGCTGACAAGAATAGGCAAAGAGGAGTCTTTCCAATTAAGAACTGACAGATGGCAACTTGGAGATTTTGCCCTGAATTTGAAGCTTGCTCCTTTGTGGTGTGACAAAAACCAGCAATGGTCTGATTTTGAGAGGCCTGACTTTCAGGGAATGTGTATGCTCTAGAATTCAGGCTGTTAACCATTCTGCTGTGATGTGCTCAGCTGTAAAACAAACCTAAGAAAAAGATTTTATGGAGTTTCCATAACACTGTAAATTACTGAATGAAAGCACAGCACAGTCCTTAGGAAACATGACCAACTCACCTCCTGGTTTGGAGAGTTTATTGTTCTATCATACGATACCCAAATAGTGTTCAACGTGAAATTGATTTTTCATGTTAGAGCCTACCTGATAACAGCTTTATTTGAAATTCTGGATTTTTCTCTTTGTGACTTCCCCTGTCAGTGTTGTACCTTCAACAAAGCAGGACTTGTTTTCCTTCCTTGCTTTGATAAGGAACAGCGTGATGCTTTCTTTTCCCGTGGAGTTTTGTTACTTCTGTAATCTCTTTCCTCTACACAACCACACTATTATACAACAATGGCTCCTCTTCTGCTCTAACAGCTTCGTGCTCAAAAGCAGACAGCTGCTGCATTTCTCCAAGTAATACTACTTCTTTTGTGTCCCACTGAGTAGTTTTCATGACAAACCGTATTGTAAAAATGACTGACTTTGTGTCAAATTGTGTAGAAATAAAATTGAATATAATAAATGGCATGTCAGAATAATTTAGGTATCCTTAATGCAGACTTGCCCAAAGTGTACCAGCACAGTTAGGAAAAACTAATTTTATGCTGGAGACTGTAATAAGATTTTTTTTTTTTTTTTTTTTTTCATCCCCAACATTGCTGAAAGGAGAATCTGTTTCCAGTCTGGTCTGAGAGTGGAGTTTTGGACACAACCCATCTGACAAATTTGACACAGCGTTAGGGGAACTGATTTCTGTGTTGAGGAAATATGGACTAGTACTCGAAGATGTCCCTGCTTACTACAAGGCGGGGGTAGACTATTTGACCTCTAAAGGTCCCTTCCAGCCCAAATAGTTCTGTGAGTCTATGGCTCGGTGAAGACAGCCCTGTGATGGGGCACAAGCTCTGCCTGCACTTCACATCCCCGTACCCCTGCTCCATGACCGCGAGCACAGCAGGGTCCCTTCAAGCATTTGGTCTTCTTCAGCAGGGCTCAGCTGGGAGAGCCTCTCTCTGGCCAGCAACAGTTCCTGAGAACTCAGAAATATAGATGCTTCCTGTTGGAGTTCTCAAAACACTGAACCCCACTGCCCCAAACCCAGCAACACGATGGGCTGCTGCAGCACTCTTGACACATGTGGAGTGTGCAATGAGCAATCGCTTCAGCTTAGCCTCAGCTCTCCAGGTCTAGGACTTCTTAAACTGCAGCACAAACAGTAGCACATATCTCAAAGTGTGTTTATTAAGTGTTTATTATTTCATGTTGTCCGGCCTCTGTAAAGTTGTGGGGAAATGTCTTCTGCTCTTCGGGGAACTGTTGCTGCAGAGCCCATTTCCCGGTTATTTGCAGAGTGCCTGCCCCGGCAGCGGGTTTGAAGGGCTGGAGATTAGTCTGTTCGGCATCTCCAACATTTACAAAGTATTCCTCAGCGATCGCACCCTGTTATTACAGTGGTGATATGCTTAAACCGTTGTTTGTTCTGTGTCTGTTAGAGCTGCCTCCGATGTCAGGATCAGCACAAAGACAGTGATGAAAGGCACACTATTTTTCTTTTACCCCTTTTTATTTCCATAAAACCTGCCTTCCTGGTAGAACAATCAGTTGTCTAAAATGTAAAGGAAGCAAATTAAAGAGTGTTATCATGGTAACAGCATTTGAAACCCATTAGTGTTTTCCTGCCATGGAGTGCAGCAATAGTTTTCTTTGCCATGGGATATATCATGGGATCACAGAATGGTCTGGTTTGGAAGGGACCTCTGAAGGTCATCCAGTCCAACCCCCTCTGTAGTAAGCAGATGCATCCTCCACTAGATCAGGTTGTCCAGAGCCCTGTCCAGCCTCACCCTGAATATCTCCAGGGATGGGGCTTCAACCACCTCCCTGGGCAACCTGTTCCAGTGTTTCAGCACCCTCATGGTAAAGAACCTGTTTCTAACATCTAATCTAAATCTGCTTTACTCTAGTCTGAAGTCATTGCCCCTTGACCTGTCCATCTTTCTTGCAGCTCCCTTCAGGTACTGGAAGGTCTCTCCAGAGCCTCCTCTTCTTCAGGCTGAACACCCCCTGACCATTTTTGTACCCCTGCTCTGTACCCTCTCCATCAGGTCCATGTCCTTCCTATATTGAGGGCTCCAGAGCTGGACACAGTACTCTAGGTGAGGTCTCCCCAGAGCAAAGAGTCAGAATCCCCTCACTCGATCTGGCCGAAAAGCAAAAAGGTATTTTGAAATGGAGAGGGGTGTTTTCTGATGTCCAAACCAACTGACATTATTGGATGGCTTCTCTAAGGAAAGAAGGTTGTCTGGAACAAATGAGCAGCTCTGTAAATCAGCATTTTTCACTGTAACTTTAATCACCTAAAAGGAAAACTAATTTAAACTTTTAAGGCTATAATACAAGGTATAAAAATAGAAGCGTATAAGGAACAATCTCAAAGCATCTCCAGGCTATGTGAAGGCATAGCCTGCGGCACATGAAATGTATGGAGACATAGCCTGGATCCAAAACATGAGAAGGGTTTATTTCTTTACATAATGTTTGTGGTTAAAGAGACTTAGGGCCACCAGGCAGCAAGGACTGAATAAGAACTCATGGTTTGGCTTTATGAAGCAAAGCCTACTAACAGCATAGGTGTTGCCTGCAGCTATAGATGACTTACTGACTAGCGGGTTCCAATATTGCTTGCAAGACTTACATAAAGCAGCAGAAGGAAAACCACTGGCAGCAGCTGAAAGTAACAAGAGTACCATGCAAAAGGGAATGATACAACAAAAAAAATTTCCTGAGTTAATCCATGCAGATGTGGTGGTTACAGGGAGATGAACTGCTGATGGCTTTCCCTTGGCTCAGCTACTTGGTGGAATAGGGTCAGCGGGAACTCACGGAGCAACTAGGGCTAAACCAAGGGGCAACAGGACCTGTGCTGAGCTGTAGTAAGCGCCCCAGTCCCTGATGTTGATGGCCACAGCCCAAGGCTGATGACCCAGCACAAGGTCAGGTCCAGCACAGCAGGTTGAGGAAGAAAGGATGGCCAGAGGGCTTCCAATACAGCCTCTGTAGTTTAGGAAGACCAAATATTACGTGTCGGTTTGATTGTGGGTGGGTGGGTTTTTGGGTGGTTAATGTTTTGGTTTGATTTTTGCGGGGATGGGGTCTGTTGTGTGTGTGTTTGTTTTTCCTGAAAATTGACAGTTTCCTGAATTTTTGGTTTCCTGCCTCGAATTGCAGTGAACATTTAGAATTTCCCATGGATGGCAGCGTTGTCACTCAGCACAGAGCACACCCTGTCTGCGGTTGTACTCAGGGCTGCACAGTGAAACTTGTGAATGAGGCATGAAAATACCACTGCAAATTGCACTAGAATGCATAATTAATAACTACAATAAAAGAATGAATCACACTGATCGGTAAAGAAGATGCAGTAGACTAAGATGAAACGAGGGAGTCATTGAGCTCATACAGCAGGATACTCAACTGACTTCCAAAGTGATCACACTGGTTAGTTTGCTCAATAATTATGTTAATTCGCATCCTTGTAGTTTCCATTGGCTATCATTCAGTTCCAGTGGAGAAAGGCAGGCTGAAGGATCTGGCAAGTTCCTGACAATCGCCTCTCTAACTGTGTGTGCTGCTCCCTGACATAGTTCTCTCTCTAGACAATAAAATTATCACATAAACTGTACCAGTTCCACATGACTTCATCCCTGTCTCTGTTGTTCCCCTCTCCTGGGGCAAACAGCACTTCAGGACTCAAAATCTCTCCACTACTCACCCACCTTCCCTTCAGTGTCACTACTTACATACCTGCATGTATGAGGATGCATTTAAGCATTGTGCTTCTTCACCTTTCTTACAGCTGTCTCCTTCTCCCCATTGTCTCCATCTATCCTCGCTTCTGCACTGCCTCTTCCAGGTGAAATCTTTTCATCTATTAACCTTGCCAAAAGTCCAATTCCAGGTGCCTCAGAATGATGGGAAGTTAACAGAGTGTGCAAGGAAAGAAGAAAGTCTTGTAAAGCTGTGAGCCACATCACTGTCACCTGTGGTGGTAAACTCTCGTGATAGTGGAAGTTAAACTCTTTGCACAGCTTCACTTTCGTGTGTGGCTGCTCCACAGCCATTGCTCCCACTCACAAAATACTGGAGTGTTTCTTCTTCTTGTTTTTTTTTTTTTTCCTGTAAGTATTCGTGCAAATCTCTCAAGCTGTTTGGCCATTTCAGTCTACAGCACCTCTGGAGACATTTCCATATAACGATAGATTCTTTTTAACAGAAACTACTAAAGAGCTCCTGCAGCAGAAATGGAGCTGGGTCACCCCGACGCCCTGGTCCAACACTCTGTGGCCGCAGCCTGCAGCCTACCGGCAGTAGCACCCTTCCCACGGGCTCTGAGGCCCCGGGCCGGCTCGCCGGGGGCCAGGACGGGATGATCAGTGGCGCACTATTCCCGGGGAAGCCCCGTCGAGCCGGTGGCGGCCCGGAGTGCCCGCGGGGGCGGCTGGGAAGTGTCGAGCCCCGGGACCTGCACCCCCAATCCTGCCCCGCGCCTGGAGCCTGCGGGGAGGAGCGCGGGAGACCGAGGCTGCCGGCAGCGGCCCCCTCCCCGTCGGAGGCAGGACGGAGGCCTGGGGGGCCGGGGGCGGCCGCAGCCTCGGCCCCGTGAGGAGGCGTCAGGCGCGGGCGCTCCACTCGCACCCGGTTCCGACTCGTATAAATGGGGGGCGGCGGCAGCGGCGGCAGCAGCAGCAGCAGCAGCAGCAGCACTTCGTCGAGACGGAGCCGGAGGCAGAGCCGGCCCGCAAGGGAGAGCGGCTCGGCATCGGCCCCGGCACCGACAGGATGGGCGGAGGCGGCCCGCGGCGGCCCGGTGCGCTGCCGCTGCTGGCCCTGGCGCTTTTGGCGGCACAAGGCAGCGCGGCCCCGCTGCAGCCCGGCAGCTCCCCCGCCATCACCAAGATCTACCCCCGCGGCAGCCACTGGGCTGTGGGTAAGTCCCGGTGTCCCCGCCGCTGCCCGGCCACCGGCAGCTCCCTCCGCGCCCCGCCTGGCCGCGTCGCTCTCCGTCCGGCTCGACGGCTCTCCGTGCCTCTGGGGACAGCGGCACGCCACCGCAGCCTCGGCCGCGGGGACAGGGTTACGACAGATTGACGTCCCACCGGGACCCCGGTCCCGGTTGCTGTGTTCCCGCCGACGAGCTGCTGCCGGCGAGGGCCCCGGTGCCGAAACGGGGCAGCGGTACGCGGATGCTGCACTGGCGGCAGGCTGCTCGGCACGGCCGCGTCGCGTTGTCCCGGGAAGAGCCCGCAGGAGCTGCACCCGCCGCCGGCCGCCTCCCGGTGTCGGAGGAGCCGCTGGTCCCTCGGCTCCACGTGCGGCGGGCGGCCCCGGGGCCGGGCTCCGGGCCGTGTCACGGCGCGGAGCCTCCTGGCTTGTCCCCCTTGTCCCCGGCCGGTCCTGTCCTGCCGGCGCGGAGCAGTGCTGCCCCGAAAGCAGCCTGCGCCCCTTTCGGACCGCGGTCCCCGCGTGGCATGTGAACCCGGCGGTTGTGTTTCTCACCGCTGCCTACTCTAGGGACACAGGAGCCCGGGCCCGAGCCCGAAGCAGCTGGACGGGACCCAACAGCTCGCACGGAGCCAGCACGTCGGGGAGCCCCAGTCCCTGCGGAGCCCTGGCCGCACAGCCGGGGGGATGCTCCCCTGGCGCTGCCGCTCCCCTTCGTTTTCCTGTATCCCTCTTGGCAGTCTAGAGCCCGCTGTGCCTTCATGCCAGTAAATCTGGGTCTATCAGGTGCATCCAGTTCAGCTCCTAAAAGGGCGCTGGTACACGGGTGTATCCCAAAGTTCCCACATCCTCTGTCAAGATAGGTAATGCCTGAAGCCTACAGCTTCTCCATCTGCTCCTTATTCCAGCAGCTCTTATCAGATGTCTCTCCCGAGCTCCAGGCAAAATGCTTCTCAGCAACGTTTCCTCTGACAATGTAGTATAAGAAACAGACGAAGTTAACTGTGACACTGTGACAAAACCTCCAGTCCCAGTTGTGCTTCAACTTTGACATCCCCTAACCCCTTCCCTCCATCCTGTCAGTCGGTAGTGACGATGCCTGAACAATCATTTCTCTCCCCATTTTCGTTAATTTCATGCTACTGTTGTGGTTGTTACAGGACACTTAATGGGGAAAAAGAGCGCGGGAGATTTTCCTTATGTTTATGAGGAAGACAAGCCCCCGTTTTCAGCATTACCTGAGAATATCAAGCAGCTGGAAGACTATCTGCAGTGGGAAGAAATCTCAAAATACTTGCTGCGGCTGCTGGAAGGGAATGAAAACAAAAGCACTCACTTTTCAAAGGGGGACTTCCCTGGTATGCCAGGAACATCTGGGAGAGAGATGACGCCAGCAGCTGGAAAGAGGTAAGTAAGATAAAACCTGTGAGAGCGCTGCCTACATTCAGATTTCGTTTTGCAGTCATAGATCAGCTTCTGCTAATGTGGGTTGTTCAGAAAAGCAGCGGAAATGCATCTTGTGCGTTAGTCATGAATGTCAAGTAAGGCTCGATTCCTGATCACAGATTGTCACTCACAGATTGGATGCTTTAGGCGTTATTTTGCTGCTGGGCAAAATTTTGCTGCTGGTGTCTGGATTCCCCTCAAGTGGCTTGGCTATTCCATTCCTGTATTCTCTGGCACTTGTGTGTTCTGTGCAGAATTCTTTTGGGTGATGATGAAACCCAATAAAAAGATTAATATACCCCTCCAAAAGCATTGATGGGAAGATTTCTTTTGTTCTGTAGTATGATGTAATTACTATTCTTGGGCTAACTGCAGGCTGGTACAGTGAAGTCAGTGAATATTTTGAGTTTGCCTTGAATATGGGTCAAAGCGTACCCATTAACTTATGCCACAGTGAAGTCCCTTATACTGATGATGTGAATGCTGCCCATAGGTCTCTTTCTGGCTGTGGCCTTGTGAAAGTGATGCTTATAGTGACTGTGATTAGTGCTGTCTGAAAAGGAAACTGTCTCATCTTCAGCTCTGCAGTGTGCCGCTTTGTAGTCAAATCAGGTGAACAAATACCATTACACTATGTAAAGAGGGAAACATTTTGACTTCTAAAAGTATCTGGAAATAAACCATATCTAGAAAGGCTGAGAATTGCCTCCAGTAAGTTGAATCATATCCATACCCTAAATTAAGATCCACTTTCTTTATGGTCAGACATTGAACACACACATAGAATAATGAGATTATTGCCTTAAACACCCTGATTTCTTCAATGATTAGCAAAAAATCATGGCTAAGATTTATGACAACTTACAGAAACTTGTGTTTCTGTAGAACCTTCTATTTCCAGCATTCAGCAGTTCCTTTGTCTCCATGCTGAAATAAAACAGAATCATGAGACCAGAAGGTAGCTTGTGCTGGACACAAGTATCTGACCATGTGCAGCCTAGATCGGATCTGTGCTGTTTTCCCTCGGCTTCAAAAAGTAAAAGCTCAGCAGCTGAAGGTTAAGCTATATATATTCTTGCGATCTGCCTTACAGGGGAGAAGACTTAAAGATTGACAGGAATATCCTTTACGTTTTTGAGGGTTGTGATAATTTCCTGAGCATTTAAATAATGATAATGATTATTTTTTTATAAAGGAGGCCTTGCTTATAGAAGTGGAATTCTGATATAGATGTACCGTTCAGTCAGCTGTGTACACTGTGATGCAAGATCCTGGATGACTTTTGGATTTTGATTCTGTAGATCTTTCTGGATGCGAGGGCTTCCATGCTGCGCGAGCTGTGGTTAGACAACACCTTTGTTTAGCTGCTGCTCTGCCACAGTGAACAAAGGTGTCTATGTACAGCAAAGATGAATGTGGCTACATGCCTGGGTGGAAGATGGCCTGGCAGAGACAACTGGCAATGGTGGCACAGTGCCTGTGAGAAGTTTGTGCTTGGCATTAAACAATTCTTCAGCCCCTTTTGTGTCTGAGTTTGAAAGAGAAGCTAAGGGACAGCACACCTACAGCAGGTTCTGTTCACTGTAAAATGGCCTGTTTGAGGTACTGAAATGTGGCCAAACCCAAGGCAAAGCGTGAACCCTACTGTCAGCTGATGGAATAGCTGTCCCAAGACCTTGTCACCATTGTCAGGGGCTGTAATTCCCGGAGACTGGTGCGGAGATGCTGACCGTGAGGAGTCTCTGTGTGTGCTGTCCTGTGTTCCCATCTGCCGAACGTAAGCAAAGGCAAGCAGTGCTGGGAAGAAATGTGCTTCAAGGACTGTGTTTCAGGGGTTTGTTCAAATTTAGCTGATTTAATTTTCAATTTGAGTTTTAAATTTAAGATCAGAAATCCCCAAAGCTAAAGGGCTGCAGTGGTGAGCACAGCGGTTGCTCAGTTTGGGGCCTTGCTTATAGGCTCTGGTTCATCCAAGGCCCTGCTTCCTACTGAAGCTCACACAGTGCTACCGGATGCTTCTCCCGAGTAAAAAGGTTCTTGCCAAAAGACTCACCCAGAAGTGCTGAAGTGCTGTAGCACACAGGCAGCCAAAAATGCCGAGGAGATGAGCAGAATAGTTCTGGGAATTAGGCTTAGGGTGAAGGACTTGAATTACCACCTTCTGTTTCCAGTTAGCACCAGGCAGATGAAGGTGTTGCCTGCTCTGTATTTTGTGAATAAGCCACAGTTAAAGTAGTTAAAGATCAGAAGGGAAATGCCTCCTGTAGGTTGGACCGGGAGGAAAAGTAAGTTGGAAAATAAGCTTTAAATTGCTTCTGGGGCTTGTCTTTCTCCCACTAATAAGGCACTGCATAAATGAGATGGCAGTCAGAGCTATTCAGGAGGGCAGTCGGTTATTCCACTAACCAAGACAAACGAGGGCTGTTTTGGAAAGATTATTAAGAATATGTTTGATCTGTGAGTGCACAGAGCTGGTACACATTAGGCTTATTAGCTTAGCGAATGGCTTTTTTCAGAACGGGTCCATAAATAATGCTTTTCTCCTTTTATTAGATGATGGATTATCTGTTTCAAGTTGTGAATATGAAAGAGAGTGCTCCGAGCTGAAAGAAGGTCTCTAAATTGTGAAGAAATGGAATACTTTCCACAAGAGACTATATTTCACAAGCACTTGATTGTATCAGATAATCAACAAGGTCTCTTTTCTGTAAACAAGATTTCCTTGGTGTCCAATGCCTAGATACGCATACTCTTGTGTGTTTCAGAAATGACTAAACTCTACGTCATTTTCAAGGTTGCAGTTTCTCACTTGAATGGCTTCGATATTCATAACTGTCACGGAAGGGTCTTCCAATTAATTATGTGACTTACCTATCTAATCACTAAATCTCCAAGCTACATGGCGTTTCAACAGTTGCAATAAACAGTACTGATAAAAGGCTGAGTTTACACTTTTATTTAAGTTAATAAAGTGGAAACTGGCTGTGCCACAACTGGTAACAACGAAACAACGGAGTGGTTCATTGTCCAGTGAAGGTCTTCTCCTCCTTGAATAGCTCCCCATTCTGACCCTGCAGGTATGAATGGGACAACTCCAAGCATGCTATGGACTTCCACAGGCAGGCAGAAAGAGGCTCTGCCTTCTGGTTTGTCTCAGAGGAGGTGTGGCAGTTCAGCATGCTCCCCATCACCTGTGTTAACAGGTCCCGTACTGTTGCATGTCCACATGAAACCAAAGGGAGAACATTGCCCCTCAGAAGAACAAGCTTATAACAGCTCTTGTGGAGCTTCAGCGCACCATAGCCAAGCAATGCTCCTTTGCTCAGCTGTAGTTCTCTGTCCTGAGCAGTTACAGCATCAGAAGCCCAGACAAGGAGATAACATCTTGCCACCTTTCCTCAAAGGAGCACGCTCTCAGTCCAGACTGTAAAGACAATAGGAAGCATTCCTCCATGAATGGCTCAACACAGAGCACATCTGGATAAAGAGGTAGCACTGCTCAGCGCTGGTGAAGCCACCAGTACTACTGTGCCCAGTTCTGAGCATTCTAGCACAAGAGGGACATAGACAAACTGGAGAGAGTCCAACAAAGGGCCACAGAAGATGATTAAGGGGCTGGAGCACATTTCCTAAGAGGAAAGCCTGGGGAAAAGCTGTCTCAGAGGGTCTCACTGATGTGTATAAACATCTGGAGGGAGGGTGTGAAGAGAGGGCCGGGCTCTTTCCAGTGATACTCAAACACAGGGCCAGGAGCAGCAGGCATCTCCAAACACCAGGAAGCACTTTGTCACCGTGAGGATGGCAGTGCACTGGCACAGGCTGCCCAGGGGGCTAGGTGATGGAGTCCCTCCCTCCTTGGAGATACTCAAAAGCCATCTGGACATGGTCCTGCGCAGCTGGTGCTCTGTGACCCAGCTTAGGCTGGTGGTCAGACAGGTGACTTCCAGAGGTCCTTTTCAACCTCGGGCATTTCATGGAAGGGAGAGCAGACGAAGGGTGAGTCAGTCAGACGCACTGCAGGGCACACCGGGGCGCTGCCGCTCCCAGGCAAGCTGAAGCTCCGTCCCGGCCTCACATCCACCTGGCTGGGACAGCTCCACTGAGCACCGGCCCTCTCCAGGGCGCAGAGCTCCACCGCTTCCAGCAGGTGGCGCCCTCCGCTCATGGACAGACCGGGAAGGGGCTGCGGCGGGGCCGGGTGGCATGCCGAGGGGGCCGGGCTGCCTGATAATTCGGCCACGGGAGCTGGGCGCTGCCGCTGCTCACCGGGAGCGTGGCCGGTGCACGGCAGCACCGCCGGCAGTCGCCTGCGCCGGGGGGCGGCCGGTGCTCCGCGGCGGGCAGGGGCGGGGGCTGCCCCGTGCAGAGAGACTCGGCGGGGCACACACGCCGTCGCCCGTGTCCTTTCCTTGCCAGAACCGGCACCGTACCTGTGCCCTAGGCCCGGGCCTCTCTGGGAGGCACGCGTGGCAGCGACCCCGTCCATTCCCTCCCCGTCTCTGCCCGGTTCTGCCATTCTGATCCCGTCTCGCGTTTCCGAAGGTGGCAGCTCGGAGCTGACGTGCCCACAGCAGTGGTAACCTGCGGACTAGCGGATGTTCGAACGGCTGCCTGGCAACCTCTCATTCAGCCCCTCAGGTCTCAGCCAGAGCTGTGGAGGAGAAGGCACCACAGGGCCAGCTTGTGGGACCTGCATGCTAGCTCGTAGGCATTCCGAGTTCCAGGGTAACTCGTTCATCCCAGCGGACATCCTGGCCAATGCCAGCCAAAGGGAATACCCAGTGTATGTAATTGCTGTCCCAGGATCTTTAGAACTTAAAAATGCCTTTTTTTTTTTTTTTTTTTTTTTTTTTTTTTTTTTTCTTTCTGATTTTTGCCTTTCTCTTTGACCAAAATAAGAGAGGCACCAGAAAAAGCTGCTTCAGAAGCCGGTTTTGGTCTTCATGTGGCCAAAGTCACTGCAGCGACTGATCTTGGGCGAGTCATGATTCTGTGTGCCTCAGTTTCTCTGTGCCTCAGTTTATCTGTGTGTAAAATGGGATTCCCCTATCCCACGGAAGCAGCATCAAATAAGCAGGAAGGGTTATTTCTTGGTATGTTACGGGGAAAGGACGTGGCAGCAGCATGTTTATGACCAACATCAGGAACTTCGAAGCCATAAACAGCTGCAGTTTTGCCTGTCACACTAGCCATCCTGCTTTGGGGTTGTGCTGCAGCCAGCAAAGGCATTTGAGCAAGAGCAAGATGCTGGTGAGCCCGTCTTCCCGAGGAGCCCTTTGTTTACAAGCTTTTCTTTAAACCCAGCATCCCTGCATTGACATTCTAGATTTGCTCAGAGGCCTCTTACTCCTTGCACCTGCATCTTCGCTGAGATGGAGTTGAAGGGGGATATCTGACCTACCTGCACTGATCAGCAGTTGGGACACCATCCTCTTTGTTTACTCCAGCACACCCTTCAGGATCTGTGGCCAAAAATTCACGTTTTAGCTATTCTCGCCTCCATCCAAATTTCTGCTGTCTCCATTTAGACTCTCTCCTGAATGTCTTGCCTAGATGACTTTAACAGCATTTCTACACAGAAATGAACATTTCAGAGCTGATTTCTTAGTGGGGCAGCTATGTCATATGACAGAGGGATGACTGCCAAATGGCAGCCAATTTTCACATCGTACACTGGCAGAAGACAGATGCTCAGAGACAAGAGACACTATTCATTCTAGCAGGAAAGCTGGTAATGTTATCGGAGTGATGAGCACCCTGGTCCAACTATTTTTGTGTTCTGATGTCTTTTGTTTATTTTATTTACTATCTTTTTCCTGATAGGGCATTGTAAATGAGTACTCTCTGGTTGATAAACTGCTGAAGACAGCTGATAAAGTTCCAAGGTTTGTAACACAAGGCATCAGTGACACAGGAAGATGCTGACTGCATGGAAGGAAGAACCACCCTCCAAGTGCTGTAGCTGAAGAGAAACCCCTTGAATTAGGCTTTGCAAACATCCTGGCTCACCCCATTCACCCAGTGAAATACATCAGGGAAGGGAAGGCAAAAGAGCTTCTAACACTGGCTGCCCTCCCCAAGGTCTGTTTGATGGTGGGAGAGTCCAGTTTGAACGGTAGCAGACACAACTTGTTTTGACTCCCAGCAAGATTTGCCCCTCCTCACTTGTCATTTGCCCTGTGTTGAGATGGGAGGTGCAGTAGTCCCAGGAGCAATGATCTGTGCCCATGGAAGGGTGGTGGTTCTTTCCAGCAGTCTTTTTGGGGCAGTCCTCACCAACTGCCCCATATTCAAGATACTGAGCAAAGACTAAGTTAGTTCTTGGGAAAACTCTAAGTTTAAAGTAGTGACATCTTCTCCTGCCAAACCCCACACACTTCTGTGAGTAGCTGGCACCACTGACAAACCCTGTCCTTCAGGTCCACCTCCCCAAAAGGTGGCATGCCACAGTTAGCATAACAACAGTCACTGTCTGCAGTTGTCTCCTTGCAAAGGGGTAGGTGTCATCATACGTGAACTGGCAGTCTTTTATCTGTATTATTCTTCCTTAGAACTTCAGATGTTGCAAAGAAGTCAAACACTGGCACTAAAAATACTTCCTTGCTAATACCGTTTAAACAAAAAGAGAAACGGATCGCTCAGAAGAGGACAGGCTAATAGCCTTAGCAAAGTTAGAGTAAAGAAGTGGTTAAGGATCTAGATGATTTAATCCAGTTTTAAGAAAAGGGTTTACAGTCAGCAATTAGATGCTGTTTAAGGAATTAATCACTAATGGGTCATTAACTCTGACTGCTATCGCACAGTTAACAAGCCAAGGCAGGATTATTAGACTCAGCACCCAATTAAGAAGAAGATATTTACAACAAAATGAACAAATGAGCTTTTAAAACAGAATGTAATAAACTGTAGGCACATGGAAGACTAGAAAGGGAGACACAGAAAACAAGAAAGATACAAGTTTCCATGTGCCTGTCCCCTTTGAAAAATATTTACCTGCCTGTGTCCACTTGTGTTTAACTTGTTAAAATATTTACTTTTAGCCATAAACTCATAGCTTTCCTTGAAAGACATGACTGCACACAGCTCATCCATTGCAGGCTCCACGTGCACAATGTGTAACAAAAGACCTGCTTAATAAGTCAGTCAAAGAACAATCATCATAGCTTGGCAGAGTCTGTCAGTTTTTGCTTGTTGGTGCTGGATCAGGAGCTTAATAAAAGTGAGCAGGTGTCTTCAGCTGCTGCTTCTCTTGTCCTGTCATGGTGCTTTTATCTAGTGTTAGTCTTTGGCTAGCCCACGTAACCCAGTGCCAGTGTTGGTTATGGCGCTGATCAGGGAGGTCTTTCCAATGGTCTTACAGGACACAGAACTGGAGGCAGACAAAGCTCACCTGCGAAAAAATCACTGGAGTAAGGCCTGAAGCAGTAGAGTTTTTGTTCTCCTCTCACCCATGAAGTTTACTCAGGTGTCCTTACTGGAAGCTGGCAAAATATCTTCCTGGTCCTGACTGCAACAGCACCTTTTTCCCAATGGCATGGCACTCTCTTTGCCAAGGAGAGCTACGTACTAGGGAGGCTGGGCACCCCCATGGGCACACATACGGTGGCCCTGACAGGTCCAAAGTCCAACGGGAGGGTAGGGTCCAACCAGGGCTACCTCCCCACGAATCGGTGGGGACCACTCACCGGCCTTCCCTGCACCTTTTTGCACCAGCACAGCTCAGGAAAGGGAAGCCTGGGCACGCATCTGCTCTGGTCCAGCGGCAGGTTGGATCTGCAGGGAGGCCGGGAGGGAGGAAAAGGCATTCCAAACAGGACTCCTGTTATTATCTGTAAAAGAAGCTCTCCAGACAATAGCTGGGAGCTGCTGTGGAGAAGGCTGTGAAGGGATGTTTAGAAACTGCTGTCTAAGGTTAAAAAGCTCTCTGAAGGGAAGCCGCACAGGGCTGACATGCTTGTTTCTGACAGCACGCTCAAAGGAGAGGCGCAGATTGTGAAAATATAATTAGACGCCAGCCTTTGTCTGGCCACGACGAGTGGGAAATGGTGAAAGGAGAGGTCTCCCAGTCTGCACTGAATCACCCCCGAGACACAATGAGGCCGCTTGTGCATCCTTCTCTCTTCCCTAATGAGAAACGTTAATTGCCACAACCTCCAGTGTGTAGAGTGCCCCGTGCCCAGCAGAGGAGAAGGGGTGTTTCATTACAGCTTCTCAGCCCCCTTACAGCCAGTAACGGAGATAATGGAAAATAAAGATGCCGCAGTTTTAGTTTCAGCAGCTTGGCGATGAGCACAGGGTGGATGAGGGAGAGAGCGCGGCTCAGCGCCGTGCCAGACACTGGGCAGGATGCACCCAGAGGTCCGCAGACAACTCTGGTCACCAGCCCATCAACTACCACCCATCTCCTGTGGGCTGCTGGGCTGTGGGACCATGGGGCCCTGCAGCACCTGCCAGCCCCGTTAAGGGGTAGCAAGGACCAGCAGACCAGCACCAATCCCAGCCCACTGGGGGCAGAGGTGGGCAAAACCCATCTGAATGTGGGAACTCTGTGCCTGCCCCACAGGCTGCCAGGCCCCGGGCCCCTCTCATCGAGCTAGAAGCACTCACAGCCTGTTTAGGCAGGGTCTTGCTGCTGGAAAGGGAGGGAGGGCCCACAGCCAGGCCTGTCCCACTCCTCTGCCTGTCACACACAGCCAAGGGTCCATCCAAGCAGCCCCTTTGGGTACAGAAACACAATGCAGAGCCTCCACGCGGTCGTGCCATTTAATGGTGCAAAAGCAGAAAGCCCTCCCCAGGTAATGCTGGCCTTGGTTCCCAGCCACCTTACACAGCTCTTTGCCCTAGTGCAGCTTTTATTGCAACTAAAGTGTCCAGCCAAGGAGAGCGAGCAAGAGATTTTTTTTCCCCTAAGCTATGATTCGGGCACTCATTTTGCAGGGCAAGTGGAAAAGGAAATTAAAGGGACCACAAAATACAAAGCAAGTCGAGGTGTAGGGGACAGGCTGGTTGTGAGGGACAGCCTTCTCTTGCCTGGCTGTCCAGGGGAGCCAGAGCAGGGCAAGTGTGTCCCTTGGGCATCCCAGGACAAGCCTTCCCAGTGGGTTTCTCCCAGGTGCTGAAGAGGGAGTTCAGATTGTCTGCCAGGGTTTGCCAATGGACTGGATGTGCTCCTTGGCCTTCATCCTCAAGGCGGCAATGCTGGTATTGCGTGGGTCTGCCTCGTCCAAGGGGAACTTGTCCACAAAGGTGGCCCCGCACTGGTAAGGCGGCGGTGGCCCCATGGCACCCAGGGGCTGCAGAGCGTGGGTCACTGCTGGAGAGTTCAGGAATGGTGGTGGCGTGTAACTGCTGGGCAGGCTCTGCGGTGATGCCACAAAGCTGGGCAGGGTCTGCAGGGCTGTGTTGCTGGGCACAGGTGGGCTGAGCCATGTCTCCAGGGGTAGGTTGTTGCTGAGAGGACCCATGGGTGTTGCCTGCGGCGAGCGGCTGAAGGAGAGGATGGGCGAGTCCTGTAGCTTCATGGAGGTCACCTCCAGCTTCTCCTGCCGCCTCCACTTGGCCCGTCTGTTCTGAAACCACACCTGCAAGCAGAGCAGTGTCAGCTGGGCCGCAGGGCAGCCCTGCCATCCCCACAGTAGGCACAGGCTTGCTCCTGGGTGCAGCAGTACACATGAAATGGAGTGAGTGAATTGTGACGGAGCAGCAGACAGTGGGCTGGGCCAGGACAGGAGCAGGTTCCCTCGCACTACCCCGCAGGCCCGGCAGCCCCAAGCTCGGTGCGAGCAGAGCTGGGGAGCCGTGGCACAGGGAGAGCCCCGTGGCGAAGCTGGCCCATCCTACCCACCCTCATCGGTGCACGGCAGCTTTGGCTGCTCCGGCCCGGGGCACGTTAGTCAAAGGGAGTGGAGGTGGCAGTGCGCCCGGGGCGGGCGGGCTGGTACCGAACAGAGAATGGCTCCAGACTCCGCGGTGTCCCGCTGGCTGGCGCAGCCCAGGCCTGGGGCCGCCTCGTCGGGGTCTTGAGGGCGGCGGCCGCTGCCGCCGCTCCAGTGCTGCCCCGTGCCCGGCGCTCCATCTCAGCCCCGCACCAGCCGGGGACAGCCGTGCCAGTGCCGGGCAGGGTCCAAGGGCCCGGGGACCGAGGCAGCAGGGCCGTTAGCGTGGCGGGGCGGTGGTGCTTCGGCCACCGGCAACGGGGACTGCGCCGGGCCGGAGTGCGCTGTGCTGTGGGGGGTTCCCAGCGGCGGGCCGGGTCGGCGTTACCTGCACGCGGACCTCGGGGAGGTTGACCTTCATGGCGAGTTCCTCCCGGCTGTACACGTCGGGGTAATGGGACTTCTCGAAGGCGCGCTCCAGCTCGTGGAGCTGGTACGTGGTGAAGGTGGTGCGGTTCCGCCGGTGCTTCTTCTTGGGCTGATCCTCGTCCGACGGCTTCCCCTCTCCGCCGCTGCCGGCGGGCAGCTCGGGGCTCGCGCTGCCGGGACAGAACGGCTCTGCGTGGGGAAAGACAGGCGGTCACCGGGAGGGCGATCTCTCCGCGGGGCCCGCCCGAAGGCGCGGAGGAGAACCCCCCCGCCCGCGATCCGACGCCTGTCGCCCGCCTCGCTCACCCTGGAAGCGTTCGGCGCGGCCCTGGGGCTCGTCCAGCGGCGCCTCTCCGGGCATCTTGGGCAGGCACTGCCGGGGTCCCCGCCGGTCCGCCTCCTTGGCGCCGCCGGCGCTGCCGTCGGGCGGGAAGGGGCTCAGCAGGCTGTCCTCCTTGGTGAACCCCAAGATGGCCTCGATGCTGTGCAGCCTCGACGGGTTCCCGCCGGGGCTCCGCGCCGCCTGAGCGGACAGTGAGTAGGCGCCCTCGGCCATGGCGAACAGGGCGCCGGGCGGGTGCATGGGGCGGCCGGCCCGGGGCCCCGGCGCGGCGCTGCGGTCCCGCCCGGCCCCGGGGCGGCGCGGCCAGCTCTGGCACGGAGCCGCCTGGCGGGCTGGCCTCCTTGGGGCGGGGGAGGAGTGCCGGGGGCGGTGGGCCAGAGGGAAGGCGAGGCCCCCGCGCCGCTCCGCCATAGCGGGGAGGCAGGGCGGGCATCCCCGGACCCCGCCGGCAGCGCCCGTTGCACACCCACACCTCCCCCCGCCGGCCGCCCCGCCCCGACCCCAGACGGCGACGGGCAATGCCATCCGGGGCCCTTGAGGCGGGGCAGGCCGGCCCCCAGGGCTGGCCCAAGCCCTGGACTCTGCTGAGTCCCGCAACCGGAGCCCCGGCGCCGGGGACTACTGCCCGGGCCGAGCGCCGTCGGAAATCGTCGTGGCACAGGCGGCTGCCGGAGCGCTGGGTGCGGGGAGATCGACCCGGCACGGCAGTGCCTGGGACGGCGGGAGCCGCCGGAGCCGCTTCTCGAGATAGCGGCGGATGGGTCCTGGAAAGGGAGTTCCCTGGCGGGGCCGGAGGGGGCGGGAGCCCCGGGGGGCCTGTGCCAGAGGACGGTGGGTGCCCGGGTTGGTGCAGTGCGCTGTGCCGCGGGTCTCGGAACCTCTCAAAGTTCTCGCCCTCGACAGCTCGTTCGCACTTTGAGAGTGCGGCGGTTACATCGGCGGCCTCCGCCGCTACCGTGCAGGAGGGTGCTGCGGCGCTGCTCAGTGTCGTAGAGTCAACCCTTCGGGGGCAGAAGCTGGTGCTGTGGTACCCCGCCCGGATAGCTGCCCGGTGCCTTCACAGCCAGGCTTACAGACAAGGTGAGAGTGTGTGCAGGCTTTTGGGGAGGATGGGCTCTGGAGACATTTGAAGGAGGTGGGTTCAGCTTTTCATCCTGCGCCAAACCCGGGAAAGCGCTAGGCAATATTTCTGAGGAAACTTCCCGAGATGTTTGTGTAGGACAGGCCCTGTGAGAAGAGCTGATTCTGTGATCCTGTGCCCCACAGCGTGAGTGGGTCTGGGGAGTCTAGGGGGTAGGGCATGGCTTCACGGAAGATCTACGGAACGCTTTTGGAGGTAAGGCGGAGAGCCAAATGCCGCACCTCGCTTTGTTCTCGGCTTGGTGGAGAACATGGACTCCAAACGATACTGACCAGGCAATGGCATCCATCTCACCTCCTGCCTTCGGCATACTCCTTCTTGCATTAGTAGTAGTCCCGATCTTCCATCACCCTATCACTGGTTATACTAGCACTTGCCAGTTCCTCTGAGGCACCAGCTGTCTTCTCTCGCAGCTAGTTTAAGTGACAAACACAGTAACGCACAGAGTGGTTTTCAGCCTGCACTTAGCTTTGAGGATGCTTCCGTTTCAAGCCTGAGGAGACTGCATGTGAGTGAAAAACACCACTGCCTCCTCTTCCTCCAGATGTGTTAGCCAGTCTAATAAAAGGTGTGACCTCTCTCAACAAATCTTAATTTCTGCTTCTCCCCCACACCCTGACAGGATGCATTTTATCTAGATTTTTTCAGAGGAATTGCCTCAAAACGAAGATTGGCAGTGCTTGCCTCTGCCAGTGCCCACACCTTTTTAACGTTTATGGTCTGGTGTTCCCGGGTTAATTCTTTTTGGAAGTGCTTAGGTTTTCCTTCTAGCTCCAGGTGAGGTTTACCTTCACTGACCGTGTCTGGTGGGGCGGGGATTGGGGCCGAAGAACCCAGCCATCCGTTGGCGAAGAGGGATGAGGCCAACAGAAGAGAAAAGAAAAGGTTAGTGTGGCTTTTGTGCACAATATGAAAAGCAAGTCAATACCATTGTAGGGGCACTGGAGGATACTCAAAGCAATCAGCCAGGGGCTATTGTGCTCCTTTAATCTACATGTGTATTTCCCAAGAACTCTATTAGCAAAGATGAATGAGCTGTGCAATGTCCCTAATTTCTTCTAATTTGGAGCAGGGGTTTTATGGCACTCAAAACCAGCACAAACCATGTCTGTCCTTCCAGAAGGCCTCGGCAAACCTGGGAATGATTTGCTTGTAGCAAAAAAAGATAGCGAGGTGAGCTGATGGAGCAAAAACCTTTTAGCCAGTAAGTGCCGTGAAGGGCAATGGGTCCTGGCATAGATGCTGCTTTTAGGGCACCTGTCAGAATTGCCAGATACAGGGACAAGACTTGCATTTTTCTTGTTCATCACAATGCCAATGTACAGCAAAAAAATTCCTTCCATCCCAAAGCAGGGTACACATCATACAAAGGGCATGAAAAACCTTCCTCCCTGATAGAGAAGCATCGGGATGCCTTTTCCTCAGCAGTTGATTATTACAGGTACATTTGCCTTATGGAACTGCACGTGCAACCTGTGAAAATTCAGAGGGACAATTGGGATTAAAACTGAGAATATTCAGTAGGGACCAAAATAGGTGGAATTTGTTCCTAGCCTTTCCAAAAGATAGCTCCCGCTCCACCACCTTTTCCAGTTTTCTGCAATGTATTATTGCAACAATGCTGCTGTGATTATGTTTGGAAGCTAACAAACATCCTCTGGATGGACAGCCTTTAAAGTGCAGCTGTCTGCCAGACCTCCTTCCTGTGCATGCGTGCTGAAGACTACTGATCTTGGTGGTGGTGTTGAGGCACATACATGGGCTGTGGCTTTGCACAATGAAATCAGCAACATAAATGCCACAGATTCTTGCTTCCTTTCCTCCTGTCTTTTCTTCATGTCAGGCTGTAAGAATTACTGCCTTGCAGAGGAAGGCAGAGCATGTCTGCATTTGAAGCTGAAGTTACTCTGCAGGTGGGACATCACCCTCCAGACCAGTGATGTGCAGCAGGGAGCTCCGCCCTGGATGATTAGCAAGACTTTCCTGGTCAGACAGCAAATCGACAAGGTGGCAGGGGGGAATAAAAGGGAGAAATCTTCACCCAGTGGGAACCTGTACCCTGCTGCAGTTTGCACACTCTGTATCATCAACAGGTGGTTAATAACTGAGAAAGAAAACACCTTTGCCTTTTTTTTCTTCCCAGAAGCTCATAAGTGTGCAGTTTAAGAATCTTCTCGAAAACACAGTGTATGCGCAAGCGGCTGCGTCCTCCTGTCACTGCATCACACCTTGGCAGCCACCTCCTGCTTTTGCTCTGGTGACATTTTTCTTTACCTGCCCCTTGGAGTGTGGGTTGTGTTGCCTGCACCATGGTGCTCAGGAATCCTGCAGAAAGGGCTGGGCAGGCCCAGGGCAGCTCAGTGCATGAGCCTCCGTGGAGCTTGCCCTGGCTCTGGGCACGGAATCGGCTGCGGCTTCTCTGGGAGCCAGGCATCCCTTTCTGGGTACTGAGCAGCATGGGCCGCGTGCAAGGGCTCCGGTGCTGCAGCTCACCGTGCTCAGCCGTGCCTCTGGAGGGAGGGAGTCGAGGTTCATGCTATAAGGCTATATTAATGCAATCCTTCTTTACTTGTTTTCCAATTAGCCTAATTGAACTCGGATTGCTTAAAAGTGGGCACTAGAGACATTTATCCTGATGGGATGACGGCCTTGAGCTCCAGCGATCCTATTAACTATAAGAACCCAAATCCTAGGTAGGGGTAGGGTCCATCCAGCAGTAGCTCCCATGTGACCTAACACTTTAATCTGCTCCTCCTCCATGCAGCACACACGTGCAGGCAGAGGCAGAGGCACACACAGGCATGTACACACATGCACACAAACGGATCCCCATGGACACAGACCAGCACACACGCACACACAGGCACTTGCTGCCTCTTAAAGTCCCGTCAGGCTTAGGAGAAAGGTGTAGTGCAAGATGTGGGAGGAAGACCCTCTTTTTTTTTTTTTTTTGACATAAGAGTTGGAGCAGAGTCAGTGCGCTGCCTGTCTGCCTGCCCACTCTGCTCCAGTCTCCTCCATGATCTGTCCCTGGGGCTAAGCATCTCTAGAGCGGCATGCCTGGTGACTTGTACTCCATGTGGCCCTGCCACCTCCTACCTGCATGCTTCCCTGGGGCAACAGCTGGTGACGTGAGGACAGGGACAGTGAGTGCTGCGGGGATGAGCCACGCAGGTGCTGGCAGGGCACAGGACAGCCACCTCCGATGTGGTGGTAATCAGGCTCCCACCGAGGGCGGCACAGCTCTGCCTTGGCTGTCGTACTGCCCTGCATGGGGAACTCTCAGGGGCATCTGGGGCAATAGTGCTGGTTACCCGTGGGGCTGTGACTCACTGTGCCCCACTACTACTGTGCACAGCCCGATACTGACCCCATCAGTGGCTGCAAACCCCAGACCCATCACTCCAGGGAAACTCCAGGAGCTCAAGGCAGAATCTAGCACCTTCTGTGATGTAGCCCAGCTCTGCCCCTCCAGACTGGGGGTTTTCAAGTCTCTGGCTCTAACAAAGGCACTTAAGGCAGCCCACTCCCTTCCCAGCAGCAGATCAGTGTGGCTGTGGCCAGCAGCAGGACCGGGGAGGTCCCACACTGTGGTTTGGAGGGACCCCAGCCCACAGCCACTTCCCAGCCCCTCTTGCCTCTGCCAACCCTGGCATTTTTCGGGAATCTCATTAATTGCTTGTTTGGCGATTCTGGCTGCACTTTCTCTCTGACCCTTTAAACTGTGAAAATGCAGATCCTGTATGTGCTGACAAAGTTAATTAGCTCCTTTAAACCACCAGATGCTTTCAGGAAGATTTTCAAGAAGTCCCAGGCACATTTTAACTCAAAGGTCGAAAGTCTTAGGCTTGTTTACTTTAGTGTTTTATAGGTGAGACAATTCAGTCTGTAAAGTAACAGAACAGTGTGGAGACACCTGCCAGATTTGTACAGATACAGAGGGAAATGGATTGATGCAAGAGAAGGGAAGGGGAAAGGGAGAGAAGAAAGAAGAGACAAAAGAGTGAGAAGACAGAATGAGGAGAGAAGGCAGGAGAGAGGTGGGAAGGCAGGAAGGACGAGAAGAAGGGAAAGAAAAAAGGAAAGAGACAAACCATACTTAGTGCATTTATTCGTTTAAAATTAATATTTTTACTTGTCTGGGTGGACACAGAGAGAAAGAGACTTGCAAACCTGCAGGAAGGTGCTACATGTATTCATTTGCAAATTTCGTTGTCAGGCTACCTTTTGGAGAGCTGACAAAGCCCTTCATTTCACAGAACACCTGAGCCTCTCGGGCGCAGCACTGTGTGCATCCTCTGTGCAAAGGCTGTACAGCTGTTGTGTGGCTTGTTGTGCATGACAACTACTATGGCCATGCGAGTGCAGAGACAGCCTGACCCCGCAATGCCTTGACCACGGCACCCTGCTCCACAGGGCTGGTGGAGACGATCTCTGCCAGCCCCATCACCGCCTGCCCAGGCTGCTGGTGGCCCTGGCAGCACTGATGGCTGCAGCAAGTAACAATCCCTCAACCAGCCAGCTGCTCTGTGCGAGGCCACAGTCCTCCAAGTGTTAGCCAGCATCACCTCTGCTTGATGGGGAGTGGGAGGCCATCAGACCAGTGTTTGCCTAGGGTTTCCCCAGGAAAAACTTTGAACAACAACAGCAACAACAATAAAGAGAATCTTGCCTGGTCCTTAATCTAAAACCACTCAAGGGGGTCCTGCCTGTCTCACAGGCTCAGCCAGATTCAGCACTAGTGAAATGTGTTCATTTTCTCAGGGTTTAGGTGCCCTACCCTGGCATAATCTTCCAGGTGGGTTAGATTTATGTTCAGCCTTGTATGGAGATAACTCCTGGAATAAATGGCTCCTTTTAGCCTATACAAGTGATTTGCCGGTACCCCAGTCCCCAGAATTTGGCACACATAGCCAAGCAGAGGGCTACTGCTGTCACTTGGTGTTTGAACTGCATTTGGAGACTGAGTGGCTGTGAAATTAAAGAAGCCTGAAGAGAATTCTGCTGCTGCCTGACCATAGCTTTCTGATAGTTGCCAAGCCTTGTTTTCCTACTAGTCCACATTCAGTTCTAAATAAGACGACAGTTTTGTCCCGAGTCTTTTGCTATATTTAACACAGAAAGGGTCAAAACTTTTTTTTTTTTTTTTTTTAATATAAAATTCTTGCAGAAAATATCGACATCTGAATGCTGAGTTTGGTTCAAAAGGTTTGAAACAGGCATGGATTTTTTTTAGCAAACACATGCCCTTATTTCTGAAAGCAGCATTAAACGGAGGGTTACCTGCATGCTGCGCATCCGCAGCGCAAGTTTGCTGAAACAAATACACATCTAATAGCATCTTGAGCGCTTTGACAAAATGGGAAAAGGCACATTTTTTCCCCAGCATTAGCTTTTTTGAAGCCGTATTTTTTTCCATGGGGAAAAATGTCATGTTAAGAAATGAGGGTCAGTTCTAACTTTGCACTGAGCAATCACAGCACATAAATGGTGACCCCCCCTCCCCGGGGTTTTAAAGTCTCTCTCTCGCTTTTCTCTATTTACAGTTAATGCTCTAGAGCTAAGTGCATCCCTCTGCCTGCCCTCACTCTGCAGCCACTGCGGGACAGGGCTGATTTCACAACCCCTGGGCAGAGCTCTTCTACATCACAGAGCATTTCTGCTCAGCTGCCTGTTTCATTTCGGTGAAGGTGGCTTGTGCCTTTTCTTTGATTGCATCCATGTCCATATTCTGGATGTTTTGCAGCTGTCCCAGGATAGAGTCCTTGTCCTCTTCCTCCACTTGATCTTCTGCCACCATCTTCTGAAGGTCTTCTGGCAAACCCACATCATCTCCAGCCATCTGTATTTGATTCTCATCCAACTCACTCTGATACAAAAAGCAGACAACAACAACAACACATGGGAGTATTTCTGCTGTCCCAGGATCTACCAACAGGCCTGTTTTGTTTGTTTGTTTTGTGAAACACATGCACAGATTTTCCAGTCAAAGGCTTTAGATGCAGAGGTTCTATCAGCCCCCCTACAAGTGCTAGGATGTTGCAGGCGATGTCAATTACAGAGAGTTCCAGCAGTGTCAGAACCGAAGCCCCCCCGTGTCACTTGCTGTTGTAGAGATCTGTGCTGTGTTAACTGTGGCAACCTGCTGATCCTGCAGGAAATCTGCCGCAAGTTTTCTTGTGTCCGCTGAAGCCCTGCTGCAGCACTGCCGCGGCTGTCGCCCGCTGTGCCATTTGGTCAAGAAAGCTACAGCTTTAGAACAACCCTGTGCCTGCCTCTGCCTGTTCATTTGCTGGTGGGTATTTTTAGGTATCAGCGTTAAACTGAAGCCTTCCTGAAGAAAGGTGTGTTAAATCTAGGGCAGAATTTCTGGGGAAAGGGTCCCTGTCTTCCCCAAACCATATCTGTAAGCTGTATCTGGGCCTTGGGTTGGTATCTCTGAGTTGTGCTTAAGTGCAGGGGCTTCCTGGCACACAATCAGAGCAGTGCTGCAGCGCTGGTAATAGGAGGACTTAGACAACAAAAGAGAGGATGGAGATTGGATGTGAGTCTGAGAAAGCAAAAGCAGACAGCAGAAGGAAGCAGTTAAGCAATCACAAGGGCTGAGATGCAACAGGGGCTGCGCCGGCTTCCTGCCTGCCCGCTGAAACGCTGTCAGCAGGGCTATGTCAATTTTTCAAACAATGGTGATTTTGTTCACATTTTATGGGGAATTCGGATGGATCCAGAGCTTAGAAGGAGAGGGTATTTTGACACAGTTCACACATCAAAGATAAGCATTAATGCCTCATTCCATCTCCAAAATGAAGCATGACAGCAGCAAAGGCCTGATATGAATAAGCAGCAATGCTGACAGCAGGAGGTGTTTTGAGTGAGACGGGTCCTGGGTTTGCATGAATGAAGGCAAGAATGAATGGAAGGATGTATCTGGGCAATGTCTGCGTAGTTCCAGGCCCTAGCAAGGACGGGCAGGCTGGGATGCTTGACTGCATAGCCACTATTTAGTGTTAGGTCTATTTGTGTTCTCTAGCTCTTAGGAAAATACAGAGAGGTGTATCCTGGTTGTTACTACTTCAAGGCTGAAATGGGTGACTCCTTTAGGTAAGGGTTGCTGCTACCAGATCTGTGGCAGCTAGAAATAACTTCCCAGCTGGCAGGAGTATTCCTTATTGATTGCATAGCAGGAAAACACCTGTTAAACTTTTAATCAGCAGCTGCTGGCTGCTGGAGGAGTTGACCCTTTTGAAATTCTCTGAAGTAGCAGTAGAGGATGATTAAAAAATGTACTGGGTTAACCACAGGAAAAGTCCCCCCTAACCAGACAATCACATATGTCCTTTTCTTTAGAAATATTTAGAATTTAAGACATAATCACTGCACAGTGCTGCACATGATGTGAAGAGATGCCCACACAGCACACACCAAGGCCACTTTGCTGATGTGAACACATTCTTGCTTGGAAGCTCCCTGTCCTACTGAAGCCTGAGATGTGATGAACAGCACAGTTTGGGGCTTCAGAGTGTTCTCTGACCAAAGAAGAACTCGTTCAGATGTAGTCTAAAGCAGTACAATCCTGCCCAAGTCGCCTGCCTCTACTCACTTGGCATTTATCCTGTCCTAGTATGAGCTTCAACAGGGAAGAGCTCAACAATAAGCCAAAGGGCACAGAAGATCCTGTATGGTCTCATCTTCTAAAATTTGACAGATCTGGTTCTGTTCCTTAGATTTTAAATGGAAATTCAAATCAATTCTATGACTCTATAATCAAGTTTCTGATTTTAGAATAGAATAGACTAGAATAAACCAGGTTGGAAGAGACCTTCAAGATCATCACATCCAACCCATCCTCATTTTACCTGCTGTTTGGGCTTGTTTGTTTTTTCTCCTTTTTTTTAAGTCTGGGGGAAATAATGTGCAGCTCGTTTTCCCACAAGGGAGGACTGCGAGGTTTTCCTACAGGATGTTCTTAAAGCCAGGCTAACGCTGCAAGTGTCCAAGTCCACTGTGAGCCTGCAGCTCCAAGCACTCACTTCTGAAGGTCAGAGACAGAATGTGGTACTGGAAATGCATCATGCCAGCTAGCTGCAGGCAGCAGCTTGCAGTCGGGTGTGAGCAGGGTGTGCAAGGTTCCTGCTGTTCCAGCACACATGCAGCTGGGAACTGTCGCTTGCCCAAAGGCAGCCACGGCTCTGGCAGTGACAGAGGCACTACTCTGCATCAGATGCACCCTGCTTGGACCGCAGACAGCATTCGAAACAGGCAGACTTCGCGGACAGGTCATGGGCTCCAACAGCCTCATGTGGAATGCCCCTCTGGACTCTGCCAAGCCTGCCCTGGACTAGATGATGACTCTCCTGGTGACCTGAATATCCGTAGTCTCCAGGTCTCTGCAAGTGTTCAGCCATCCTTTTAGGATCTCTGAGAACAAGAAGCAACATCTATTCTAGTAAATGAAATATGCCTGGCATTGGTCTCTTGCCCCAAGGCCAGCTGGCCTGGAACAACCCACTGCAATGCTATTGAACTCTCTCACCCTACCAAACAGGGTGGTCCCATCTAACTGCCTATTGGGCATGTCTATCCTAACTCCCGAACAGCCCCTGGGAACTTCTTGGGAGAGTGCCCAGGCCCAAACTGGGTCAGGCACCATTCTGACAATTCAGCCGTCCTGGTGATGTTCTTTGGCCCTGGTGATGCATCTGGTGTAGCCAAACTCAGCCCTGTTTCATTACAGATGGAATGTGGTGCAAAATTCTCCACACATACATGACATACAGGTGTAAGCAGGAAAGAGACAGTCTCAGCATCTGTTTCTGTCAAGTCTGATTGAGAAGAGGAGACTGAGGGGTGACCTTATTGCTCTCTACAACTACCTGAAGGGAGGCTGTAGCCAGGCAGAGGTTGGTCTCTTCTCCCAGGCAGCCAGCACCAGAACAAGAGGACACAGTCTCAAGCTGCACCAGGGAGGTTTAGACTGGATGTTAGGAGGAAGTTCTATACAGAGAGAGTGATTGCCCATTGGAATGGTCTGCCCAGGGAGGTGGTGGAGTCACCATCATTGGAGGTGTTCAGGAGGAGGCTTGATGGGGTGCTTGGTGCCATGATCTAGTTGTTTGGGTGGGTTGGATTGGTTGATAGGTTGGACGCGATGATCTTGAAGGTCTCTTCCAACCTGGTTTATTGTATTGTATTGTATTGTATTGTATTGTATTGTATTGTATTGTATTGTATAGATTGATTGCAAACAAAACTGGTCAAAGCTCCCAGGTCACTCTGCAGGGCAGCTGCGCTGTCTGCCTGCAGTGCTGTGCACAGTTTCCTGGCACCTTGCTCTCCCTGCACTGGATTCACCTTGGGCAGGTGACTCCAGCCCTGATCCTCCAGCTCAACACCTGTAATGCCCCAGTTACATATGGAACCAAAGCCCATCTTGCCTTGATCTGTAAGCGGGACTTTTGGCAAGCAGTACAGCAGCCTCATGCTGATCTATGCCATCTGACAGTGCTGGTACCTCACAAGTGTGAAAAGACACAGGTCGGAACCACCAGACTGCTCCCCCACAACCACTCTCTTATCCTGTCCTTTCACAGAGATCACAGTTTAGAGCACAGCGTGGAGGCTGATTTACACTCCAGCTCTCAGGGCCTCATAGGCAGCATCAGTTCATTGCCCAAAATGGCTTAAATGAGAATCCTCTCACCCTCAGGGCCCAGAGACCCCATTTCAGCTTATGTGAAGTCCCCAATTCTGCCCTAAGCTAGGTTACTGCTGTGCTGGTGCCAAGGTGGTGCCCTGCTGAGCCTGACTTGATGACAGATTTTCCAGGATGGACCATGCTTTGCCTTCCCTGGCAGTCACCGGGCTGTCGCTGGACCCTGCTGTCAGCCCCAGCTCTTTGCTGTGTTCAGAGCCCACAGGACCGTGCCTGTGGGTGAGGACACTGCTGCTGCTGGGGTCTCTCATTGCCTTGGCCTGGACTTTCTCAGGCAGCAATCCTGATCCTGCTGCCTGCTCACACCCACTTTGTCACTCCGTTTTTCCACAGTGGATCCACAGCTCTTTCAGTCTGGCCTATCAAGAAAACAGATCAGCAAAAGAATTCTTCAAGCTTGGCAAATACTTGTTGTCAGATTTTACTCTGAAGCCTGTGGGCACTGAAGAGCCTCTTCTGAGAGAAGTTTCTCCTCTGCTTGGTCTATATGCATAGCTAGAGCTTATATAATGGCTGGATACGAGTGAAAAACCTTGTAATTCTGGAACAGCAATATTCATTGAATCAAGTCATAACAATGCTCACAGCACAGGAGAGCAAGACCTGTTTGAGATGAGGTGATGACATGTCCCTTTCAGAGTGAGCTTTGCTTTGACTATCTTCAGCAGCACTTGTTATTGAAAAGATACCTGATTGCACCTGAATACTCTTTCTCTCTCAGTATCAGTGAACGAAACCAGCCTGCTGGAACTGAGAGCCTTGTAGAGCAGTGTCCACAGCAGTGCTTTGACTAGGGGAAGGGATCCACCTCCCTGATGACACAGTCCCTTCCTGAGGCATTAAGAACTCAGCAGAACCCCTAACACTTGGATGGAAGAACAGTGTGGATGTGGCAACACTCTGACAGAGAGTAGTGGCACTTGAGCTGACGTGGTGGATGCAAGTGCAAAGCAGTGATGTGAAAGGGGCCCATGGGGAGAGGTTGCCATGCTGCAGATGAGGTCTTTGGACAGGCTGGACAGTCCTGTGGTCAGATGTTCCTTTCCTGCATCGCAGGCACTATTACCTCAAGCCTCTGTGTTTAGACCTTGCAGAAGTTAACTGTTCGCTGGATCCTGGCTCAGGAAAAAGGCAGTGAGTAAGCGAAAGAGTTACATGTGGTGCTTTTAGATGACAATATTTATTTATGCATTGAATACCCCAAAGATGGAAAAGTTGTCTGCAGATCAGATGTCTCATGGCTAAAAGCTCCTTTCTGATGACAAACCTAAGTTGACAATTCTGTTAATAGGATTAGGTTCATTAAGGGACTGCTTTCTCTTATAAGTCTGGCCCAGATTGCATGGAGCTTTAGATTTTGCACTGAAAAGGGGGCCCTGCCTAGTTCTGAATGTCATGCTTTCATTTACAATGTGTGGTAGTGATTGATACTGGTAATAGTCAGGCTTTCTAGTCCATACTAGGCTACCTGGAATGACTTTGGTTTTTCAAACTAATTAATGTACTATCACAGGTCTGAGAACATTTTACTGCCATAATGTTGTATCACAGAGCTGACTTTTTTTCAGAGACATACAGCATGCGCACGATAGTTTCATTTTCTTCCTGATGTGGCGTATGTTTTCATGAGGGCTGATGAAAGGAAAGTGGACCTTCAACCCAGAAATGCTGTACAGCTAGCTACAAAGGCAGAAAAGCGTATCCTGCAAGGTACACTTGCAACCACAGCAAAGCAGCAGAGCTGATCATATGCTTAGTATCTTCTTTGCTGACTTAGAGCTCCTCTCCTACTTTGACAGCAAGTCTTCTACTGTTACACTGAAATTACTGAAATTTTCCTCCCCCCACCCCCTCAAGAGCACTTAGTGTATACCAGATTTAAGACTCAGATGGAGATGGGGTGGATCACCACTGCATACTCTTGGGTGCTATGAGGTGACAGTATGCTTGTCCAAAGTCATCCAAGGGCCTCTGTGGAGACCTTGAACACCATCTCAGAACTGAAAGCAACACTATGGATGGCAAACTTTCACAGTCACAGAGAGACACCCACTGCCACTGACATTTAGTTTAGCGTTGGGCACTTGAGTGTCCTGAGGCATTTGCAACAACCCCTTCTTCAGATGTAAATCTGGGACCTTGCAGTGTTGAGGCTGTGAGGAAATGCTGCTCAGCAGCTGGCTCGGCACATGCCTCCGAAAGGCAAACAAAGCCCAATGATATTTTACCACTCAGGTGCTAATGAAAATGCTGCTGTTTAGAGATTTAAGCCTACAATCCAATCAACCACTTAAAATCTTACACTTCTTTTTCTTCCCCTCCCTTCCCCTCCCACCCCCCCAAATAATCGTTCTGCAGTTAGCTTTGCCCTCAAGAAATGTTTTCCTCTTTCTTGTCACTGTGCTGAGCATCCACAGCCAGGAGCAAATGGTGTACTGCAGCTGGTTATTTTACCCCTACCTATGACACTAACTGTACATGACCTGTGTCTCTCCAGGCATTTCCCTTTCTCTTCCAGATGGATATTCCATCTGGAAGGAATCTGAAGCCCAAAAAGAGACCAAAGTTCAAGCGTGCCACCTTGATAATCACCTGCAGAAGTCTCATTTGAGGTCATTTGAATGAGAAACTATAGGTGTAGGCTTCATTTTTAAAGATGTAAATCTCTGCCTTCAGTAATAGACTCACAGACTCACAGAATGCCAGGTTGGAAGTGAGCTCAAGGCTCATCTGGTCCAACCTGTCTAGGTGAGGGTGTAGTTGAAATGAGCTGGCCCAGCAGCCTGTCAATCTGAGTCTTAAAACTGTCCTGTGTAGGGGAGTCTACTGCTTCCTTTTGGGAGACAATTCCAAGGTCTGACTGTTCTCATGGGGAAGCACTTTCTTCTGGATTCCAGTGGACATCTCCCCAGCAATAACTTGTCCCCATCACCCCTTGTCTTTTCCATTGGACTCCTTGTGAAAACAGTCTCCATCCTCCTGGTAGTCGCCCTTTATGCAATAAGGTCTCCCCTAAGATGTATCTTCTCAAGGATGAACAATCCCAGTTCTCTCAGCCTTTCCTCATGTCAGGGCTTCCAGTCCTCTGGTCATTCTTGTCACCCTTCTCTGGACACTTTCCAGCCTGTCAACAGTCATTTGTACAGGGGGGGACCAAGACTGCAGGCAGTGTTCCAGGTGTGGGCTGACCAGCACTGAGTAGAGTGGGACAATGACTACTTTGCCCCAGCTGATGGTGCCTTGTTGATGAACCCGGTGTCGGTTAAGCGCTGCAGCTGCCTGCCTCTCTAGAGCTGCGGCAGCTGGGAAAATGCCGGCAGAGCCTACGGGAACCGGCAGCTCTGGCGGGGCAGGTCCGAGGGTACCGGGCTGGGGCGTTGCTGGGACGCCCAGGAGACTGAAACGCGAAGGGCGAGGCGGCGGCGGTAAGTCCTTTGTCCTTTCGGAGTGGTTACTGTAACTTCATTCACTTCGAGTCTGCTTACAGAAGCTTTGCTCAGCAGGGACACGTTGGCAGGGCGGGCAGAGGGAGCTTAACTGAGGTTTCTCCACAAGGTTTCCTCCCTTGCTTGCCCCGCACGTGTCTCAAAGGTTCTGCCACATCTGCCTAGACAGCTCTTCCTTTGCCTGGAAAGGCAGACAGTAAGGGTTTGGTCATCAAACCCGCGTGTTCAGCGTTAGGGGAAAAACACGTTTGCCACCCCTGGTCCCGAGCGGCACAGACGGGACCGTTTTATCCAGGCCCCAGGGCTCACTCACTTTCCATCCAGATTGTAACTTGCCTTCGGGGTTCAGGCGAAGGCTTTCCGGAGGGGTGCGGTGTGAGGAGCGTGGCACTAGAGGACCTGTCGCGGCTCGGGGCTGGGAGCAGCACGGGACCAACGCCGTGGTAAAACTACAGGGTTTACAATTTGTGTTTCTACTCGAAAGTCACTTTCTGAGCCAAGGTGACGTTGTTACACTTGTAATTGCGTGACTGCTGTATCCTTGCCTTCTGGCGTTCCTGATGTTTCAGTAAGAAATCCTTTAGACAGTTCAGCAGAGATGGCTGCAGCTGCTTTGGTGTTCGCTTGCGCTTGCCACGGAAAACGCAGCAGCGTTGAATTCTGTCGCTTGTAGGTTATGAGTTTTAAAATTCCTCAATCGTATATTGGTTTCACTGACTCTATGTGCTCTGTGAACCTGATGCTAAATCTAAACCCTGAAATGGACTGGTGCTGGGGTGTGCTCTGTGGTGCTAGAATGTCATCACCCCTGTCATTAAACCACTTGACAGTCCCTAACACAGTTCTGGTCTGAGCCCACTAGTCCCTTAGTTTCCATAACCTGGCATGATTTTGACAATATCTAAACATTCTGGCTATTTAAAAATAATAGTGGTGTTTATATATATATCTACACACACACAGTCACACACTTAACTACAGTAGCTATTGGAAATCATTGCTTCCAGAAAAGAACACCTTTACAATGTGATGGTAGGTTTTTCATTAAAAATATTATGAAGCACTTCCCCCCGCCCCCCCCCCCCCAAGCAAAATGTGGTTGCTTTTAAGCCCTGCAAAACACTGCAATAAAAATAAATGTTTGCAAAGCCCTTTTCCTGATCATCAGCTACTCCAGTGGTAACTTTGGGTCATGGAGTGGCTTTTATAGCACAACATTTAATTCAGTTAGAAACAGTATTTGGGTAAATGCAGAAGATTTTTCAGGTGGTTGGTGCAGCACGCAGCCTGAACCAGGATAACGGCCACCTTCTGGTTTAATTCCTAGCTTCAGGATAACTCGTTCCTCCTGCAGGTGCTAGAAGATATGATAGGAAGTTCAGCCAATCCCTTCACAATGCCTGTGCTGTTACAGAGCTAAAAGCACAAGACATGACAGCTCCTGGGCAGACTTTTCCTCTCAGTTCTCTTTTGAGCCGGGTCCTAACAAGCTAAGGTGCCTGCAGGCCTCAGGTTGACTCTTGGTTCCTTGCTGTTTGGTAATCTCCATGACGGTTGCCCTGAACAGTTATGAATGAAGTGCCCTGGGGCATTATGAATTTGTTAGCTGACCATATCTTAAATGTGTGGAACTCACTGTTGAGAGGTCATTTCCTTACTGCTAGTTAGTATAGACTAAAACGTGGCATGGTTAGTTCTCAAGCTTGACTAGGGCCATCATCCCAGGATAGAAGGGTCTGGGAAATACAAGCCCTATTCTGCTAGAATATTTTAATTACACTTGATATAATAATCAGACTTCTGTCTGCCTGGCTCATGCTCACAGGGTCAAATAGGCTCTTAGCTTCCTTGAAACCCATTGGAGTCCAGCACCTCAATACCGTCTTGCAACAAGAAATAGTCTGCAGAATATTCAAGCTTCAAAACTTTTTTAATAGGCAAGATGTTCAGTACAGGCTTAGTGCTAAAGCCTGTACTTTGACAAGCCTTTGATAAACAAGAGTTTTGCAGTTAAATCCCTGAAAATGTGAAAGTTGATCAGCAAACGAGAAGCAAGTCTTCCCTCTAAACCAAACACTGGGCTGTCCTTGTTTGTACTCATGTGTTTTTGACAGGAAAGTACCATCGAGGCAAGCACCAACTATGCTTTCTGTCAGTACCCACAAGCTATTGCAGCTACTGTCTGCTTTTAGCAAACTTCCAGATTTCTCTGCTGCTTGGAGTACCTGCTGTCTGTATTTTGGTTCTCCTGGGAATGTTTGACAGTGTCAGGAGCACTAAAGGAAACAGAATGGAGAGTTCACTTGCACGCTGTAGAAGGCAGTAAAAACGACCCTTTGGAAGTCTAGCATAACTCAAACACAACTGGCAGAGAGTTCTAAGGGGCTTTGCCTATAGCTGCTGTGTGTTGCTAAGAATGTGTGCTCTCAGATACAAGTCAGGCCAGTTACTCAGCCTCTCCTGTCACCTGTTCCTGATCCGACAGCACAGAAAAGGATTATGAGAATCCATTAGATCCATCTACCGAGCAGAGCAAAAAGGGCCTAAGAGAGGCAGTCAGTAGGGTAAACCACGGCTCGGGCTCCTCCATTTCCGTGCTGAGCCACAGAGGGATTTCCCCAGATGAGGCAACTTGGCGTGTTCAGAATTCTGCATTGGTTGTCACTGTGTTTGCTGTAGCCTTGGCCACTGAACTAGAGGAGGCCATGGACTGCAGGCTTACCTTTGGGAGTCTGTACTTCTCTCTCAGATGGACCCTCAGACAGGCTCGCTCTGCCTTTTTGTGTGCAAACGCCGCATCTCTTTCCATCCTGGAAATTGGAAAATAACGTTTCTTGAAGTTACTGATAAAATGTGGTCTTTCAGACTGAACCAGTTACTCAGTTGTGAAAAGCCACATACAGGAGTTATTCACACTGTTATAGAACTTGTCCAAAGGTACAAAATGAGTGATACCAATAAAGTGATGCTGGGGGCAGGCTCCCTGCACCCTAAGCTTGTTCTCTGAATAATTCCTCTGTTTTGTGAAGAATGGAGAAGGCAAACTCCAACGTCTGGAGTCTGGACCTCGCTGTCTGTTATTGCTGACTCCAACAGTGAGTAATACCAATGAGCAGACCAGGAAAGTTATGCTTATTCCTCTCTTATTCCACTGGGGCACTTGAAAAGGGGTGACTGCCTGCTAGTGCTGCTGTTCTGCAAGCATGACCACCTTCTGGGATAAGAACACACACGCTGAGTGTCAGAATGGTCTTTCTAGGTCAGACCAAAAGTTTGCCTATCCTAGTATCCCATCTCCAACAGTAGACGGAGCACGAGCATCCTGTATCAAAACTGCTCAGCTTCCAAAAAGCAGTGTAGAGTACTGGAGCCGAAAACTGGCCCTATGTCATTGCTGTTAATGGCCCTAGATGGCCTCCATCACCTATGAATTTTCTGGTCTTTTCTGCAAGCATTCAGAACATCCTAGGGCAACAAATTCCACAGCTCCCCTGTGTGGAAAATTTCTTCCTTTATCTGTGTTTTATAAAGTGCTTTCATTAGATTTACGAAGTGGTCGGTGGAATTTTTGACTGGATTACATGTGTATTTATTTTCAAAATGTATCTCCTCAAAGATTTCTTTGGTGACATTTGATAACCTTTCCCTTCTCCCCTCTCTCTCTATTTTTTTTTTCCTTCCCCAGAAGCATTGTTGTAAATGTTCTGTGGCAAAACTGGTTAATCGGTTTAATTCCAGTGTAGATATTTTGTCACATAAAAGCCACTTGCAGGATAAAATGCTGGTTTTCCTCTGCTTCCATAAATGAGCTATTGGGGTTTTTATCTCTTTCTCTCTCAAAAGACAAACAAACAAAAAAGCTTCACATTAACTGGAAGCTCTCTTAGACTTCTTTCAGGCAGTCATTGATGGGAAGGGTAGAGGTTTGTGATTTTGCTTTTCAGCCCTCTTTCTCAATCTTCCTCTTCTGTTGCCCTCTCCTCCAGAGGAGTTGTTAGCAGCCACAGCAGGTATTAGGATGTGTTCCCGCAGGGCATCACTACACATCTCTTTAGGTGTCCTGTGGGTCTGAGGGGCAGGATTTTCTGCTTGAGTAGATCTGGGCTTCTTGCTTGTCCTGGCATCATGAGGATACCTGGCAGAAGTCACTTGGCAAGCCTTCCAGCGTTGCCCGAGCTTACACCTTTTTATTCTGGAGGCTCTGGTTGTGCCCTGCAACACGAAGCTCTGCAGGAACGGGAAAGCTGTGTGTGAGCGAGCTTCAGATGTTCCTATTGTAGTTTCAAACCATACTTCAGAAGTATTCCTGCATCAATTTCTCAATACCTGCCACACTTGAAAACACGATAGAAATAATTCCTTTCCCAAGAATTTTCCTTGTCCTAGGGATCCCCTTTTGCTTCGGTCTCAGTAAAGCATCGTCCTGCTGGTAGGTGATTATTTCTCTTTCTAATATCCCTTGACAAAATGCACAGCAAAACATTGTGCTTTATTCTGGACCAAATGATGCCCATTCGAGGTTTTATGATAGAAATGGCTGCTGCTAAATACAGACCTGGATACCTCAAATTCCATCAGTCATTAACCTTTCACCTATAATCATCTTACATGAAGGATTTACACAACCATTATGTAATTGACCATTAGAGGAACAGATGCAATTGAGGTTTAAAAGTCAATTGTTTTATTTACAATTATGCATGATTTGAACTCCTACATGTGAAGTCCTTTATTTTACCTCTGTTTTGGTATTTAAACATAGCAAAGTGGTAAAGATTATGATCACAGGGAAAACAAAACCGAGGTTTAAAAGTTCTGCTTTATTTAGTAGATTTTAGGAAAAATAGCTGAAAATGTAGCTACAAAAATTAACGACCTTAAAGCCTTTTCCTAGACAAATATCATCCATTTAACTTAGTGCTCATGAGTTTTTTGTGTCTGCCATATTAAGCGTGGACAAAGGAAAAATATGTATTGAATGTGTACCCTACATGGAGTTCCAGGAGAACAAATCATACACATTTTAGAATTAACTCCTGCACTACAAACAGCTTTGTACTCAGAAAATTTGGATAGACAGAGATCAGCTAGGAATGAATCCAGCATATCAAGGTGTGGAGGCAGGAGGAAAGTGTAGGAGAGAGCTGCGGGATGAGGGGAAGGGGGAACACAGGACCTTATCATTTCCAGTTGGTGAACTTTTACTTGGGAAAGTCCCTTTAGCAAAGATTCATCTGCTTTAAAAGAAAAGGGAAGAGAGCTGAATAGCTGGCTTTTTATTGGGTTATTTCATCTGCACAAAGGTACCATGAATCAGCCCCATACTGATAATAAGGGAACAGGTACTCACTTCTCCTCAACCATTTGCTTTTGATATTCCTCATACTCCTCTCTGGTCATTCCTGCAGCTGCTGCTGGATCAGAAGGAGTGCTTTCTTCTTTGCTTTCTTCCCCTCCACCTCCAAGTCCCAAATTCTTTACCTGGTTGCTCAACATACTTTTCATTAGAAAGGCCATCTTCTCAAGGAAAAAAAAAGGAGCTATAAGCAAACAGCTACGAGAAAGCCAAAGCAAACAAAAAATGTTTTCAAACCAACAGTTGTAAGCAGGAGAGTTTCTACAGCCACATCGGCTCTTCAAGGGCACAATGCTAGTGAAACGTGAATGCCAAAACCAGTTTGTCAGCCATAATCTGGATTAAAGAGTGAACTCCTTAATATCTAGAGGCAGATGGTTCGGATTACTCAAAAAAAAAAAAAAAAAAAAAAGTCATTAGATGAAGCTACCTACTTTTAATATTAATACTTTAAGCTAATTGTACATAGACACACAAAAATCAGTTGTAGTGTGCAGGAGCATTTTGACTTTCAGTCCTGAAACTCTCACAGAGACAAAAACATTTCCCAGAACACAACAAGTCTGAATTCAAAAGAAGGTTGACCAACAGCCATAGTTCCTGGGCAGAAAACCCTTTTGGATTGAAACAGCAAATGAGATTTGAAAACTGGAATTCTTCATTAAGTGACGCCCCGGTCCTTGCTATCCACTGGACAGAAAATACGTGGAATGGTTCATCCCCTTTCCGTGCGGGTGGTTTGTCCCACAGATGAGCAGGGTGCGGCTGTTACTTTCTTTTCAAGAAAGCTATCACCAAAACCCCAAATAACATCTTCTTAATTTTCATTCCTTAGGATTTATTTCAACTCTTCCCCAGGCTGTCTCTGGCTGGGTCACCACTTTGACAGGTGCTGCATAGAACACCTGGTGGACTTAATCTTGAATGGATAAAGGAAAAATGAGTCTGACCTGTTCCTGTTGGCTTTAACACAGCTTTAGTATCTTTTGCTTGTGGAGTGCTCATGTAGGTCCTCAACTTTGAAAACTCGATTCCCATCATTAGCCTCACCCGGTCTATCAGGTGAAGATGTGCAGGATCATAGACTATTTTGGGAAAGAAAATAATCTGCTAGGTCTCACAAGTTGATGAGGTTGGGTTTTGAGCGTTTATCCCACTCCAACTGACTGCGCATGCCTTCATGAAACGTTCTGTAATTTTGATTATCTAAATGGGCCTCTCAGAACTCTGATAATTTCACTGAGCGATGGGAGGATTCCAGTTTGCCTAATGCCTTAATCTGTATTAGAAAGGCTTCTAATTAAAGCAGACCCGCTACTATTAAAAAAAAAAAAAAAAAAAAAAAAAAAAGAGGCAGGACATTCTATAATCCTGGATTATTACCGATTAAACTTCAAATTTCTTTTGGAAGTAGAGCATCATTCAGAAGCATGAATTCCAAATCACAACAAAGCCACTTTGATATCCTACAGATACCTAGAGAGCATCTTAAACCGAAGTTGGTTTTATTGATCGCTGTGTGCTTTCGGAACTATGCGTAAGTTGAAAGGTGAGCAAACTTTTACACCTGACAGGAAAGCTGACAACCAGCTGCTGTTGGAACAGTACCAGAATAGTAAAAAAATCCCATACCAAACACAGCAGTTGCACACCCAAGGAGAGACATACACGCACTCTGACTTGTTTTGGGTAAGCAAGTTGTACTCTGACAAACAGGAGCAGAGCACCCAGGTGATAGCAATTTATTTGAAGAACTTCAAAGATACAGGCAGTCCTCAGCTCAGAAAAATAATCTGCTTTGTGTACTCAGAGCAGCCACCAAGGAACTCTTTGTGCTCTTAAGAGACTTAGAAGCTGACAGCTTCACATTTGACCCCAAGTGTCTGATGCTCAAGGCAAGCCTGATGCTCTTACACGAGCTTTTGAGAGTCCCTCTTGCATGAGACTGCAACACAGAGGATATAATACCTCCCTCGCCCCCTCCCCCAGGATGACTTTGGTTTGGATCCAGCACATCTTTCTCACCGATTTCAAGATGTCAGTGAGTGTATGTAATTTTCCTTGTTTCTGTTCCTATTTGGTGGGTTGTATAGGTCTATTTACAGCACAATTTCATTAAATAGAGATAAAAAAGAGCCAGAACTAACTGCAGGTAAAGAGGGAAAGAAGACTCATTGGGGTATTGCTTTGTATTGTGGCTCATAAAACCTCCCTTCCCGCTGCACCAGTAATAGCCAGGCCCGTTACCAAAGCATCCTCTGCAAAAGACTGGATTTTAACACACTAATACAAGTTGCATTAATAAATGCACAACTCCGCATTTAGAAGCAGGATTGCTGAGACACATCTTCCGAGGCTCTGTATCTGAGGACAAGCTCTGTGTAATTGCTGAGGGGCAGCTAGGTCGAGGCATGGAATGAGGCAAGTGCTGCCGCTCTTGGATTTCTGGGCACAGGTGCTGTCAATTCCACTGTGCTGTCCCCAGTTTTTACATAGTAAAAACACACTTATGTTCTATTAGCTAGCAGTGTGTAACCATCCCCTGCAAAATAATACCTCCTCAGCTGTAAAGGTGTAGCTGTGTCCTAGTACTCACCAGGCACTAATACAACGATCTTCAGCATTCTATAGAGACCTGGCTTACTTGCACTCTGCTTTGGAAGGGTTGGAAATGTGGTGTGACTCCAGCTGCATGCTGCCACTTTCTCCCCACCCCTTCCTTCCCCCCCCCCTTTGGTAACTGTATTTAGCATCAGACTAGTTGGGTAACAGTTGGACTTGATGATCTTAAAGGTCTTTTACAACCAGAATGCTTCTATGATTCTCACTCTCTTTGCTACAGGCAGAGCCTCAGACTCCCACTGCTGTTAACTCTCCAGGATCAGGCAGGACTGAGCCCAGACCTCGGTGTTCAAGCTCTCTGAACAACAAAGGGGTAAGGCATGCTCAGATTTCATAGGCATGTACCAAATTAAAAGACAAAAAGCTTATTAAAAATATGCGTCTTTATTCAAATAAGGTTATCTCTGAACTCCAAGTGTCAATTTACATTAGCCAGAAACATAGGAAAATGTCAGCTGTTTGAATCACAAAACCCCAACAGTAGACAGTCTTCAGTGTTACAGTAATCGATGCATCGATAAATGTCAGATTTTCTTCAGATGGGAATTTATGAACCATGTTGTGAATTTGACTGTTGAAAGATTTGGGTGGGACTTTATTTAACAAACCCTGACCAGTACAATGAGATTCTCTTGGCACTGCCAAATATTTGCTACTTATCCACACTTCAAATACAATTATTAGTCCTGTTCTTCCCCATATTGTCAAACTGGACTCCAAGGTGTCTTCTCCTCCTAGTCCTGAAATTTCCCTCGACAAGAATCAAACACACGATCAGTGCTGAAAGAAACTTCTAGCAGCCGCACATAACAGGAGGCTACGCTGACTGACAAATACTCTTCAATTCCAAATTTGTTCAAAATTTGTACTTCAGCAACAAACAGGACAAAAGTTGAGCTGGGCCGACGGGAGCTTTCCTTGGATCCAGTGAGTGATGAGGCAATTATGGAAGTTCCAAGGAGAGACGACTGTGAAATGAAGCATGAAGCAGCATTACCACTTTTTGGATGTTATGCTTTAGACCTTCTGGTCTCTAACACCAAAGTTTCCCAGTTGTGCACCCAAGATGTCAGATCTACGAGCAGCATTGACACACAAGCTGAGCTTCATGGGAAGAGACAACTGTAATCTTCCCCGAAACGCCATCCCCAGCCTTCTCGTCTTTTTAACAAAAGACACACAGGCATGGGCTGCTCCAGCTTTAAAATAAAGTTAGGGCTGGATTATTCACAGTAACAAAAGAGAGAGGCTTCCAACTGCTATTAGAGAACTGTTCCTCATTATGCCAGATATATGCATTGACTTACCAAAATACAATTGCTAGCCTTGCTCTAGAAAGGGTTGTGCAAAGCCTGCTGTGTAAGAGAGCTCTGCTTAGGTGTTGCACTGATGCAGGAAGGCTTGCAACTGAGAGGAACAACACTGTACGTGTTCAGAATGATTTAAGAAAATACATTAACTTAGCTAGAAGAGTTGGGGTTCTAATAGCTTAGACTCGAGGCACCTGTAAATATTTGCTGGTGTTGAAGGAACTGAATGGATGAACTCCTGTTCTATTCTGGCTTATTTTAAAAAAAGCTTTTTTTCATTGATTTATCATAGTTATCCAGCAAGACTAGCTTGAAGCTTTCTCCCAGCAGTACAGCAAAATCTTCTCAAATGTAGTAATTAATTTATAAAGCTTTATCACTTACAGTGTATCACATACTGTAGCTTTGTAAATAGGTCTGTAAGTGGTGTTGTTTTATGGGTACAGCACAGATCCACTTTTTGGACACTAAGTAATAAAATACATTGCATAGACGTATCATTTCTCCAAACCGACAGGCACAATACTGAAGTGTTCTGCATTACAGCAAATTTGGCAGCGTGTGCTATGCTCAGAGAGCACACTGTAGAACTGTAGTAGTAGCGTGCCAGATTCCAGATAAGATTCTGTACACTCAAACAGATTACTAATCAAAAGTGAAACATCCTGATGTGTTTGTGCATTGTAGAGAATATTAAAAAGCCATCCCTCCCCATTCTAACTCTACAAGCAAACAACTCAAGGATGAAGTTACCACAGGTATGTAAACAAGGCAAAATGAATTAATTTTGGGTTGGACGCGATGATTTTGGGTTGGACGCGATGATCTTGAAGGTCTCTTCCAACCTGGTGTATTGTATTGTATTGGCTAATTTCACATTCCTAATCTGGGCTATCTGCTTTGTTTCTTTCCTGAAGTAAATATTCACGCGATAAGCAGCATCAAAAACACGTGCTCAGTCTTGCGCTTTTGGGGTGAAAGCAGGAACTGACGCACGGTACTGGTTCTACAATAGCTGCAGGATTTGAAAACGTGTCTGAAGGAAAAGCTTGTGAAAAAAAAATGGGTTGATACTCAATCAGTACCTGTAGCTCAGAATACTTGCCATGTCAAGGCTTAAACCGTCTGTATTGGATAGGGGAGAGACAGGACAGCTTTACAAAAGTGAACGCTACACAAATCCTAAACAAACTCGGATGCGAAGAGGCATCAAACAACGCTGTCTGTGCCAACAAAGCTCCCCACGTCGCCTAACAAAATTACGGTTTTGAAACTACAAAAATGAAATCAGTCCCACAATATACTTGAAGTTACTTCTTCATGGTTTCCCTCGCAGCCTAAAACCAAACCCCAAAATAAGGAGCTAGGACTTTGCCTGTTCTCCGTGGTTTGTTTTCCACATCAGGCATCGACAGTCAGACTGTTAAAGGCCGTCCTTGTGTCCACAGATTACAAAGTGTTGAAATCTGTATTTCATGACAAGTTAGAATGAACTGTAAGTCTGAAGCTGTTAATTCCAACTGGTAAAGAACATAGAGAAGAACACTTGTCTGGGCTTTGGGTTTTTTGGGGAAAAAAAAAAATTGGGTCTGTTTGTTACATTTGATTATTTTTTCAAAAAAATTTTTTTTCTGCTTGTACGTCAGGACATGTAGTGGCAAAGCACCCTGCACAAACCACCCAGCTGCGGGTCTCATGACCAACCACCAAGCCTGGTGTTTCAGTTTCCTCATCTGAAATCTTAACCAAAGAGCGCTATGGCATTTGCCGTCCAGTATCTACGAGAAAGCCGGATGAAAACATCGACCTGGATAGGGTCCGCAGTCTTCCCCTATCTAGCATTTTCTCTGCTGCTACTTGTTTGTTTTCAACAGTTTAAAGGAGAACTCCTTTTGTTTAACAAAATTCAACAATTTTCAATTTTGAACTGCATAAAGCACTAAAATTTCCCTCGTGTACAGGAATGTAGATTTTCTGTGCATACATACTGCTGTTATGTACACACAACAGGTACAGGTCATCAAAAGAACTTTTTGGCTGCTGCTTCTTGTTGACTTCTGAAAGAAAGAGCAGAGGAGAGTTCATTATTTATGGTATAAAACTAGTTAACTGTTTTAAATATTCAGTATTTATTTGGGGATGAGAAGATTGCGATCCTTGTCAGCAGAGACTTAGGGAAAGCAAATGTACGTGGTGTCACAGAAACAGGATAGGAATTTTTCTGTTTACAAAGTCGCTGGTAATGTCACTATAGCTCCAATTTCGATCAGACACAGAAGGAAACAAAACATTCTGGACAGAAGCCAGAAACTGAAAGAACATCTGAATGAAGCCTCGCAGTATCTCATTGGCCTGAGGATCATCACAGAAAAGGCAACACGTGCAGCTAAGCAGCACAAGAATGTACATGACATGGGATTTCCTTTTCCCTCTGGCACTAAAACCTAGTTCTTTCCTTAGTGGATACAGATACTGTGGATCGACCACACGGCTGCTACAGTTACAAGGGCATCAAAAAGAAGTGAGTCCAGCAGAGGACCGCAAGGATGGTGGTCAAGAGCTGAAGCACATGCCTCAAGAGGAGACGGGAAGAGAACTTGGCTTGTTCATCCTGGACAAAAGGAGGCTTCAAGTGAGGAGGCAGGGACAGTTTCATGACAGAAAGCAGACACAACAGTCAAACCGCAACTGGGCAGGTTCCCACCAGATATAGTGTGGAGGTGGGGTAAGAATAAAACAAACTTTATGATTAAACATTTCCACTGAGGTCTGTAGCCAGTAAATTCTCCATTCTCAGAGATTTTTAAGACTTGACCAGTCTCTGAATACTGAGGAAGCTGGTCTGATTTCAGTGTTGGCCCTGCTTTGAGCAGAAGGTTGAACTAGAGGCCACCCAAGGGCTCTGAATGATGGCTTGTTTTAAAGAAGATTAACATAATCATGCCATTGCAAATGCCTTTCCAGTCAGAAGTTCTAAAATCATTTGCCCTGTTGCCTTCAAACCAGAGTATACATACTTACCTATACATGATATAAGCAATGAACAACACTGTCTGCACTGCTACAACTATGAAGAAGTGCACGGTAGATAAGCACGATGGAAACGGCGGCAAGTCTGGACACTTCAGTTTCTCAGTAGCTGGCTAAAACCCAAGAAAAGCAGTGTTTGAGGGGAGAAAAAAAAAAAAAAAGCAAACAGGCCCTGCCATTAAAAGACTGTTACATGCAAGAAACAAAACAAGGTCTTTGCAACTACACGAGTGGAAAACATGGAAATGACAGTACTCTGAAAAATCATAACCTTGCTCTTTGTCTTTCCTTTCTCGCCTTTGTTTCTCAGATAAACTGACTGTTCGTTGGAGGGTTACGGGGAAAAGAATAAATCTCTGGTAACTCAACCCTGAAATAAAGAACCCTTGGTGGGATCACAAGCTAATTCACCTTAACTGCTACCTAGGCTAGACTAAGGTGCTCCTGAACGTGAATGCGGTCATCTTTCACACTTACAGACCTTAAGCCTAGCTGCCTGAGCTTCTCATGATTAAAGCTCTCCCTTTTGTGCAGAAGTAACAGAGAATCTCCTCTGTATGGAGCTGCAATGCAGGGAGACAAACGCACAAAAAAACCACCCAGAAAACCTAATTGCTTGACCTTGTTTCCACAGGAAATTAGACTAAAAATCATGCTCTTTGTGGAAAACTTCTCATCAAGACACAGATCATGCAGTTAGGTCAAGGCAGTGCAGTTTTAGTGAAGCAGCTTAATGAAGGATTAATTGCTCTATAAATTGCATGCTGGCTCATCCTAGCTTTTCACTAACAGCCAAATAAAGAAGTGTTACACTTCCAGCACATAAATTACCATATTTCGTTGTACTAAATGCTCAATGTCCCTTTTTACTACATGAAGGTGTTCTTTGATGTCATTGAAGTGCTGAGTTGTTTCATAGGCTCCTGCAACAGAGCCAGGATGTTGAGCTCCACTGATCAACCTCAGAGTATCAGCCATGGAATTTCTGAAATGAGACAATGACAAAACATCTTTCAGCATGGAACAGCAGTTTTTAGTCTGTTTAAACGAATTTGAAATACGTAGTTGCCCCAAAAGGCAGAAAATACTTTTTCTACCTTCCAAGAATAGCTATCAAAAAATAATTCCTTAATCAAGCAATTATTTTTAATAATAACTTGATTCTGTATTCAGTTTGAATTTGTGCAGTGCACCACCTCCCACAAGCACACTGAAAACAAGATCCGGCTAGACATCTGCTTTGCCTGACTGATGAAGTCTAAAACAGGAGTTTTATCTGAGGCTCTTGCCAAGGCTTTAGGATAAGCAGAGTTTAATGCAATCTTTGAAGAAAACCAAAAGCTGTTTGAAAAATAAATAAATAAATCCAGTCATGTAAGAAATAAAAATAAAGAAGAGGCTTTAGGGATAAGAAAAGATTTAGATACATCCTTGTTTCATGATTATCATTTATACGAGAAACTCATTTCCTGCCTGCACTGTTGTAATACTTAACATCGTCTTCATGTGAATTCATTTTGCTTCTACAACAAATCACATTAAATCCATAAAAAGCTGAGGCTCCATAACTAATTTTGTTTGAGGTAAATTAGTCAATGAGAGAAAAAACCCTTAATCTCTAATCAATATGTTTATATAATTCCCCCTACACTGACGTTTCTTTTCAGTTGCAAAGAGGATTATTTTACAGCTAAAATATTTATCATGTGAATGTTAATCTCTTCATTATTAACAGAATAAACAATCACAATGTATGTCTTGGGATTTCTTTTTAATTTACTTAAAACTTTACAATTTGTTCAGATGAGAGCTTACTTCAATGCCTTCAAGGTGCAGTCCTCTTTGTATGGTGGTTAGCAATTTATCATAGTATCACAGAATGGTTTGGATTGGAAGGGACCTTCAAAGATTGCCTGGTCTGACACCTCTGCCACAGGCAGGGACATCTTTCTTTCACTACATCAGGCTGCCCAAATCCCCATTCAGCTTGACCTTGAGCACTGTCAATTTTAACTTTTACACAGGAAAACAAACCACAAAACCTGGCTTGAACACTATTAATTTAGATACCTGGCAGCAACATTTGATGGTATGTGTGTTACAGAAAATGAGAAAACCTCAAGTGAAGGGTCGAAACTTCAAGGTTTACAAGTAGTCTTCGCGAAGACGAAGCTGTGCATCAGTTGCTCTTTGTGCCATTGAAACTCAAACCGCACAGAACTAAAAATACAAGCCCCCACAAGCAGATTAACAAGAAAAGTAATACTGTACATATCCTGTTCAAAGGCACCGTGACAAGTCTCTGGAAGCTTGAAGAGCAAGCACAGCTCTGCCAGTGCCCCAGCAGCTTTTGTGCTGTTGGGAGAACCGTGACGCATGTTTAAACTACCTGCAGCAGCTCCATACGAAGTCAAAGCCATGCACTGAATTGATCTGCACAATGATACTGAGTTGCAGGGACACCACCTTAAGAGATGCAGTCAGTAATTACAGCCCTTCCTAAATGCTGGATCAGCAACATACTTCAAGCTGAAGACCACCAGCTACTCTTAAAAAAACCCACGCTGAAACGCAAACCAGTACTGGCCGTGCTTCCCACACCGCCCAGAAAAAAACACCTGTTTTCACTTCCAGTAACAAACAGATCCAAGAATTCACTCTGCACTGTCACCTTTGTAAAAGCTCAGTCCCACTTCCAGCATGTGCTAGATGATCAGGTGCTTTCCACAGCAATGTCTGCAGCTGCTCCAGGTAACATAGTGTACTCTAGGCCAGCTGGGGGTAGCCCTGGACTTCTGCAAAACTCCCAGTACTTACCTCGATAACATGGTTCATACCGCTGCAAAGTTATCAAAAGGAGCTACCAAACCCCAGCCCTTTGTTTCTGGAAGCCACTGCAAACAGAACTAACCAAAGCAGCTGTTGCTTTCTGTCACTGTGCATTTCTGCTTTGGAACTTCCTGTGACACAACTCAAATTAGCATATATGCCGGGAATTATTTTACGTTTCTGTATTGTATTTAAAGATTGACTAACATTTTCCTGTGCTTTGAATCATCTATGATACAAGCAAATTTTTCACTGGAAGAGTTTTTTCCTAAATGCAGAGCCATGCAACCACCATTATGGCCACTGCCTGGTACCTGCTGAGAGTAACCCCGATTGGGCACGTGCACCATGCTGTTTATCTTGCCCTACTGCTTTCAGTACTGGAGCACAACTCTGGCACCCATTCTGTTCCGCTCCCTCCCTCATACCACCAATCTCTACGTCATTAACAGAGGTCTGCACACCCACCTTCCCCCCAGGCTGATGCACCGTTTGTTTAAAGCAGAACAATCTTCTCTCTATCAAATTTAATTTACATTTGCATGAACAACACCATGCTGATGGTTTCTACTGTATGAACATGCAAGATTCCTCTGTAATCAGATGATTAAGAAATCCACAAATCTTGACAAGAAAATTGCTTTAGACAGTAAGTCCTTCGCCGCCGGGATGACCAGCGGCGCAACAGCGGGCTGCTCATGCCTGCTTATAAATAAAAAGTTTCTTTAATCTAAGAAAAATATTAAGATGATGTTACACAAACCCATACCCACTAAAAGGGCAGACTGCTAATATTAACAAGAAAATCTAATTTGCTTGCGAGGTATAAAGATTTGGCAAGAATATTAACACAAAAGCTTTTGGGGAAGAACAAGTGCAAAAATGGAAGCACTCCAATCTTCCTTCCACAAAAAACTGACCTACTTAGATAAATAACCAGAGCTGCCCTTGAGTTAATACAGGAAAAACCCTCAGCTGCAGGAATTGCTTTTCTCCTTTTCGTAAGCCCAAGGTAAGGAATGTTTTAAGTACTATAAATGACGAATTAAAGCAACTTAAAGCTGTTGCTGCTAAAGACAGAAATTGCAGAGCATCTTTGAAGCAGTACACAAACATTCCTATGAAGCACAGGAATTTTCTCACATCTATTTCAGCAGCGTAGCACCTTCAAGGTCAGACTTTTACCTAATTTAGTGATGTAGCTTCCAAAGGAAACTGCACTGCTTCTCCCCTTGTTTTAAGAAGTTCAGGCCAAGGAAGGATGCTATGTATTTTCCAGATATGGCCCTTGTTTCAACTGCAATGCTCTCTTAAGGCCTAGCCCTACTCCTACTGATAAAAAAGGTTAATCTACAATGGAAAGTAAAGGAAAAAGAAAGACACAAAACTACCAACCAAGGCCTATCCAAGGCCTGGAATTCTGAGAGACCTGACATAAATGGGAATACTTTTTGTGATATGTTATTAAAAAAAAAAAAAATTAACACTATGGAGGAGTAATCAATGGATGAGCTTTAAATGATCATAGCAACATCAGGGAAAAGCCCGGAAGATAACGTACGTCTGTACCGAAGAAAGAATCAAACTACTTTAGCAAAACCCAGAAAGGAGCAATTGGAAGAATAAGCAATAATTCTCAACAACTTTTATTACATGCAGAGTTGTTTTAATTTCATCACTAAGGAACTGACACAGAGGAGAAATTTCAAGTTTGTAAATATTTTTCTCCTGAAATAATAAAAGGATTTAGAAGCTGGAAAACAGTATGAAATTCAAAACACAGCCTTAATGTTTAGGAAGCACTTACCTCATTTCAGTTACTTGTCTAATGACCTCCTCTTGAGTTTTCACAACTGTCTCAAACCCTTGCTGGGAAACCTGGCAGTGGAGAGTAGGGGTGAGAAAAAGATCAGCATGGTCTTGGAAAAAGCTAATCAAGCTGGGGCATCAATCACGATGCATTGTTTCACTTGCCTGGCCCTGCTGAGCTGGAAGACCAGCTCCCCTCTTTGCAATCTCCTCTGTGACCGCAGAGACGTACTTCCGCTGCTCATCCAGGATCATGTCCAGTTGCCTGTTCAGCTGTTTGATTTCAAGATGGATGCGATTCTGCCCCTCGAAGATCTGCCTCAGTTCACGATCGCTGACAGTTTCGAAAGGGTCATCCGCTGACAGGACAAAAGCACAGGCTGTTTGCATATATATGCAATCCTCTAATTTTGAGTGGCACTGTATCCTTTTCCTTGCAGCCTCCAGGGTTCCACATGCATGTACTTTGTTCCCCATCATTTGATGTATTCGGTGTTTATTTATCACCCTTGCCATGGCAAGGAATACCCGAGTGGGATCAGAACAACTGCACAGAGATATTCACACATATCCCACACATTCAAACCCAGGCTCTGTCTTGGAGTTCCTATTTCAATACTTGGCTGATGTGCCACATAAAATGGAAACAGGATGCTGTCATTACTAGGAGGCAGCTACCTTTGCATAAGCTGGCATTGTTTTACCAACTGTCAGAGAAGATGTGCAGGCATTAACAGCTACTTTTTAGAATAAGTAAGCTTGAAAACGTAGCTTGAAATAGTCAGGTGACTGCATACTCTGAGAGAGTTCCTCCACAGCCTCAACAACATCGGAAATTCCGAAAGACTGTGGCAAAAAGATTATTATTTCTTATCAATGGAAGGCTGGACAGTATTTAAAAAAAATACAGATGAGGATAAAATGGTGCAGGACCTGTACAACAGTCATAACTGATCACTGGGCAGAAGATGACAACCTGAAATTTCAGGCCTAAGTGCCTGAAGTACCATCCTGATAGGTGTGCATTCAAATACAAACAATTGGATCCACAACAGTAAGAAAGAGCCTGGCTTCCATTATGCTTTCAAATAAACAGTTCTGAAAAAAAAATCTACACATGACAAAAGTGACTTTGTATTTCAGAAAAGTCCTCACAAACAAAAGATCAAAGATTCTTAAATAAAGTGGCATCAGTAGAAGCTCTGTGAGATCAGGCCCTACTTCTGAATATCCCAGAAAGCAAAAGTTTTCCTTGACGACTGAAAAACTGCTGAAATAACTTGCCTGGCTGTCCTTGCACATCAGGATGTTCCTTTTGAAATTCTTCTTTCTTTTTATCCAGTTCTTGTTGAAAGTGCTCAAACTCTTCTTGATATTTCTCTTTATCTTGTTGAGGAATTTCTGCACCTGTTGTTGGCTTCAAAACATTATCCAAGGAGGAGGGGAGGAGATATTTTTTATGTTCCCCACCACTTATTCTCCAGAAAGACTGTTTAGATTTCAGATTGGAAGACATAACACAACTAGTTGAGCACATTACTGTATTTTGAAGAGAGGAATCAGACATCCCTATGGAGACCCACAGGTTTTTCCTGTCACAGGTGTACTTTCTGCGATTAAAAAGAAATCTAATCTCGCAAGCACAGATGCTGTTTAGTACGGAACTCTTCTAGATGTGTGGGAAGCTGAAAGCAAGAACAGATTGTTTGTCTACTTTCCCAACACAGTGTACATTTTAGTTTGTTTTCTCTGCATGTTTTGATTTAATATCAAGATTTTGGGTGATTCAGTGTTGCTTTAAGAATTCTGGTCTTAGAAATGTCAATTAAAATCCATTACAGCATTAGCCTCGTTTTTCTAAAACAGGTAACAGCATAGCTACATGCCACAGTCCTGGAACAGAAATGCCAAGTATGACTTAAGACAAAAGGCCATAACCTAGTGCTACATATAAAGCACACACCATAACATTTTTTATAAATGATGCATGGAGATGCTTACTGCTTCCTTCCCAGGCTCAGTCAGCTGGAAGGTGAGGAAAGACAGGACATCATGATCATCTGTATTCAACAAATTAAAAAAACACTGTTAATTGAAACGGCTACATGCTACAAATCCTTGTACTTTCCAAATCAACCCTGCACTGGCAAAGGATATTCAGGTAGCAGCATCCTCCCAAGACTTTATGCAGCAAGGAATGAGACTGCACGTCTTTGTCAGGACAAAATGAAAGTCCTTCAGCTCTGGCCAGGAAAAGGTCTAAGCATATCCGTAATTTGGGACAGGGAGCGGATTAACCACATCAACAGGGCCAAAAATTGGTGTAATGGGCCAACATCAGCTGTAAAAACCCCTCACTCATGATCCCTGCAAGTCCCCACACCATTTGCCAGAGTTTTTCACATTTGCTACCTGCAAGGCCCCCCGTTGCCGCAGATATTCCGAAATACCCCTGCGATGGCAACGCCATATCTTCCACTTTGGCACAAAACTCATAGTCTTCTTTATCTGGAGTAAAGCCGTTGTTAATTAATACCTGAAGGATAAACACAATCTTTACCATATAAATCGCTTTTGTGTTAATTGCTTTATCAGTTTATAGCGTCCTGGTTTGAGGCTGGACAGATCCTCTATTGCCCCAAGAGGGACAAAAGAAACTACCACGTAGAGTCACGGTCAAAAAGAGAGCAGCTCTGGGCCTGACAGAATTTTCACTCCAGAGTAACAAAGATCTTTTACCATTACAACACAGTGCAAGGTTCACCCTCTTTTAGGTGCACACATGTTGACTTTTAGACAAACTTTTACTACAAAAGTTGTATGGTTAATAGCTAGGAACAGCCTCTTCTCAGAAGAAATCAGAAGCCAATTCAGAGTCATCTGATTATAGTACTTCAGAGGTCTTAAAGACTTCTTACACCTGCAGTTTTCTATCTTCTCCAATTTTCCAAGCTCTGCTACGGCTCAAGCAGTGAATTTTCACCTACTGTCAAAGAGCAAGCTCCGTTTTTTCAGTCATGTTTCAAGAACCCCTTCTCATCAGCCTCAAAAGCCCATGTAGCTCTCAGATCAGCTTGAGAAATACTGCTCAAATAAGAGCTGCTTGGAAGGCAAGCGTAGCCTAGAACTACTGCGGTGAGGAACCCATACAGGCTTTTGGGACACCTCTGCAGGCAAGTCAACAGCCACAGAGGGCTCTGAGCACTTGTGCGTACACGAGCACAACTGACTGCCAAGGAACAACAAAAGAAATCAGCAACACCTGCCAAAGCAGCTCAGGAAACCACAGAGTTGTGCTAATGTAGCTCAAGGAACTTATCCAGCTTTGAACATACTGCATCCCCTTCCAACTTCTGCTACTGAGCTCAACGTTTTCAAGAGTCCCGGAATTAACCGTATGGGGTCTTTGGGTCTCCAAACTGTGTCCCCAGCGTCACACTCAGAAAGCTGAGGAATAAGAGCAATGACATTCTTTCAGAGCACTCACAGTCAGTGTTTTCTGGTAGTATGTGACCTTCACTCGGACAGGATAGGGCTTGTTGCGGAAGTCCCTCTGACAGGATGCCAGTGCTTGTGTGGAACCATCGCTACACAAGAAGACAGCTTGCATAAAAATGGGTCTTACGATTTGTCAGCTAGGACAAAGATGTTTTACATGGGACACAACACGGACAGAATGCAGTAATGGGGAGATCTGTTTGCTTTGAAGACATATTCCTGCACCTGTGAACTCAGATGGAAATAGCCCACAGTCCGGACTGTGTCAGCTGAGCGAGACACCTCACTTTTCAGAGAGCCCAAAATTGTGCTGCTGGCAATCAACAATCAGAAATGAAACTTAAATTTTGGTAACAGGCAATTAGGCTTCAGTTAGTCACTTCTGTCAGTTATTAGTTGTGTAGAAGACACTCATGAGCAATGAAGAGGTAAGAAGTCTGTATCCTCCTTTATCTGAGTTTGCACATCCCAAGGGACACGTGCCATTTACATATTTGATTTCTGTGCTGCTACTGCCAAAACAGTGTTTTGACATACAGGAAAACTCAAATGTACAGGAAACGTTAAAGTTTCATGTGAAATAAACCTTTCTAATGTCTCTCAGAGTGCAACAAATCATCATTCAAAAGCAAGTATTTCTCACTAGCTCTGAAAATACACTTACTTCTGATGGTCATACAGAAGTTTTCCATTGTTGCCTACGACAATCACTCCAGGATTGTTTTTCTAGAAGAAACAGTAAACAAATGGGATAGTTTAATCCAAAGTGAAATGTAAGTAACATCACTAACAGCCTTTCTGCGATAAAGCACCTGAAGTCATTACACTACAGACACATCACAGATGTGTTTATGCTATCTGTACCTCAGGATCACATATATGACCTTGTACAGTCATTAGAAAAACCTCAGGAGCTACGTCAGAGTCTAAACAAAGCCTGTTGAACACTTCTCTAGTTATTTACACTGCTAGAGGATAAGAACAAGCTAAAATGCTACTGGCAGAACAGACTCCCAGATTTGGGAGCTCATCTCCCTTCTGCCTTCATTTCCAGATGTCTCCTCCCAGCTGCTGGTTGCAGTAAATTTCTTCATAACAGACTGTGGGGCTATATCCTCAGCCTAATAAGGTATCATCCAGAAGGAGAGTTCATCTAGTACTGCCAACTAAATACACCCTGCTTGTGATGCTGATGTTAAAACTGATTCTCCACTGCCTTTCAAGTGGTCTTATGTGCTTGCATCCAGACATGACCCCCAGCAGAAAATGGACTGCCCATCAACTGTGACTATTGAACACCTCTGTCTATGCTATGCTCTGAGGTAATTAGACTTGGGCTGCGCTCATGAATGCTTTGAAATGGCAACTGTGACCTCCACTCCATCTGCCACAGCATTTTTGCTACTGAACTACTCAAGGCAGGTCCGTTCCAAGAAAAAGACCATCTCTGAAGACACAGAAATTTGTGTTTCCACAGTGGTCATTATTTTGATACAGTACTGTCCCGGCTTTGCTGGGACACAATCACAGGCCAGCCACGGACTGTGGGCCATCAGCAGCTGAGGCAGCCAGGACAGCTGACCTGAGTGGGCCACAGGTGTGCCGCATACCGTGAATATCACGCTCAGTATGAAAGAGGGAGCTGGCAAGGAGGACAGGCTCCTGCTAGAGCTCCTCCTCACTCCTTTCCTGCTACTGAGGACTGCTTTCCTGAATGTTGTGAGTGCTGCGCTTTTTCTGGGGTGAGCATAATTATATGTATCTTGTACTGATGTTAGTTTGGCTATTTCATTTAAGCTGTTTTCATTCCAGCCTGTGGGTCTTTTCTCCTTTTCCTCATCCCTCTTCTCTACTGGGGAAGGGTCACTGGGTGCTAGAGGAACTGCTGCAGTTTAGCCCAGATAGGAGCTAAACGTAGATGAATATACCTCTTCCAAAGCACACACCTTTAGATACATCAACATTTCAAATTGTACATGAACGTTCCGAGTTTCAGCTTGTACACGTATACAGGGTATTTTCCCTCACTGTTCATAGAGAGAAGACCAATTATTTGCCATGTTTCATCTCTGAAGCTTTGTCCACAAAGGTATGTTCATGAAACAGGCAGGAAATTACTCCAGAATCTTTGCTAGAAGAGTTTGCTTCAGACTAACCTTTCCATCATTGTCAAAAGAATCAAAGAAAATTCCAACACCATTCCATTTATCAGCTGCCCCAAAGACGGGACCTTCCAAGCCTTGCTCTTCTGTAAACCAGATTGCCTATCACAGAAAACAAGAACTGTAAGTCAGGAGTCACTTTTTACAGTGTATCTGTTTTCCAGTTAGATCAAATTCTGGATACCAATCCATCAGCTCCAATGCGGCCTCTTCCGGTAACTCGAAAGGTCACGTCCACTTCCCAATACTCAAATATTGACTTGTTTTTTGTCCACACTGACCCTCTTTGGCTTTTCAAAGATGTCGTTATACGAATCTGGTCTGCACTGGGTATGGCATCTAGAAAGGGAAGGAACCAAGTGAGTGTATGAAAGCACTGGGAGTGCTGAACCAGTCAATTAACAGGTCTCCTAAACTCACAGAACTTTCTGGTCACCTCAACTAGGGAAGAGCTTTCAAAATAAGTTCAGTGGAGCATTCAAGCACTTGGGTGGAGGGGTGGGGGGTGTGTGGAACCCAACATTTCCCCCCGCCCCCTTTCAGTCCCCCCAGTCTTCACTTTCAAGAGCCTCAGTACTGCTTTATGGAAGATTTAATTGCTTTCCATTTGTGACCAAAATGTACAGCCTAACAGAATACCGGTCTTGCTGTCAAGTATTAAATAAATCTTTTCAAAAACTCCAGCCTCTAAATAAGGTTAAGCTTTCTGCTCTATCCCATGACTTCCCATAAAACAGATTTCTGTTCTGCATTTTAAAAGGATGTTCTAATTTTCTGTTTAGTAGTTTGAAAGAATAGGCTTGTATTTAGAGAGAAATGAATTTGTATTAAGTAACATTTATTTTTGTGATTATCTGCTTTAAAAAGCAGGGAAAAAAAGCTCATCTAAAGACAGTTTCCTTTGTGCCACCTGTAGCATGACATCAAATACGGAAAGAATTAGCACTTGTGAGTGAACATAAACTGAAGTCTGTTAAGAAGCCAAACAATGCACAGAAGCTACTGCAGAGAAGCTCACAGTACGGCAGCACCTTATGCACAGTAAAAATCATTATGTTTTAGAAGGGGAATGTATGGAAGGCTAGGTGTCTGAGCACTATCAAATCCTTAACCCATACTGCAGAGGACACAAATTGCATAAACTGTTGCAATAAGGTTGTGTTTGCCAGGGCAGACTTCCTGTCTCAAGCTTTTAATGTATGGATTCCAACAGGATTCCTAGCGCACAGGAGCATCGGCAGCCTGTCTCGGGTCCAGCACACAGGCGAGAGGCCGACTTTCATGCTGACTCGCAGTGACACATCATCACCTCACGAGGTTTCGTCACCCTTAGCACTGGAGCTGCCACAGCACCAGCTGAGTAACTTCCAACCTCATGCCACGGAACCTGGGCGAGTATTTGCTGGCGTTTTAACCGCTATCACGGTGTCTCCTCTGTCCCTCTGGGGCACCGTGGAAATCCGCAAGAAGGGGACCGCGGGCGCGGGGGTACCCACGGCCCTGACTGCGGGCTCGATCTGTCCCTGCCCGCGGCTCAGCTCTGCCGAGGGAGGCTGAAGGCTCGAGAGACGATGGGGAGAGCCGGTGGCGCCAAGTCCGGCTCTTCTCCCTTTCGGCAGCTGCAGGAGTCCCTGCATCTTGCACCCGGTGCCTTGGCAGCCCCCCGGAACCCCACCGAGGCTGACAAGTCCTTGCGCCCCCCATCCTTACGGTCTCAGGTTGAGCCAGGGGAGGTTTAGATTCGATAGTTCTTTACTGAAATAGCGCTCGGGCATTGCAACAGGCGGCCCAGGGAGATGGCGGAGTCGCCTTCCCTGGAGGCGTTCGGAAACCGCGTGGACAGGGCAGTGGGGGAGGCGGTGTAGGGGCCACAGTGTCGGTAGGTGAGAGCTGGATTCCATAGGCCGTGACAGAATCATAGAAACGATGCGATGATTCTGTCTCCTCCCCGTCCCTGAGCCCCCGGGCACGGCCTGGGGTGGCTCTTTCCCGTGCCACCTCCTAAAGTAACGAGAAGACCGTGCCCGTTTCGGAGCTCCCCGCAGCTGCCGACGCGGCCCCGCTCGCACTTCGCCGACCCGCGCCCGGCACTTACTGCCCGTATGAACCCAGAACGGCACCGTCCCGTCCGCCTGCACCAGGTGTGGTCCTTTAAAGCTGTATTTGTACTCAAAGCGACGGTGCGGCAGAGCTGCCGCCGCGTCTTCCGCCGCCTGCCCGAGAGCGCTCTGCAGGTGGCCGAGGGCGAGCAAAGCAGCAGCGAGGAAGGACGCCGCCAGGCCGCCCCCTGCGCGCGCGCCGCCATCTTGGCCCGTGCTGCGGGCCGCCGGGTGCCGCCAACAGGGCGCCGCGCGATTGGCCGGGCAAAGGGCGCGGCGGCGGGGCCGGCCGGGGAGGGCGGCGCTGGCCAGGGCGCTTCCGAGGCCGGTGGGAGTGCGCCGCGCCTGGGTGGAGCGTTCGGAGCCGGGGCGAGCTTTGGTGTAATGGTGCTGCCGCTCGCGGGAGCGCCCTCAGCTCTCTCGCCGGGTGCGGCGCGCGGGGTGGGGTTCCCCGGTACGGCTCATCCGTGAGAACGGATGGGTCCTGGAGGAGCCCGGCACTCGGCGCCTGGCAGGACTCTAAGCAGCCCTGGGTGCCGGTGAGCCGCCGTTCCCTCAGGGGTGTCCGGCAGACTCCGCATGGCCGCGGTGGTGCGAGCGGCTGTAGGAATAGCCTGCGGGCCGGCAGCCTGCTCCTCTACGAACAGCTGAGCCTCGGCGGAGCTCCGGCGTTCCCCGTGTACTGCAGCCTGTGGCAAGGGTGTGTGCCGCTAACAGCCTGCAGCGTATCGGATGGGGCGATGAGCGGCTCTTTTCCCTCAATATTACTTTCTTAGCAAAGATCCTGCTTACACAGGCGCTGTCTGTTCCTTTCTAGGATAGTCGGAAATCTTGACAAAAAAGCAGTGCGGCTCCTCGGCACGGGAGATCACGTGAAGTGTGCCACGCGAACCCTTGATACGCCCTCGAGTGTGTGAGCAGCTGTTAGTGTTCCGGACGCTGCTTCAGAGAGGGTCAGATTTATAAAGGTGAGAAGCACGGGTGGATGTTTGTCAGCGTGCAGCATTACAGAGCAAGGCAGGTGTTGCTTTTGTTTTGGTGGAGGGACAGGCCACCTGACCGGCGTATGCCCCCGTGAACCAACAGTTAGAGCTGTCGCTTTTGTTCTGTAATTCTATTTATTGTTCTTATAGCCTCATTACAGATGAAAATAGTGGGTTCATGAAAAACGAGTAGGCGTGGTTTATTAAAGTTTCTTTCCACCCTTGTGTTTTGTGCTGCTCTTCATATCAGCTTGTTGCTGACATCCCTTCTTTTGCTCTTAACTAATCTGTGAGTAGGAGGAATTTAAGAGGCAGTAAGTAGCTTCAGAAGCTGCTGAAGAGGAGGAGGAGGAGGATCTCGGACTCATTCAGGAGAGATTAAGTTATTTTTTCAAAATGACACACACCTACTTCATCATAGATGAAAGTAAAACCTTACACATCATAGAATCAATAAGGTTGGAAAAGACCTCAAAGATCAAGTCCAACCTGTCACCCAACACCTCATGACTACTCAACCATGGCACCAAGTGCCACGTCCAGCCCCCTCCTGAACACCTCCAGGGACGGTGACTCCACCACCTCCCTGGGCAGCACATTGCAACGGCTAACAGCTCTCTCTGTGAAGAACTTTCTTCTCACCTGGAGCCTAAACCTCCCCTCGCACAGCTTGAGACTGTGTCCTCTTGTTCTGGTGCTAGGTGCCTGGGAGAAGAGACCAACCCCCACCTGGCTACAACTTCCCTTCAGGGAGTTGTAGACAGCAAGAAGGTCTCCCCTGAGCTTCCTCCAGGCTAAACACCCCCAGCTCCCTCAGCCTCTCCTCGTAGGACTTGTGCTCGAGGCCTTTCCCCAGCCTCGTTGCCCCTCTCTGGACAGGTTCAAGAGTCTCAATGCCCTTCTTAAACTGAGCGGCCCAGAACTGGACACACTACTCAAGGTGTGGCCTAACCAGTGCTGAGTACCGGGGCGGAATGACTTCCCTGCTCCTGCTGGCCACACCGTTCCTGATGCAGGCCAGGATGCCATTGGCCTTCTTAGCCACCTGGGCAAACTCCAGGCTCACGTTCAGGCAGCTGTCAATCAGTACCCCCAGGTCCCTTTCTGTCTGGCTGCTCTCCAGCCACCCCGACCCCAGCCTGTAGCGCTGCCTGGGGTTGCTGTGGCCGAAGTGCAGCACCCGGCACTTACACATGCACTGGGAAAGATTAGTTCCCTTCAGTGCACAAAGCAAATACATTTATCAGATGAGCCTGAGATACATTTTAGAAATTTCCTGAGTATTCTGGATAAGTTAGTACTTGTTAATAGAGAAGTACTTGAGGTTTTGTTTTGTGTAGCATCTTCCATCCAACTGTGTTCTCAAATATTCGAGAAGTTCTTTGCAGCTACCCAGCTAGACACCCAAAACTGCTGTCTTTCTGTTCTTTCAAAATCTAGAAAGTAGTTTTCCAGGTAAAATTCTAGATCACTGGAGCAACACAGTATGCTGAGGTTACTTTAAAAGGATAAAATGATGTGTGGCAAAAGATACAGAGAGAACAGCACAGAGCCCTATCCTGTCTACTTGTTCAGCTACGTAAGGTCGCTGTAGGAGATAAAACATCTTTCCCATTTGTAAGAACTTTGTTGAATTCTAGCCTGAAAAGTGGCTTCAATTAAAATACAGTAACAGGGAAATGATGGTCCAGCAAAGAGAGCAGAAGAAAGGCTTACTGGCCTGAAATATGCTTGGATTAGCAGGGACCAACAGCTTTTTCTCTTAAAGAAAATTTTGGACTCCCTCAGTCCGGTTACCAGTGGATAAATGCTCGCTCAGAAAAGCAAAAGTGTATCTGCTGAAGGCTTTGCAGCAACACCCAAGAGCATGTGAACATGCTTAAGGCTTAATCACTCACATCTGGAATGCATCTTCATGGGATGTTGTCTTGGGTGGAAACCTGTTGATGGCATGATAAATTCTCTATAAACCTTACCTGTCTGCAGTACAACTGGTGAATTGTGCTTATCTGGCTAATCTTAATGATTGATCCAAGTTTTATATGAGTATGTCCATGGAAGCAAGCATTTGTACACAGACTTATTTCTTGTTTCCCAGCAGGAGACAGGACATGCTGAAACCATCTGTGGTTTTTGCATTGGTTGTGCTTCAATTTGTGTAGTGAACGGTTGGAAAGTAACTGTGACCAGTTAGGGGAAACAAATCATTGCTAAACCAGGCATTAGACTTCTAGTGAAAATGTTACATCAGTGGTGATAGAGATGCTGACATCTCCAGAACACAGAACCTAGGGGTTCTTACCGCTGACGACAATGTTCCAGGACTGCTGTTTTTACCAACCTCAAGCTGCTTTTCTGCTTTTCTGTGACATCTGTGTGGGGAAAATGGATGTGTAAGGCCCCGAGCATGAAGTATGTCTGTCTGTCAGATGGAAGAGAACCATTAAATCATGTCGTTCCAGTGAGCCTTGTGGAACTGAGGCATTCCACCAGCTAACTGCCACAGTGCGCGGTTCCCTGGAGACCTGCACAAGAAGGGTTATTTCTGTAAGGCAAATGTGGTAAGCAGCTGACCTGGCACATTCACCCAAACACACCATGAAGGGGAGCCACAAAGATGGGTGCAGAGAGAGAGCACAGGCAGCGTTTGTGTCGCGGGCATATTTCTGTTGTTGTCACATGGTACTTAAGGGTCCTTCTCTGATAGGTTCTTAACTGCAGGACCGATGAGGTTTCCTAGAGAGGCTGAAGGTTAACACAGGCTACCTTAAAAGAAGTAAAGTAAACAGTACTGTCTTCAGAGCAGATAGCTCCAGAGCAGGTTGAGAGGTAAAAGGTAAAGTACTGACATCTGTAGACTGTTGATGTCCAGAGAAATAACGGTACCCCAGGTGTGAGGCAGTAAAGAGCCCTTAGGGACTGGGTAACGATATAAAACCAGTGCAGAGTTTACCTTGTGCTGTGCAAACAGAAGACGGAGCGCACGTAAGCGACTTGTGGGTGCTGCTTTTGAACAACTCCGCGTTGGGGTCTGTCAGGATGGATGTGTGCCCTGTCAACTGTGTACATAACACCAGAGTGCCTTCCCTGGGAGAGTCACCCTTGGAGCGGGAGTTTGGACTATGGCAGAGGCAGCAGACAGCGAGCAGAGGTAAATTGTGTTCATCCCATTTTGGTCTCTCCCAGGGAGAAGCATCGCTTTTGTGGCTTATCAGATTGCTGAAAGAAAGGTCTGTGTTCTGAAATTGTCACCATATTTTGATAAATCAACCCCATTTCATCTCTACTCCCAAGAAATTTGGAAGTAATAAAGTAATTTTTGACTGAAAATGTACCACAATTTTTAAAAGACAATTACTATTTTGACCCCTGTTACTGTTTTCTTAATTTCTCTGGTGCAGCCTTGAGGATTCTCTCGCGTTCCTCCTCCTGGTCCTGAAATCTGTGGGTGAAGAGTATTACTTAATTTCAATTAGAATGTTAATTACAGAAGACAAGTGGTTACTGAATCTCACACCGTAATTAATCAACCTGATATTTACTTACTGTGTTGTTCATACTGGATTAAGCTGTAGCTGGACAAGCCGGGCAAGGAAAGTGAGTGACAGGAGCATTATCATGGCATACTGCCTCCCGTTGGGAAAGTTCATCTGCCTTCTGAAAGAGACGCCTTCAGGGATCATGTAATTTGAATTCCCTGTGAATTTAGTGTCATCTTAGCTTGACCAGCTCTGGAAGAACATATTAACCTCCTCTTGTGATTTTCAGAAAACCATTCTAATTTAGCAAGTAATTAAGGGTCACATGTAGGATAAAGAGCCAGATAAGCTTGGATTACGCACAGGAAGCTTTGTTTCCAAGGCAACCCCAGCAGAGGGGGTGTTAATGCTGAGGTCAGTCAGTTAATGAACTGGGAATAGTTACAGGCTGCAAAATGTTTTAGAACTGGGGAAATGAAACTTAACAATTGCATTACCATTTAATGATTTGATGATAGAATACAAATGCCTGCACAACTAGTTATCACAGAAAATATTGGAAACAAGGGTTAGAAGCAGTAAGCAGTGGGACAGTTCTGCTAAGTGAGGTCAAAAGAAGTCCAAAACAATGATGCTTGACAAACCTCTTTCTTTTTTAAATTCCTTTAGTCCTCGTTTGTGGATTTTGCAGCTTCTCGGAATGACGCCGTCAGCGTTTGCGTAAGCTGCTGCTGCCAAGGCGTGCGCTCCATGCTGGATGCTCATTTCTTCCTGAGGTTAGTAATTCTGTCAGAAACCAGCCTGATAGATTTAGCACCCTGGGAGGCAAGGCTCTAGGCTTCCAAGAGCTCTTGGGGCTGTAGGCTCTGGGAGCTAAGATTGTGGAAAATTTGTCAGGGCAAGCACACAAACATCATAGATGTGGCTGAAGTGTGCAGGTGGCTCCTGTGTAGTGAACCTTAGTTGATTTATTAGAAGATGTTAGTATTTTAAGCACTCAGTTGTGGCCTTTCCCCCCAAATCTCTTTATTAATTAAACTTTATTTTTGATGCTTAATGAACAGTGTGTAGGCTCAATCTCCATCTACTCTTCCTGATAATCAGCAGGATTTGATAAGTATAATGTGTGTTCCCATAACTCCATGATGACATACTGCTTTACTTTTCTTCCTCCTCTGTTTAAAAACTCCCAGATGCACACTTCCAAACTGGGGGTCTGCGATAAGTTTGAGAGCTGCAGCGCATGGTGACTTTTCCAGAATTCAGGCCTGATTTTTCAGGGACTTCAGTTTATCCATAAGAGGCCTGAATATCTGACCACCTGTAAGTCTTCACTGCTTGCGGAGTTGGATGTAAACTTTTCGTTTTCCTTTCAGTACTTCTGACTAATCTGTCTCTGAAGATAGCTAAGCCAAAGGAGCAATGATTCTCTGTACAATCAGGGCACTAGACTTAGGGGAAGAAAAACATTTTCAGATGGAGTTATTGAAAGCATTTCAAAACATACTTTCTCCAGGAAAAAAAAAAAATCGTCAAAATTTACGTGTGGGTGTTTGTTGGTTGGTTTTCTGTTTTGTTTTGGGGTTTTGGTGGTGGTTGGTTTTTTTTTAAGGTAATTTATTTCAGCTGTAGTCTGGATGATGGGAAGAATATCCCTAGTTCATTAGATAGCAAAACATTTTTAATCACTGTAACATTTTGAAATAGAAATTTTTTTACTTCTATATGTTTAATTTTGGCATAACGTTATCTGTGTGTGTAGGATATTAATGTAATTTGGAAGCCAAAGGAACACTCAATGGTTTTAACCTTGCAAAACCAGAGCAATGCTTTTATTTCCAGGGAAATTTTCAGATTCCGGTCTCATTTAAAATGAATTCCCCTAATTTCAGACATTGCTTGTGACCGGCTTAGGCTGTGCCTTTAAGAAAGAGACACTTTCTGAACACTCTGGCTGAATATTTTGGTATATAAAAGAAAACAAGAGATATGCTAATCCAATTTCATTGGTGGAACCCGGCTGTAAGTTCTGGCTTAGTCTTTCAGTTGACGGGGGGCAGTCAGTCTTCTTCTTCTTCCCCTGTACTGTGAGCTGGCCTGCTTTTCTCTCTGAAGCAACAGCTTGCTACGCAGGGACGATTCTTGCTAACCAGATAAGAGAAAACTAACTTTTGCATTTGCTTTGAGCTTTAACAAAGTTTTCCCCTTTTAATTACCTTCCTTTCTCTTTCTCTCTAACCCTTTTGGGAAAAAGGGGAGGTAGGGAGGGAGAAGGGAGGGGCAGGCCGAACCCCCCTGGCCGCAGGGGGGGGGTTGGGGAAAGGTTTCCTGTATTACATACATTGCTGTGTATTTCTGTATATATTGTAACTATTGTATGTTTTTGTACATATTCATTGCATTCCATATCTGCTTGTAAAATACAGCTTTCATCTGCTTCTCCGGCTGAGTTAGCTGTGGAATTCTTTTGTGTGTGTGGGGGAACCTTCCTACTCCACCACATTGCTGCTCTCATCATCTTTTGTTCCTATAGAAATACATACAATTTGCAGCAGAAGGATCTTTTTAACAAGCAAACAAGGTAATGTTTTCTGTTAATGTGCAGGCACTACATAATGTAAGAGACATTAGAGGATCAGGTTATTGTGCTCTAAAGTGGCATAACAGAGCACAAAAGGTGGAATGAGCCACTGGATAGCAAATACTCTCTCATTTCACTTGTCCATAGCTATCCCTTGTGATCTCTGATGAATTGTGCAGGTATCGCTCAAATATTTCTCTGAACCAAACAAGCATTTTCTGCTGCTTGCTACAGTCAGGTGACGCTAATGTAATTCAGGCTGCTGTAGCACTTAGTTCATTCTTGTGTCTGGAATATAGGTACCTCGCGCTTTGTGCCGTGCTTCCTGGAAACGTGTACCCGTTGTGGATATGTAACTTGGGACAACTTTTGATGCCCCTCAGTTTAAGAAGGACATCGAGACACTTGAACATGTCCGGAGAAGGGCAACGAGGCTGGTGAGAGGCCTTGAGCACAAGCCCTATGAGGAGAGGCTGAGGGAGCTGGGGCTGTTTAGCCTGGAGAAGAGGAGGCTCAGGGGCGACCTCATTGCTCTCTACGACTACCTGAAAGGTGGTTGTAGCCAGGAAGGGGTTGGCCTCTTCTCCCTGGCAGCCAGCACCAGAACAAGGGGACACAGTCTCAAGCTGCAACAGGGGAAGTTTAGGCTCGAGGTGAGGAGAAAGTTCTTCACCGAGAGATTGATTCGTCATTGGAATGGGCTGCCCGGGGAGGTGGTTGAGTCTCCGTCCCTGGAGGCGTTCACGAGGGGACTGGATGTGGCACTTGGTGCCATGGTCTAGTCGTGAGGTTTGTGGTTACAGGTTGGACTCGATGATCTTCAAGGTCTCTTCCAACCTTGGTAATACTGTAATACTACTGTAATACTTTTTTTTTTTTTTTTTTTTTTTTGTCTGCAGTCTTGGCTTAAAAGCAGGCCACTTTTCATTAGACCACCTCTGCTTGCACTGGGGGATGCAGACACTCTCCGTCTCAAGCACACACTGTGGAGCTCTTGGTTACAGCCTACAACAACAGCCTCTTGGGACAGTTTGAGCCAGCCACTAGCCCAAGTGAGTCTGCAGTGAGTATTCTGTATGCTGTTGTGACCAAAGGAGGGCATGGGAGTGAGGGGAGGTGTGGAATACACATTCTGTCAGGAAAGGCAGACTTCATACCTCTGCAGAGATTAGAAGTAAGAGAGCGCAGCACAGCCATTCAAACCTAAAAGATTGTTAATCTTGCAAAAAAGCCAAACCAGATTTAAAAAAAAAAAAAAAAAAAAAAACAAAAAACCAAAACCCCAACAAAAACAGAAGGGAATTTACCTTCTGTGTCCACAGACAGCAAGAAAAAAACCCTAAAGGCCTCAAATAAGTAATACATTTAAACAGCGGCAAGGAGTTTTGCTGTTTTTCCAAGTGCTGAGTACCTGGGGAGAGAGGTGACAAGATGTCCCTGCAAAAGCTTTTTGAGGAGCAGCTTCTGTGCTGCTGTATCTGTCTGGTGGTGGGCCAGACAGATCACCTCTCAGAATTTGTTCATTGCTTCCCACTTGCTTCCTGGGATAGCTGCTGCTCTTCATTCTTCATATTGCACACTTCGAGGATGAAGTTACAGTGGTCTTCAAATTCTCTTTAACCACTACAGTTAAAGGACTTGGACAGTGTTGGGAATAATAATACATCTGCACCTGAAAATGCTGTACAGGTAAGGAAAAAGAGTGTAAATTTTGTAGTTATTTTGTCTTGAGCAAATCAAAAAGTTTATCTGGAGCTGGGAAAACCCAGCAATGATGCTAGGGCTGTGGTGCCTGGACTGAGACCACACTCTTAGTATTAAGTGTCCTGGTTGAGACAGTAGAGTGAGGCTGTTGTCTGTTGCAGACAATGCTTGGTGAATTGTCTCCTGGGCAGTGATGTGGTGTGCATTACTCTACTGGAGGTGACTGCTGAGCAAGCTCAAGTACAGCTTTCAGCTGCGTAAAACATTGTTTGAAGGTTCTCTGCCATGAATTTGCCTTGGTATGTAACAAAAAGCCCCCAAACCCTGCCTGACATAATAGAGCTTGAGCTGGTGAGTAATTTCGGTACATATCTAAGTCATATTAGTATATTTTGGCAGAGCCAGAATCACAGCTCTGCTGGAAAATAGAGATATGAAGAAAACATTTAGCTTAACTGATTCGGTTCAGCATTTCATCTGGCAGATGTGCCAGCCAGAATGTTGCCAAGGTCAGTAAATGAGCCCTGGGACTAATCCAGAGAGTCCCCAAGTTAAATGATGTGAAATTCAGAAAGAGGTGAGGCGTTTTAGCTTCCATGTAGGTATAGGTTATTAGTCATCAGGCTCTTGACTCCTGAAATTATTCCAGCTACCGTGGGTTTTTTCCACTTTGTTTAAGGAAATACTGATAATGCTGGCATTCCAGAGTAAGGGAAGTGCTTTTTACTGTGCAGATGGCTTTATATGCTAGATCCCAAAATATCAGGTTAGCTAACCAAATGACGTGACTGTGCGGTAACGGCAAAGCACGGTCCCTCTCAGCCACCAATTTGTGGATGCCGTCGCAGAAATCGCTTTCAGGAGACACAATTTGCCAATTACTATTCCCAGATCAAGACTGAATGTATAGTCATCAGTTAATGAAAGACATCAGTGCTTCTATGGCCCACTTAGTGTAAGAGGCTAGATTTCAAACGGATGCAAACATTGGATGGCTAAATCCACAAACACACAAATAAATGAACTTCTGAGAGCTTGACCTCTGTGAAAAATCAAGTGACTTCATCTAAATTTGGCCTGCAGAAGATCATAATCTTGATAGTTCTAGCTTTCCACTGGAAATTGCTGGGAGTATCTTCCTGTGCAAGAACTCTTTTTGATCACCGTGGGGAGAGCACAAGGGCACAGCAGCTCATGGTATTCATCCTAGGGTACTGAAGGAGATGGACGATATCATTGCGGGACCTCTCTCCTTTATTTTTCAGTGGTTTGGGGAATCTGAAGAGGTCCCAGTCGAATGGAAGCTGGCAGTGTGCCAGTTGCCAAGAAGGCAAAGACCCTGGTAGTTACAGGCCTGTCAGTCTCACTTGAGCACCTGGTAACATTGTGGAGAAGGTTGTCCTGGTGGGTACTGAAAAAAAAAAAAAAAAAACCCCAAAAAAACCCCAACAATTGAAAGAAAATGCAGTCAGTGGTCCCAGCACCAGGTTGTGAGGGGAAAGTCCTGCTTAGCCAGTTATTTTCCTTTTATGACAAGGGCAACCATCTATCTGATCAAGGGAAGCCGGTAGATCTGGTGGTCCGGGATTTTAGCAAACCTTTTGGTACTGTCTCTCACAGTGCCCTTCTGGATAAAATTTCCAGCACACAGCTAGACAAGTCCATAATACGATGGGTGAACAATTCATTGGCTGACAGGTTAGGCTCAAGGGGAATTTAAGTAAATGGGGTTACATCAACCTGGTGGCCAGTCAGCAGTGTAGTTCCCAAGGGCTGAATTTTAGGGCCAGTTCTCAATGATTTCATCAATTACCTCGATTCAGGAACTGAACAGACGTTAAGTAGGTTTGCTGACAATACTAAATTAGGCGGAGCTGTGTACTCTATTGAGGGCAGAAAGGTCTTGCGGAGAGATCTGGATCGACCTGGGAGCTGAGCAGTTGCCAACTGTATGCCTTTTTACGAGAAGAAGTGCTAGATTCTGCACCTGAGACAGAGCAGTCCTAGTTACATGTACAAACCGGGGGACAAGAAGCTGAAGGGCAGCCCTGTGGAAAGATAGCCGGGAGGGGTTGGGTTGATGAGAAGTTGAATGCGAGTCAACAATGTGCCCTGGCAGCCTTGAGAGGTAGCCCAGGTGTTTGGGATGAGAGGTGGCCAGGGAGGTTGTGGGTGCTCCGTCTCTGAAAGTGTTCAAAGCCACGTTGGATGAGACCTTGAGGGTGTCCCTGCCAAAGCCCAGGGGGATTTGAGCTAGGTGATATCCAAGGTCCCTTCCAACCCAAACCAATCTATGATTCTATGATCCTAGGATAGCTGCCAGATTCCTGCTGAGGTCAAAGAGAAGCGATTTTCTCTTGGTTGATGGTAGGAACCACTGGCTCAGGCTCATGGACGAGATGGCCTGAAAATGCATTCAGGAACAATTCCCAGCAGGAATCAAAAGATGCTTCTAGTCTAGCAAGCACAACACTAATGTCAAATTCGATTTCACATTTGCCACGTGACATCTACCCCGTGCACTTTGCAACAGCTAAACCACTTACCACTTCTGCAGGAGAAGAGAAGGTTTCCATATCCAAGCCTTCCAACAAGAGGTACCTTTAATCCCCTCATTGGCAGCAGCTGATGAGAGATGCCATCCCATGGGCTCAGGGAAAAGGTTCGTACTTTTCCTGCTCCTTAGGTGGGGTAGTGTGGCATTCATGTGCCCCCAGGCTGCAGCTGGTGAAGCAGCAGCCGGCAGTGAAGCCACCACTCCGCAGGACTGGGAACACTAGAAGCTGGAGAAGGACTCAGCCTGCTTGCCTCTTTGTTCGTTAAGAATAGGATCACCTTCACCTTCAGAAAATGAAGGTCGTTCCTATTTAACTTGGTGCATAATTGCGTATCTTCATTAGGACGGGAGGGGGCCTGGGAAGCATCTATCCCAGCAACAGCAAGCAGAAAACAAACTGGGGGAGGAAGTGGAAGGATGGTAGAAAATGTTTAAGGCTTACATCTTGGCGTGCGCAGCATGCAATTTCACAACTCATGGCACACTGGCTTGTGGTAAATCAGAAGCTATTAATCTCATGGGAAACAAAGGAAACCCGAGGGACTGCCTCCTGCAAGCATTCTGTGAGAACACAGCAGGCAGCAGTGAGGAGAGCATAGATCTCTGTGGGCACAGGCATACCTGCCTTGGAAAACACAGGAAGATTTCCAAGTGCATGAATTGTGAAAGGATAAAAAGAAAAAAAAATAATTAATTGCTTAATTAGCCTTAAGGGATCCAAGCTTTCTTTCAGCTCTGCATCTTCGGGGACTTCTTAAAGCAAGGAGCTCTGCTTTATCGCCCATTTTATAGATGGATGGCTCTAGGAACACATGTTTAGAGGAACTAATTGTAACTTTGTTCACTAGGAAGTTTCTTTCTACCAGCCAGCAAGAAATCCCTTGTTTTCCTGACAGCCAAAGAAAAGCAAGTGACCATGCATTGGAGTGAAAAGAATCTGGTTTAGAATGTGAATAGGGGTACAAATTACCGAGCGTAAACAGAGACCGAAGTAACGGGCTGTTGGCAAACTAATTGTTTCTTCCTAACTGTGAAGTGCACGGGCAAAACAAGAAACATAAGGGGAAGGCCTAACTCTTTATTTCTCTTCAGCACAAACAGAGCCTCTGAGTTGTCCTAATGAAAGGTGCATTGTCTTATGGGAGCTGATTGTAGATCTTACAGTTGCAACTCCACTTTCATCTTTTTGTCCAAAGTGAAACGACTCAGCAGAGGAGTTTTGAAGGGTTTCCAGAGCTGCCTGGTGGTACCGAGGCAGTGACACGAGGACAAACGTGCGTTTGGCGTGGGATGATGCGTTGGGTCCGGGGTGATGCGTTTGGCGGGGGCAGATGTGTTCGGCACAGGTGATGCATTTGGCATGGGCTGACGCGATCAGCGCAGGCAGGTGCATTCGGCCCGGGGTGATGCGTTTGGCGCGGGTTGACGTGTTCGGTACAGGCGCGTTCGTTCAGCGCGTGGTGGCGCGTTCGGCACAGGCGGTTGCGTTCGGCGCGGGGTGACGGGTTCGGCACTGGGGGGCCCGTTTAGCGTGGGGTGACGGGTTTGGTGCGTGCTGCTGCAGTGCCATTTTCTGGAAGCGTACAGAATTGTTTTTGTGTATTTCCAGGTACCGTGGGCAATAGGCCGGGTGTTTTCTGTGGTCCCCTTTGGGACTTGTGTTGCTTCCAGTAGTGGGAAGATTCTGAATTGGACTAGAAATGCAGGAGGCAAACTCAACCTACCTGCAGGTAAGTGCTGAGCTCCTTATGTTACTCAAAACCTCTTTTAGGAAATGCATACAGGCGTGGCAAAGCTGGGATCTCTGGATCCAGTTGTCGTGGTGGCAAGTTTAACACTCTGTAGATTAATCACCATACTTTGTATAAAGCTGGGGGGAAAAAAGGTAAAACCAGGCAAAGCATTTAAAAAAAAAAAAAATCTTCCTGGGACTCAAAATATTCAGGGTTTTTCTGTCACCAAGTTGTTACTGAAAACATTGTCAAAGTTATTAATTACATACCCAAATTGAGTAGCTACATGAAGAGTATTTTCAAAACACAGAACTCCCAAAAAGTCTAAGCATGTAAACATTTTTAAAGGTAATTCTTTACAGAACTATTTTTTAGTAGAAGCCCATTTGTGCTGGTCAAACTGGGACTCACTGCGCTGTGGTTTCCCAAGCTGCAGATCAGGGTGAAGCTCTCTGCTGGGAGGGCCAGGCAGATGCCTGCTGCTGCAGGCATGCATGGCCCAAAGCAAGGCATGTCTCTTGGTGAAGGGGTGGCCTTGGCTGCAGGTAGTAGCTGTTAAATGTGACTCGGGTGACTGGGCTGTTTCTAACCTGCTTGTATCAATTTAAAAGCAAAGATACTAAATTACTGTGAATCAGAAACCTTTCCAACCTAGTCTGACCAGTGAGGCAGTGGGTTTGCAGGGTGCAGTCTGCAGGGCCAGAGCTGGCAAGCAAGCGTGTGTGTCCTCTGTCCTGTGCCACATCCACTACAGCTTTTCAGGGCTGTCCACCTGTGGCATCTGGCCTTGGTGAGGCCCAGCTGTTGCACATAGAAAATGCTGGCATTTCCCTGCGCTGCAAAGGGTGCCGTGGCAAGTGGCTTGCCTGCGAGCGGCAGGGTGGAGTGAAACAAATCTGACCTCTTAGCTTGCATCTTTCTGAGGCAGATGGAAACCTCACCTCGGCAACCTCTGTGGAAGGGTTAAAAACCACCTCTAGGGTGGTCCTCTGCAGGAGCCTGCATCTGGCCATGCAAGTTCGGCACCCCACGCTGGGGACCCATCTCTACTGGGCACGGGTCTCTGTGCCTGCCGCTGCTCGGGCAGCAATTGAGCGGTGCCCCTCGGGCCGTGTCCCAGTCAGGAGGGCTGGGCTGGCAGTGCCGGCAGCGTGGTGCTGGCACAGGCAGGCAGGAGACCCGGTCGTACGACGTGCTGTGGCACAGGGCTTGTAAGCAGTTTTGCAAGGTATGGTGGGCACTGCCTTAGAGGCGTGCCAAGGGTGCCAGCCAAAGCAGCGGACATTTGTTTATTGCTGGTATTGCTCACAAAACTCCGATCCTCACAGCCCTTTGCCTGAATGCCGTCGTTCCCCTTGCGTTGCCGTTTCCGCCGACAGGACGCAGGCATATCCATGCGTTTGTGGGGGTGTTGTGGCGTTGGGGTATTTGGGGTTGGGTTTTTTGTTTTGTTTTGGTTTTTTGCTAAGCCCTCATTAACTCCACTCACGCTGTCTTACTCTGTTTGCCAGCGCTTAAGTAGTGCTTTTTAAAAAAAGCAACCAATTAGCACCTCATCAGCTCCAATTAGAGAGACAAAAGCAGTGTAAAGATAACTCAATGAGAGGGGGTGGCACAACATCATGTAATCACTTAAGACAGCGGTGAGCATTCACTGTGCTGGCTGTGCTGGGCCTATTCACCTTTTTTTCTTTTCTCTGGATGCATTTAAGACTTTCTTTTTCTTTCTTTCTCTCTCTCTCTCTCTCTTTTTTTTTTTTTTTTTTTTTTTTTTTTTTTTTTTTTCTGGGAAGCTGGGCCTCCCAGGAGTCTCAGAGTCTCATTCAGGGCTACCTGTTTACAGCTCACCGAACAGAAGGACCTAAACAATCCTATATTGTACGCCTAGTGCTGCCTTAAACTTAGGCTTCCACAATGGCATGTTTTCAGAAGCTGGGCAGAATAAGTTAAAGGCTGGCTTTATACTCATTAAGTGTTCTGCTTGTACTGTCTTCTAATTACATGGCAGGGCAACAATGTGGGTTTTTTTTTTTTTTTTTTTTCAATGGAGTTCTTTGGAGCAGTTAATTTGGTGCCGGTACTAAATGCCCCAAAACATTAATTAGTGTGGAAGGAACCCTAATTTCCTCAGCGGCTTTCCTCTCCATTTACTTCCCTTGTTTTCACATAGGCTTGGATGAGCCTCTATAATGAAATTACCTCGTTAATACCTTTATTCTTGCAGAGTAACTCATTCAAGATCTACCATTTAGTTTTAATTTAATGTTGTCAGAAGCAAAAGGTGCATTCATGTCTTTGATTAGTGCATTTTTTTCTCTCTAAAGAGTGGACAGATTTAAATTATTAAGATGGCAAGTAGTGAGTTATAATTGGATACAAGCAGCACTTCAGTGAATATTAAATGCTTTCAAAGCCTGTCCTATGTGGTCTGATGACTATTAACTGTGTCCAGTGAGTTATTCTGTGGGTTTTGAATTAACGGCACCTTAGCTACTGTGAGGCAAATTAAGTTTAATTTTGTTTATAAAAAACGGTGAAGTTGCATTTATCAACGTGACATTTAGTTGTTGCAGAGTTCGGTTTCCCCCATTATCCTGTGCTGACCTCATCATTTGGTTAGTACTGCTAACAGAGGGCCTCATCCTGTACTTCACAGGCCTATGAATCTAGCTGGAGACTTGCCTTTTTTGCAAGAACTACCAAGTTCTAAATATTGCAAAACAGAAACCACCTTACTCATGTCTGGCCAGGCTGATGATTTATTTGCTTGCAGAGTACAGCGGCGCAAAGTACGTCTGCTATTACTGGTGAACGCGTAGTTACAAAGAGTTCAGCAACTGAACAGGCAGGATGTAACGTGCCATCTTTCATCTTTAATTCTCTCTTCTTCCTGTCATTTACAGCTGGTATCACAAAATACCTGAGGCGCATCGGAGGATGTCAAAAGAATTAAGTAAGTTCCAATCTGCTTGGTGTGTGCATACTGTAGTTTGTGTAGCCACAGTGCTACCAGAGGTCGCAAATCAGTCGCACACGTGGGGTAGGACCTCTGGGGGAGCCATAGTGTAGCCCTCTGCTCGAAGCAGGCACAGTCACATCAGTTTGCTCACAGCCTTGTGTAGTTGTGCAGGGCCTTTAAGTGCTGAGCGTCTCAAGGATGGAGAGGATGAGAGATCCTCTAACGTTAGAGATAGAGGATGGACATCCCGCACAATCTCTCTGGGCCCCAGTTCCAGTGTTTTCCCACCTCCATAATGATGTTTTCTGAATGTAATTATAAGGCAATTATAATACTTTCAATTCAAGCATTAAATATGATGATAGTGGTGATGTTATATAAATGTCATGAAGTACAAATTTATTATAACATACTCCATATATTAATTAAAAAATGATACATTTATTGCATATTCCATATGGTACTTTATAAATGCACAATTGTAAGAGTAGTTTGATGTATTATTTAAAAAATACAATGCCATTATATTAGATAACTTAAGTTGATTGTAAGAGTCTACAGGTTACCTTTCTCTACAGAGTGTATATATTCAGGTCTCACCTTGTGTGGGGTGAGGATGTGGCTGAGATCTCAGAATTGTCAGGGTTCATCTACTTCCATCCCTCCTGCCATGGTCTGGGACATCTTCCACTAGATCAGGTTGCCCGGAGTCACATCCAGTCTGGCCTTAAAAACTTCCAGGGATGGGGCTTCCTCCACCTCTTTGGGCAACCTGTTCCAGTGTCTCACCCCCTCCTCATGGCGAAGAGCATCTTCTTAACGTCGAATCTAAATATGCCCTTCTCCAGCTTGGATCCATTCCCCCTCCTCCTTTTACTAGCTGGCACCCTGAAAAGTCCCTCACCAGCTTTCTTGTAGGCACTCTTCAGATATTGCAAGGTCACAATAAGGTCTCCTTGGAGCCTTCTCTTATCCAAACTGAACACCCCCAATTCTGCCTGTCCCCGTAGGAGAGGAGCTCCAGCCCTCTGATCATCGTCATGGCCTTTCTCTGGACATGTTCTGTTGGTGGCTGAGGAAAGACATGCCAAAAATCCCTTCTGCTGTTATCTTTTGCAGTGCTTTGGGACCAGCTTGTTTGGGCTTTTGGCATGGTTAGTGCATTGGCTACATCCCTACTCCAAAGGAAGTAGTGCCAGGAACTGCTCTCTGCCATGAGTCCAAGCAGTGCAGACCAGACATGTCCCCATTACCTGACCCCTAACTGTGGGTTTCTGCTGGGTTTCCTGCGAGGACCATTTGACCCTGACAGATGGAAGACAGGTCTTTTTGCATGTGTGCTTTTCCAGTGCCTGAGACAGGGCGAGTGCTTGAAGCACGAGGAGTGTGTGTTGCCTGCTGTGCAATGTGCCATTAGGATGTGTGATGTGGTTTGAAGTGTGAATCTGCTGAATCTGGCTCCAGAGGGTTCAGAGAACTAGTTCTGAAAGGTCTCATCTGTCTTGTCCATTGCCAATGGTCCACAGCATGTGTTACTGCTCTGTGGTGCACCAGTGTTATGAATTGCTGCTCAGCACCTGTACTAGCGGCTATGGGCTTTCGGTGACTGGGGTCCAAAAGATGAGCTTGCTTTCTGGCTTTGGCTTGTTTTGCAATGTGAACATACTATAAAGTCCTCTTTCCGTTCTAGGTCAGCTTGAAAAGAGCTAGCTTAAGTCCAGTCATTATCTAGATCCTAAGTGTTTCTTTATGCCACATGAAGGCCCCAGTCTGGGGCATATTCTCCGTGTAATGTAAGGCTGTCAAACCTGGGCTGCTTCTGACTTCCAGCAATATTCTCCCCTGGGTCCCTGTTAGTCCAGGGACTGAAGCAGATGCCCAAGGAGCAAGGTAATGACTCCAGTTCTGTGCTCATCCTAAGGAAGTGTGCGCAAGAGGGCCAACCGCATCCTGGCCTGCATTAGGAATAGTATGGCCAGCAGGAGCAGGGAGGTCATTGTGCCCCTGTACTCTGCTTTGGTTAGGCCGCACCTTGAGTACTGTGTCCAGTTCTGGGCCCCTCAGTTTAAGAAGGACATTGAGACACTTGAACGTGTCCAGAGAAGGGCAACAAGGCTGGTGAGAGGCCTTGAGCACAAGCCCTATGAGGAGAGGCTGAGGGAGCTGGGGCTGTTTAGCCTGGAGAAGAGGAGGCTCAGGGGCGACCTCATTGCTCTCTACAACTACCTGAAGGGTGGTTGTAGCCAGGAAGGGGTTGGCCTCTTCTCCCTAGCAACCAGCACCAGAACAAGGGAACACAGTCTCAAGCTGCGCCAGGGGAGGTTCAGGCTCGAGGTGAGGAGAAAGTTCTTCACCGAGAGAGTGATTCGTCACTGGAATGGGCTGCCCAGGGAGGTGGTTGAGTCTCCGTCCCTGGAGGCGTTCAAGAGGGGACTGGATGTGGCACTTGGTGCCATGGTCTAGTTGTGGGGTTGTGGTTACAGGTTGGACTCGATGATCTTCAAGGTCTCTTCCAACCTTGGTTATTCTATTCTATTCTATTCTATTCTATTCTATTCTATTCTATTCTATTCTATTCTATTCTATTCTATTCTATTCTATTCTATTCTCTTCTAATCATTGCACTGTGTCTTTCTAGGAGAAAGAGAAAAGAATGGTTCTTGCTATCCGCTTCTCTCCCTTTGTAACATGGTGTTATGCATTAAAAGAATGAGAGCAAGTGAGAATGTAATTCTTGCTGCCAGCCAGTCAATGAAACCGAGGGAGCAACTGAAGGGAGCAACTGAAGGGACCAACTGAATTGGTCCACAGAAAATTCCATTCCTTGGTGATTATGGAACAGAACCAACAGAATCTGAGTATATGGGTCAGAGAGAAGGCGAGTAATGAGGGAAAGGTGTACATAGGGTAAAAGGCCAGCAGGAAAAGCTTGCATTGCCCCAAAGAGATAAAACTGCAGCAGTGTCAGCCGGGCCCTGTCTGTGGTGGCCGTAGCACGCACACTTTGAAGGAAGAGCGCAGGCTTCATGGTGCAGTCGAGCCATGTTTAGCAGCAGTGGCACACTCCTTGACAGCTGCCATTTTCTTCCACCTTTGTGGTGTTCAGCTGATGGTGGGACAAGGAGTTAGGTTAGAAATGATGCCTCACACTTTCCTCTTTGTTGACAGGTTAATTTTAAGTTCCTTGTTGGAATCCACTGCACTGCTGCCCCATCCATCTACTGGCACTGCTGCCGGGCAGGAGGAAGCAGGAAGAATGGCAGAGAAGGGTGAGACAGGCTGGACGTGTCAGCCGTTGATGAAAATGATGAGTTGGAGACTATTTGGAGCAACTTTAAAGACGGATGCACGCCCGAGGAGCATGTCTCTGCCATCCATTTGTCAAGAAGGATTCTTAGCATAGGCAGTTTGATGCAAAACAGAAAACAAAGCACCCGCTGAGGACCCGTTCTCGGTGAGAGCTCTCATACTCCAGTCAGAGTGTGTGGTAAAGCAACGCAGCCGTACAGGAGAGACCGTGGTGTGAGAGTGCCCCCTTCTGCTGTCATGAGACTCGGAGACTTGAAGGGAAGAACAGCTTCACAGCATGGGAAGGTGACACAGTGGGAAAAGTGTCATGGAGAAGGGGAGGCTGCAGGAGCCAGGAGCGTGAATTACAAGGCACTGATACTGGAAGAACAGCACAAGGAGAATCAAGAGACACTTGCAACTGTAGGACAGAAAGGTGAGCAGGCGGAATCTCTTTCTGCATTATATACCCATCTCATAGGGAAGTTATTAGCCTAGCAGGAGTCCAAGTTGGAGATGTTACCAGAAGGCTGCCCAGTCTGGTACAGAGCCCTCTGACTACTATCCCTTATTGGTTATGCAGTTAGGGAATGATGATGTTGGTACCAGGCCTCCTAGGGCTATCAAAAATGACCTCAGGGCCCTGGGAGATCTGGTTGAGGGGTCAGGTGCACAAATAATTTTTACATCGATACCGTTAGTGGCAGGAGGGAACACGATAAGGAACAGGTCAGCCGCTGTAGTCAACAAGTGGCTTAGGGGCTGGTGCAGACGAAAGAATTTTGGGTTTTTCGATCTTGGGGAACTTTCTACTGCACCAGGTCAGCTGGTAACAGATGGAGTACATCTGTCCCAGAGGAGGGGAAAGGTCACAGTACACGAGAATGGCCTGTCCCCCAAAGGTAAAAAGATTCTGGGAAGGGAATTGGCAGGTCTCATTGACAGGGCTTTAAACTAGCTTCGAAGGGGCAAGGGGCTGAAACCAGTGCCCTTAGGCAGGAGTCTGGAGGTGATAAGCTAGAGCTAGAGGTGAAACCAGCAGCCCAGCTGCAGTGCACGTACACTAATGCACGAAGCATGGGTAACAAACAAGAGGAGCTGGAAGCCTTGTTGCAGCAGGAAAGTTACGATGTAGTTGCCATCACGGAGACGTGGTGGGACGACTCGCATGACTGGAGCGCTGCAATTGACGGCTACAGGCGCTTCAGGAGAGACAGGCAAGGAAGAAGGGGTGGAGGGGTGGCCCTGTACATCAGGGAGGCACTGGATGCCATTGAGATGGAGATCAGGGATGATCGGGTTGAGTGCTTGTGGGTGAGAATTAGAGGGAAGACCAGCAGGGCAGACATCCTGGTTGGAGTCTGTTATAGACCACCCAACCAGGAGGAGGATGTTGATGAAGCATTCTATAGGCAGCTTAAGGCTGTCTCAAGATCACCTGACCTCATTCTCATGGGTGACTTCAACCTGCCTGATATCTGCTGGGATCTCAACACAGCAGAGAGGAGGCAGTCTAGGAGGTTCTTAGAGTGCATGGAGGACAGCTTCTTATCCCAGGTGCTGCGCGAGCCTACCGGGGGTAAGGCTCTGCTTGACCTCCTCTTCACCAACAGGGAAGGGCTGGTGGGTGATGTGGTGGTCGGAGGGTGTTTAGGCACCAGTGACCACGAGATAATTGAGTTTTCGGTATTCAGCCAAGCCAAGAGGGGTAGCAAGAAGACCTCCACTCTGGACTTCCGGAGGGCAGACTTCAGGCTACTCAAGGAACTAACTCAGAAGGTTCCTTGGGAAACAGCCCTTAAAAACAAAGGGGTCCAGGAGAGCTGGACCTGCTTCAAGGCAGAACTCTTGAAGGCGCAGGAACAGGCTGTGCCGGTGTGCCGGAAGATGAGCCGCCGGGGCAGACGGCCAGCCTGGATGGGTAATGAACTTTTAATAGAACTAAGGGAAAAAAGAGAGTGCATTATCTTTGGAAGAAAGGGGAGGCAAACCATGGAGTGTTTAGGGATGTTGCTAGGACATGCAGGAAGAAAGTTAGGGAGGCAAAAGCCCATTTAGAACTTAGACTGGCCTCTGCTGTGAAGGACAACAAAAAGTCTTTCTATAAATACATCAATAGCAAGAGGAAGGGCAAGGACAACCTCCACTCAATACAATACAATACAATACACCAGGTTGGAAGAGACCTTCAAGATCATCGCGTCCAACCCATCAAACAATCCAACCCACCCAACAACTAGACCATACAGCCAAGCACCCCATCAAGTCTTCTCCTGAACACCTCCAGTGAAGGTGACTCCACCACCTCCACGGGTAGCCGATTCCAATGGGCAATCACTCTCTCCGTGTAGAACTTCTTCCTAACATCCAGCCTAAACCTGCCCTGGCGCAGCCTGAGACTGTGTCCTCTTGTTCTGGTGCTGGCTGCCTGGGAGAAGAGACCAACCTCTGCCTGGCTACAACCTCCCTTCAGGTAGTTGTAGAGAGCAAGAAGGTCACCCCTCAGTCTCCTCTTCTCCAGGCTAAGCAACCCCAGCTCCCTCAGCCTTTCCTCATAGGGCTTGTGTTCCAAACCCCTCACCAGCTTTGTTGCCCTTCTCTGGACACGTTCCAGCAAGTCAACATCCTTCCTAAACTGAGGGGCCCAGAACTGGACACAGTACTCAAGGTGCGGCCTAACCAGTGCAGTGTACAGGGGGAGAATGACCTCCCTGCTCCTGCTGGCCACACTGTTCCTGATGCAAGCCAGGATGCCATTTGCCTTCTTGGCTGCCTGGGCACACTGCAGGCTCATGTTCAGCCTACAATCAACCAGTACCCCCAGGTCCCTCTCTGCCTGGCCACTCTCCAGCCACTCTGACCCCAGCCTGTAGCACTGCCTGGGGTTGTTGTGGCCAATGTGCAGAATCCGGCACTTGGATGTGTTAAATCTCATGCCATTGGACTCTGCCCATCTGTCCAGCCTGTCGAGGTCCCTCTGCAAAGCCTCTCTGCCCTCCAGCAAATCAACTGCTGCCCCCAGCTTGGTGTCATCTGCAAATTTACTGATGATGGACTCAATGCCCTCATCCAGATCATCAATAAAGATGTTGAAGAGCATGGGGCCCAGTACTGATCCCTGGGGCACACCACTAGTGACAGGCCGCCAGCTGGATGTGGTGCCATTCACCATTACTCTCTGGGCTCGGCCCTCCAGCCAGTTCCTAACCCAACGCAGTGTGCTCCTGTCCAAGCCACGGGCTGCCAGCTTGGCCAGGAGTTTGCTGTGGGGAACGGTGTCAAAGGCCTTGCTGAGGTCCAGGTAGACCACATCCACAGGCCTCCCCACATCCACCAGGCGGGTCACCTGATCATAGAAGGAGATCAGGTTGGTCAGGCAGGACCTGCCCCTCCTAAATCCATGCTGGCTAGGCCTGAGCCCCTGGTCATCCTGTAAGTGCTGTGTGATCGCACTCGAGATGACCCGTTCCATAATCTTGCCTGGCACTGAGGTCAGGCTGACAGGCCTATAATTCCCCGGCTCATCCAACCGGCCCTTCTTGTGGATGGGCACCACGTTAGCCAGCTTCCAGTCTTCTGGGACCTCTCCAGTGAGCCAGGACTGCTGAAAAATGATGGAAAGTGGCTTGGACAGCTCATCTGTCAGCAATCTCAGCACCCTAGGATGGATCCCATCCGGTCCCATGGCCTTGTGGGGGTCCAAGCGGCTCAGTAGATCTCTAACTTCCTCTTGGAGCAGTGGGAAACTATGCAGCTCTCTGGCTCCTTCTGCCAGCTCTGCAGGCCAGCTGTCTGGAAGACGTTCTGCCCTGCTAGTGAAGACTGAGGCAAAGAAGGTGTTAAGTACCTCTGCCTTTTCCTCATTCTTTGTTACAACGTTCCCCTCCGTGTCAACCAAGGAGTGGAGGTTGTCCTTGCCCTTCTTCTTGCTATTGATGTATTTATAGAAGGACTTTTTGTTATCCTTCACAGCAGAGGCCAGTCTAAGTTCTAAATGGGCTCTTGCCTCCCTAATTTTCTTCCTGCACAACCTAGCAACATCCCTAAACATTCTGTAGGTTGCCTCCCCTTTCTTCCAAAGATGATACACCCTCTTTTTTTCCCTAAGTTCTATTAAAAGTTCATTGCCCATCCAGGCTGGCCGTCTGCCCCGGCGGCTCATCTTCCGGCACACCGGCACAGCCTGTTCTTGCACCTTCAATAGTTCTTCCTTGAAGTAGGTCCAGCTCTCCTGGACCCCTTTGTTTTTAAGGGCTGATTCCCAAGGAACCTTCTGAATTAGTTCCTTGAGCAGCCTGAAGTCTGCCCTCCGGAAGTCCAGAGTGGAGGTCTTCTTGCTGCCCCTCTTGGCTTGGCTGCATACTGAAAACTCTATTATGTCGTGGTCACTGGTGCCTAAACACCCTCCGACCACCACATCACCCACCAGCCCTTCCCTGTTGGTGAAGAGGAGGTCAAGCATAGCCTTACCCCTGGTAGGCTCACGCAGCACCTGGGATAAGAAGCTGTCCTCCATGCACTCTAAGAACCTCCTAGACTGCCTCCTCTCTGCTGTGTTGAGATCCCAGCAGATATCAGGCAGGTTGAAGTCACCCATGAGAACGAGGTCAGGTGATCTTGAGACAGCCTTAAGCTGCCTATAGAATGCCTCATCGACATCCTCCTCCTGGTTGGGTGGTCTATAACAGACGCCAACCAGGATGTCTGCCCTGTTGGTCTTCCCTCTAATTCTCACCCACAAGCACTCAACCCTATCATCCCTGATCTCCATCTCAACAGCATCCAGTGCCTCCCTGATGTACAGGGCCACCCCTCCACCCCTTCTTCCTTGCCTGTCTCTCCTGAAGAGCCTGTAGCCATCAATTGCAGCGCTCCAGTCATGCGAGTCGTCCCACCACGTCTCTGTGATGGCAACTACATCATAACTTTCTTGCTGCAACAAGGCTTCCAGCTCCTCTTGTTTGTTACCCATGCTTCGTGCATTAGTGTACGTGCACTGCAGCTGGGCTGCTGGTTTCACCTCTAGCTCTAGCTTATCACCTCCAGACTCCTGCCTAAGGGCACTGGTTTCCGACCCTCCCCCCTTTGAAGCTAGTTTAAAGCCCTGTCAATGAGACCTGCCAATTCCCTTCCCAGAATCTTTTTACCTTTGGGGGACAGGCCATTCTCGTGTACTGTGACCTTTCCCCTCCTCTGGGACAGATGTACTCCATCTGTTACCAGCTGACCTGGTGCAGTAGAAAGTTCCCCAAGATCGAAAAACCCAAAATTCTTTCGTCTGCACCAGCCCCTAAGCCACTTGTTGACTACAGCGGCTGACCTGTTCCTTATTGTGTTCCCTCCTGCAACTAACGGTATCGATGTAAAAATTATTTGTGCACCTGACCCCTCAACCAGATCTCCCAGGGCCCTGAGGTCATTTTTGATAGCCCTGGGAGGCCTGGTACCAACATCATCATTCCCTAACTGCATGACCAATAAGGGATAATAATCTGAGGGCTGTACCAGACTGGGCAGCCTTCTGGTAACATCTCCAACTTGGACTCCTGCTAGGCTAATAACTTCCCTATGAGATGGGTCCGGCCTGCATATGGGACCTTCTGTTCCCCTCAGGAGGGAATCACCAATTACAATTACCCTCCTTTTCTTTTTTAGGGAGCAAGTCCTGATGCCAGGGGAAGGCTGTTTAACCTTAGGCTGCGTTGCCTTAGGCTGCGTTGCCTTAGGCTGTTTAACCTTAGGCTGTTTAACCTTAGGCTGTTTAACCTTAGGCTGTTTAGCCTCAGGGAAGACCCCAGATGGTGTGTCCTCCGGCATCAGTATCACCTCACCCTCGATCTCCAGCGCCCCATACCTGTTTTCCAAGGGCAGTGAGGGAGGTGGGGGGAGGCAAGGAGGTTTTAATTTGTGTCCTTTGAGAGGAACCTGTATCCATTCCCCTCTGCTTTTCGAACAACCAGTCTCTGCTGGGGGAGCCTGTGGAGCCTGCTTACTCGGGTTCATCTCTTTCCTCCTGTGGCTCATCACTTTTCTACAATCCCATACATCTCTAAGACTAGCAACCTCATCCTTTAGTCTGGCCACAAGGTCGAGCAGATAGCCAATCTGCTCACACCTAATGCAAGAGTTGCCCCCACTACCCTGCATCTCAAGAGCCAGGCCCCAGCACTCACTACAGCCAGATACCTGGACAGCTACCTGCTTGTGTTCTACCTCAGTCTGGGTCGACACTGATTTTTTAAAGGAGATTTTGCTGCGCGTTATAACCATGCTGCCCCTGGCCACGGCTGTGGCTGCCCCTGGACACGCCACCCACTGGACAAAAATTTAGAAAAAGTGCGGCGGCGCGCGAGAGCGCGAGAGAGTACCAGAGAAGGGGCTGCCGCCGAGCGGAGCCGCGCGAAGCGCTGTCCGCTGTTCAAATTCCGCCGCCGAAGGCGCTGGCCTCACGAGCCGGAAGCACGTGAAGACAGGGCCGCCCGAGTGCCGCTGTGCGTTCAGGAAGCGTGGCGAACCCGGCCGCCACCGCAGCCCGAGGAGGAGAAGCGCGAAAGCCCGCCCAAGTGGCCGCCGATCCCGGCGCTGTTCCGAAGGGGCTGCTGCCGAGCGGAGCCCCGCGAAGCGCTGTCCGCTGTTCAAATTCCGCCGCCGAAGGCGCTGGCCTCACGAGCCGTAAGCACGTGAAGACAGGGCCGCCCGAGTGCCGCTGTGCGTTCAGGAAGCGTGGCGAACCCGGCCACCACCGCAGCCCGAGGAGGAGAAGCGCGAAAGCCCGCCCAAGTGGCCGCCGATCCCGGCGCTGTTCCGAAGGGGCTGCTGCCGAGCGGAGCCCCGCGAAGCGCTGTCCGCTGTTCAAATTCCGCCGCCGAAGGCGCTGGCCTCACGAGCCGTAAGCACGTGAAGACAGGGCCGCCCGAGTGCCGCTCTGCGTTCAGGAAGCGTGGCGAACCCGGCCGCCACCGCAGCCCGAGGAGGAGAAGCGCGAAAGCCCACCCAAGTGGCCGCCGATCCCGGCGCTGTTCCGAAGGGGCTGCTGCCGAGCGGAGCCCCGCGAAGCGCTGTCCGCTGTTCAAATTCCGCCGCCGAAGGCGCTGGCCTCACGAGCCGTAAGCACGTGAAGACAGGGCCGCCCGAGTGCCGCTGTGCGTTCAGGAAGCGTGGCGAGCTCAGCCGCCACCGCAGCCCGAGGAGGAGAAGCGCGAAAGCCCGCCCTCCTTGGTTGACATGGAGGGGAATGTTGTAACAAAGGATGAGGAAAAGGCAGAGGTACTTAACACCTTCTTTGCCTCAATTTTCACTAGCAGGGCAGAACGTCTTCCAGGCAGCTGGCCTGCAGAGCTGGCAGAAGGAGCCAGAGAGCTTCATAGTTTCCTGCTGCTCCAGGAGGAAGTTAGAGATCTTCTGAGCCTCTTGGACCCCCACAAGGGACTGGATGGGATCCATCCTAGGGTGCTGAGAGAGCTGACAGATGAGCTGTCCAAGCCACTTTCCATCATTTTTCAGCAGTCCTGGCTCACTGGAGAGGTCCCAGAAGACTGGAAGCTGGCCAACGTGGTGCCCATCCACAAGAAGGGCCGGTTGGACGAGCCAGGGAATTATAGGCCTGTCAGCCTGACCTCAGTGCCAGGCAAGATTATGGAGCAGGTCATCTTGAGTGCGATCACACAGCACTTACAGGATGACCAGGGGCTCAGGCCTAGCCAGCATGGATTTAGGAAGGGCAGGTCCTGCCTGACCAACCTGATCTCCTTCTATGATCAGGTGACCCGCCTGGTGGATGTGGGGAGGCCTGTGGATGTGGTCTACCTGGACCTCAACAAGGCCTTTGACACCGTCCCCCACAGCAAACTCCTGGCCAAGCTGGCGGCCCATGGCTTGGACAGAATCACACTGCGTTGGGTTAGGAACTGGCTGGAGGGCCGAGCCCAGAGAGTGGTGGTGAATGGTGCCACATCCAGCTGGCGGCCTGTCACTAGTGGTGTGCCCCAAGGATCAGTGCTGGGCCCCATGCTCTTCAACATCTTTATTGATGATCTGGATGAGGACATTGAGTCCATCATCAGTAAATTTGCAGATGACACCAAGCTGGGGGCAGGAGTTGATCTGCTGGAGGGCAGAGAGGCTTTGCAGAGGGAACTCGACAGGCTGGACAGATGGGCGGAGTCCAAGGGCAGGAGATTTAACACATCCAAGTGCCGGGTTCTGCACATTGGCCACAACAACCCCAGGCAGTGCTACAAGCTGGGGTCAGAGTGGCTGGAGAGTGGCCAGGCAGAGAGGGACCTGGGGGGGCTGGTTGATTGTAGGCTGAACATGAGCCTGCAGTGTGCCCAGGCAGCCAAGAAGGCCAATGGCATCCTGGCCTGCATCAGGAACAGTGTGGCCAGCAGGAGCAGGGAGGTCATTGTGCCCCTGTACACTGCACTGGTTAGGCCCCACCTTGAGTCCTGTGTCCAGTTCTGGGCCCCTCAGTTTAGGAAGGATGTTGTCTTGCTGGAGCGTGTCCAGAGGAGGGCAACATGGTTGGTGAGGGGTTTGGAACACAAGCCCTATGAGGAGAGGCTGAGGGAGCTGGGGTTGCTTAGCCTGGAGAAGAGGAGACTGAGGGGTGACCTTCTTGCTCTCTACAACTACCTGAAGGGAGGTTGTAGCCAGGCAGAGGTTGGCCTCTTCTCCCAGGCAGCCAGCACCAGAACAAGAGGACACAGTCTCAGGCTGCGCTAGGGCAAGTTTAGGCTGGATGTTAGGAAGAAGTTCTACATGGAGAGAGCGATTGCCCATTGGAATCGGCGACCTGTGGAGGTGGTGGAGTCACCTTCATTGGAGGTGTTCAGGAGAAGACTTGATGGGGTGCTTGGCTGCATGGTTTAGTTGTTGGGTGGGTTGGATTGTTTGATGGGTTGGACGCGATGATCTTGAAGGTCTCTTCCAACCTGGTGTATTGTATTATATTCTGGCCAGAAAAAAAGCCACAGTGTAATATCAGCAGGCTTTAGGATACTTTGCTTTGCCTTCAACTTAGATGGTGCCCTTAAAAGCTTCTGAAGTCTTGCCCTGGCAGAATCTTTCCTTCTGTGTACTGGAACCCGGAACCTGCGGTCTGTGCATTAGTGAATTCTTGAATGGAATGAAGCTGGAAATGGGGAGATTCAGGCTGGATGTGAGGAAGAAGTTCTTTACCATGAGAGTGGTGAAGCCCTGGAATGGGTTGTCCAGGGAGGTGGTTGAGGCCCAGTCCCTGGAGGTGTTTAAGACCAGGCTGGACGAGGCTCTGGCCAGTGTGATCTAGTGTAGGGTGTCCCTGCCCATGGCAGGGGGGTTGGAACTAGATAATCCTTGTGGTCCCTTCCAACCCTAACTGATTCTATGATTCTATGATTCTTTTGTATGGCCAGGGACTATGCAGAATACCTGCAGCTTGATCAAAAGAGTCCTGACGTGGCCAAGCATTTAGCTGAATTGGCATTTCACTGTGAATAGCACAAATATTTGGATTCGAGTATATGTAGCAGCAGTTGATTGAAACCTTCATAATGAAGGCCTGTGGGAAATGAAGGTACATGAAAGAAGACAAAAAGATTCTTTGTAGGGATAAGTTAAGGTATTACTACAGCTGTGTTCTGCACGGAGCCAGCAACGTGCAGACACCAGTGTTCTGCTCAGCCCGTGTGTCACTGTAGCAGTGAGGGGGTTACCGTGAAAGCAGGTTGAAAATTGAAATCGCCTGCTAAAAGGTGGTCAAGAGCGTCGTCAAACTGCCCAGACCCAGCGAGCTTAGCAATTGCGAGGGGAGAGCACTAGTCCTTCGTGCAGGTGGAAAGGGGGTCTGTTCCACTCGGGTCTGTAGCTCATGTATTTGCACGTGCAACACAAGGGTGTTAATAGAAGCAGCAACTAAAATGAGTCATTTTCCTAACAGACAGGAGCAGTGACACCAGGGGAAACTAGCAAGCCGTGGGGGAGTAGTTCCCGTTTTGAAAACACTTAATGCATAGCGACTTTTAACATCTTCAATCAGGCGGCCAGAGCAACACCCATCGCCTCTCCCTCGTGTGTGTTTAAGGTAGGCTTCAGTGGCGGAAAATGGGACATGCCCTCGGCGTGGGCAGTATGAGACTGCCTGTGGTTGCTTGGCTCTCAAAATGTGTTTTCTCCCTCCTTGTAGGATGCCCTGGAGGGAGGAGATGGGATCACAAGGCACAGGAAAAAGGAGAGGATATCTGAAAAAACCCACAACTGCTTGTGAATGGCAACGGTTATCAAGTAATATTTTCAGCATGGATTTTGGAAAGAGGGGCATGTCCATGAGACCTTTGGGTGACTTCACCCCCCAACCCTTGTAACTTTGAAATCTGGAGGCTTAGACATTTGAACAGCCTATGTGGATGCTGGGGAGACTTAAAAGAGTGGTGAGAGGCACTGCCGAGGACAGGGAAGTCATTGGCAACCTTTCCAGGATTGGTACTGGGCTTCTTGATGCCTTCACTGTCTCTAAGACAGAGGGGCTGGAGTAGCATGGGGGAAAACAGAAGGGAGCTAAGTTGATTAGGCAGAGGCAAGTCATTCAAGCCAAGCTCTGTCTTCCACCTGCAGAGGCGGCCAGGGGTGAGCCATTGACTGAAGCCCGAGTCTGGCAGGACCTTGGAGTGCAGGCAGCACCTGGCAGCAGCTGCCCTCAGGAACCTGTCCTCAGTGAGCGGTGTGCTGCGAGCTGGGCTTTAGTGGGCCTGGGCTGCTGCCAAGGTGGACTTTGAATGTGGGATTTGAAGGTTTAAATCTCTCGCTCACTCTTTCCCTTTGGTGTTGAAGGATGGAAAGGCAAAGCTACCCCATGCTCCGCCACTTGCGAAGCGCTCCAGCCTGCTCACTTAGGCACGGCCGCACAGAGCTCTTTCCAAGGCTTGCAGAAATACCTTTTAACAAAAATGCCCTAGGTTTTTTCAGCAGAAGGCAAGGCGCTTTCTGAGCATGCTGGCACCTCCAGCAGAGCCCGTCCCACTCCTGTCACCTCTTAGCCTCTTGCCCAGCAGCCTGCTGTGATGGGGCACAGCAGCACCCCAGGCAGGTCCCCAGGTGTCAGGGGTGACAGATAATTCAAAAGCAAAACGAACAAGCAGAATAGAGACAGGGATGGGCTGCGTTGGACCCTTTTTCTCCCGGCAGTGTTTCCCAGCTAAGGCGTGCAGTCAGTGTTTGCTTGCCAGGAGCAGCTGGTTCTTGACCTGTGTGTTGATGGTTTGCCACCAGGAGAAGGCATTATTAAAAGGGCCGTAGGGAGCAGCCTTCTATTTCTCTAGTGCTTCCGTGCTTGAAGGACTCCAAGTCACTTTTGACTGACTCAGTGAGACTAGACCTAGATTTGGAAAACACAGCCATCCAGGCAGTGGGAGTGTACAGAAATGGTAGAAATTGATTCCTTCCCCACTTCATCCCTCTCAGCACCGTTACAGCCTGCAAGGACACCGTTTAACACCCATGTGAACATGCACAAGTAATTGCCTTTCTTTCTCTTTTTCCTCTTCAGAGACGACGAATCCGAGCTGTGGTGACACGAGTCAACAAGCACGCGTGCTCTCAGAAAGCCTCAGCGTTCAGCATCACCACGGGCACATCAGCATCCAAAGAACCAGCAGCGTCGTCCTGCAGTCCTGCCCTACAGATAGCCAGAGAAAACATTTTTCTCTTCAGCTTGTGAGTTATCACCCAGTTTGCCATGATGTAGGATGGATGACAGGTGGACAAGCCCTGCTAAAGCCAGGTGGTGGGAATTCATTACTGGGAGGTGAGCTGAGCCTGTAAGTATGGAGGAAAACACAAGAATTCATCCAGGGTCCTGTAAGAAGGCATTTCCAGACAGCCTTATATGAATAAAGGAGGTGAGATATAACAAATAAATCTAGAAATATGCTGTGCTAATGAGCACTGGTTAAGATGTAAAGTGTCAGTCATAGCCTTGTTTTTTCTCTTTAAAATGATAAATTTCATTAAAAGAGAAGCTTTCATCCTATGTAAGCCGAGTTCTTGGTGAGAGGTGAGAGGAAGGTGGGGCGCTGGAAGGTGGCCAAAGCTGCAGGCTTTGCTGTGCTGGAACAGCAGCTTTTGCCTTTGCTCTGGTTACACCTGCTTCGCTTTAACATAGCACAAGGTAGTGGGGATTGGTTTTCTCCCCCTTGTATTTCCGTAATTGTAATGTGTGAATGTTCTGGCTAAATACGAGAGCGTCTGTAAGCAGTTACACATGTGAATAAAAGCTGCTTTTGATTTAACAGAGAGTCATGTATAGATAAAGGAGAGAAAAAATGACCAGGGTCTTGCGGAGAGTGACCATTAGTCTCTTGTAATTAGGAATTTTTCCCATGGGCTTGTCTATGTACCCAGCAAAGTGCCCGGGCTCCCAGCAGCAGCCATAGCCACTTGGAGAACCCCCATGGGCTGCTCTTTTATCAGCCTTTACCATGTAGTGTTGGGTTCAGCTTGCTCCAGCTATGAATGTGTAATATTTCCTATGATAAAGTTATTTTCATGGTTTTATAATGTAGCTAAAAATTCACTCGAGGCCACATATGGCAAACACCTCATCAATGATCCTGTTTCAACTAGATTTCACTGGGCATCACCAGGGATCCTCTTAGAGTAGAGTAGCCAACAAAAGGACACGGTCCAAACTGGCTGCAGCACTGGAGCAGGACTGCTTTTGCTTTAAGAAGGAGCAGCAGCTACGAAAGGCATAAAAGAGCATGGAAAAACAAGTTAAGGCACCTTCCCTGGGCTTGCAAGAGCCCAAGTGCAGGTGGGTCCCAGTGGGGGCAATTAAATGCAGCCCCCACCCTACCAGAAATGCTCTTGCTAATATCCCTGGCCATAGGATGGAGGAGAGTAGCAGCAGCAAGGAGCCAGGACCATGGTGAAAGTAAGCTATCTGTGTGTGAGACCCCACAGGCACCCAGCAGCTGAAGGACACAGGAAGGCCGCTTACTCCACACATCACCTGAAAAAAAAAAACAGGGCAAAAGCCCTTGCAGCTGTCTCCTGCCTTGTTCCTCCCTTTGCCAATTCAAGAGCTGCCAGGTAAGCCTATGATGTTTTCCCTGAGGCACCAGACAGCACTTTTCTCAAGGCTTCTTGCAGGAGAACATCCTGCGGCACCCTTGTGCCCGCACTTGGCACCATGGGAATGTGCTGCTTGCTGCCAGTGCTCGGGGAATAGCATTGACGAGCATGGGCACACACCTCATGGGGCTTTATGAAGAGGAGAATTTCTTCCCACAGTGATCCCGGTTGCAGGATCGGTGTGCAGCCCTTCAGCTGGCAGAAAACAGGGCTGAGGGAAGGAAGGAAGAGGCCAGACTGACTCCACCCGCCTGTGCCTGCATGCACTCACATACGCCTGCAGATAAGCGTGTGTGCGCACACTCGCGTTCCCCTCCCACGTACGCTTGCATGCATATCCCTCATGCACCTGTGTACACACAGGCATGTGCATCCCCTCCATGCACACAGACACTCCTTACAGCCACAATACTCCTGTTCAGCCTGTTCTTAAACACTCCCCACTCCTGCACTGCCTCCCTCAAGCTGGTTAAGGGTTAGGGATTAGGAGTTTGGGGACAGTGTTAGGGGTAGTGGTTGGGGTTAGGTTTAGGGTTAGTGTTCATTTGCCTCTCCCAATCTATGTACCTATCATCTACGTGTCTGTCATCTGTGTTTCTATAACGTATTTGTCTGTCATCGAAGTACGGTCTGTGTGTCTGTACATTTGCCTCTCCCTATGTATGTCCTGTGTGTATCTATGTATCCTGCATCTATGTATCTATGGTCAGTGTGCGTGTCATCTATGTACCTGTCAATTTGCCTCTTCCAGAGGCACCCAGACCACTTTAGATGCCCACAAACCCACTTCAGACTCCCTCAAAAACTCTTTACATGCCTCCAACCGCCTTTAGAGGCCCCTCGGACCCCTTCGGAGCATGTGGCGGCAAGCAGCATCTTACCATGTCCACAAGGCGGCAGCGGTGAAGGTGCGAGTTCGCGGCGCTAGGGCTCCGAGTCGCTAATGGCTGTATGTGTCTATCATCGACACATCTATCTATTGGCGTCTCCGTTTGTTTCCATCATCCCTGTATCTGTCATCTATGTATCTATTGTCTACGTATCTATCTATCTATCTATCTATCTATCTATCTATCTATCTATCCATCCATCCCCTCCTTCTGTCTCTCTCATTCTCTTTCTCTGCCCTGCCCCTCCCCAATTTCCACTATGTCCCAGCCCACACTCCCTGCTAATTTTTAACTGTTCTGGTATCAACACCTGAGCAAGGTTGTGTCCAGTCAAGATGTGAAGAGCTCATGGTCCTGTGAGGGAACAATATGTGAAGCCATGACCTAGCCTCATCACTTCCATTGGAGCTCAGGACTGTCCCATGGCATGGAGGCTGCTTGGGATACAGCGTTTGAGCAGTGTTTAATGGGGCATGATGTTCTTGAGGAGAGACACGGACTTCTGCCTGCATGAATTCTGTATGGGGTGACCAGGTCAGCTCAGGGAGGCTCTGTTTTGGGGAAGCCCCAGGGAGAATTACCAGAGAGAGGCTCTGGGGAGTAAATTCCCTTTGATTTGGGGTAGCAGAAGGCAGCTTTATGACAGCAAAGCTTTTCTGAAGCAGATTCATGGAGCTCCTGAATCCAGAGGAGGAAGGCAAAGAGAAGGGCAGGAGAAGGGTTTTGTGGAACTAACATTCCAATAGCCTGACAAAAGTGCTAGGCAGCTCTAATCCATTTTGAAGACAAACAGTCAAAATAATGAATTGGAGCCTTCTGTGGGTTTGCAGAACATATCAGTGGCACACGTGTCTAAGTCACGACCAGAACAAAAGGTGCCTCAGCTGAGGGATCAGTGCAAACACTCATGTTGGAAATAATCAGCGTGAGAGCTGTGGGCTGGTGGGAACCAAATGATACCACCTCAGTGCCAGAAGATGTTCAGTTTCACCAGGTGTTAGTGAGCAGAGACTAAATGCCTGCTGAGATGCCTCTGGTTGTATTTCAAAAGCACCTCTAGGTACCAAAGGCAGGGAGCTCCATGAAGGACATACTGAAGCATTGATAACAGAAGGTCTGGTGCTGGCCTCTGAAGCTGCTCTCTAAGGATGGTTCCATGGAACTGTGCTTGCCATAGTTCGGACCAGCAGCATGTGCAGCGGGCATCCAGTCTGTGGCGTTCCCTCTTTGCAAGACCTGTTGGCACCAGTGTGTGCCAGGAACTGCAGTGAGAGTCTGGCCTTGCTGTGGTTTCCTCTGCAGACCACGGGTTGAGGCTGTTAGAGCATTAAAAGCTCATCCTGCTGAGCCAGGTACTGTTCCCTGGACACTTCATATGTGCCTGCCGGAGGAACCTGCCTGCAATGTGTGATGGATACCTTCAGGATGAGTGTTGGTGCCAAGGAGTCCAACCAAAACAGGAGGTGAGTGACATGGCACTGACCTCTGGTACATTCACCACCGTACAGCACAGGGGTGGGGGTAGCTGCAGCTGTCTGGGGGGGGGGGGCACCCCCTCCTTTATTTCTCTAGAAGAGCTTCCCTTTTTGGCAGGGGGGGGGGGGGAAGGGGGAGAGGAGAGGATGTATACATGTGTAACTATTAGAGTTAAAATAAAGAGCTGCTGCCTGGGCAGTTTCCCTCAGTTTGTGCCTTTTTTGGGGGTGAATCAAAAGGACTGGGAGGGTTCTGTGTGGAGCGGTGGTGTCATGTGGTGCAGGGAAGACCAGGTGAGTGAGGGATGGGGGCATCCACCCAAAAAGGGTACTTGCTGTCCCCAGTGCTGATTTTCTTTTTTTTTTTTTTTTTAAATTTTTTGAAGAATTGGATTAATTTATATCTAAAAAATATTTTGAAAGACCCCCTAACCCTGTATCTCCTCTATTGTATAAGGGCTTTTAGATTAAAACCAAAAATCCTAAGTAGAATTGCATAGGGGTTTGACATATAAATACGACTCGGGTATATATAAATTAAAAATGGTGGCTTTTCCTTTGTGTGCGTGTTGGTTTTTTTCTTTAAATAGAAAAAATTCTGAACGCTGAGCTGCTCCCCACGCACAGGGAAGTTTTAGTGTTGCCACAGTGTGTAATGGTCGGCACTGCAATTGTGCAGCTGCGAGTGCCGCCCGGTGGGCCCTCAGGGCTGCCACCGTGTGTGTGATGGTCGGCACTGCAATTGTGCAGCTGCGAGTGCCGCCCGGTGGGCGCTCAGTGCTGCCACCGTGTGCGTAATGGTCGGCACTGCAATTGGGCAGCTGCGAGTGCCGCCCGGTGGGCGCTCAGTGCTGCCACCGTGTGCGTAACGGTCGGCACTGCAATTGTGCAGCTGCCTGTGCCACCCGGTGGGGGCTCGGTGCTGCCACCGTGCGCGTAATGGTCGGCACTGCAATTGTGCAGCTTCCTGGGTCTGGGGTCATCTACACAGGGTCTGAGGATACCTAAATTTCTTGTGGGGTCATCTAAAAGGGTCTGGGGTTACGTAGAGGCACCTGGGGACCTCTGAACGACCCTTTGGGAGCTCTCAGAGCCTCTCTGCAGGGTCCTGTGGGACCGGGGGTGTCTCAGTGTGGGTTTGGAGTCTCTGTGGGGTCCACACAGTATCTGGCTTCTTGTACGTCCGTGCTGGGGGCTCAGCGCCAAAGCACCGCAGGCGTTCGCTGCTGTGCCTTGTGCCCATGGCAGGGTGCATCCTGCTGTTGCATGGTGCGAAGGGGTCTGAGGCGCCTCTAAAGGGGATTTGGAAACACGTAAAGGATTTTTGGGGTCATATAAAGGTTTTTTTGTGTGGCATCTAACGTGGGTTTGAGGGTGACAAAGGGGGTCTGGGAGCATTTAAAAGGCTCTGCGTGCATCTGAAATTGCTCTGGGGATATCAGAAGGTCTTTTGAGGGTGTCTAATGTGGATCTGGGGGCATCTAAAGGAGTTCTATGAGCATTTAGAAAGGTTCTGGAGCCCCCTAAAAGGGTCTGGGACCATGTTAGGGGGATCTGGGGTCATCTACAGTGAGTCTGGGGACATTAAAAGCATCTGGGGGTTCCTGAAATGGACCTGGGTGTATCAGGTGGGGGTTTGGGTGCATCAAAAAGAGGTTTGTGGGCATCTAAATTGGGTAATCTGTGAGTGGTCCTGAAGGAGTTGGAGGGGTTTTAGTGAGGTTTTGGGGTCTCTACGAAGTCCCTGATGTGTCTTGGGTCTGCTGTGGGATTGGTAGTGACTCGGTGCTCCGGTTTTGGTGGCTGCAGGGCAGCAGGTCCCCACAGGCCTGTGCCTTGCCCTATGTCCCACAGCTCTTGGCCAGCCAGGACCCACAGGGGGAGGGAATTTCAGCATGTGATAGGTTAGTGGGGGTGACTACTGGTAAAATGTAAAAATTGGAGGTTTGTTTTGGTTTTAAGGATGTCTCGCTCTTGTTTTCTTTCCTTTTTTTTCAGGGAGCTTAACTGCTTTGCCTGAGGACAAGTTGCAGACTTGTGTTCGGCCTCAGTCACAGAGCCCGACAGGGAGCGGGATGCTTTGGTGTCAGAATGTGGAGCTGTTGGGAACCAAATTCCTCACCGCGAGTGGCTCGGAAACAAATTTCCTTTGGCAACTGGGGGCGAGAATGTCACTGTGGTAAGGCGCTGCAACATGCCAGCCTTGGGGACTCTAAACACCTTCTCCCTTAAAGCTTGCATGGAAGAAATTAACTTCTGCCTCGGCTGCTCTGTGACTTTTGGCCCCTGTGGTTCTCCCGCTCTGCAAAGAGTTTGGCCGGACAAGCCGCAGCAGGTTTGTAATACTTGGTTTTGCTGCCAAATGCTGAGGATCCTGCGGCTCACCTGTGAGTATCTGCCGAGCAGAGTAGCCCAGAGCTTTCCTTAGGTCTTGCCAAGTCCTGGTGCTCGGCAAGGGTGACCGGCTTAGGGTGTGAGGTGATGAAAACCGGAGGGAGTTTTCAGGGGCGGGAGTAGCCTCTGCCCCGCCGAGACCGATCGGTGTGGTGTAGCTTAGATCTCTGGCAGGGAATTCTTTCCCTTGGAGAAATCACTTTACAGTCAGTGTGTAGCAAGCAAGAAAAACTGTCTGGATCTGGCTGATGTGGTGGCCAAAGCAGTTGAGGTCTTCGGCTGAGCCTGCTGCTTGCTGATCAGGGCTGTCTCTGTGAAGATCACTGTTTGTGTGAACAGCCTCTGTCACTCAACGCTGCCAGGGCATTTGAGCCTGTGCTGGGTTAAAGGTCGAGGCTGTGTTTGCTGTAAAAGGCTTTTGTGTGCGCTGTTTCTGTGGTATTTTTCCTGGTTTTTTACTCCTGGGATGTATTTAATGTACTTTGTTACTTACCAACTGAAACGGCAGAGAGCCGTTACTTCTCCTGTGCAGCGCGCTCTTAAAGGACAGGTAAGTGACCGTCGTTGCTGTTCTCCTGGTCTGTTGTTGCTGCAGGACGCTGTGGCCACAGCGCCCAGGCCTGGGCATCTGGCAGGCTGCTGAGCAGCCCTGGGTGCCTGCAAGCTGCCGTCCGCTCCGGGGAGGGAAGGAAATGCTCTCGCTTTCCGTGGCAAAGGTACGTTCTCTTTCTCGCTCACACAAGGATTCAGCAGGTCAGTTGATGAGGTGAGATGGATCTGAGGCATGTTTTAGAGCGACTTGCATTACTATCTTGAGTATTGCTGAGAAGTTGGTGCTTGTTCCTGCAGAGAAAGAAGCGCTGGGTGTGTTGTGTTGCATCTTCTGTCCAGCTGTACTCGAAAACCTCTCTGGGAATGAGCGCTGGCTCTGCGGAGTGCCTCTGTGGGAAGGGTGAAAGGCACCGGGAGTCTCGTGTTCTTAGCGAGAGAAAACTTAGCTGTCTTTCTGCTCTATGAAAGTCTAGGAAGTAGCTGTCAGGGTAGCCTGTAGGTCGCTGGAGCACCACGGTGGACTGCATCGCTTCAGGAGGATCAAAGGGTGCGTGTGTCTGAGATGCAAAGACAGTAGCGTGGAGTCTTGTATTGGGAGGGTTTTTTTGGTTTTGTTTTTTTTTTTCTTTGGGACTATTTCTCCTTTTGACCTTGCAGTGCATTTTGATAGATTGAGGGATAACTTGCATTACTGCAGAAGTGACTCCTCCTGTGCATGTTCACACTTAATAGGCTTAAGCCTATAGAGTAAGTGAATAATGCTGTAGGGTAGGCAGATGTTGCTACCTAGAGCATGTGTGGAACGACTGGTTTTGTTATGCGGTACCTCTAGAAAATCAGTTTTGCAAAACTTTATGGGTAAGTCTCTGGGAATGTTCAGTGTCAGACACTATCAAAAGATTTCAAGGATTTGATCTTCCAAGTCAAGTTGCTCAAGGTTTCAACTAAACACTATAGTTACTCCTTTAATCTGTCAGATGGCATTGTACTTTTTTTCAGAGCTCTAAGGGAGGAAGCGTGGCAGTGCTGCAGTGCATTGAGAGTCACTGTACTATTTGGTTTCCTCAGAGCATGTTTAAACTTGTTCAGGAGAAGTTAGTCTTGTCCCGCTTCCCAAAGACACATTCCTGCTGTGATAAAGCTGTTAGAATTGCTTTCTGATTTTTTGATTACAAATAAATAAAATAGATGACTGAAAGTAACTGCTGTTGAGTACAGCATCTAATGAAATGGAATGTAATGATTTTTCAGATCTTTGAGGTGAAAATACACAGCTAGACCCTGGCGCTTACAGAGGATGAAAGATATTGATCGACCTGTGCAAAGAGTACGTTGTACCAAGTCCTGGGTGGAGAAGTGCGAGGCAGAGAGCCAGCTCAGTGCCGCATGAAGAGCAGGAGGGCCACGCTTTCGGCATGCTAAACGCAAGCTCTGTTTGATTTCCCATTGTCTGTTTTGCAGTCTGTAGTTACTAAATTATGGAGCAGCCTTTTGGCTGTGCCGGCTCTGTAGAGCTTCACTGCATTGAAGGCTGATAGGGAATGCTCCCTTCTGCATGGCAAAGGTTGTTCCAAGGGGTACTGCAACTGTCTTAGTCACAAGTCTGAGCACTTATTAAGCATTTTCACTTGTAAATGTGACTTTTCATTAACACTTGGAAGAAATATTCTCTTCCGGAGTTCAGGTCTTGCTGTGAATCTAGAACACATTTTAAGCTTCTGTGCTTGAGAGAATCGTTACAGCCAAGTAAGAGCAGCGAAGAGCTCAGCACAAACCGCGTATCACTCGGTGTCGGCAATGGAACAAAATCTTAATCCTGCCATGTTGTTCTCAAGGGCGAATATTCGTAAAGCAGATGTCTAGCTTACTGCACTAGCAAGACCTGTTTTTTTCCCTCAGGTGAAAGAAATCTGTATTGAATGTGATTTGTATTTACCTTAGTGAGATGCTATCATGATTTCAGCTTCATTTGAGAGCTGGGTCTTGAAACAACCACTAATTGAGAGCTTTCATGTCACTGTTCTGAGTTTCTGATCTCTAGAAGCCGTGCTCATTGTGTGTGCAAAGTGCTGTAGGGCAAAAACTGCTTGGGTAAATGGAAACCCCCATACTTACTAGTCTGAAACTAATAACCTGTACCAGTTAAAAAATCAAACACTAGCTTCTCTGACTGCTAGCACTGAAGTATTTTCTTGCATGTCCTATTCTTAACCTTCCCAAAATACTACTGGAGAACTTTCTGAAGCCAAAGGAAATGAAGACTACTGGTGTGAGACTTTTGCTATGACAGGTACTTACCAGTGTGTTGCTGCATGTTCTGTATAGATTGCCTGTGGAAGCCCTGCTGCGAGTGGTTGGAAATAGGGGAACTTGCCCCATGAGTATGCAAGGGTTGTGAAGAAATTTAAAACAAGGCTGATTTTGCTGTGTTCTGATGGATTAGGACGTACTGTGTCCTTCAGGTAAGGCTCACCTTGCTTCACTGGAGGGTAAGGGATTTTGCCAGGGGTTCTTTTTGGGCTGACAGTGCTGCACTGCTCTTTTTTGAGGTGGGAGTGATCATTTTCTTGCTTGACCAGGATAGTAAAATTTGTATTGAAGGTTAAAATGGAATATTGAATTACAGAGCAAAAATCCCAGCTAGGGAGTTGGATTGCAGAATAGCAGCTATTTGAGTTACCTTTCTCAAATGGAAAGGCCTTTAGCTTCCCCACAGCTTCCCAAGTTGATGGTGTTCCTGTGGGCCCCTGAAATGATGGATTTGCAGTAGTGCAACTCCTCTCTGTAAACGTTCTCCCTGCCCTGTGTCACACCACAGCTGTATCTGCTTCTGAACTTCGGAGTACACAATCTCACAGCTACCTGGAACATGCCTGCCTAAAACAAGACCTGCTCCAAAATAATGAATTAATCACTAGTGTTAGTGTTGTGTGTGGTGTAGAAATATTCCTGTTCTCTGTGCTTTTAAATGATTAAAAGACCTTTTCCATGCCTAGTGATTTGGAGCCTTGCCGTAGATTCCCTGCTTGGGTCATGTTTCTGAGGTAGAGATGCTTGATAAGGCTGTTTCTTGTTACACGTATGCCTCGTTCAGGAGGAGGATGCAGCCCACATATATGCAATGAAGGTGCTGAGAGAAGCAGATGTGCTGGAGACAGAGCAGGTTTGTGCTCATCTGTGTTCCCAGAGTTTCAGAATTAGGCTGTCCAGAAGATTGCCGTAGATGCTACTGGGTCATATTCTCCTCTTTGAAAGTCCCAGTCTAGCAGTTCAGAGCATCTGTGGATTCAGCATCACAGTACAAAAGAATATGAAGTTAGGAAATGAGGTCATGATGTTTGTTAGAAAATACTTTATTTACAGTTGACTAGGAACAGCAACAAAGGTTTATTTCTGTTCTTAGAGATTCATAGAATGGGTTGGGTTAGAAGGGACCTTAAAAATCATCAGTTCCAGCCCCCTTGCCATGGGCACGGACACCTCCCACCAGCCCTGGTTGCTCAAGGCCTCATCCAGCCTGGCCCTGAACACCTCCAGGGAGGGGACATCCACAGCCTCCCTGGGCAACCTGTGCCAGCTGCACCCTCACAAAGAATTTATTCCTGATCTCCAGTCTAAATCTGGCCTCTTCCAGCTCAAAGCCATTGGCTCTTGTTCGATCTGCCTCTTGTCCTATTTATGCCCCTCTGCCCTGGGCTGTGTTTGTGAACAGGAGGCAGGAGGTTTAAGAGGCACAGTTTGCCATTTTTATCTGGAGTTTTGAAAGAGAAATACTGAAAATGGCAGAGATCCAAAACTTCTTTGTGTTTAAAATCTGTGCTATGTCCCCTGCCATGATTAGTGCTAAACCCAGGTTGATTGAGCTATTCTGCTCCTGTATCAATGCAGACCTTCATCTGTACAGTACAGTACAATACAGTACTTCATCTGTCAAACTGTGATTCGAGGAAAATATCTCCTTGAGAAATACAACGAAGCCAAAGTGAAAAAAGAGGAGAGCACTTGTTCTCTTTGGCTGGCTAGGTACCCACAGGTGGCACATTGCTCATGGGCTTTGTTTCCTGGATTTTGCTTTTTAGTAGGGTCCTGTCTTGTTTTGTTGTTGTTTGGTTTTGTTAGGTTGGGTTTAATTTTGAGCTCACAATTCCCTGTGAATGCTAAAAGGACATAGCAAGTACTTCAGCACAACAAATCAAGCAATCCAGGGTGCGTGTCTCAAGCAAAAGGGCAGACAAAAGAGGACACCAAGCTGTGTGGTGCAGCAGACACCCTGGAGGGAAGGGATGCCATCCAGAGGGACCTGGACGGGCTGGAGAGCTAGGCACAAGCCAGCCTCAGGAGGTTCAGCCAGACCGAGTGCAGGGTCCTGCATCTGGGTTGAGGCAATCCCAGGCACAAATCCAGGCTGGGCAGTGACTGGCTGGAGAGCAGCCCTGAGGAGAGAGACTTGGGGGTGCTGGTGGACGAGAAGCTCCACATGAGCTCTCAGTGTGCACTTGCAGCCCGGAAAGCCAATCAGAGCCTGGGCTGCAGCAGGAGAAGTGTGGCCAGCAGGTGAAGGGAGGTGATTCTCCCCCTCTGCTCAGCCCTGGTGAGACCCCACCTGGAGCACTGCCTCCAGTTCTGGAGCCCCTATTACAAGAGGGATCCGGAGGTGCTGGAAGGTGTCCAGAGCAGGGCCACGAGGATGAGCAGAGGGCTGGAGCACCTCTCCTGTGAGGACAGACTGAAGGAATTGGGGACTGTTCAGTCTGGAGAACAGAAGGCTCAGAGGTGACCTAATAGTGGCCATCCAGTATCTGAAGGAGGCCTACAAGAAAGCTGGGGAGGGACTTCTCAGGACATCAGGTAGTGATAGGACTAGGGGGAATGGATTGAAGCTGGAGGTGGGGAGATTCATACTAGGTGTGAGGAGGAAGTTCTTCCCCATGAGAGTGGTGAAGCCCTGGAATGGGTTGTCCAGGGAGGTGGTTGAGGCCCCGTCCCTGGAAGTGTTTAAGCCCAGGCTGGATGAAGCTCTGGCCAGCCTGATCTAGTGTGGGGTGTCCCTGCCCATGGCAAGGGGTTGGAACTCGATGATCCTTGTGGATCCTGTTCAAACCTTACCCGTCGTTGCCTTCTGTATTACATCACTCTGCAGTGGTACTCTTCTTTCTTTATTTTTTTCCTCTTCAAGCCTGTGCCCTGAATATAGGAAACCAGAGGAGCAACCTGTTCTGCAAAGCACCCGTAATGTCTGTGGCCCTGCGTTTGAAGCCTTGCCCCAGTTATGAGCTGATAGAACAGGTCCAGCCCATGAAGCAGACAGAGCTCGGACTCTCCATTGTGTCTGGCACAGCAGTTTTCCCTGGAGAGTGCTTATCAGCTGTCATTTTATTCCCTGGTTTATTCAGTAGAGAGCAAAAAAAGAACGTAAATGCAGGAAAAATAAGGCTTTTTTTGTAGCTGATGGGTTTTTTTCTGAAGCCTGAGGGCACTGGGACATATCCTAGCTGTTTTTAAGCAAGGTTTTAATGTTCTAGTTGGTAGCCACATTGAAAAGTGGAGAGTGGAAAGAAGTAATTTCTAAAAACAGATAGAGCTAGGGGTGGATTATGTAGAGCAGGGATCTCCTTTGGGCTTGGTGATTCCAAGGGTCTTTTCCAACCCAGATGTGATTCTGTAGCTAAATCAGAGTACCTGATGCAGAGAGCAGACCCATGCCCCTGTTCTAAAGGTGCTTCTGGCCAGCAGAGCAGGAGAACAAACGGACTCTGCTTGTAAGGAATACGTCTTAAAACTGGAATAGCCATATATATAAATTGTATTTTTAATTATTTTTTCTCTAGAAGTTGCTTTTTGGTACATGAGAAGAAATGGACTCTGCTTTTAGGGAATACACCTTGAAACTGGAATAGCTACAGATATAAAATAGATAGTGTTGGAATGCATGCACGGACTCCTTGTTGGTGAAGCAGGAATCGTTTATTGGCACAGAACAAGCAGTTTATATAGGAAAAATCGAGCAGGGTAAGCAATTCCCTGACATTCTTGCACCACTGCTGCTAATTGAGTTTTCTCCTTTGATATGCAGCTGTCTATTGTTATCTTCATCCCATATCAGGTTGATCTTCTCCAGCATGGAGGCAAGTGTCCTCCTGTCTCTTCAGGCACTTCAGGTTGTTTACCACGGGCAGCTCTTCTTTATCATCAAGCCATCCTTCCAGTATAAGTGGCCTGTTGTTCTTTCTTGTCCTGAAACCTTCCACAGATACTTTCTGCTTTCCTACAACATAGTTTTAAATTTTTTTTTTTTTTAATTCTGAAGTTGCTTTCTGGTACATGAAGGATGGAAGTCTTAGAGCTGTCAAGAAGTACTTTTCCATGCATGTCTTTCATTTTCCACTAGTGGAACTCATTCAGTTTTGGTCTGAGCTTGCCGTAGGGACACAGAGATCTCTGATTGTCAGCTCTGTACATTTTGCCTTCTTTTTATTCCACAAGCTTTGTTAGTTCTTCCCAAAACAGACCTCAGCTTAACAAGCTATGCTTTGTGTTTATAGAGATGTGCCTCTGTAAAATTGTGTGAATGGTTGTTTTCAACCATGGGGTGATGTCTCTGGGTTTTGAGTGGCTATTTTAGGAGGCCTTTGTCAGATTGGGTGAAATATTCTAGATTAATAATATGAAGCAGTTTGTGGTTTGGTTGTTTTGGTTTTTTTTCTCTTTTCTCTTGCTGTGCTGCAAAGATTTGGATAGGAATTTCTAGGTAGTCATTAGAGCCAGAGCAAGCCTGTAATTGCCCTGGGAATGCAGTGAAAACCTTTTGGGAATTGGTTCTGCTGTGTTACTCCTAAAGCTATGAAAACACTCACACACACAACACACAGAGACACAGATAGTTTAACAGAGTTTCTTTGTGCTTTCCAGGTCTGGTGCGTTCAGACTCGCAGGATCTTCCTGGGCCATCCAATTACAGTTTCTGTTGACACTTCTCAGCTCTTGCCTCCAGGTTGCTGACAGAGGATGTTGGGTTTGTGGGTCCTGGCAGCGACAGTTTTCCAAAGAGGAGCTCTAAGGCCAGCTGCAAGGTTAGTTTTGGATTCTCCTGGGGTGCCTGTGCTTGAAACCCCCAGTCTGCAGCCCAGGCCCTGCAGAGTGGTGCTCGCAGGAGCTGTGTGCAAGTCTGCCATGGCCTCAGAAGGCTGTGCAGCTGTTAAACCTTTTCTTTTGTTGAGGCACAGTCTTTCTGAATTCTTTTCTTTGATGTTTTTATGTTTTTTTCCCCCCAGGGTCATGTGAAAGTGTCTGATTTTGGGCTAAGCACGGGTGTAAAGAAGGCTGAGAGAGCTGGGCTGTTCCGGACCCTCGCACACAACCCACCAAGTGACTTCTGTGAGTACAGGCTGTCCTTGTTCAACACGGAAATAGCTGAGAGCTGAAGCCGGACCACCCCATAATTCCCTCAGCTTCCTCTTCAGCCACTCCTCATGAGGCTTGTTATCCAGCCCCTTCCCCAGCTTTGTTGCCCTTCATGAGGCTTGTTATCCAGCCCCTTCCCCAGCTTTGTTGCCCCTCTCTGGGCACGCTCTATCGCCTCCATGTCCTGGGGAACACCACTTGTGCCCGGCCGGCCACCGGCTGGGTTTAACTGGGTTCCCCCCCGGCTCTCGGGGCCCAGTCATCCATCCCATTCTGTTATCCAGCTATCCTTTTGAAAGCAATAGATCTGAAAAAAGAAGGAGCAGAGAAGGCAAGTTGAAGCTGCCAACGTTGCAGTACCCTCAGTTCTTGTGGTACCCTCTGTGAGATCCTTAGCCATTTGACTTAAAAGCCCACAATTCCTGTAGGATTCCCACTTCCTACTTAATAATATCAAGCAGTTTGTGGTTTGGTTGTTTTGGTTTTTTTTCTCTTTTCTCTTGCTGTGCTGCAAAGATTTGGACAGGAATTTCTAGGTAGTCATTAGAGCCAGAGCAAGCCTGTAATTGCCCTGGGAATGCAGTGAAAACCTTTTGGGAATTGGTTCTGCTGTGTTACTCCTAAAGCTATGAACACACTCACACACAAACACACAGAGACACAGATAGTTGTTAACAGAGTTTCTTTGTGCTTTCCAGGTCTGGTGCGTTCAGACTCGCAGGATCTTCCTGGGCCATCCAATTACAGTTTCTGTTGACACTTCTCAGCTCTTGCCTCCAGGTTGCTGGCAGAGGATGTTGGGTTTGTGGGTCCTGGCAGCGACAGTTTTCCAAAGAGGAGCTCTAAGGCCAGCTGCAAGGTTAGTTTTGGATTCTCCTGGGGTGCCTGTGCTTGAAACCCCCAGTCTGCAGCCCAGGCCCTGCAGAGTGGTGCTCGCAGGAGCTGTGTGCAAGTCTGCCATGGCCTCAGAAGGCTGTGCAGCTGTTAAACCTTTTCTTTTGTTGAGGCACAGTCTTTCTGAATTCTTTTCTTTGATGTTTTTATGTTTTTTCCCCCCAGGGTCATGTGAAACTGTCTGATTTTGGGCTAAGCACGGGTGTAAAGAAGGCTGAGAGAGCTGGGCTGTTCCGGACCCTCGCACACAACCCACCAAGTGACTTCTGTGAGTACAAGCTGTCCTTGTTCAACACGGAAATAGCTGAGAGCTGAAGCCGGACCACCCCATAATTCCCTCAGCTTCCTCTTCAGCCACTCCTCATGAGGCTTGTTATCCAGCCCCTTCCCCAGCTTTGTTGCCCTTCATGAGGCTTGTTATCCAGCCCCTTCCCCAGCTTTGTTGCCCCTCTCTGGGCACGCTCTATCGCCTCCATGTCCTGGGGAACACCACTTGTGCCCGGCCGGCCACCGGCTGGGTTTAACTGGGTTCCCCCGGCTCTCGGGGCCCAGTCATCCATCCCATTCTGTTATCCAGCTATCCTTTTGAAAGCAATAGATCTGAAAAAAGAAGGAGCAGAGAAGGCAAGTTGAAGCTGCCAACGTTGCAGTACCCTCAGTTCTTGTGGTACCCTCTGTGAGATCCTTAGCCATTTGACTTAAAAGCCCACAATTCCTGTAGGATTCCCACTTCCTACTTAATAATATCAAGCAGTTTGTGGTTTGGTTGTTTTGGTTTTTTTTCTCTTTTCTCTTGCTGTGCTGCAAAGATTTGGACAGGAATTTCTAGGTAGTCATTAGAGCCAGAGCAAGCCTGTAATTGCCCTGGGAATGCAGTGAAAACCTTTTGGGAATTGGTTCTGCTGTGTTACTCCTAAAGCTATGAACACACTCACACACAAACACACAGACACAGAGACACAGATAGTTGTTAACAGAGTTTCTTTGTGCTTTCCAGGTCTGGTGCGTTCAGACTCGCAGGATCTTCCTGGGCCATCCAATTACAGTTTCTGTTGACACTTCTCAGCTCTTGCCTCCAGGTTGCTGACAGAGGATGTTGGGTTTGTGGGTCCTGGCAGCGACAGTTTTCCAAAGAGGAGCTCTAAGGCCAGCTGCAAGGTTAGTTTTGGATTCTCCTGGGGTGCCTGTGCTTGAAACCCCCAGTCTGCAGCCCAGGCCCTGCAGAGTGGTGCTCGCAGGAGCTGTGTGCAAGTCTGCCATGGCCTCAGAAGGCTGTGCAGCTGTTAAACCTTTTCTTTTGTTGAGGCACAGTCTTTCTGAATTCTTTTCTTTGATGTTTTTATGTTTTTTCCCCCCAGGGTCATGTGAAAGTGTCTGATTTTGGGCTAAGCACGGGTGTAAAGAAGGCTGAGAGAGCTGGGCTGTTCCGGACCCTCGCACACAACCCACCAAGTGACTTCTGTGAGTACAAGCTGTCCTTGTTCAACACGGAAATAGCTGAGAGCTGAAGCCGGACCACTCCATAATTCCCTCAGCTTCCTCTTCAGCCACTCCTCATGAGGCTTGTTATCCAGACCCTTCCCCAGCTTTGTTGCCCTTCTCAGTGAGGCTTTGGGGGCTCTACGGAGTCCCTGTTGTGTCTTGGTTGTGCCGTGGGGTTGGTAGTGACTCGCTGCTCCGGTTTTGGTGGCTGCAGGGCAGCAGGTCCCCACAGGCCTGTGCCTTGCCTTATGTTCCACAGCTCTCGGCCAGCCAGGAGCCCCAGGGGAAGGGAATTTCAGCATGTGGCTGGTTATTTCCTGAAGAATGGCTTTGGGGTGTTGTTTATGTGTTTTTATGGTTGTCTGACTCTTGTTTTCTGTCCTTTTTTTCAGGGAGCTTAACTGCTTTGCCTGAGGACAAGTTGCAGACTTGTGTTCCCTGAAGAATGGCTTTGGGGTCAGAATGTGGAGCTTTGGAACCCAAATTCCTCACTGCAGAAGAGGAATAATTTGTTTTAGGATTCCCAGTTCCTATTTAGAATCATAGAATCAGTCAGGGTTGTCATCTAGAACCCCCTGCCATTGTTCACGCTTCTGTCCAGCCTGGTCTTTTGGGCCTCAACCACCTCCCTGGACAACCCATTCCAGGGCTTCACCACTCTCATGGTAAAGAACTTCTTCCTCAATCTAGCCTGAATTCCCCATTTCCAGCTTCATTCCATTCCCCCTAGTCCTATCACTACCTGAGATCCTGAAAGTCCCTCCCCAGCCTTCCTGTAGGCCCCCTTCAGATACTGGAAAGCCACAATGAGGTCACCTCGGTTCTCTTCTCCAGACTGAACAGCCCGAACTCCTTCAGTCTGTCCTCACAGGAGAGGTGCCCAGCCCTCTGCTCATCCTCGTGGCCCTTCTCTGGACACGCTCCAGCACGTCCACATCCCTCCTGTAATAGGGGCTCCAGAACTGGACGCAGTACTCCAGGTGGGGTCAGGGCTGAATCCCTTGACCTGCTGGTCACACTTCTCCTGATGCAGCCCAGGATCTGATTGGCTTTCCGGGCTGCAAACCTCAAATTCCTCAGGGCTGCTCTCCAGCCAGTCGCTGCCCAGCCTGTATTTGTGCCTGGGATTGCCTCGACCCAGATGCAGGACCCTGCACTTGGTCTTGTTGATTGGCTTGTGCCCACCTCTCCAGCCTGTCCAGGTCCCTCTGGATGGCATCCCTTCCCTCCAGGGTGTCCACTGCAGCACACAGCATCATTGCTGAGGGTGCACTGATGCCACTGTCCATGGCACCCACAAAGATGTTGAACAAGACAGGTCCCAGGACTGATCCCTGAGGGACTCCTACTTTACTGGGACATACCCGTTGATATTTCTGTATCCATCTAGTGGTCCATCCATCAAACCCATTTGTTGGAGACCAGGAGGTTTGCAGTGTCATCCAGGTTCATCTATTAATGCTGTCACCTTTGGTTTGTCATTTTCCCATGTCCCCAATCACCTTTCACTATTCCTCTGAGTCATTAGTGCCTCCAGGAGGATCTGCTCCATGATCTTTCCGGGCACAGAGGTGAGACGTTTTCATAATATTAGTAATATTTGTACTTTGCAGTTTCTCCTTTGTTATTTTCCCAGTCCCTTTTAAACAGTCTCCTTTGAAACAGCTGCCCCCTCTTCAGCTACTTTGCCGTGCAGGGGAAAAAAATAGGACTTGTTGCTTTTCCTTTCTCATCAAATGATCGCCCAGTTCTACGCTAACTATGAGAAGAGAAGACAAGGTTTAAGCACGTAACGCCGGCGTCTCGAGTAGCTGAAGACAGCAGCGTTCCCTGGCCTACGCGTGCCAACGTTTGCCCCGCGGCAGAAATGCTCACAGCGCGATTCAGAAAGGATGGCCTCTTGGCATCCGTGGGGCTCTGATCCTCCATCCTGGGAGAGAAGGACGATGAAATTGCTTCCTTGATCCAGCATGTCTTTTCAGATAGCTACTGCTTAGGTGGTAAATAGAAGGTTTCCCGATCAGTATTCGCTGAGGAAATAAACCTTCTGAAATGGCGGCTGCTGCTGCTGCTGCTGCTGCTGCTGCTGGGGGTGATTACTGGTTGGTGTTTAAAATTCCTGGATGTGTGAGCAGCCCTTTGAATGTGTGTGGATGTGATCAAAGTATACTGAGGCCTTCCAGAGGCTTAGTGTTGCTTCTTGTGTTCGTTTCAGTAGTGTATTTAGCGGTCAAGTCTTTCTCTGTGGCAGTTTTTCTGAGGGTGGAGATGAGCGAAGTTGCACGTACACAGTGGAGGAGAGAAATGTAGTAGGATTGCGTCGACCTGAAGCAAATTCATACCATCGATGAGCTGGAGAAGAAGTGGCTTGTATGAATTCAGTAAAGTGATGTAATTAAAGTGATCTGATTGGAGTCATTGATAAATGCATGTAGTGGAAGCTTCATCTCTTCCATTTTTGTCTGGTATGTATTCTAATCTTCCCCTGTTGGTTTAGCCCATCATTTTTTATGCTCTCTTTATCTCTTCCTAGTGGAATAAATGGCCCCATCACCCTAATAGTTCTTGATCTATTTCAGAGGTAGAGTTGTTTTTCCCTCTGAGCTTTTCTCTTTTGTCCGTCTTTGTGTTATTGAAGTGGCATCCAAAGCTGCCTGCGCTCCTTTGTGTAAAGCTTGAGCAGCAGTTAACTTTGGCAGTCTTGACTTATTTTACACCCGCTCCTGCTTTGCAGCCTTCCCAGGCTTGCGGTGGTGTGAGCCAGTTGACTTGCATTGAGTTGATCGGGGGCCAGGCCTTCCTTTGGGCTGCTAGTCTTGGCCAGAGGCATAAGGTGCAGTGATTTCTGGGAAAGGAAGGAGCTGCTGTCTGGGCAGTTTGCTTTCTTTTGTGCCTTTGTGGGGGGGTGAAGCAAAGGGAGTGTTAGAAAGGCTTTTAGAATTGAAAAGAAGAAAAAAAGCCAGCTCGGGGCCCAGCTGCTGCCCCCAGGCCCAGGGAGGGTGCCGCTCCCCCGTGCTGCCCCCGCGTGTGTAGTGGAGCGCAGTGCAGGCAGTGCAGGGGAGCGTGCCGTGCCGGGCGTGTGGCGCCCCGTGGGAGCTCCGTGCTGCCAGCCTGTGTGTTATGGGAAGCGGGGAGTGCAGGCGTGCCGAGCGGCGTGTGGCGCCTCGTGGGAGCTCCGAGGTGCAGCCTAACTGCGCTGAATGCTTGAAACGCTCGAAAATTATTATGGGAAGCGGGGAGGGCTCTGGAGGAGTGAGCCCGACCGTCGCTATGGATACAGCGCATGCGCCATAGCCGGGCTCTGTTCGCGCCACTGTGGTAGCGTCGCAACCGTCGCTATGGATACAGCACACGCGCCCTAGCCGGGCTCTGTTCGCGTCAGTGTCGCGAGCGTCGCTATGGATACAGCGGACGCGCTGCAGCGATTCCCGTCGCGCGCACGCGCCCTCGGCGCGGGCTGTGCCGCGCTTTCATGGCGTGCATGCGGCCGCCGCTGTATGCAGCTCTGGCACAGGAATGGTGACGGAGAGCCCTCGATTCGGCGCCTGACGCCGTTCCGTTCCCCACGGTGCCTGCGAGCCGCCGTCCTTTGGCGGGGAAGTGGTCCCGGCGCATTCGGGGCGCTTGCTGTGCGGTTTCTGGTGTCGCTGCCGGCCGGGACTCCCAGGTGTGTTCCTTCCGGGGTCTGTAGGTGATCTGGGGGCATCCGCAGGGCTTTTGGGGTGTGAGAGAGGAGGTGTGGGGGCACCTCAAAGGCTCTGGGGATAGCTAAAGCTCTCGTGGGGTCATCTAAAAGGGTCAAGGGTCGTGTAGAGGCACGGAAATAGCTGAGAGCTGAAGCCGGACCACCCCATAATTCCCTCAGCTTCAGCTTCCTCTTCAGCCAGCTTTGTTGCCTTCATGAGGCTTGTTATCCAGCCCCTTCCCCAGCTTTGTTGCCCCTCTCTGGGCACGCTCTATCGCCTCCATGTCCTGGGGAACACCACTTGTGCCCGGCCGGCCACCGGCTGGGTTTAACTGGGTTCCCCCGCTCTCGGGGCCCAGTCATCCATCCCATTCTGTTATCCAGCAATCCTTTTGAAAGCAATAGATCTGAAAAAAGAAGGAGCAGAGAAGGCAAGTTGAAGCTGCCAACGTTGCAGTACCCTCCGTTCTTGTGGTACCCTCTGTGAGATCCTTAGCCATTTGACTTAAAAGCCCACAATTCCTGTAGGATTCCCACTTCCTACTTAATAATATCAAGCAGTTTGTGGTTTGGTTGTTTTGGGTTTTTTTCTCTTTTCTCTTGCTGTGCTGCAAAGATTTGGACAGGAATTTCTAGGTAGTAATTAGAGCCAGAGCAAGCCTGTAATTGCCCTGGGAATGCAGTGAAAACCTTTTGGGAATTGGTTCTGCTGTGTTACTCCTAAAGCTATGAACACACTCACACACACACACACACAGAGAGAGACACAGATAGTTGTTAACAGAGTTTCTTTGTGCTTTCCAGGTCTGGTGCGTTCAGACTCGCAGGATCTTCCTGGGCCATCCAATTACAGTTTCTGTTGACACTTCTCAGCTCTTGCCTCCAGTTTGCTGGCAGAGGATGTTGGGTTTGTGGGTCCTGGCAGCGACAGTTTTCCAAAGAGGAGCTCTAAGGCCAGCTGCAAGGTTAGTTTTGGATTCTCCTGGGGTGCCTGTGCTTGAAACCCCCCAGTCTGCAGCCCAGGCCCTGCAGAGTGGTGCTCGCAGGAGCTGTGTGCAAGTCTGCCATGGCCTCAGAAGGCTGTGCAGCTGTTAAACCTTTTCTTTGTTGAGGCACAGTCTTTCTGAATTCTTTTCTTTGATGTTTTTATGTTTTTTCCCCAGGGTCATGTGAAACTGTCTGATTTTGGGCTAAGCACGGGTGTAAAGAAGGCTGAGAGAGCTGGGCTGTTCCGGACCCTCGCACACAACCCACCAAGTGACTTCTGTGAGTACAAGCTGTCCTTGTTCAACACGGAAATAGCTGAGAGCTGAAGCCGGACCACCCCATAATTCCCTCAGCTTCCTCTTCAGCCACTCCTCATGAGGCTTGTTATCCAGCCCCTTCCCCAGCTTTGTTGCCCTTCTCAGTGAGGCTTTGGGGGCTCTACGGAGTCCCTGTTGTGTCTTGGTTCTGCTGTGGGATTGGTAGTGACTCGCTGCTCCGGTTTTGGTGGCTGTAGGGCAGCAGGTCCCCACAGGCCTGTGCCTTGCCTTATGTTCCACAGCTCTCGGCCAGCCAGGAGCCCCAGGGGAAGGGAATTTCAGCATGTGGCTGGTTAGTGGAGGAGGCTTCCTGAAGAATGGCTTTGGGTGTTGTTTAGGTGTTGTTTTTATGGTTGTCTGACTCTTGTTTTCTGTCCTTTTTTTTTCAGGGAGCTTAACTGCTTTGCCTGAGGACAAGTTGCAGACTTGTGTTCGGCCTCAGCCACAGAGCCCGACAGGGAGCGGGATGCTTTGGGGTCAGAATGTGGAGCTGTTGGAAACCAAATAGCTGAGAGCTGAAGCCGGACCTCACCATAATTCCTTGAGCTTCCTCTTCAGCCACTCCTCATGAGGCTTGTTATCCAGACCCTTCCCCAGCTCTGTTGCCCTTCTCTGGACACGCTCTCTCGCCTCCATGTCCTGGGGAACTTGACTTCGGGCTGCGGTGGCGGCTGGGCTCGCCACGCTTCCTGAACACACAGCGGCACTCGGGCGGCCCTGTCTTCACGTGCCTACGGCTCGTGAGGCCAGCGCCTTCGGCGGCGGAATTTAAACAACGGGCAGCGGTTCGCCCGGCTCTGCTCGGCAGCAGCCCCTTCGGAACAGCACCGGGACCAGCGGCCGCTTGGGCGGCTTTCGCGCTTCTCCTCTTCGGGCTGCGGTGGCGGCTGGGCTCGCCACGCTTCCTGAACACACAGCGGCACTCGGGCGGCCCTGTCTTCACGTGCCTACGGCTCGTGAGGCCAGCGCCTTCGGCGGCGGAATTTAAACAACGGGCAGCGGTTCGCGCGGCTCCGCTCGGCAGCAGCCCCTTCTCTGGTACTCTCCTGTGCTCTCATGCGCCGCCCGCTTTTTCTAAATTTTTGACCAGTGGGTGGTGTGTCCAGGGGCAGCCACAGCCGTGGCCAGGGGCAGCATGGAATACACCAGGTTGGAAGAGACCTTCAAGATCATCGCGTCCAACCCATCAAACAATCCAACCCACCCAACAACTAGACCATACAGCCAAGCACCCCATCAAGTCTTCTCCTGAACACCTCCAGTGAAGGTGACTCCACCACCTCCACGGGTAGCCGATTCCAATGGGCAATCACTCTCTCCGTGTAGAACTTCTTCCTAACATCCAGCCTAAACCTGCCCTGGCGCAGCCTGAGACTGTGTCCTCTTGTTCTGGTGCTGGATGCCTGGGAGAAGAGGCCAACCTCTGCCTGGCTACAACCTCCCTTCAGGTAGTTGTAGAGAGCAATAAGGTCACCCCTCAGTCTCCTCTTCTCCAGGCTAAGCAACCCCAGCTCCCTCAGCCTTTCCTCATAGGGCTTGTGTTCCAAACCCCTCACCAGCTTTGTTGCCCTTCTCTGGACACGTTCCAGCAAGTCAACATCCTTCCTAAGCCTCTGGAAGGCCTCAGTATACTTTGATCACATCCACACACATTCAAAGGGCTGCTCACACATCCAGGAATTTTAAACACCAACCAGTAATCACCCCCGCAGCAGCAGCAGCAGCAGCCGCCGCCATTTCAGAAGCTTTATTTCCTCAGCGAATACTGATCGGGAACTAAGCCTCTGGAAGGCCTCAGTATACTTTGATCACATCCACACACATTCAAAGGGCTGCTCACACATCCAGGAATTTTAAACACCAACCAGTAATCACCCCCGCAGCAGCAGCAGCAGCAGCCGCCGCCATTTCAGAAGGTTTATTTCCTCAGCGAATACTGATCGGGAAACCTTCTATTTACCACCTAAGCAGTAGCTATCTGAAAAGACATGCTGGATCAAGGAAGCAATTTCATCGTCCTTCTCTCCCAGGATGGAGGATCAGAGCCCCACGGATGCCAAGAGGCCATCCTTTCTGAATCGCGCTGTGAGCATTTCTGCCGCGGGGCAAACGTTGGCACGCGTAGGCCAGGGAACGCTGCTGTCTTCAGCTACTCGAGACGCCGGCGTTACGTGCTTAAACCTTGTCTTCTCTTCTCATAGTTAGCGTAGAACTGGGCGATCATTTGATGAGAAAGGAAAAGCAACAAGTCCTATTTTTTTCCCCTGCACGGCAAAGTAGCTGAAGAGGGGGCAGCTGTTTCAAAGGAGACTGAAGGAAACGGTGTGCAGAAGGGAGATAAAAGGGACTGGGAAAATAACAAAGATTGAAATGCTGCAAAGTACAAATATTACTAATATTATGAAATATTACAGGCCAGTCAGTCTCACCTCTGTGCCCGGAAAGATCATGGAGCAGATCCTCCTGGAGGCACTAATGACTCAGAGGAATAGTGAAGAGGTGATTGGGAATAGTCAGCATGGCTTTGCCAAGGGCAAATCCTGCCTGACAAACCTGGTGGCCTTCTATGAGCAGGTGACAGCATTAATAGATGAGGGGCGAGCAACTGATGTCGTTTACCTGGACTTGAGCAAAGCCTTCGACACTGTCCCGCACCACCTCCTGGTCTCCAAGCTGGCGACACATGGGTTTGATGGATGGACCACTAGATGGATACAGAACTGGCTTCATGGCCGCACCCAAAGAGTGGCTGTCAACGGGTCCATGTCCCAGTGGAGGCCAGTGACAAGCGGAGTCCCTCAGGGATCAGTCCTGGGACCTGTCTTGTTCAACATCTTTGTGGGTGCCATGGACAGTGGCATCGAGTGCACCCTCAGCAAGTTTGCTGATGACACCAAGCTGTGTGCTGCAGTGGACACCCTGGAGGGAAGGGATGCCATCCAGAGGGACCTGGACAGGCTGGAGAGGTGGGCACAAGCCAACCTCATGAGCTTCAACAAGACCAAGTGCAGGGTCCTGCATCTGGGTCGAGGCAATCCCAGGCACAAATACAGGCTGGGCAGCGACTGGCTGGAGAGCAGCCCTGAGGAGAGAGACTTGGGCGTGCTGGTGGACGAGAAGCTCGACATGAGCTCTCAATGTGCGCTTGCAGCCCGGAAAGCCAATCAGATCCTGGGCTGCATCAGGAGAAGTGTGACCAGCAGGTCAAGGGAGGTGCTTCTCCCCCTCTACTCAGCCCTGGTGAGACCCCACCTGGAGTACTGCGTCCAGTTCTGGAGCCCCTATTACAGGAGGGATGTGGACGTGCTGGAGCGTGTCCAGAGAAGGGCCACGAGGATGAGCAGAGGGCTGGAGCACCTCTCCTGTGAGGACAGACTGAAGGAGTTCGGGCTGTTCAGTCTGGAGAAGAGAAGGCTCCGAGGTGACCTCATTGTGGCTTTCCAGTATCTGAAGGGGGCCTACAGGAAGGCTGGGGAGGGACTTCTCAGGATCTCAGGTAGTGATAGGACTAGGGGGAATGGAATGAAGCTGGAAATGGGGAGATTCAGGCTAGATGTGAGGAAGAAGTTCTTTACCATGAGAGTGGTGAAGCCCTGGAATGGGTTGTCCAGGGAGGTGGTTGAGGCCCAGTCCCTGGAGGTGTTTAAGACCAGGCTGGACGAGGCTCTGGCCAGCGTGATCTATTGTAGGGTGTCCCTGCCCATGGCAGGGGGGTTGGAACTAGATGATCCTTGTGGTCCCTTCCAACCCTGACTGATTCTATGATTCTAAATAGGAACTGGGAATCCTACAGGAATTGTGGGCTTTTTATGACAAATTATTCCTCTTCTGCAGTGAGGAATTTGGGTTCCAACAGCTCCACATTCTGACCCCAAAGCATCCCGCTCCCTGTCGGGCTCTGTGGCTGAGGCCGAACACAAGTCTGCAACTTGTCCTCAGGCAAAGCAGTTAAGCTCCCTGAAAAAAAAGGACAGAAAACAAGAGTCAGACAACCATAAAAACAACACCTAAACAACACCCCAAAGCCATTCTTCAGGAAGCTTCCTCCACTAACCAGCCACATGCTGAAATTCCCTTCCCCTGGGGCTCCTGGCTGGCCGAGAGCTGTGGAACATAAGGCAAGGCACAGGCCTGTGGGGACCTGCTGCCCTGCAGCCACCAAAACCGGAGCAGCGAGTCACTACCAACCCCACGGCACAACCAAGACACAACAGGGACTCCGTAGAGCCCCCAAAGCCTCACTGAGAAGGGCAACAAAGCTGGGGAAGGGTCTGGATAACAAGCCTCATGAGGAGTGGCTGAAGAGGAAGCTGAGGGAATTATGGAGTGGTCCGGCTTCAGCTCTCAGCTATTTCCGTGTTGAACAAGGACAGCTCGTACTCACAGAAGTCACTTGGTGGGTTGTGTGCGAGGGTCCGGAACAGCCCAGCTCTCTCAGCCTTCTTTACACCCGTGCTTAGCCCAAAATCAGACACTTTCACATGACCCTGGGGGGAAAAAACATAAAAACATCAAAGAAAAGAATTCAGAAAGACTGTGCCTCAACAAAAGAAAAGGTTTAACAGCTGCACAGCAGCTTCTGAGGCCATGGCAGACTTGCACACAGCTCCTGCGAGCACCACTCTGCAGGGCCTGGGCTGCAGACTGGGGGTTTCAAGCACAGGCACCCCAGGAGAATCCAAAACTAACCTTGCAGCTGGCCTTAGAGCTCCTCTTTGGAAAACTGTCGCTGCCAGGACCCACAAACCCAACATCCTCTGTCAGCAACCTGGAGGCAAGAGCTGAGAAGTGTCAACAGAAACTGTAATTGGATGGCCCAGGAAGATCCTGCGAGTCTGAACGCACCAGACCTGGAAAGCACAAAGAAACTCTGTTAACTATCTGTGTCTCTGTGTGTTTGTGTGTGAGTGTTTTCATAGCTTTAGGAGTAACACAGCAGAACCAATTCCCAAAAGGTTTTCACTGCATTCCCAGGGCAATTACAGGCTTGCTCTGGCTCTAATGACTACCTAGAAATTCCTGTCTAAATCTTTGCAGCACAGCAAGAGAAAAGAGAAAAAAAACCAAAACAACCAAACCACAAACTGCTTCATATTATTAAGTAGGAAGTGGGAATCCTACAGGAATTGTGGGCTTTTAAGTCAAATGGCTAAGGATCTCACAGAGGGTACCACAAGAACTGAGGGTACTGCAACGTTGGCAGCTTCAACTTGCCTTCTCTGCTCCTTCTTTTTTCAGATCTATTGCTTTCAAAAGGATAGCTGGATAACAGAATGGGATGGATGACTGGGCCCCGAGAGCCGGGGGAACCCAGTTAAACCCAGCCGGTGGCCGGCCGGGCACAAGTGGTGTTCCCCAGGACATGGAGGCGATAGAGCGTGCCCAGAGAGGGGCAACAAATCTGGGGAAGGGGCTGGATAACAAGCCTCATGAAGGGCAACAAAGCTGGGGAAGGGGCTGGATAACAAGCCTCATGAGGAGTGGCTGAAGAGGAAGCTGAGGGAATTATGGAGTGGTCCGGCTTCTTCATCCCAGGATGGAGGATCAGAGCCCCACGGATGCCAAGAGGCCATCCTTTCTGAATCGCGCTGTGAGCATTTCTGCCGCGGGGCAAACGTTGGCACGCGTAGGCCAGGGAACGCTGCTGTCTTCAGCTACTCGAGATGCCGGCGTTACATGCTTAAACCTTGTCTTCTCTTCTCATAGTTAGTGTAGAACTGGGCGATCATTTGATGAGAAAGGAAAAGCAACAAGTCCTATTTTTTTCCCCTGCACGGCAAAGTAGCTGAAGAGGGGGCAGCTGTTTCAAAGGAGACTGAAGGAAACGGTGTGCAGAAGGGAGATAAAAGGGACTGGGAAAATAACAAAGATTGAAATGCTGCAAAGTACAAATATTACTAATATTATTAAATAGGAACTGGGAATCCTACAGGAATTGTGGGCTTTTTATGACAAATTATTCCTCTTCTGCAGTGAGGAATTTGGGTTCCAACAGCTCCACATTCTGACCCCAAAGCATCCCGCTCCCTGTCGGGCTCTGTGGCTGAGGCCGAACACAAGTCTGCAACTTGTCCTCAGGCAAAGCAGTTAAGCTCCCTGAAAAAAAGGACAGAAAACAAGAGTCAGACAACCATAAAAACAACACCTAAACAACACCCCAAAGCCATTCTTCAGGAAGCTTCCTCCACTAACCAGCCACATGCTGAAATTCCCTTCCCCTGGGGCTCCTGGCTGGCCGAGAGCTGTGGAACATAAGGCAAGGCACAGGCCTGTGGGGACCTGCTGCCCTGCAGCCACCAAAACCGGAGCAGCGAGTCACTACCAACCCCACGGCACAACCAAGACACAACAGGGACTCCGTAGAGCCCCCAAAGCCTCACTGAGAAGGGCAACAAAGCTGGGGAAGGGTCTGGATAACAAGCCTCATGAGGAGTGGCTGAAGAGGAAGCTGAGGGAATTATGGAGTGGTCCGGCTTCAGCTCTCAGCTATTTCCGTGTTGAACAAGGACAGCTCGTACTCACAGAAGTCACTTGGTGGGTTGTGTGCGAGGGTCCGGAACAGCCCAGCTCTCTCAGCCTTCTTTACACCCGTGCTTAGCCCAAAATCAGACACTTTCACATGACCCTGGGGGGAAAAAACATAAAAACATCAAAGAAAAGAATTCAGAAAGACTGTGCCTCAACAAAAGAAAAGGTTTAACAGCTGCACAGCCTTCTGAGGCCATGGCAGACTTGCACACAGCTCCTGCGAGCACCACTCTGCAGGGCCTGGGCTGCAGACTGGGGGGTTTCAAGCACAGGCACCCCAGGAGAATCCAAAACTAACCTTGCAGCTGGCCTTAGAGCTCCTCTTTGGAAAACTGTCGCTGCCAGGACCCACAAACCCAACATCCTCTGTCAGCAACCTGGAGGCAAGAGCTGAGAAGTGTCAACAGAAACTGTAATTGGATGGCCCAGGAAGATCCTGCGAGTCTGAACGCACCAGACCTGGAAAGCACAAAGAAACTCTGTTAACAACTTTCTGTGTCTCTTCTGCTCAGCCAGAGAGGGAATATCTGTGCTTCTGGAGGGGTGGCAGAGCTGTGTCTGTGCTCATGTTTGATCACATGAAATGAATGCAGCTGTTTCCCATGGGATAGGCTGGAGGTGAGGTTTGGAATCCTACCAGCTTGATTTACTTCTCAGCAGTAAAGTTTGTTGTAGGAGCCTTTGAGGTCATTTGAGTTGTGGGACTAAGCTGCGGAGGATTTCTTGCCCTTGTAGCCAAGAAAGCCAAACCTTCTCTTGGGCTGCATCAAAAGCAGCGTGGCCAGCAGATGAAAGAGGCGATTCAGCCACTCTGCTCTGCTGAGCCCTCACCCGGAGTCCTGTGTCCAGCTCTGCAGTCCTCAACAGAGGAAGGACGTGGCCAGGTCCAGAGGAGGGTCACAATGATCACTTCTGCTGTGAAGACAGGCTGAGAGAGTTGGGTCTCTTCAGCCTGGAGAAGAGGAAGATCTGGAGAGAGCTGACAGCAGCATTTCATTACCTGCAGAGGGTCTACAGGAAGGCTGGGGAGGGTCTGTAGGGAAGGGCTCGTGTTGACAGGGCTGGGGGAAATGGGTTTAAACTAGAACAGTGCAGACTGAGGTTGGACATCAGGAGGAAGTTATTTACTATGAGAGTGGTGAAACACTGGAACAGGCTGCTCAGAGATGTGGTAGAGGCCCCATCACTGGAGACATTCAAGGTCAGACGATGCAGTCCTGAGCAGCCTGATGTAGTTGGAGATGTTCCTGTTCACTGCAGGGGGGTCAAGCAAGATGACCTTTGAGGGTCCCTTCCAGCCCAGCGCAGTCTATGGTTCTTCAGGTGTCACTGCCGGATCAGAATAAAGAGGAGGCATTGAGCTCTGTTCTACTCTATTTTCATCTGTCAATAAACAATTGACACATTGATCTCTTATTAACTATGAAGTTGATCTCAATAAGGGCCAAAATGTGTGGTATTGAAGAGGAGAAAGAACAATGTGACATCACTTCACTTTGGGGCCACTGCTATGAGAATGAAGGGGAAGCATTGCTCTGAATGGATTGCAATTGATCTCATGATGAGACCTTGGAAGTACCAAACCTAAACCCTCAGGGTGACAACTGCATTTACAAACCAAGCATGGCCAGGAGGAGTCACTCAGGTACAACGCACAGGGAGAGGGGTTTGGGTAGTTTCCACCCTCAGCATCAGCTCTTGTCTTTAAGGAGCTAACAGTGTCCTTACAGCATCTTCAAAAGGTCATAGAGCCACGGAATTGTTGCGTTGGGAAAAGACATCTAAGGTTGTGGAGTCCAACCATCAGCCTCAAGAGCTCAGCCCCAGGAAGGAGGCCCAGCCAGCACCCGCGGGTGATATTGGAGCAGTCATCAATCATTGCCCTACCTAACCGGGGGCCACCAGGACCCCCAGCCTTTGTTGTCACCACCACCACCCAGTGTGCACCAGGGGCACTCACCAGTGATGAGAGGAGGATCCCTCAGCCCAGATGGGCTCAGCTTGGGGCTGCTGGTGTTCCTGGGGGGATTAAAAAGGGGAGTGGGTGGGGAGGGCCGAGTGGCCACAGCTGGGGTGGGAGGAGGCTCCAGCAGAGCCCAGGTGCTCTGGTTTGGGGGGATCTTGGCAGCTTTAGCTCCTGCAAAGACAAACGTGAATAGACTGATTTAAAGCCACAGTGCTAATTGTACCATTTCTGATTGTAATGTCTGTCAGAGTTCTATTGTTTAGAGTTTTGCTAAGTCTTCCCAGTGAGCACCATGACTGGTGAGCCTTTGGTGTTTGCAGGTGCTTAGTGCACAGCCATTGCAGTGAGGTGCGTGCACTGAGCAATGAGTTCACGTTGTGAGGTTTCGTTTGGTTCCAACCTTCTCAGCTGTGTGCCTCGGCAGCGCAGAGGAGCTCCGTGTAGTATAGATAAGGTTTGTAGCCAACAGCTATTCATTTGTAAGAGTATTCCTTAGCTAAGGTGACACCTTTTATTTCCTTCTTAGATGTGGACTAGATAAAGATCAGCGTTACTAGGATGAGCAAAACCACATTATTATGGGTGATTTTCTATCGGGCAAAGCAGTGAAGCTTTTTGCTCTGGCTGTTTGCCGGCAAGCTTTGTGTCTGTGAAGCTAGAGCCTGGCCAGAGCTACCTTTACAGGTGAAAGGAATCTTGCTGCCGTTAAACAGTTCATGAGTTTGGACCATCCCAGAGAAGAATAAAGCTGCAACATACCCCTGAAGCAGACTGTAAAAGACAGTGCCAAGGATTGCATTTGTGTCTTAATCTCTGTGTGCATTGTGTTCAGGTACAATCGAGTCTTCTCTGTCAATAAGAAGAGTGGCACATAAAGATCGGAACTACGAAGATCTGAGTTTTTCTTCATTGGTGGCTCAGGGCCCTGGGTGCGAAGACTTTGATGGAAGGTGTAGTTTCCACTTGTCAGATCACGGGGTGTCGATACATGCTGAGATCAAGGGGCTAAAGAATCACCGTTAGGATTGCAAACAGCCCCTTGGGTGATTGGTTAAGATCAGTACTTGGGGATGAGTCCCGGTGGGTTATACAATTGATTAAAGAAGCTTTAAGGCTTTTAGGTATTGTTGTGTTAATTTTAATGACTGTTAAGCTTGTTTGTGCCACGCAAAGTGTTCAAAGGATCACCTCCAGGGCCGCGCTTGCACAAAAGGAAAACGGAGGGGGGCAAAGATTTGGGGGCCCCGTGGGTTGATTTGAGGGTCCATGCCGGGACAAGAGGGTTTGAGGGTGTGCAGAAGGGTCCCTCCAATTCCGTAGGGGGTCGTGTTGGGGTGTCCGGGTTTTGGGGGTGGTCCCGGAGGGTCCTGAAGTGGATCCTAGCTGGCCCAAAAGGAATGAGCTGGGAACTGGGCGGGGGGGGGGGGGGGGCATGGATATGGGGGGCTGTGGGGTGTGATGAGCACATCCAGGAAGGGTCAAAAGGGTTTGAGGGAGTGCAGAAGGGTCCCTCCAATTCTATAGGGGTTCGTGTGGGGGTGTCAGGGTTTTGGGGGGCTGTGGGGGCACTTGAATGGGACCAATGCGAGGAAAGAAGAATAGGCTGGGAACTGGACGGGGGGGGTTGATGGATTTGGGGGCTCTGGGGTGCGATGGGGGCATCCAGGCCGGGTCAAAAGGGTGTGAGGGTGTGCAGAAGGGTCCTTGGAATTCCTTAGGGGCTCGTCTGGGGGTTTCAGGGGTTTGGGGTGTCTCTGGGTGGTGCTGAATGAGATCGTAGCAGGATAAAAAGTACGAGATGGGAACTGGGCTGGGGGGTGGAGCAAAGCTTTGGGCGCGTCTGGAGGGTGATTGGGGGGTCCAGACAGGCTAAAAAGGGTTTGCAGGAGTCCAGAAGGGTCCTTCCAATTCCGTAGGGGATCGTCTGGGGGTGTCAGGGTTTCGGGGGGCGGTGAGGAGGACTATTTGGGATCGCAGTGTTCCAAGAGGGACGAGCTGGGAACTGGGCGGGTGGGGGGGGCATGGATTTGGGGGGCGTTGGGGGGGGATTGGGGGTTCCAGGCAGGCTTAAAAGGCTTTGAGGTTGTTGGGAAGGGTCCTTGGAATTCCTTAGGGGTTCCTATGGGGGTGTCAGGGGTTTGGGGGGATCTCTGCAGTGGTGGTGAAAGGGATCGTTGCAGGGTAAAAAGGATGAGCTGGGAACTCGGTGGGGGTGGGTCATGGATTTGGGGGGCTGTGGGTAGCTCAGGTGGGGTCCACTCAGGTTGAAAAGGGTTTGAGGGAGTCCAGAAGGGTCCTTAGAATTCCGTAGGGGTTCGTATCAATCCTCCGCCCTCCCATCTTCCCTAATAATTTTCGAGCGTTTCAAGCATTCAGCGCAGTTAGGCTGCACCACGGAGCTCCCACGGGGCTGCACACGTTGCGGCACGGCTGCACTGCCGGCCATTACACACAGGGTGGCAGCACTGAGCTCCCACGGGGCTGCACACGTTGCGGCACGGCTGCACTGCCGGCCCTTACACACAGGGTGGCAGCACTGAGCTCCCACGGGGCGGCACACGCCGCGGCACGGCGGCACTGCGCACCACTACACACGCGGGGGCAGCACTGAGTCCCTTCCTTCTGCACACCCTCAAATCCTATTGACACTGGCGGATCCCCAAATCAGCCGCCAGAGACCCCAAATCCTTGCCCTCCCCCCTTTCCAGCTCCTCCTTTTTATCCCACTACCATCTCATTCAGACGCCCCCAGAGACCCCCCCAAAAACCCTGACACCCCCAAGCGATCCCCTCAGAAATTGGAAGCACCCTTCTGGACACCCTAAAAGCCTTTTCAGCCGGCCTGAACCCCCCATTTACCCCCCAGAGACCCCCCAAACCCATGCCCCCCCCCTTCCAGTTCCCAGCTCGTCCCTCTTGGCATACTACGATGCAATTTAGTCCTCCCCAGAGACACCCCCAAAGCCCTGACACCCCCATACGGACCCCTACAGAATTGTAGGGACCCTTCCGGACACCCTGAATCCCTTTTGACACGGCGTGGACCCTCAAATCACCCCACAGAGCCCCCAAATCTTTGCCTCTCGCCCCCCAGCCTGGTTCCCAGCTCGTCCTTTTTATCCCGCAATGATCCCATTCAGCCCCCCCGAAATCCCCCAAAACCCTGACACCCCCATACAAAGCTCCCCGAAATGGCAGAGCCCCTTCCAGACAACCTCAATCCCTTTGGATTCTGCCAGGAGCCCCCCATGGCACCCCAGAGCCCCCCAAATCCATGCCCGCCCCTCCCGCCCACTTCCCAGCTCGTCCCTCTTGGCACACCACCATCCCAAATATTCCTCCCCACTGCCCCCCGAAACCCTGACACCCCCAGACCAACTACTAGAGAATTGGAAGGACCCTTCTGCACTCCCTCAAACCCTTTTTAGCCTGCCTGGATCCCCCAAGAGCCCCCCACAGAACCCCAAATCCATGTCCCCCCTCCTGCCCACTTCCCAGCTCATCCTTTTAGGCCAGCTAGGATCCACTTCAGGACCCCCCCAGGACCTCTCCCAAAATCCTGACACCCCCACACGGACCCCTAAGACATTGTAAGGACCCTTCTTCACACCCTCAAAGCCTTTTGACCGTGCCTGGATGCCCACATCGCACCCCAAGGACCCCCAAATCCATGTGTGTGTCCCCAGCCCAATTCCAAGCCTCTCCTTCTTTCCTCACTTTGGTCCCATTCAGGTCCCCCCAGAGCCCCCCCAAAACCCTGACTCCCCCATTGGAACCCCTACGGAATTGTAGAGACCCTTCTGCTCACCCTGAATCCCTGCTCACCCTGCTTCGACCCTCAAATCACCCACAGAGCCCCTCAAATCTTTGCCCCCCGGTTCCCAGTTCATCCTTTTTATCCTGCAACGATCCCATTCAGCCCCCCCAGAGATCCCCCCAAAACCCTGACACCCCCAGACGAACCCCTGCGGAATCTTTGGGACCCTTCCAGACACCCTCCAACCCTTTAGACACTCCCAAGGCTCCCCTGGACCCCCAAAATATGCCCCAGAGATCCCCAAATCCAGCCCATACGTTTGTTTCCCCTCTCTGATCCATTTCAGCCCCCCCTAAAACCCTGAGACCCCCATACGGACCCCACCGAAACTCTGAGGCCCCACCCCCCCCCCCCGGACCCCTCTCTCCCCCTTTTGCCCCTCCCTGGCACTTCTGCCCTGGCCCCCACCTGGAAGGTGCCCCCTTGAGGCGGGGGTGCTGCCTCCAGACCCTCGGGGGTGCCCCCTGGATGCCTTCTCGTGGTGGTGCCAGCCCCCCCCCGCCCCTCCGCACCCCTCCCCCCCCAGCACCTTCTGCCTCTCCAACACCCCCCGAGAATCCACTGCCCCATCCCCTGGCAACTTTTGCCCCCTCCCTGGCCCCTAAAGCGTCCCCAGGACCCTCCCCCCACGCTTTTGCGTCCCCTTCCCCCCAGGGTGGCCTCGACCCTGCTCCAAGTTCTCAGCGTCACCTTTATTGGTTCCTGTCCTCTGGCCCCACGGTGGCCCCGGGGGGACCTTGACCCATGGTGACCTTGAGTGACCTCAGGGTGCCCTTGAGTGACTTCAGGGTGACCTTGAGTGACCCCATGGTGACCATGGCCCTGTGGTGGCCTTGACCCCCTCATGACTTTGACCCCATGGTGACCATGATCCTGTGGTGACCTTGGCCTCGACCCCGTGGTGGCCTTGATTGTCCCCATGGCAGCCTTGGCCCCGTGGTGGCCCTGATGGTCCTGTGGTGGCCCTGATGGTCCTGTGGTGGCCCTGATGGTCCTGTGGTGGCCTTGGCCTTGTGCTGGTCCTGATGACCCCATAGTAACCTTGAGCCCATCACGACCATGACCCTGTGGTGGCCTTGATTGTCCCCATGGTGGCCCTGACCCCATGGTGACCCTGACTCTGTGGTGGCCTTCCCTGTGCTGCCCCTGCTCGTGCCCCCACAGTGGCCCAGGCCATGCCCTCAAGTGTCCTTAGTGGCCCTGGCTGTCCTCTGGTCCCTGTGGTGGCCCTGGCAGTGGCCTTTGTGGTCCCCTTCACTCTCCCAGTGGTGGCCTCCTGGTGGCCCTGATGGTCCTGTGGTGGCCCTGGGCTACCCTCATGGTGACCTTGCTGGCCCTGGCCACCTTCTTCCTCTTCCTTTGGTGGCCCCATGATGACCTTGGTGGCCCCTAGGTGGTCTTTGGTGGCCCTGGCTGTCCCCTGACTCTTCCTGTGGTGACCCTTGGTGGCCCTTGGTGGCTCTTAATGGCCCCCATGGTGACCTTTGGTGGCCCCATGATGACCTTGGTGGCCCTGTGGTGACACTTGGTGGTCCTTGGGGACCCCATGGTGACCCTGCTGGCCCTTAGTGGCCTCTTGGTGACCCTTAGTAGCCACTTGGTGACCCCATGGTGCCCCCATGGTGACCACTGGTGGCCCTTGGTGGCCCTTAGTAGCCACTTGGTGACCCTTGGTGGCCCCTGTGTCCTCCTCGACCCAAAGTTGGTTTGGCAGAAATTGGGGGGGGAGAAAGGAACCCCCCAAACCGGGGGGGGGGAGGAGGGAGGAACCCAATATCGGGGGGGGAGAGAAAGGGGAAGATCCTCATCCCTTCCCCCACCCCCAAATCTGGGGTCCCCAAGTAGGGGCTGGGCTGCGGGGAGCCCCCCCCAAAATGGGGGGTGGGGGTGGTGTGTGGAGGGAGGGGATCCCAAAAACTGGGAGGGGCCCCCAAAATCTGGGGGTGTCCCAATCCCCGGGGGGGGGGAAGCCCACCCTAAATTTAAGGGGGAGTTCCCAAAATCTGGAGGGGATCCCCTAAATTTAAGGGGGGACTAAAAATGGGGAGGGCCCCCAAAACCTGAAGGGGGTCCCTAAAGTCTGAGGGACATCCCCAAGAGCTGGGGGGGGGTCCCCAAAATCTGGGGGGGTCCTCAAGACCTGAGGGGGTTCCCAAGATCTGAGGGTGGTCCCCAGAATCCGGAGGGGGTGTTCCCCAAGATCTGGGGGATCCCCAAAATCCAAGAGGGGGGTCCCTAAATACTGGGGGGGTGTCCCCAGACTCCATGGTGGCCCCCACTGGTGGTCCCAGCTTCTGGGGGCCCAATTTTTAGAAGGGGGGCTGGGGAGGGGGTGGGGGGCTTTGGAGGGTCCCCCCAAATCCAGGCTCCCCTTCCCCTAATGAATGTTTGGGGGGGTCATTCCCAGGGAGGGGGTCCCCCCTATCCCTATTTACAACGTGGCAAGACCCCAACCCCCCCCCAAAGGTTGAATTTGGGGGGGGATTGGGTTCAGTTTGTGCTTCCGGGGTGCAGTCCCCCAGGGGTGGGGGGGAGGGGGGAGTAAGTCTGGGGGAGGCTGGGGGGGGGGAAGGGGCAGGATTGGGGGCGGGGGGGGGTCCATTTACAGCTATATTACAATTGTGTCTTTTGGGGGGTGATGGGGGAGGGGCAGAGATTTTTTTTGGCAACAAAAATGTCAGCCTGGGGGGGGGGAGGGGGAGGGGGAAGGACTCCCTCGAATTTGGGGGAGGGTCGTCCCCCCCCCCCCCAAATTTCCCTTCCCCCTTCCCCTCCCTCCTTCCTTCCTCATCCTCACCCCCAGCTGGGTGCTGCTGCAGGGAGGGGGGAGCCACCCCCTTGGATGGCTCTAAGTGGGGGACACCCCCCCCCCCCCCCCCCCCCGAAAAGATGGGGACACCCCCAAATCCCACCCCTGGGGACCCCTGCTCACCGAATTCGGGGACACCCCCCCCAAGCTCCCCTCCCCAGTTCTGGTTTTGGGGGGGGATCCATGTCCTTGGGGGGGCACAAGGATCCCCTCCCCTCCCTGGCCCCCTGCAATGTCCTGCGGGGGAGGGGGTTGGGGGGCACCAGGAGCCGCGGGGGGAGGCACCCTCGTGCAAGGCAGAGTCCTTGTGCAAAACCTCGTGGGAGGAGCGAGGGAGGGAGGGAGGGGAGAGGGAGGGAGGGAGGGGAGAGGGAGGCCTTGTGCAAGGCCAAGTCCTGGTGCACAGCCGGGGGGTGTTGGAGCGCAGTCCTCGTGCAAAGCTGAGTCCTCGTGCAAAGGTCGGATCCTGGTGCGAGGCTGAGGCCTGGTGCACGGCGGGGGGCGGGGGGCCCCCCACCCCCTCCCCCTGTGCGAGGCTGGATCCCGGTGCGAGGGCACAGCTCCTCCTGGTGCAAGGCCCCCCCCCGCCCCTGCTGAGCTCCTGGGGCTGGGGGGGTGTCCTCTCGTCCCAGGGGGGACTCCCGGGGGGAGGGGCCGGGGGCTCCCATTGCACTGTGGGGGGGGGAGGGGGTGTGGTGCAGGAAGGGGGGAGCAGGGGAAGCGGGGAGGGGAGGGGCGGGTGTCTCCCCCCCTCAGAGGCTCGTCACGAGCTGCATTTGGCCGTCGGCTTCGCCCCCCCGGGCCCTTCCCTCTCGGCACCCCCGAAGACCCCCCCGAGGAGCCGGGGGGGGCCCCCGAGGTAAGGGGGAGCAGGGGGCGGGGGGGGGGGGGCTGGGGGCCTCGGGGCTGCTGTCGGGGTAGGAGGAGGAGTCTCGGTTCTGGGCGGGGGGCAAAGGGGGGCGGGGTGGGGGTGGTGGTGGTGGTGCCCAGCCCCGCGGGGGGTCGGGGGGTGGGCTCCTAGCCCCCCCCCACCCCCTCCGATTTGATGCCCCCCCCCCCCGCCCGGCTGAGCTCCTGGTAGAGGATCCCCAGCTCCGGGGGGGGGCGGGTCTGAAGGTGGGGGTGGGGGGAGGAGGAGGAGGAGGAGGAGGAGGGGGCGGGGGTGGCGGAGGGTGGGTGGTCGCGCCGCCGCCCCCCCCCGCAGGTTGTTGTGGACCAGCTCCGAAATGATCATTTTCTCCAAGGCTGCTGCGTCCGGGGGGGTGACCCCCCCCCCCCCCCGCCGGGGGCCTTCTAGAGGAGGGGGAGGGGGAGGGGGCCCCCCGATTTGGGGGACCCCCCCCCCCCCCCCCCCCGCTATCGAGACTCCCCATCCCCCCCTTAAGCTGTAGCTGTTGTTGAAGTTGCCGTTGAGAGGCAGAGGCTCCGGGGGGGCTCTGGGGGGGGGAAAAAGGGAGGGGGAGAGAAGTTAATAAATCGGGCGGGTGCGGGGGCAAAAATCGGGGGGGATAAAATGATTGGGGGGGCAAAGATGGGAGGGGGGTGTCCCCAAAAATCAGGTGGGGAAGGGGATTGAGGGGGTCCCAATGGGGCTGGGGGGCACATAAAAGAAGGGGTGCTGGGGGGGGGGCAAGGAGAGGGCAGAAAAATTGGGGAGGGGTCACCCGGGAGGGAGGTTTGGGGCGGGGGGTGTGCAAAAAGGGGATTGGGGGGGGGGCAGAAAGTTATATTGGGGGAGGGTTGTCCCCAAAAATCAGGGGGAAGTGGATAGGGGGTGTCCCAATGGGGCTGGGGGGGGGGCACAAGAAGAAAGGGGGGGAAGGAGATTGGGGGGCCACAAAGTTTGGGGGGGGGGAATAAATTGGGGGTGGGGGGTCACTTACTGCTCTCTCGGAAGCTCCCTGGGGACAGAAGAAGCAGTGAGAGGTGGGGGGGGGAAGGAGGGGCGTTGGGGGGGGGGGGGCAGCGTGCCCCCCCCCGCCAAACATTTTCAACCCCCCCCAAACCCTGCCCCTCCCCCTCCTAGCCTGTAATTAATCCCCACTGGGCCCCCCCTGGGTGCTGGGGGGGCGGGGAGGGGAGCGAGTTTGGGGAGCAGGGGAGGGTTGGGGTCTGGGGAGAGCTTGTTTGGGGTCCTGGGGGGGCAATTTTGGGGGGGTTGGGAGGATTGGGGTGCGGGGGGGCAATTTTGGGCTGTTTTGGGAGAATTTGGGTGTGGGGGGGGCAATTTTGGGATGATTTGGGTGCGGGGGGGGCAATTTGGGGTATTTTGGGTGCTGGGGGGAGGGGGTTGGGGGAGTTTAGGAGCAGCAGAGGGGAAGGAATTTTGTTGGTCTGAGGCCCCCCCTCTGCCCCCCCGGTACCTACCTGGGGAGGTGAAGGCGGGGGGAGGCAGGGGTGAAGCCCCCCCCCCTCCCCAATCAGGGTGTTGTAGGGGCTGGACCCCCCCGGGGCTGCAGCACTGGGTTGGGGAGGAGGTGGTTTCCCATCGTCCCTGGGGGGGGGGGCAAAAATAAAGGGGGGGAGGAGGGAGAGTCAATTTGGGGAGATCCTGGGGGGGATCCTAGAGGGGTTTGGGGGGCTCTGGGGGAGTTCTAAAAGGGTTAGGAGGGGTCTAAGGGGGTCCTGGGGGGTCTGAGATGGAGCTGGGGAGGGCTAGAAGGGCCTGGGGGGGGTCTAAGGGTGTCTGGAAGGGGCTAGAAGGATCTGGGGGGGTCAAAAGGGGTCTAAGGTGGTCTGGGGGTCCTAAGGGGTCCTAAAAGGCTCAGGGGGGCTGGGAGGAGGTCCAAGAGGATCCAGGGGCGTCCCAAAAGGGTCTGGGGGGAGTCTTGGGGGGTCTAAGGGGCTTGGGGAGGTCCCAAAATAGTATGGGGGTCCTGGGAGGTTCCCGAAGGATCTGGGAGACCTGGGGGGGGTCACGAGAGGCTCAGGGGGCGTCTTGGGGGGAGTCTTACATTGGTGGGGGGTCTCCGGGGGGGGATCTAAGGGTCTCTGGGGAGGTCCCTAAGGGGTCTGGGAGGGGTCGGAGAGTTCTGGCTGCGCCCCCCCATAATGGGGTGGACTGGAGGAGGGTTTGGGGGAGGGGCGTCTTAAATTGGGGGGGGGCTCCGGAGGGGGGGGGTGTCTCACCCCTGTTGAGGGTGGGGGTGCTGTTGAGGTCCCCCCCCCATGAAGCTGGACTCTGTCTGCTTCCTGACTGTGTCATTCCACATCCTCCGGATCCGGCTCTGGGGGGAGGGGGCTGCAAAGTAAGACCCCACCCCCGAAAATGCCCAAACCCCCTCCAGAGACCCCCCCCCCCCCCCGCAGAAAATGCCCAACCCCCCCCCGAGACCCCCCCCCCAAAAATGCCCAACCCCCCCCCACAGAGGGGTGGGTATTTTTTTCGGGGAGGGGGGGGTTCTCTGGGGGGAGGAGGGGGGTGGGTATTGTTTTGGGTGGGGGTCTCTGGGGGAGGAGGGGGTGGGTATTGTTTTGGGTGGGGGTCTCTGGGGGGAGGAGGGGGTGGGTATTGTTTTGGGTGGGGGTCTCTGGGGGGAGGAGGGGGTGGGTATTGTTTTGGGTGGGGGTCTCTGGGGGAGGAGGGGGTGGGTATTGTTTTGGGTGGGGGTCTCTGGGGGGAGGAGGGGGGGTGGGTATTGTTTTGGGTGGGGGTCTCGGGGGGTGTATTTTTTTGGGTGGGGGTCTTACTTTGCAGCCCTCTTCCCCCCCCTCACCTGTGTGTAGTATCTGGGGTTGCTCCTCATGGCAGAGGTCTTGAGGCTGCCCAGGGGGGCCCGGGGGGCTGCGCAGGCAGCAGGAGCTGTGCCGCAGGCACTTCCCCAGCTCCCGGTGCACCTGGGGGGGGACACGACCATGGGGGACCCCCAACCGCCTCAGAGCCCCCCAACCAACTCAGACCCCCCCAGACCGCCTCAGACCCCCCCAGGATGAAGATGAGGATGAAGATAAGGATGATGATGAAGATGAGGCTGAAGACGATGAGGATGGGGATAAAGATGAGGAAGATGAAGAGAAGGAGGATGAAGATGAGGATGAGGAGGACGAAAAGGAGGAGAAGGACAAAAAGAGGACGAGGAGGAGGAGGAGGAGGAGGGGGGGGGGGGCCCCCTGCCCCCCACCTTCTTCTGCAGGGCGCAGTGGAAGACGAAGATGAAGGCTCCCTGCAGGGCGTTGCAGGCGGTGAAGAGCGAAGCTGTCAGCACCGACTCGCGGGTGACGAAGAGGAGGCCGAAGGCCCAGGTCAGGCCCAGCAGCAGCAGCAGGGCGATGGCCCCCAGGGCCCAGGAGCTGGGGAGGGGGAGAGGGGCACAGGGTCAGGCCCCCCGCAAAGTCCCTCCCAGTGCTCCCAGTTCCCTCTTCCAGTTCCCTCTCCCAGTCCCTCCCAGTCCCTCTCCCAGTCCCTCCCAGTCCCCTCCCAGTCCCCTCCCAGTCCTCCTTCCCAGTCCCTCCCAGTCCCCTCCCAGTCCTTCTTCCCAGTCCCTCCCAGTCCCCTCCCAGTCCTCCTTCCCAGTCCCTCCCAGTCCCCTCCCAGTCCTCCTTCCCAGTCCCTCCCAGTCCCTCCCAGTTCTTCCCAGTCCCACCCACTTCCCCCTCCCAGTCCCACCCACTTCCCCCTCCCAGTCCCTCCCAGACCCTCCCAGTCCTCCTTCCCAGTCCCTCCCAGTCCCCTCCCAGTCCCTCCCAGTTCTTCCCAGTCCCACCCACTTCCCCCTCCCAGTCCCACCCACTTCCCCCTCCCAGACCCTCCCAGTCCTCCTTCCCAGTCCCTCCCAGTCCCCTCCCAGTCCCTCCCAGTTCTTCCCAATCCCACTCACTTCCCCCTCCCAGTCCCTCCCAGTCCCCTCCCAGTCCTCCTTCCCAGTCCCTCCCAGTCCACTCCCAGTCCCTCCCAGTTCTTCCCAGTCCCACCCACTTCCCCCTCCCAGTCCCTCCCAGTCCTCCTTCCCAGTCCCTCCCAATCCCTCCCAGTGCCTCCCAGTCTCCCCCAGTGCCTCCCAGTGCTTCCCAGTCTCCCCCAGTGCCTCCCAGTGCTGCTCACCGGATGCCATCCAGGCGGCTGCAGTCCGGCTTGAGGGCAGCTGAGCTGCGAAGCATCTTGTGCAGGGTCACCAGCAGGAACACCAAGGTCACCTGGGGACACAGCCCTCAGGGTGGGACCCCAGACCCATTATGGGACCCCCAGACCCAACATGGGACCCCCAGGCCCGGAGCAGGGACCCCCAGCCCCCAGCAGCCTCTGCAGGCTCACCGGCAGGAACGCCAAAGCCACCTGGGGACACAGCCCTCAGGGTGGGACCCCAGACCCAACATGGGACCCCCAGACCCAGAGCAGGGACCCCCAGGCCCAGAGCAGGGACCCCAGACCCAGAGCAGGGACCCCAGACCCAGAGCAGGGACCCCCAGAATCTTGTGGAGGGTCACCAACAGGAACACCAAAGTCACCTGGGGACAGAGCCCTCAGCATGGGACCCCAGACCCATAATGGGACTCCCAGACCCACTGATCGACCCCAGACCCACAGCAGGGAGCCCAGACCCATAGTGGGACCTCCCAACACCCATCACACCCCACCCCCCAGCACCCCATGGTGGGACCCCCAGGCCCCCACGGTGTGACACCTCCATTGTGTTGGGCCCCCCAGCCCCGTGCCCCCCACACCCTGGTTGTGCCCCCAAGCCCCCAGCCCCTGACCAGGATGACGACAGCCACCGGCCCCACGAAGCTCCACATGAAGTGGTTGTCCACCCGCAGCCAGCACCTGCCGCGGGGGCGGGGCTTCAGGTGGACACGCCCCCAGTGACACAAGCCCCATCCACCCATCCCTCCACATAAGACCCCACCCCTGTAGCCCTAACCCTGCCCTTCCCAAGCCACTCCCTTCATTTGCCAAGCCCCGCCCCATTCCTAAACTCCACCCCCTTTCACCCCTTCCCCTCACAAGCTCCACCCCTTCCTGAGGCCTGCCCAGTTGCAAGCCCCTCCCCTTTGAGCTCCCCTTCTTATGCCCCCGTTTAGCCCCTCCCAGTCCCCAAGCCCCTCCCCATCACCAAGCCACACCCATTTAATTCCTTCCCCTTTCTTAAGCCCCTCCCCTATTCACAAGCCCCTCCCCTTCCCTAAGCTCCACCCTTTCCCCCTCCCTTTTTCCCCCTCCCCTCTCTCCCTTCCTCCTCCCTGTCACCCCCTCCTCTTTCCTTCCCCCTCCCCTTCCCCCCCCTCCCTTCCCCCTCCCTTCCCCCCTTTAACCTCCTCCCCTCTCCCCCTTCCCCTTTTCCTCCTCCCTTTCACCTCCTCCCCTCCCCCTCCTCCCAGACCCCTTCACTTTCCCCCCACCTCTTCCCCACCCTCTCCCCTCCCCCTTTCCCTCCTCTTTCCCCCCTCCCTATTCCCTATCCCCATTTCACCCCTCCCCTTCACCACCTCCCCTTCCCTGCCCCTTCCCTCCCTCCTTCTCCCCCTTTCTCCCCTTCCCCTCTCCCTTCCCCCCTTCCCTCCCTCCTCCCCTTCCCCACCCCTCCTCCTTCTTCCCCTCTCCTTCTCCCCTTTCTGCCTCTTCCCTCCCTCCTTCTTCCTCCTCCTCCTTCTCCTCCTCCTCCTTCCTCCTCCTCCTCCTCTTTCCTCCTCCTCCTCCTCTTTCCCCTCCTCCTTCCCCCGCCGCTTCCTCCTCCCCCTGCCCCACCCCCTCCTCACGCCCGCTCGGTGCCGTAGCCTCGGTGGTCGACAGCGGCAGCGCCGGCAACGAGCAGGGCGGGCACGCAGTACCCCCCCCCCGCGTAGTAGAGGCGGGGCCGCCACAGCTCGCTGCCGAAGGCCTCCAGCAGCAGCAGGTACAGATGGACTCCCTCCAGGCACAGCCAGCAGAAGGAGGCCAGGAAGAAGTAGTGCAGGAGCCCCGCGAAGATCGGGCAGGCCACCTGCGGGGGGCAGGGGGGAGAGGGGAGACCATCAGCTGAGGGGGTGGGGAGGGGGTTCTGGGGAGAGGGAGGACATCTGATGGGGATGGAGACACCATGGGGACCTTAATTGGGCTGGCAGGAAGGGTGGGGAGGGGTCTGGAGAGGGTTCTAGGGAGGTGAGGAACATCTGATAGGGTTGGGGACACCACGGGGGATGTGGGGAGGGGGTTCTAGGGAGGGGGAGAACGCCTGAGGGGGACGGGGGCACCATAGACATCACTTGGGGCGGGGGAGGGCGTGCCGTCTGGAGGGGGCTCTAGGGGGCTGGGGACACCATGGGGGCCAGGGGTGCTCAGACGGTTTCTGTGGGTGCCAAGGATGCCCCGGGAGGTGCCCTGGGTGCCAGGGGTGCTCAGATGGGTGCCGAGGGTGCCCCAGAAGGCGCCAACCACTGCTCCCCTCCCATCCCCGAGGGGCCAAGGGGCAGACCTGGTACTGGGTCTTGTCGATGCCCACGAGGAAGATGAGCTCTGCCAGGAAGAGGCTGATGCAGAGGTTCTTGTGGATGGTGGCGCGGTCGGAGGGCAGCCCCCGCAGGCAGCACAGCGCCGAGATGGAGACCCCCAGGCACACCAAGGCTACCACGATGCCCACCCAGGAGATCACCGACAGCAGCAGCTCCTTCAGCCGCCCGGGGTACTGCGAGAGGGGCACCCAGGGTGGGCACAAGGGGCCTCAAAACCCCCTCCTGAGCTGGGCCCCAACCCCCCCACCTTGTTGTGAGGTGTACCCAGACCCCTCTGAGATATCCTCGACCCCCTGAGATGGCCCCAAACCCATCCATGGCGTCCCCAAACCCCTCTGAGATGTTCCATGGTGACCCCAGCACCCCCCAGTGGTGTCCCCAAACCCACACAAGGGATCTCCAGCCCCCCGGCCCCCCGACCCCTTCCCCCGGGCTCACGCTCTCGCGGTGGGCCATGAGCACGGCGAAGTTGGTGAGGTGGCTGCAGGCGCAGGAGGTGTGAGTGCCGTTGGTGGCCAGCAGGCGGCAGCCTTGAGTCGACCAGTGGCCGGTCATGGAGCGCTCCGAGTAGTTCCAGAAGGAGCAGTTGGCGTTGAAGTGGTTCTTGGACTGGGGGGTGGAAATGGGGAGGGTGAGAGGGGTCCCGAGGGTGAGTTGAGGGTCTCCAGGGAAGGGTGAGGGTCTCAGAAGGGTCTCAAGGATGGGCTGAGGGTCTCCAGGGCAGGGTAAGGGTCATAGGAGGGTGCCTGAGGTTGGGTGAGGGTTTCAGAAGGGTCCCCAGAATGAGTTGGGGTCTCCAGGACAGGGTGAGGGTCCCCAGGGTCAGAGGCAATCCTCAGGGGGTGGTCCAGGGGTCCTGAGGGAGTTTTGGGCAGCCAAGGGGGGGGGGCTGGGGTCAGAGGGTCCCAGGGTGGGGATTTGGGGGGTGGGATTTGGGGGTCCCAGGAGGGGTTTAGAGCTCCGGGACTGGGGGGGAGAGGATTTGGTGGGTTCACAGTTGGGGTCCAGAGATGATTTTGGGGGGGGGGGGGTCTCATCCTATTTGGGGGGGGGGGGGAAATCTCACCTGCAGGTGGGGCAGGGTGAAGACCACCGGGTCGATGAGGAAGACCCTGCTGGACTCCTTGTTGATGGAGGCAGCGATGACCTGGGAGTTGACCACCAACGGGGGGGGGGGGAGGGGCCGCCGAAGCCCCCCCCAAATTCGGCGCCGGCTCCACCCCCGTGGCCCCTCCCCCCAGCCGCACGGTGGCGTTCTCGGTGGAGAGGAAGAGCCCCAGGTTGTTGTAGAGGATGAAGACCACCTTGACCACCCCTGTGGAGAGCCCCGGCTCAGACCCCCGCCCCAATTCAACCCCGACCGACCCCCCTGCCCCCCGCCCCACAAATCCTCTTCAAACCCCACTAAGAACCCCCAAAGACACCCTGAGACCCTCCCAGGACCCCCCCAAAACTCATTCCAGTACCCCCAAATCCCTTTCAGGACCCCTCAAATGCCCTCAAGAGCCTCCAAGACCCTCTCTAGGAGCCCTCAAATGCCCTCTAGACCCCCAGGGCTCTCCCTACCCCCTGAAATGCCACTGAGACCCCCGAGGACCCCCTGAGACCCTCCCAATAGCCCCCCAGACCCTTTCCAGGACCCCCAAGTCCCCTCAAATGCCCCCAAGACCTCCTTTAAGACCTCTAAGTAGCCCCCTAAGACCTCCCAGGACCCCCCCAAGACCCCCAAATCTCTTCCAGGACCCCTCAAATGCCCTCTCAAGCCTCCGAGACTCCCTTCTCGACCCCCAAGGCTGCCCATACCCGCCCTCAACCCCTCCCTGAGACCCCGCGGGACCCCCAGGACCCCGCCCCCGCGCTCACCGTTGCGACTGTTCTGCTTGAGGGTGTTGGCAGAGAGCTGGATGGAGCCATCCCCCCCGAACTCCTGCGGGAAGCTCAGCTCCTGGACCTGCCCCTCCGTGCTCAGCACTGTGACCTCCAGCACTGCAGGGGGCGGCAGAGAGCAGCGCTGGCAGGGTGGCACCGCCACCCCCTGGCACCAGCACTGCTGTGGCACCAGCACCCCCTTGGCATCAGCACAGCCCTGGCACCAGCACCCCAAGACTCTCAGTGTGAGTCCCCCCTGAGGACCCCCATAAGTGGGTGGGGGTCCCTCCTCCCCAGTGACCCCCAGACCCCTCCCAGGGTGAAGACTTGGGGAGGTGTGTGGGGGAGGGGCTCAGAAGGGGGTGTCACCCTCAGCCACCTGTCTCGGCTTGGGGGGGGGTGTCTCTCACCCAGGTTCTGGCGGGCGGCCAGGAAGCGGGCGGGCTCTTTGACATTGTCAGCCAATAGGAAGGCTCCCTCCTCCAGCACGTCCAATAGCATGGTGGCAGTGTGGGCCTGCTCCGAGCCGTTCATGTCCCTCCACGACTCCAGGGCCTCGGGGCGCAGCAGGTTGTCCACAGCCTCCACCACGGCCTGCAGGGGGCGGTGGGGAGCAGGTCACAGCCTGGCCCTTCTGGCCCCACCCACTAGGGTAGCAGCAGCTAATGAGAAACAGCCACACCCTCTTCCTCCTCCAATCACAGCTTGGGGCACAGATCCCTCCGCAGCCACCAGGAGGCAGTGGGGAGCCCTGAAGGAATCTTCAGGCCCCACCCACTGGGACAGGGCCAACCAATGAGCAACAGTCCCCACTCCGCTATAAGCGACAGGTTTAGACACGCCCAAATCAGGCCACGCCCACCCCACCCCTCCATCCACCCCTTTAGGCCACACCTACTTGGATGGCAACAACCAATGAGCAACAGCCCCCACACCTCTATAAGCAACAGGTTGGTCACAGCCTCCTCCAGGCCACCGGGGGGCAGAGTGAAGCAGACCACACACAAATCAGGCCACACCCCACCCGGTCACACCCACCTTTTCATGCCACACCCTCTGGGATAGCAACAACCAATGAGCAACAGGCTCACCCTCCTCCAATCACAGCTTAGGCACAGCCCCCTCCACCCCACCAGGGGACAATGTTGTGTCGGCCACACCCAAGCCAGGCCACGCCCACATTAGGCCCCACCCACTCAACAAGCTCCACCCACCAGAACAGCACCAACCCATGAGAATCATTCCCCTACTCCCCTATAAGCAATAGGTTGGGCCACAGCTGCCTTCCAGGCCACCAGGGGGCAGCATGGGGCCAGCCACACCCATCATGAGCCCCACCCACTTCCAACCACGCCCCGACAAAGCCCCGCCCCCGGCCCCACCCCTCACCTTGATGTAATCTTTGCAGGTCCGCTCTCGTTTGTGCATCTGGAGGCAGAAGGGGAGGGAAGGAAGTTACATCGCTGGGGGGAGCTCCAAACACGGGTTGGGACCCACAAGTGGGGGGTTGGAGCCCCAATGTAGGGTTGGGGGACCCCCAAATGCAGGGGGTGGGAGAACTCTGCCCTCAAGGGCAGGAGAACCTCAACCCCTGGAGAACCTCTGCTGGAGAACCTCAAGCCCTGGAGAGCCTCAGCTGGAGGTCCCTCTGCTCCCAGGGGCCGGGCAGGCCCGGGGGCGCTCCTGGGGCCCCACCTTGTTGTAGTTCTTGCCGGCAGACTCCCTCTCCACGGGCCTGAGGGCCTGGAGCTGGGCGTCCAGGATGTCCAGGAGCTGCTCCAGGAGCTTCACGGCCGAGCTGACGTCGCCGGCGTAGACCGGGCCCCGCGTGTGCCGCGCCAGCTCCCCGGCGATGTTGGCCGCGTTCTCCCCGCTCTTGATCTGCCCAGGAGGGGGCACAGGAGGGGCACAGCTTGGCCACCTCCACCACCCCCCCCAGACATCCCCCCCGAGGTGGTCACCGAGGTTGGAAGGGGAACCCCTGGGGGAAGGGCGACCGAGGCGGTGGGATGAGGACAACCCTAATGGTCACTAGGGAGAGGTTTAGAAGGTAATCAGGAGTGGGTTTGGGGGGGTCCTGAGGGAGGGGGAGGTCTCCAGGGGGCCTCTAGGAGGTCCTCCAAGGGTGGTGAGATCTTGGGGTGCTCCCTTGGGTGAAGCTCAGCCCCCAGGGTGGGATGGAGACAACCCTGGGAGGGGGTTTGGGGAGAATCTTGGGTGTGGGGGGAGGGGAGCTTGGGGTTGGGGTCTCCTCATCCTGGGCTGCCATAACATTTTGGGGGGGGGGGGGGGGGGGTCCCCCTTATTTTTTGGAGTGTCCCTCACCCCTCCCCCCAATACCTTCTGGGCCACTTGGTTGACCCAGGGGCTGGTGCAGTTGCTGAGGTCAGGCCCCCGGGGGTTCCAGACCCCCAGGCCCAGCAGGCACTGGAAGGAGGCAATGCCTGGGGGGAAGGAAGGAGGGGGTGTCACATTTTTGGGGGGAGGGGGTTAGGGGCCCCCAAAATCCACAGTGCCCCCCAGAAACCTTCCCAGGACCCCTCCAGTTCACCCATAGCCCCCCAGGACCCCTAGTCCCACTAAGCACTGGAAGGAGGAAATGCCTGCAGGGGGTCACATTTCGGGGGGGTCAGGGGCACCCCCAAATCCGCAGCACCCCCAGAGATGCCCCCCCAAACTCCCCCAGACAATCCAGAGCCCCCAGGTCCACTCACAGCCCCCAGTAGTCCCCCAGCACCCCCAGGACCCCAAGTCCCAGCAGGCACTGGAGGGAGGCAATGCCGGGGGGGGGGGGCGGATCACATTTTGGGGGGAGGGAGTCAGGGGCACCGCAAAATGCACAGCGCCCCCCACAGAGCCACCAGAGACCCCCCCCCCAGGACCCCCCCCAAGTCCACCCATAGCCCCCAGGATCCCCCAGTCCCAGCAAGCACTGGGAGTAAGCAATGCCTGGGTGGAGGGGCACATTTGGAAGGGGGAGGGGATCAGGGGCACCCCCAAATCCACAGCCCCCCCCAGAGACTCCCCCCGACCCCCCCATAACTCCCTCCCCTTGCTCCCCCAGCCCCTCCCAGTACCTCTGGTGCCCTTGGGGCAGGGTCTCTCCACCACCACCCCCTGCTGGGCCGCCGGCCACTGGACCCTCCGCACCTCCCTGGCCTCGCACAGCCTCGCAGAGGCCCCCCCCGACCCCCCCGGCCCCCCCGGGGGCCTTCGGGAGGAAACTGGAGGGGGGGACCCCAAAAACGCCCGGGTTTAAGGGGGGTCCGGGGGAGCCCCCGGGGTGGCTGCGCTGTGAGCAGGTCCCGGAGCCCCTTGCGGGGGGGGTCCCGGAGAGGGGGGGCCTGGGCGGGGGGTCGAGGGCCCCCCTCCTCTTTTGGCCGTGGGGGTTGGGGAGGGGGCAGCGGAGGTGCGGAGGGAGGTGGGGGGAGGGGGGCGCTGGGGGCTGGGGTCGTCGTCGCACCTGGGGGAGGGGACGGACATAAAAGGGGGAACAAGAAAAGGGAGGCCACAAAAAAGGGGGAAAAGGGGGGACACAAAAGGGGAGGCACAAATGAAGGGGGTGTCAGGGTAGGGCAAAGCTTCCCTCCCCACCCCTCCCCCACTTCCAACCCCGGGGGGGGGTGTCCACAGGGGGTACCCCAGAGTGAACTGGGAGCCCTAAAGCAAAGTGGGACCCCAAAAGTGGTAGCCCTAAACTGGGACCCCCAGACTGGGACCCCCCAGAGGGAGCTCCAATCCCAACCTGCAGCCTCCATGGCCTTGATGCAACCTAACAGTAGAGCCCAACCCTCGGCCTTGGCCAACCCAACCTCAACCTGGAGCCTCCATGGGGCTGATCCAACCCAACCCTTGGCCTTGGCCAATCTCAACCTGCAGCCTCCATGGGGCTGATCCAACCCAACCCTTGTTCTTGGCCAACCAACCTCAACCTGGAGCCTCCATGGGGCTGATCCAACCCAACCCTTGTTCTTGGCCAACCAACCTCAACCTGCAGCCTCCATGGGGTTGATCCAACCCAACCCTCGGCCTTGGCCAACCCAACCTCAACCTGGAGCCTCCATGGGGCTGATCCAACCCAACCCTTGTTCTTGGCCAACCAACCTCAACCTGCAGCCTCCATGGGGTTGATCCAACCCAACCCTCGGCCTTGGCCAACCCAACCTCAACCTGGAGCCTCCATGGGGTTGATCCAACCCAACCCTTGTTCTTGGCCAACCAACCTCAACCTATATTCTCCACAGCCTCGATCATTCGGCGCCTGACGCCGTTCCGTTCCCCACGGTGCCTGCGAGCCGCCGTCCTTTGGCGGGGAAGGGGTCCCGGCGCATTCGGGGCGCTTGCTGTGCGGTTTCTGGTGTCGCTGCCGGCCGGGACTCCCAGGTGTGTTCCTTCCGGGGTGTGTAGGTGATCTGGGGGCATCCGCAGGGCTTTTGGGGGTGAGAGAGGAGGTCTGGGGGCACCTCAAAGGCTCTGGGGATAGCTAAAGCTCTCGTGGGGTCATCTAAAAGGGTCAAGGGTCGTGTGGAGGCAGCTGGGCAGCTCCGAACGACCCTTTGGGAGCTCTCTGCAGGCTGCCGTGGGAGCCGGGGGTGTCTGGGTGTGGGTTTGCATTTGGATTCGTGCTGCAACCAGTGTTGATGAGGCAGGGCCATTTTAATGACCGCTGAGCACGTTGCATTGCATAACTCAGCAAGGATTTTCTAACTCAGCAAGGATATTGCGCGCGCTTGTTTTGGTCTATAAAAGGATAAATTAATGTTCAATAAATGGAGCGATTAATAAAAAAAAAAATTATTAATCACAAAAATCCCACCAAAAATATTAAAGAAAACCTATTTACAGGTTCGAGGGGTTTCGGTCGTGGAACAGATACCTCACCAGCAGGAACAAATAACAATTTAAACAACATGCACAAAAATCCAGAAACAACAAACAGCACTTTAAACTGTAAAGAAAAGAAACCTCGGCACTGCAGCCGGCGGTTGCCCACAACGGGGGGGGGGAACCCAGAACTCCCCAGGGCAACAGACCTGCAATAGATGCACGTGGAAGCTGCAGGAGCAGAGTTTTACTTTCTGTTGGGGTCTGCAGCTTATTGCTGAGACAGGATTTGCTCCCAAAGGGTTTGTAGCTAAAAGCTTTGTAGAGAGGAGGTTTCTCGACTGTGATCCTTCTGCAGCAGCGCTCGCTCCTTGCTCCAATCAAACCAAACTGTCCCGGGGACTCGGCTCCTCTGGGGTTTCGCCTCTCGGCCCGGCAAGACAAGTATCTGTCCTCTGGGCTTTACAACGCTGAGAATAGCGAGGGTCTTTGCTGTCTTGTCTGGGTAAACTGGAACACAGTTCAGCTTCCAAGCGAAGCTTGTGGTTCCTTCCAGACCGTGGACAATGGCAAGACAAAGCTCTGGCCCTTCGGGCTGATATTTATAGGTTTCCCGAGACAATAATGGCCAGGAGCAACACAGGTCTAGGGGTAAACCCTGGTATTGCAACCTATAGAAAGCCTTCTTTCCAAAGGTGGCCAAAAGCACGCCCACCTGGCTCATCCTGGCTCTGAAACATGTCCAAGCAAGCCCAAAGAAGCAGATCTACTAGCTTCTGCCTCATTGTCTGGTTCAGAGCCATTTTGAGGCTTTTTTGTCCATCCAGGACAGCGCTCAGCAAGAAAACTGGAGGGCAGGTTGGCCGGTGGACTACTCTCCAGGACTGGATTAACATCACTCAGCTGCTGGTGAGCGATAGCGTTCATCGCTATTCCTTCTCCTCCTTCGGATTGCTATTATTGCTCTTAGCCCAACCCATGAGTTTTCTCACTTTTGCCCCTGCGGTTCTCTTGCCCCCACATCCTCTGGGTGCAGGGAGCAGCTGGGTGATGATGTGTTTGCTAGCTGGCAAGTGCCCTCAGGGCTGTGACGGACAGGGAGCCTGCTTGTGTGATCTGCCTAGGCACACTTAGGTGAATCCAGCTTTCAGACAGGTGCTGTCTGTTTGAAATAGAAAGTGAAGTTGGGCCGATTCAGTCCTAGAGATGTGATGCCTGCCGTTAGCCGGCAGCTTGGCATGTTTTCCTGAGCTCAGAGCCAGAGAGCAGTAAGGCTCATCTAGGCTCAGAAACTCAGGCGCTAAGACTGACCTGTGGTAAAAGCAGTGAGCAATTGAATTGACATGTGATTAGGGTTTGGACACAAGGTCGTGGAAGTGTCAGTGGGACAGAAGCTCCAGGTTCAGAAGCCTGTATTTCATGTTGCAAGGATGTCATTCTACAACTGAACGCAAGAACCATGAAGTGCAACCAAAATGATTTCCCGAGCTCATCCGAATCCCAGAGCTCATGAAATTCAGGCCTGCCTCACTCTAGTTTAGGAAACTCTCAAGGGGAAAAGCGAAGAGGAGGAGAATTCTTTAGCTTTCTCTCTATTTTTTTTTTCGCCATCTTGATACATTTTGTCTTGCTCGGCTTTGAGTCACAACTGTGACATTCAGTTAGGAGGTGAATGTATAGTTGGGCTGACACCAAAAGAAGGCAAAAAGAAAAGGAATAATTTGTCATAAAAAGCCCACAATTCCTCCCACTTCCTACTTAATAATATCAAGCAGTTTGTGGTTTGGTTGTTTTTTTTTTCTTTTCTCTTGCTGTGCTGCAAAGATTTGGATAGGAATTTCTAGTATTAACTAGAGCCAGAGCAATTAACTGAAAACCTTTTGGGAAGAGCTCCTAAAGAGCAAGCCTGTTAAGTTTCTTTTGCCCTGGGAATGCAGTGCCATCCAAACAGTTTTGTTGAACTTTGGTTCAGGTTGCTGATGTTGGGTTTGTGGGTCCTCGACAGTTTTCCAAAGAAGCTCTAAGGCCAGCTGCAAGGTTAGTTTTGGATTCTCCTGGGGTGCCTGTGCTTGAAACCCCCAGTCTGCAGCCCAGGCCCTGCAGAGTGGTGCACGCAGAGCTGTGAGAATGCCATGGCCTTAAGGCTGTGCAGCTGTTAAACCTTTTCTTTTGTTGAGGCACAGTCTTTCTGAATTCTTTTCTTTGATGTTTTTATGTTTTTTCCCCCCAGGGTCATGTGAAACTGTCTGATTTTGGGCTAAGCACGGGTGTAAAGAAGGCTGAGAGAGCTGGGCAGTTCTGGACCCTCGCACACAACCCACCAAGTGACTTCTGTGAGTACAAGCTGTCCTTGTTCAACACGGAAATAGCTGAGAGCTGAAGCCGGACCACCCCATAATTCCCTCAGCTTCCTCTTCAGCCACTCCTCATGAGGCTTGTTATCCAGCCCCTTCCCCAGCTTTGTTGCCCTTCATGAGGCTTGTTATCCAGCCCCTTCCCCAGCTTTGTTGCCCCTCTCTGGGCACGCTCTATCGCCTCCATGTCCTGGGGAACACCACTTGTGCCCGGCCGGCCACCGGCTGGGTTTAACTGGGTTCCCCCGGCTCTCGGGGCCCAGTCATCCATCCCATTCTGTTATCCAGCTATCCTTTTGAAAGCAATAGATCTGAAAAAAGAAGGAGCAGAGAAGGCAAGTTGAAGCTGCCAACGTTGCAGTACCCTCAGTTCTTGTGGTACCCTCTGTGAGATCCTTAGCCATTTGACTTAAAAGCCCACAATTCCTGTAGGATTCCCACTTCCTACTTAATAATATCAAGCAGTTTGTGGTTTGGTTGTTTTGTTTTTTTTTCCTCTTTTCTCTTGCTGTGCTGCAAAGATTTGGATAGGAATTTCTAGGTAGTCATTAGAGCCAGAGCAAGCCTGTAATTGCCCTGGGAATGCAGTGAAAACCTTTTGGGAATTGGTTCTGCTGTGTTACTCCTAAAGCTATGAACACACTCACACACACACAACACACACAGAGACACAGATAGTTGTTAACAGAGTTTCTTTGTGCTTTCCAGGTCTGGTGCGTTCAGACTCGCAGGATCTTCCTGGGCCATCCAATTACAGTTTCTGTTGACACTTCTCAGCTCTTGCCTCCAGTTTGCTGGCAGAGGATGTTGGGTTTGTGGGTCCTGGCAGCGACAGTTTTCCAAAGAGGAGCTCTAAGGCCAGCTGCAAGGTTAGTTTTGGATTCTCCTGGGGTGCCTGTGCTTGAAACCCCCAGTCTGCAGCCCAGGCCCTGCAGAGTGGTGCTCGCAGGAGCTGTGTGCAAGTCTGCCATGGCCTCAGAAGGCTGTGCAGCTGTTAAACCTTTTCTTTTGTTGAGGCACAGTCTTTCTGAATTCTTTTCTTTGATGTTTTTATGTTTTTTCCCCCCAGGGTCATGTGAAACTGTCTGATTTTGGGCTAAGCACGGGTGTAAAGAAGGCTGAGAGAGCTGGGCTGTTCCGGACCCTCGCACACAACCCACCAAGTGACTTCTGTGAGTACAAGCTGTCCTTGTTCAACACGGAAATAGCTGAGAGCTGAAGCCGGACCACCCCATAATTCCCTCAGCTTCCTCTTCAGCCACTCCTCATGAGGCTTGTTATCCAGCCCCTTCCCCAGCTTTGTTGCCCTTCTCAGTGAGGCTTTGGGGTCTCTACGGAGTCCCTGTTGTGTCTTGGTTCTGCTGTGGGATTGGTAGTGACTCGCTGCTCCGGTTTTGGTGGCTGCAGGGCAGCAGGTCCCCACAGGCCTGTGCCTTGCCTTATGTTCCACAGCTCTCGGCCAGCCAGGAGCCCCAGGGGAAGGGAATTTCAGCATGTGGCTGGTTAGTGGAGGAGGCTTCCTGAAGAATGGCTTTGGGGTGTTGTTTAGGTGTTGTTTTTATGGTTGTCTGACTCTTGTTTTCTGTCCTTTTTTTTTCAGGGAGCTTAACTGCTTTGCCTGAGGACAAGTTGCAGACTTGTGTTCGGCCTCAGCCACAGAGCCCGACAGGGAGCGGGATGCTTTGGGGTCAGAATGTGGAGCTGTTGAAAACCAAATTCCTCACTGCAGAAGAGGAATAATTTGTCATAAAAAGCCCACAATTCCTGTAGGATTCCCAGTTCCTATTTAATAATATTAGTAATATTTGTACTTTGCAGCATTTCAATCTTTGTTATTTTCCCAGTCCCTTTTATCTCCCTTCTGCACACCGTTTCCTTCAGTCTCCTTTGAAACATCTGCCCCCTCTTCAGTTACTTTGCCGTGCAGGGGAAAAAAATAGGACTTGTTGCTTTTCCTTTCTCATCAAATGATCGCCCAGTTCTACACTAACTATGAGAAGAGAAGACAAGGTTTAAGCATGTAACGCCGGCGTCTCGAGTAGCTGAAGACAGCAGCGTTCCCTGGCCTACGCGTGCCAACGTTTGCACCGCGGCAGAAATGCTCACAGCGCGATTCAGAAAGGATGGCCTCTTGGCATCCGTGGGGCTCTGATCCTCCATCCTGGGAGAGAAGGACGATGAAATTGCTTCCTTGATCCAGCATGTCTTTTCAGATAGCTACTGCTTAGGTGGTAAATAGAAGGTTTCCCGATCAGTATTCGCTGAGGAAATAAACCTTCTGAAATGGCGGCTGCTGCTGCTGCTGCTGCTGCTGCTGCTGCGGGGGTGATTACTGGTTGGTGTTTAAAATTCCTGGATGTGTGAGCAGCCCTTTGAATGTGTGTGGATGTGATCAAAGTATACTGAGGCCTTCCAGAGGCTTAGTGTTGCTGCTTGTGTTTGTTTCAGTACTGTATTTAGCGGTCAAGTCTTTCTCTGTGGCAGTTTTTCTGAGGGTGGAGATGAGTGAAGTTGCACGTACACAGTGGAGGAGAGAAATGTAGTAGGATTGCGTAGACCTGAAGCAAATTCATACCATCGATGAGCTGGAGAAGAAGTGGCTTGTATGAATTCAGTAAAGTGATGTAATTAAAGTGATCTGATTGGAGTCATTGATAAATGCATGTAGTGGAAGCTTCATCTCTTCCATTTTTGTCTGGTATGTATTCTAATCTTCCCCTGTTGGTTTAGCCCATCTTTTTTATGCTCTCTTTATCTCTTCCTAGTGGAATAAATGCCCCCATCACCCTAATAGTTCTTGATCTATTTCAGAGGTAGAGTTGTTTTTCCCTCTGACCTTTTCTCTTTTGTCCGTCTTTGTGTTATTGAAGTGGCATCCAAAGCTGCCTCCGCTCCTGCTTTGCAGCCTTCCCAGGCTTGCGGTGGTGTGAGCCAGTGTACTTGCATTGAGCTGATCGGGGGCCAGGCCTTCCTTTGGGCTGCTAGTCTTGGCCAGAGGCATAAGGTGCAGTGATTTCTGGGAAAGGAAGGAGCTGCTGTCTGGGCAGTTTGCTTTCTTTTGTGCCTTTGTGGGGGGGTGAAGCAAAGGGAGTGGGGGGCTTGTGGGTGGACTGATTCTGCCAGGTGGGGCAGGGGCATGCTGCAGCAGAGGAGCAGGGGAGCGAGGGCTGGGGGCACCCCCTAAAGTGCTGAAAATTCTCGGAGGGGACCACAACCTATTTAAAAGTGTAAGTGGGGGCGTGAGGCGAGGCGGAGCAAAAGCTCTGGTTTGCAGCTGGAGAGGGAGGAATTGGACTGAGGGCTGCGTAAGAAAGCTTTGGAAACGCCCCCTGTCTCCCCTCTCCGTTTTAAAAAGGCTTTTAGAATTGAAAAGAAGAAAAAAAGCCAGCTCGGGGCCCAGCTGCTGCCCAGGCCCAGGGAGGCCCGTGTGTAGTGGAGCGCAGGAGGGGCTGGCGCCCCGTGCTGCTGCCCCCGCGTGTGTAGTGGAGCGCAGTGCAGGCGTGCCGCGGCGTGTGGCGCCCCGTGGGAGCTCTGTGCTGCCCCCGCGTGTGTAGTGGAGCGCAGTGCAGGCGTGCCGCGGCGTGTGGCGCCCCGTGGGAGCTCCGTGGTGCAGCCTAACTGCGCTGAATGCTTGAAACGCTCGAAAATTATTATGGGAAGCGGGGAGGGCGGAGGAGTGACCCGAGCGTCGCTATGGATACAGCGCATGCGCCCTAGCCGGGCTCTGTTCGCGCCACTGTGGTAGCGTCGCGACCGTCGCTATGGATACAGCGCATGCGCCCTAGCCGGGCTCTGTTCGCGCCACTGTGGTAGCGTCGCGAGCGTCGCTATGGATACAGCGCATGCGCCCTAGCCGGGCTCTGTTCGCGCCACTGTGGTAGCGTCGCGAGCGTCGCTATGGATACAGCGCATGCGCCCTAGCCACTGTGGGCTCTGTTCGCGCCACTGTGGTAGCGGCGCGACCGTCGCTATGGATACAGCAGCGCATGCGCCCTAGCCGGGCTCTGTTCGCGTCAGTGTCGCGAGCGTCGCTATGGATACAGCGCACGCGCTGCAGCGGGTCCCGTCGCGCGCACGCGCCCTCGGCGCGGGCTGTGCCGCGCTTTCATGGCGTGCATGCGGCCGCCGGGGTGTGCAGCTCTGGCACAGGAATGGTGACGGAGAGCCCTCGATTCGGCGCCTGACGCCGTTCCGTTCCCCACGGTGCCTGCGAGCCGCCGTCCTTTGGCGGGGAAGGGGTCCCGGCGCATTCGGGGCGCTTGCTGTGCGGTTTCTGGTGTCGCTGCCGGCCGGGACTCCCAGGTGTGTTCCTTCCGGGGTGTGTAGGTGATCTGGGGGCATCCGCAGGGCTTTTGGGGGTGAGAGAGGAGGTCTGGGGGCACCTCAAAGGCTCTGGGGATAGCTAAAGCTCTCGTGGGGTCATCTAAAAGGGTCAAGGGTCGTGTAGAGGCACGGAAATAGCTGAGAGCTGAAGCCGGACCACCCCATAATTCCCTCAGCTTCCTCTTCTCCTCATGAGGCTTGTTATCCAGCCCCTTCCCCAGCTTTGTTGCCCTTCATGAGGCTTGTTATCCAGCCCCTTCCCCAGCTTTGTTGCCCCTCTCTGGGCACGCTCTATCGCCTCCATGTCCTGGGGAACACCACTTGTGCCCGGCCGGCCACCGGCTGGGTTTAACTGGGTTCCCCCGGCTCTCGGGGCCCAGTCATCCATCCCATTCTGTTATCCAGCTATCCTTTTGAAAGCAATAGATCTGAAAAAAGAAGGAGCAGAGAAGGCAAGTTGAAGCTGCCAACGTTGCAGTACCCTCAGTTCTTGTGGTACCCTCTGTGAGATCCTTAGCCATTTGACTTAAAAGCCCACAATTCCTGTAGGATTCCCACTTCCTACTTAATAATATCAAGCAGTTTGTGGTTTGGTTGTTTTGGTTTTTTTTTCCTCTTTTCTCTTGCTGTGCTGCAAAGATTTGGATAGGAATTTCTAGGTAGTCATTAGAGCCAGAGCAAGCCTGTAATTGCCCTGGGAATGCAGTGAAAACCTTTTGGGAATTGGTTCTGCTGTGTTACTCCTAAAGCTATGAACACACACACACACACACACAGAGACACAGATAGTTGTTAACAGAGTTTCTTTGTGCTTTCCAGGTCTGGTGTGTTCAGACTCGCAGGATCTTCCTGGGCCATCCAATTACAGTTTCTGTTGACACTTCTCAGCTCTTGCCTCCAGGTTGCTGACAGAGGATGTTGGGTTTGTGGGTCCTGGCAGCGACAGTTTTCCAAAGAGGAGCTCTAAGGCCAGCTGCAAGGTTAGTTTTGGATTCTCCTGGGGTGCCTGTGCTTGAAACCCCCAGTCTGCAGCCCAGGCCCTGCAGAGTGGTGCTCGCAGGAGCTGTGTGCAAGTCTGCCATGGCCTCAGAAGGCTGTGCAGCTGTTAAACCTTTTCTTTTGTTGAGGCACAGTCTTTCTGAATTCTTTTCTTTGATGTTTTTATGTTTTTTCCCCCCAGGGTCATGTGAAACTGTCTGATTTTGGGCTAAGCACGGGTGTAAAGAAGGCTGAGAGAGCTGGGCTGTTCCGGACCCTCGCACACAACCCACCAAGTGACTTCTGTGAGTACAAGCTGTCCTTGTTCAACACGGAAATAGCTGAGAGCTGAAGCCGGACCACCCCATAATTCCCTCAGCTTCCTCTTCAGCCACTCCTCATGAGGCTTGTTATCCAGCCCCTTCCCCAGCTTTGTTGCCCTTTCATGAGGCTTGTTATCCAGCCCCTTCCCCAGCTTTGTTGCCCCTCTCTGGGCACGCTCTATCGCCTCCATGTCCTGGGGAACACCACTTGTGCCCGGCCGGCCACCGGCTGGGTTTAACTGGGTTCCCCCCGCTCTCGGGGCCCAGTCATCCATCCCATTCTGTTATCCAGCTATCCTTTTGAAAGCAATAGATCTGAAAAAGAAGGAGCAGAGAAGGCAAGTTGAAGCTGCCAACGTTGCAGTACCCTCAGTTCTTGTGGTACCCTCTGTGAGATCCTAAGCCATTTGAACTGAGATGGTCAGGCAGCCGTGCTAGTGCAGCAGTGTTTTCTGGAGAGTTTATAGAAGCCAATTCTATGGAGACTTCCTAAAGTAGAGCTTGTGTCTCCATGTTTTACAGCCCTTTATGGGTTTCCATTTATCTTCTTAACTTGTTCTTGAACTCGCTTCTGCTGTCAGCATCCAAAGTAAGCTGTAACAATGAATCCCAAGCATTAGTCATAAGTTGAAAGAAAAACCAAAAACTAAACCCACTACACTATGATTTCACCTAATGCTGCTGTAATTTCATCCAATTACAGTTTCTGTTGACAATTTTCATCTTTTACATCCAGTTTGCTGACAGAGGATGTTGGGTTTGTGGGGCCTGGCAGCAACAGTTTTCCAAAGAGGAGCTCTAAGGCCAGCTGCAAGGTTAGTTTTGGATTCTCCTCGGGTTGCACACAGAATGAGTCTCAGGATTCAAGCAGTCTGATTTCACAGCTGCATTTTCTTCTCTATGTGTGGGTGACAGGATGACCTCACTAATGAAGAGAGAGACCTTGTCAGAAGAGGAGAGTCATCCACAGAAGTATTAAACCAGAGAGCCTTCTGCTGGGTGTGTGGGTAAGATGTGTGCATGTGTAGTGCCTATGCTTGAAACCCCACAGTGTGCAGCTGAGGCCATGCAGAGTGGTGCTCACACTATCTGTGTCATGTGAAACTGTCTGATTTTGGGCTAAGCACAGCTGTAAAGAAGGCTCAGAGACCTGAGCTCTACAGGAACCTCGCACACAACCTGCCAAGTGACTTCTGTGAGTATAAGCTGCACTAGTTCAACACTGAAATAGTTCAGAGCTGAAGCCAGACCACACCATAATTCATTTCTGCCGTTGTAAACAAGGTTGGTCAGGCTGATTGCATTTAATGGGGAACTGGGATGCACCTTCCCTGCTGATGGAAGCTTTGAATGGGAAAGAAATTCTTATTTCTTGGTCATGGTGGTGTGGTTTTGCTCACGTGTACCTGGACACAAATAGAGTTTGGTGCCAATGTCAGCGAGGCTCCAGGAGCACTCCTTCAGCAGGGACCTGGTTTTCATGTGCTGCCTTAGTGAGGGTGGTGACTGTCTCCAGAAGCTTTTCATCAGAGGAAAGTTGCTCATCAGCTTGTCTGCAGGTGAGTGTTTTATGGAATAATAGAATCGTTTGGGTTGGAAAAGGCCTTTCAGATTCTGGAGTCCAACAGCTCACAAACTCTACCAAGTCTCATGCCAAACCCTGTCCTGCACCACTACAGTTCATCTGAGCATCTGCAGGGGGGGATTCAACCACTTCCCTGGGGAAACTATTCCAGTGTTTGAGAACCTTTCAGTGAAGAAGCTTCTTTAATAGCCAGCCTAAATATCCTCTGATACAACTTGAGGCCATTTCCCCCTGGGGAGGTGGTGGGGGGGAGTGAACACCACAGTGAGACACCCCCCCCCCCGCTGCTACGAGACCCCAAAATCCAAGATCCCGCAATTCCACTGAAGACACCAGATGAAGGGGGGAACACACTGAGACCATCAAAGGGTTTAGTTGATGAGAGCAACAGACAGAAGAGATTGGTGATTGCCAGTGATAAATGCACTGACTGCAAAGTAATCTCCGGGTTGTCAGTCCTGGGAGACATGCTCGGAGAGGCAGAGCTGTGCAGCAGCTCTTAGAGAGAAGAGGAAGGCAGCAAAACTCAGCTATTTGCTGAAGGTGCAAACCTTACCCAGAAGGCTGTCCCTGGCTCGGGGTGATAAGAAGAACAGGAGGGTAGCCCCTCAGCTGTCTCTGTCTTTCCTTCTGTGATGCCAGGTGGGGGTGGGCAAGGATGCAGCAGAGGAGCAGTGAGGGAGGGGTGGGGGCAGCCTCCCACAAAGGCTGCTTGCAGCCCTGAAGGTTTGAAATGCCTGAACGTTCTTGGAGGAGAGGGAAAGCCCTGGGGAAGTGTAAGTGTGAGGTGTTCCAGCAGAGGACAAGCTGTGCTGTTTATCGAGAGATTGCAGAAGGACAGTCATGTATATGCAGCAAGGCTTTGACATGACCCCCCTGGATCTCCTCTGTTATCTGGAAAGGCTTCCAGAAAAGCACATCCCGAGCAGAGCCACAGGGCGTTTTGAAATGGAAATATAAGTTGTGCTTATGCAAATAAAAACTAGTGCCTTTTCCTTTGTGTGTCTTAGTCTAAAATTCAGATGGAAAAACTCTGCACAGAGCCAAGGGGAGCGGTGCCCCGCGCACAGTACCAGATGCCGCATCGGGGCTGAGTGCTGCCACCCTGTGTCTGAGTGTCGACACTGCAGGTGTGCAGCGGCCTGTGTCCCCCGGCGGTCCTCGGTGCTGCTGCCTCCTCTCCACGTGCCCTGAATGCTTGAAATAGCTGAAAAGTATTTGGGGGCTGTGGGAGAGGAGAGAGGGGAAGATTACAAATGACTTAAACTTGTAGGTGTCAGTGTGAGGAGCTGAACAAGAGAAAGCTCTTGCTCTGGTATGGAGACGAAACATTTCTACTAGTTAAAAAGGATTTAAAAGCAGAAAGCCTTTATCTGCCCTCTTCTAAAGAGGATGAAACCGGCGGTGCCACGGGGCCGGCGCGTCCGGAGCGAGCTGGCGCCTGCGGCATGGAGCCTTCCGCGGCTGCGGGACCGGAGCGGCGAATTGCTCTGCCCCGCGTGAGCGCGCTGTGCAGCCGCGCGCTGCTATGGACGCCGCGCGCTGCTATGGACGCCTCGCGCGCGCCTTCGAGCGGCGCCTTGCTGCTGTGCGCCGCGGAGCCGCAGTCGTCCCAGCTGAGCCGAGGGCAGCCACAGGCGCCGAGCCCCCGGCTCTGTCGCTGTCCTCACTTCGTGTCTCGTTCGCGGCGGCGTTTGGATTAATTAATAATTTGTATTTTTATTACCTCCCGCCTCCTCATTTCGCAGCAGGGGGCCAGGGTCCTGCTGGGACAAGAGACCTCCAAGGCAGGACGGCCCCAGGCGCTGCAGGGAGCCGGGGGGGACAGGGCCGGGGACAGGGCCGGGGACAGGGCCGGGCAGGGCAGGCTGCCGCGGAGAGGTGGTGGCAGGTGCGGGGCAGAGGCGGGCGGGGGAGGCCGGGGCGGCCTGCGGTGTGCCGAGCGGCTGCGACAGTCCTGCGGGACAGGGAAGAAGGCTGGGGGGAGGCGGCTTGGCGCCGGGGCTGCTGTGAGCGCCGCAGCGGGGCCGGGGCAGGGTCTGTGCCCCCCGGGGCTCCCCGCGCGCCGCCCCAGAGCTCTGCCGCACCGCAGCCGTCAGCGCCGGCCGCTGCCCCTCCGGCCCGGGCTCGGGGCGAGATCTGGAACGGGCAGAGGCGCTCGGCTCTGCCGCGAGAGCTGAACCCCAGCCTGCGGCCCCGGAGAGCGTGGAGGCCGCCCTGGAACAGAGCTGCGGCGGTGAGCTCTGGCAGGCACCGCGGAGCGCCCTGCGGCTGCGTGAGGCTGAGCCTGGCCAGGTGCCGGAGAGGGAGCGGGGGGGGGCCTGGGGCGGCTGAGAGGGACGTTTTAAATTCACTTATTTAATTGTGAGGTCTCTCCTGTGCAGCTCAGAACAGCTACAGATGTAGATACATTTAACAGAGGGGGCAGCAGCGGTGGCCGAAGGCTCTCTGAGGGTCTCACCAGGGGCGGGGGAGGTGTCTGGGCGCTCGGAGGCACGGGGCGGGGTCTGGCCGCCCCACCTCCTGCGCGCCTCGCGGGGCCGGCACGCGCCCCGGGCTCCTCCCAGGGGATCGGCGCGTGAATTCGAGCAGCCAGAGGCGCCCGGCCCGGGCGGGACCAACCCCGGTCTGAGGCGCCGCTGAGCTCGGCGGGCTTCGAAAGTCGCTCTTGGAGGGCAGTTGTGGCAGCGCTCCGGCTGACGGAGACCTGGCAGGCGCCTCAGAGAGGCTTTGGCGGATCCGCGAGGGAAAAGAGCCCAGGTGCGTGAGATTGGGACAGGGAGGGCAGGACCGGGGAGACCTGGAAGAGCTTAGAGGGATTTATTGATTTATTGATCTTTGAATACCTGAGGCACTCTCTCGTGTGCAGCTTAAACCACACATCGGTGCAGATGTCCTTAGCGGAGTGAACATTCGGGGTGGCTGCGGGCCCGAGCGGTACCCGCGGCGCAGTCCGTGAGCGCCTGAGGGGGCGGCGCGCGCCGCGAATCTCCGCCCCGGGCTGCCCCCAGGGCGTCCCTGAGGGGATTCCGAGGGCTGAGGGAATCCCGGCCCTGCCGGGAAGGCTGAGCCCGAGGCCGAGGCGCCGGTAGATGGGGTGGGTGCGAGGGTGGCTCTTGAGGTCTGCTTGGGGCAGCGCTGGGGCTGC